>CM046865.1:1806969-2413604 GCA_025617745.1 Heliocidaris erythrogramma | reverse complement strand
AAAATTATGGATTACAGAGAAAGAAAGGAATTTGCGTCTCCCGAAGTTAGTCCAAAACATCCCCTTAAGCTTATATTTGTCATCCAGAATTCTCTTCTTGCTCTCGTAATTGTATTGTTATCTATTCTTGTTAGACTTGTTCATTTGGGGAAAAAACGATGATGCCATTTCGACAAGGTTTTTTTTTCGTATTGTCCTTATTTTTGTGTGTTCAAATTCCTTTCTGAAAAAGGGAATTTCGCACTGTCAAAACTTGTTTTTTACGAAAATCTGCTCACGTTGTTTGTTATTGTGTGAAAAGACTGATTTGAGCGAAACATTCTTCTCAAATCAGCGCCTTAAAAGCAAATTAGCTGCCGAATATGGGTTCCCTGTTTCATCGACCTTTATTGAAACAACAAACTGAGTTGCATTTTTTGTGAACATTCGGCAAGAAAGTATAACGTCTAATTCTCTTTTCTATGTCTCACCCAAACGGCGATATTTTTCACAACGTGAGAACATCCGCTTTGTTCAATTCTTTCATTCAATCCATTTTTTTCGTAACAAAGTTTCCTGGTAAAGTATAGCGATCTTAGAAAATGAGTTGAACTTCTGTGTGTATTTGTACTGTACGGGATTGACCGTGCAGCCTTCACGATCGATGAACTTCTCCAAAATGTTTGTCGTCGTGTGCTAAAAGGTCATCTAGGAAAACCCTTGCCAAATTTTGAAAGAAAATGAAAATTAGAGAAAAACTAGAAGAGAGAGAGAGAGAGAGAGAGAGAGAGAGAGAGAGAGAGAGAGAGTCAATACATATAAATAGTTTGTAGAAGAGGTAACAGTATTCGAGACGCACAAGAATTTTTCAGTCGTCGTAATACGGAAGTTCGCGCAGTAGGAGTGTCAGAAACAATTAACATTATCGATAAAGCTTTTTACAAACTTTGTGTTCACAACACATGTTTCAAAAATTTGACTGAATGAGGGCATACCGTCCTTTCCACTTTTATTGAAAACACGTTTATCAGTGATAATCATCTCGTTGTCTCTTTATCATATGTCTAATTTTCATTTCAACTCGTTAATATCGTCATCATTGACACCACCAAAAACTATAGATGTTTTTTTGCACAGTTTTCTTTGTTTTGTCACGTTTATCTCTGTTTTTTCTCTTTCAGCTCACATTCGTTATCATCAAATTTATACTACATCTTCTTCTTCCATCGTTCTCGTTTCTTTATATTCTATTCCTCCATCACTTCTCGTCCGCAAGCCCTCCATTTTGTACTACGTGCTATCTCGTCAGCCATTAAACATCGTGTAATGGCACCAATTACATACACATGTCATTGCATGTGGAGACGTGTAGTTCTAGGATTATTTCTGCAATTATTATATAACTTTGATTTCCTCTTCAGTCAATAGTCACTCAATAATTCCATTAACGGGAAATCTTTCACGGCTGTGGGGCAGACTGCGTATCCGTTCTCATTCATCTGGCACCGAATGTTCGTGTAGTAATAAGCTTCAAGAAAGGACTTTTGGCTGGTGACGGGAAAAGCTGAGCTGACCGACTTTGTCAGCACGCGTTTCGTCATAGCATTAATGTGGCCTGGGCATTCAGCGAGTATTAATTAATTTGTTGACATGTATAGGACAATCGCGATATATAAAATACAATGATTAACTAGTTTATATCAGGAGGGCTCTTGGCTTACATCCATGCAAGCAGTCTAATTCAACCATTACTCAGTTTTAATACTCGGTTTAGGGTTAGTAGTTTGTAAAATTGTTTTTCTCTTTCCTCAGGACGTGCACCCTATATAATAATAATAATAATAATAACGCGATGCTTATATAGCGCATATCACTGCCATTGCGTCTCTATGCGCTTAATAATAAATATTATTACCCCGGTCATTGGATTCTGGCATGCCCGCACACAATGTATGCACATTCTCCACTCCCTGGGGAGCATTCCAGCAGTGGGCAGTACAATGACGCTCACATGCTAAGCAAAGGACATTACCTTTCGCCATCCTACCGGGTACCCATTTAACACCTGGGTGGAGAGTGGCAAATGTAGATTAACGTCTTGCCAAAGGACGCTAGTGCTGCGGTGGGATTTGAACCCCGAACCTTGTGGTTCACAGTCCGGGGACTTATCCACTGATCCACAACACCTCTACATATACAATATGTTTATATACATATGTGAATTCATTATATTACAGTAAAGTAAAATGACTAAGTATCATTCAGTTCAGTAATAACTAATGAATTAGCCCGATTATCTACACGAAAATCATGAATGAGAAATATTTTGCAATCCAGCTTTCCCAAGAGCTCAATAAATTTGTCATCAAAGAAGATTAAAACTATTCGAAAATTTTTGCGAAACCCTGTACTGCGGTTGCAAAAAAACAAATCAAGTCAGAGAAACATCTCTGTTGTCATGACTAATAAAAGTCGACGGATCCCTCCCGTCCGACTTGCTGTCATCACCTGCCGGAAAATGGATCATTCTCACCTCCACTTTGTGTGATTTGAATCGCAACACATGAGTCAGAACACTTAATTCATCGCGTCACGTGATTTCAAATTCCTCCTTCGATACGAAGAAATGATATCCGATTGTCAGTTTTAGTGATCGTTTTTAATTGTGACCATGATCGCGATATATATACTGCACAAATTCACTGTGTGCGTGAATAAAAATCTGTCATCCATTCACTATGATTGAACAAAAATTGAGAACAGATTATAGACCTGAAAATGACAAGAATATTATCACTTTTCTTCGGAAATCCTTTTCAGTCTTTCCACATCTTATGAAGAAAGTCCGTCCACTGAAGAGAATACTTGAAAATAATCAAATTCAAATAAAGAATTTCCGACCTACCCTTTTCATGTAATAGTGAACAGTCAAACTGAACTAGATTTCAATGATATTGTACCTGCAAAGTATAATATTACTCTCTGAGGGAGAGGTACCTGTTATTTGAAGTAACTGATAATGCTAGCGCGTACTCGGAAAGAAAAGCTACATACTTACTTAGCTCTTGCCTTATTCTGGAGTAAACGAGACAGTAAGGGATAGCTGTCCTTTAAAACTAAGCCTTAGTAATCATACCATGACTTATGTGAAAGCCTGAGAGGAAAACTTGCTCAAACTGCTATTTTGTTTTCGCGCCTCATGTTGGCGCTGGCTTCCTCTCTACTCTCACCCTGCAAGGAATCGCTTCATTAGGGTTAAGGAAGTCTTTCAGAGGTGTTGAAAAGCGTTATACGGACGTCCCACAACCAACCCGGCAGCACTGATTCTAGTTCCTACGATTTAGTTTTGAATATCCCTTTTTTTAATCAGATCATCCTTATTGATTATCGGAATCTTGATGTAGTACATGTTTTTTAAAGCTCTATTTTTTCATCCATCGCCTTCTTCTTGTAGTTTTTCTTACCCTCTTCCTTCTTGTCTCCTTCAACTTCTTCGTCACTCCTTTCCTCTTTCTCATCAAGATTGCGGTCATGCTTATTTCCCTCGCGCCGAACAGAAGGAAACTTTAGAAAGGTTACTAAAACAATGTTTTCCTCTTTAACAATTTGCAACCTACCGAATACGCAACCTGTCATACCTCAATCCAGGGATGGGTGTGAAGATAGCTGTTGTTCAAAATTCGTTATGACTTTCAAGGGCAGGATTTTGCTCATATTGGAAGGGGGAAGGGGGGGGGGGGGTGAGTCGGTGATACGCTAGGGTTCATGGCATGGTCACAAGCTCTCATTCAAACATTTCCTCTACATTATTTCACTTTCAGTAGCATGCCCCTTCGTCAACATTGAATGAGTTATCTGGGTAATTCAAAGTACATTCTGGAATTACTCAGGGTGGATCCCAGCTTTTTCGTCAGTCTGACCCTACTTTAAGGGGTGGCGATCACGCTGACAGCTTTGTATAAACCAGCTTCCAACTGTTTTCAGACCGTGTAATGCCTAGCATAAACATCTTTTAAGAGGTGTCAGAAGTGATATATCAGGACGTCTTGAAGAAGGATTCGAGAGAGTGGGAAATAGAAAGAGAAAGAGGGCAAAAGAGAGAAGTAGAGGAAATATTAAAGTTTTGATTGATAACGCGCACGTGTGGGTATGCTATAGAGTCAAATTTATCACATCGATTGGTAATAATATGGAATCGTTTACGATTGAATTCAAGTCTATGAGATGACTTACTTCATATCTTCAGGGGTTTCTTGCTTTGCTGCTGCTTGTACGTCTCCCCAAATAATACATCAAAGATGACTTCGTGGTAGTGATGTACTTTTTGCACCCCTTTTGTGGCGATGATATAATGGAAAGCATGATTTTTCGCCCGAAGAGTTCCCCATTTAATAGCCCATGTTGAATCTATCCGGAGTCGTCTAGGGATGATAGGATGATAGGGTAAGAAAAGGGGGTGTATATGAAGTCAATATCATCTTTCCGGTGAGTGACTGGACAATGACACGCAACCCTTGTCACTCAACCTCATAATTTTATTATCTTTTAAAATTTGGTCTTTCGGAAGCGTTGTTTCTAATTTCCTGCTTAACAGTTCGATTTCTCCCTATTTTTATTATCATTATTTTTCATCCATCTCTCTCTCATTTTCTTGACTTTCTCTGATCTCAGCCTCCCAACCCCATATTCTACGTATCCCACAAGGTGAAAGTTTTTCTCACACCTTTTTCCTCCCCTTTTGTGATCCTGGATGGCCACGGCGTCCATGTTGTGCCCACTGCGAGTCAAGTATGCAGAGCGACCCGTTGCTACGTAACGGCATGTTTCGGCTCGACAGTGCTAAATGCCACAGGACAATGGTTCTTGTCCCTTCTTTTGGCTCGCATGATCCTATGGTTAAGGTATGACCAAGAAGCTTGGTCTGATCAAGGAGTTATTCTGTGATAACTCCTTGGTCTGATACTCGGCTACACCATCAACTAATGGTTACCTTACAGGGTCACTGATAAGCATAGATGGTGTCACGATGGACTCACTTTTAAGGACATGAGAGTATGATTTTACCTCTAGTTCTCTCTATGATGTGAATCATTAATTTTGTATTTGATTTACACTAAGATAGATCCCAATACACTGTAAAAAATAACTGTAGATTAACAGGTTTTTTGACTTGTAACTGTAAATTAACAGGTTTTTTGACTTGTAAAATTACAATTTTTTTTTTACAAGTCAAAAAACCCCTGTTAATCTACAGTTATCTTTTACAGTGTAGGCGAATCGGTCACTAGTGCAACTCTGTAACGTCCTAAAATCTTGGTTCAAGAATGCTTCTAAAGGCACACAATTAATAATTTCCATTGTGACTGTTGCATAGAGGATACACATGCAGATCTGATGGTGAAATCTTAATGTAAAAGATGTACTTATGCCGTATCTTAATCTCGTCATGGCATAGGAGCCAAAGACACGTCAATATAACCAGCCCCCAAACGTGTACAATCAAATTCAACAAGACGGCACGCATCGCTCTGATTCTGAAGAGACTTCTCATAGCCCACTTTTTAATTGACATCTGTTCTAGATCAATTAACATTCCAAACCAATTTTTCCAAGTCCTTGTACCGATCTTCCTGTTTTAATTGCGATGTCGACAAGCCAAAGATCGACATCGAGATACCGAGCGTCGCTCACGTAGTCATTGTCGGGTAATCATTGCCAATCAATGTACACTCATTAGTGAGTCGGAGACGGCCTGATTTGAAGCCCATGAGGAGAGGAGGGGAGGAAAGGGCTTGTCGTCCTTGCACTTCCCCTAGGCTACGGATATTGTTGGAATTGCCTGTGATTCGAAGAAATAAATTTATTAAATTATTTCAAGATATCGGCTGTTAGAATAAAAAACTAACAACATTTACAGACATTTCACAAAACAGGTGAAATATTTCTGTCCCTACTCATTTTGTAATGTTTCTCGTTTTCAGCTATGATGGAAAGAAATAAGAGATTGACATACTCCTCTGTTTCATTCTATTTACATCTTGTTTCTTTCAGTCTGTCCATGTTCCACATGGACCGACTTTGTTCTACCTGAATCGTACAGTGTTTATGTCTTCTAAAGATATCAATACCGTGCACCGTCCCAACATTACACACGTCTTTCCTCTCCACGCATAATTCAGTTTGGAATCTTATTGGAAAAAGGAATAATGAATCTCTTTGGGCCTTTACTATCCCTCCAACACTCTCGAAACCTCGGCCATCATTCCCAATTCCTCTCCGAACTTGAACTGTAAATACTCGCATTTAGTTACCTCATTCGCCTTAGGCAAACGCCACCAAGTTGGTATTCGTAATTGCCAAGTTTCTTTTCTCCTCCCAATCCTCTTTGAAATGGAGAGAAATTGAGAGAACGAAATTTTGGGGAAATTTCGATATTATTTGATGATCACATGGAATGTTTCATTATGACTTTTTTGTGATGTAAACGGTATCACATGACATTACTTTTCAGGATGACTTTGATTTTGGTCTTTCTTACAAGATGTTTTTGATGTAGGCATTCGATTTGGAGAAGTAAATATGGTCGGACGCCGTCTTTATTCGTCTTGGGATTGTTCAAATTACGGGAGACATGTTTTGGTGAATGATTTCAACTTGGTAAAAAAATGAAAGGAAGAGAGTGAGAGAGTGAGAGAGTGAGAGAGAGTGAGAGAGAGGGAGAGGGAGAGAGAGAAGGAAAGAAATGAAACATAGAGACACATACAGACATAGAGAAAAATATATTTTGAGGCAATTATTAAGAGGCGGATGTCTGGGGAGAAGTAATGCAACCTAATATCATAACGAGTGAGTCTGATATAAACGATTATAAGTAGTAAAAGGTATGGATAGATTTTTTTGTTAATGTGATATGTAGTGTTCTCAAAGCCCATGCTCATCTAAAGACAGTTAGCATAGCACCTTGAGAAATAATTATGTTCCTAAAGCGAGTCCATTTCAAGGAATACTGTGATTCCAACAACAGATGCATTTCAAATAAATTCGCGATGTAGAATTAGAGAGTAACTAGAGCAAGAGTCGGATATCGGAGCCAGAGAATTCCCACTAGATGTTTCCTAATCGCCAACTTCTTTTCTCATTCTCCGTTTTACAAAGCGTACAGGTATGACCAGAAGCGATGCTGGATCTAGGATACCACCGAATTTCTAGTTCTCATCTCCCCCTTAGCTCCCCGATAGATTACTCAGTGAAACCCATCTCTCAGACGTTCCTCGGGGTGGTGCAGTAATGGCTAGTCCAACAAAAGATATCGAGGTTAATTCCTGGCTAAATCAGGCTAGAAAAGTCTCCAATACGTCTGCGATTTTCCTTCTCCTTTGCTTTTATCTTCCTTTTCTGCTTCTTTTTCTCGGATTTTTATCAATTTGGCTGGCGGTAATGCGTGGCCGATAATGAGAAATGCTGGATTTTGTGTGTCTACGTAACCTAGATACCGAGCATGTGGGTAGGATATGGTGGTTCAAAATACGGTCAGTTGGGAAGCAAAAATATATGATCGCGCTTCCAAAAAGAAGAGAAATGCACAGAAATTAGGTAAAAGCCTTAAAATCCACAGAAATGTGGCGCCACCGTTCATCGTGATACAACGTAAGTCATTGTCTGTGATGTGGCGTCCGAAGGCTTTTTTGGTCACGTGACCTAGGGAAAGTGGGCTTTATGAAAGCAATTGTATGTCAGGTGACTACCCTACCTCTCCAACCATGTACCTGGCACCAAGTTGACCATGTCATACTAGTCATAAAATGATTATAATGATTAAATCTATGGTGGTGATTAAAATGACGATTAAATAGTGATGAAGATGATACTAAAAGGAATACTATACAATATTGCCATCCTTTATATGAATGAAACCTTGAAGTATGTTCTATGCCCTAAAAAGGGGAAAAAAAGATATTCAAATGTCAAATTGATTCCATCAGAAGATGTTGAAAAGGGATTATAACTTGAGCTCTCTGATTCTGTTTTGCTTACGTGTTAGGACTTAGATGGACACATACCATACACTTACATTTCTTACAGAATGTACTAAATGCAATTGTTTTCGTAATAGCGTCAAGCAAAATTAAGTACAAAAAATGGGAGAAAGTAAGAGAGAGAGACAGAGAAAGGAGAACGGATTTCGGCAGCTATCTGCAGAGGAATCTTAATACTTTAAGTCGTCCAAAGATCTCAAACAATTTCTCCATCTGTGAATAATTTGTCTTTCCCCAAACGAAAAGAATGAGTCACCCGGAGCTTAAGCAAAGTATCATCTTATAAATGTCGATCTCTGTAGAGATGTCGGAGATCGGCGTAATGGGTGGTGGGAAGGAAATACTCCCCGGAGTCCTGGGGGAGTGAGTGATCCATAACACCCCCTTCATACCATAGGGACTGGGGCACGCCACTTGCCCGGATTTACACGTTCCGTGGCACCGGCTAGCAGCTTGGCCGTATTAACGCTAATAGCCATTCGCTTATGAACAAAAATATCATTCTCATTGTTGGATATTTCCTTAATTCCTATTCCACGTCCTGTTTGCCTTTCCATCTGTTAGTCAGCCTTATTCGTATTCCTTCCAACTATGTGCCTTCGCCATTATCTTACAATGCATCTTAATCAGCATCATCATGATCATTGCCATCGTCTTCATCGTCAGTTTTGTTTTCAATTCCGTCATTTCCTCTCAAAGCTTCCCACCTGTCATTTCATCTTCTTCTTTCTCTTGTTCTTCTTGCTTCAGTTGATGGCATGAAAAATGTTTTCATCTTCATGATCTTTGGCAGTTTGGTATGATGCTTAAGATTTCCTACATGAGCTTATTTCAAATATTCGAAGATTTTAATTCCTTGCTGTCTGATTTTGTTTTGCTCACATTTTATTTGAAGAGGCTAAAGTTGGTAAACAAATACTTTCATTGCAATAGTATCAAAGCGGAGTGATTTAATGTATGACGATTTGAGTTTTGACATTGATTCGAGTTCAAGTCCGGGTAAGATGACACGGTGAAGCAGGTGGTGGAGGGGTGTTAGATGGGGGTTACTGGTCCTACAGGGGGTTCACATGGAGTAAAAAAAACCAAGATATTCACAACTCTCCAACACTGCAATGCTTGAAGTTGAACGTTAACAGATGGAGTTTTGGAGTCTTCGAGGTGCGTAGACAAATAATATAAAGAGTTTCCGTACTATGGTTATTGTAGGCTATGGAAACTGACCCAAATGAAATATTTTTGCAACTCGCCTGCCCTCTTGTTGTAAGCTACCGTCAAAGAGGGACAGCGGTGGGATACCCTACCAATCATCCCCTTTCAAATTGAGCATATCACCTACTCCAATGAAGGGTGGCGAATTTGGATGGGTCTGTGAGGAGTTAGCGTTGATGTCGACAGCCTGGTCTTAAAATTCCTGCCGAACTTGGACTTGGGACGGGTAACCTGAGAAGTTGAGATGGGTGATTAGAGCTGAGATGGAGCGATGGGGTGGAGAATGGTAGGAGAGACGAGAGAGAGAGAGAGAGAGGGGGGGGGGGTGGGATAAGAGTGAATAATGAAGGGAAGAAATGGGAAGAGATGGAGGAAAGAGATTACAGACAGAGAATGGATGAGACGAAGCTGGATAAAAAACAGAAAAAGAACGATAGAAAAAGAAAATGTGAAAAAAAAAATATTACCGAGAGAGACAGGGAAAGAGAGAGAATATGTACAGGCATATGGACAGACAGACAGACAGACAGAGAGACGTGATATATCTAGGGAGTGGTAGGCATGGTGGTAGAAAAGAAAATGAGACCAAATTGTGCCCTGAAAACGTGCGAGGCAATGACAGCTGTTTCATCTCAAAATATGAAATCGGAGAGAGAGAACCGAGGAGAGGGGTTTAAGAAGGGGATTTATGACTTTTCTTTTCTGTCCACTCTTTCATGATACGCGAGGGAGGTGATATCTTGTATTTTTACCCCAATTCTTAGGAACCACTGATGGAAAACATCATACTTCTGCTGTAGTTTATACCATATTATACAACATGCAACAGTTCTGTTTGGTTGGTACAAGTATCATATGATTATAGTCTTGACGTTCAATGAACTTTAGAAATTGTAATATTTTCGTTTTGAATAAGGAAGCACGTATAGGGTAATGGATGTGAAAGCATTATCAGTCCTAATTAACTACTGATATAACTTGAGACATGCTAGACCTATTTTTCTTTGAAGAATGAAAATGATGTTTTCACCTCCAAAATTAATATGGCAATTCCACAATAATAGATCTACTTGTTGAACATGTTGACAAGATGAGTACGATGAACTTTACGATGTGTTGCAAAATTAGTTTCTTATGTGTCCTTTTTGTTATCTAACGGGCTGAATAAGAATTTGCAGCTATTTTGAATTTAACGATATGTGATTCACACTTGCTCTGTATAGCACACTACTGTCTAATACATATCATACCAGTGGTTATTCAGAACAGAATTACTCTAATTTCGATGAAATTACAGAAACGGAAAGAATTTATCGGCTGACAAAACATTACATTTTCCCTCTTGCCCACTCTCGTTATAATCTTCTATGTCATATCATAATAATTTTCACAGCGATGTCTACTGGCCTACGGGGGTGGAGAGGTATGGTGAAAGTCTCACCAAGCCTCAGGGTGCAGGTGCTTGCACCACCACGTTCACTTTCTCTTTGCTCTGCGGCTTTTGGTGTAATTTCATGAATTGGTTATTTGTGTAACCAAGTCAGAAGAAGGAAAGAATGAGACGATAGATAAAGGATAAAGAGATAGAAGAGTATGGAGAAAAAAGGAGAAACTCCAAACGTGATACAGAATTATTAAATAAATAGCAAAATAGCATAGATTTACTGTTAAGAAGATTTATTATTTTTATTTAGAATAACAATAAGCAAGATAACCGCAAATAGTATCAAGGAATTATTTGGTATATTAGTTAGTTCTATATTAGAAGTAGAACGTTTTGTACAAAAACGACATTTCTGTTCTGCAAACCTATGAGCTTTTTTTAATACTGGCGTTGCCTTTCAGTTTAGGCAGGAGGATTTAATATGCATCTGGTGACAGCTATATCATATAATGTTCCAGTTAATATTTTCATTTCACGGGAATATGGTGACATTTTATGACACCATAACCCGTAAACGTCCTTCAGATTTTGACGTTTTTCGGTCAATTTGAAGACGAGTCACATGCAGCTGTTGTTTTTAGTGGGTGACTAGATTTTACGGTGTGTTTGGGTTGGAAAAATATTGCCCGGCTATTAAAGATATTTTTAAGAAAACAAAGCGCGGTTCAAGACTTTACCCGACCGATTTATCCCTCCAAGTGTGCTCTTATGGATTGTGAAAGGTATTTCTGAAAACGTAACAGCGTCGGGTGCCTCTATGCTGTATTACGATATAAGTTCAAAATTATTCATAGTTTCAAATTTTGCCTGATGATGCTAAGGAAAATTAGGGTTGGAGCAGACTCAAAAGAAAAAAATTGTAACTATTTTGGAATTATTCATGTAACTAAGTTTATTATAATTCATTTTCCTTGTTTCAAATGGTGTTGGAGTAGTAAAGGGGGGTTTGGCCTTCTTCCCAGCTGGTATCTGAATACCTGACTTGTGGTGAAATGTTTGTCGTCTAGAAAGACAAGACTTTTCACCACACCTCTCACTTCGTTTCACCACAATGTCAACTGTTTTAACCCGCACCCCATGAAGCTGTTGAGTGCACCCGTGAGGTGTAGTAGGCCACAGACACGATTTTCTATGTCAGGGACTATTGATGTTATCTCCTCAATTCTGACCCAGAAAAAAATGGATGAAATGCGTTCATTGTCCCCGCACCGAAAGAAAAACTACAAAAGCATGTCAATCTAATTACATCCTTGGTTGTATGAGTGAGAATCAGAGCGAAAAAGTACAGAGAGGGGAATCGTCTAGCTCTTTTAGAAATAGAAATTGAGACAGTCGGCGGGATTAAATAATTTATGAAGATACAAACACGATAACTGTGAATATGTTGAATGAAGCTATTAGCAGGCTCGGAGCCTGCTAAATTGCTATGAACATAATGGCACAATTAGGCCGCATCCCACCCGTTTAGCCCACGGACTTAAACAGCTTTAATCCCTTCATTACGAAAACTGCAACGTGTAATGACATTATCAGTTGATTTATTACCATTGGTATCCAAGCGAGTTAAGCACTCATCAATTTCATTTCGGATTTTTTCATGACGTACGTTCCTCTTTCAAAAAAAGAAATCGGGTCAGTATTTTGTGAGTCGATTTTTCTATTTTGTTGAAATGGGGATGCCTCGGAGAGGTGATAACGAGGGGGCACGCACTATTGAACTTTAGGGTATTATTCACTGGAGAAGGTTATTGTAGAAGCGTATTTTCCGAAAGTCATTTGCGATGATTTGTCAATACGACATATGTAAACAAGACTGAATAATACATGCCCGTGGGGCAGTGGGAAGGAGAATGAGAATGAGGGAGGGAGAGATAAAGAGAGAAAGAGAGAAAGAGAGAGAGAAAGAGAGAGAGAGAGAGAGAGAGAACTGATTAATGAAATAGCCTTGAAAAAAAAAATGAGCGGTACTAGGTCAAATGTAGGAAGAGAAGAAATCATATATATGTAATTTGGACGATGTCTGATTATCCGATGTCCGATTATCAAATTTGAAATAAGAGAGCGGAAATAGCAATAGTTATAGCCATAATGCATAACGGAGAACATTATAATTCAGTGTCAAGATTGATGCGTCCGAAATAAATGGGATTACATGACCACCACAACCAACCACAAAACGATAGAGAAGAATAATGTAGATAATTGAATATTTCCGACAGAATCTGATAAATGGATAGGATTCAGTACTTTAGCTTCGACAACATTACTCGTTTAATATTCATCAAGCATATTGGGCCTTATCAGTCATATATATATTTGGAAACGATTAAAAACGTAATATAAAAACAACATTAGCATTGGCATGTCTCTGTTTACTTCACTCTCTCTCTAGCAAAATAATTTATCTCAATTTTCAATATTAATATGGTTTTTCTTCTCTGTCTCTTCACCCTATCTATTTGCAGGAGGTAACGGACGGCATCCTATCAGGCAAGATCGCATGTCGTAATATCAAGTGTCCTGACATCACGTGTCCTAATGGCGAGGATCCAGTCATCAAAGATGGATTCTGTTGTAAGACCTGCCCGACAGAAGGTACTATCAATTTATGAATACTTATTTACCCGCCCTTTTTTTAGTTGTGTTATTATCTTACTATATCAATAGTAAACAAACCTATGCTTCGCTTGCAACAATTTGTTCTACAGTTGTTTAATATATCCTTTCTTGAAATGTTCATGAATCATCTTTTCTTTAGTGTATAGGGCGACTGTAAAGTGTAGTGGGGTTTCGTCATGCCTCGTGAATAAATATATCAAAACAGTAATGCGACAATGAAAAGAATATGACCAGCTGAATGTTAAACATGATTCAGACTGCGGAAAGAAAAATTATACAATTTAGACATGAAATGCTTATATTCTATAAGCTTTTTGGAATATTACTGAATCAGCTTTAAAGCGAGCAAATTGCATTCTATGAAGCCTGTCTAAAAGTATAGATTAACATGATTAATGTTTGAGTTTGTTTGCCTTATTTCTTCAAGATATAAACGACAAGCCTATTGCAAGGAACGGATCTAGCGAGTTTCAACGCACCTACCCAGACGATACGGCATCAACTGAGGGAACAGAAGATAGTTTACAAGGCGAAGGTAACACACTAATAACCTGACACCAATATACATGTATTTAGTGACATAGCTCATTAATGAATTCTCACAGACTATAGATGCCTAAGAAAATTGTTACATTTTGAGGACCCAAGAGGATCGTAAATTGCCAGTTGAAGTGGCGTCATTTCTTTATGGTGTTCTGCTGAAGGTCACCTTCATTAAGGCGATGGAAAGACATCTGAAAAGAAAAAAGAGGACGCTATTAATTTTAACAAATTTTCTTATCTCAATTTTGTAATTTTCAGCTTTCGTATCGATTTTGTCGGGCCGTCTGACGTCGGTAAACACAAGGGCGATAGCTCGAGGATCGTTTCTTCTCCTGAACAACAATCTCCACTTTACAATGCATGTATCAAGGTAAGAAATAAAAAGAGATTCATTTAGCTATGGATACCCCTCCTCGAATAGCATTCCAACTGCTTTACCTTTCCAAGTGATCAACAAAAGGCAATTGTGTTGATGATGCAAACACATAATCACGATCTTTAAAAAAATATGAACATTTGCTATGACAAAAATGGCAACAATTGTAATTTGGCAATGACTTTAATGCCTGAATGTGTAATGTCTCTTCAAATAAATTATGGATGTTTAAAAATTTGCATGAGGAATGTTCACACAAGTGTCTTGTTTCTCATATTACCAGACTAAGTACACCCCTAGAAGTCGTCTTCACTGGCGTACTCAACACAACGCTCCACGTCCATACCGTACGCGATGTCGACTCAGACACGGTGAGTTTCGAAAGAGATATTGCTTTTAGTCATTAAAAAAATAAAATCGTTGTTTATTTGTCCAGTTATCCCATTATTCTTCCTTCAGTTTTTCTTTCTCTCTGTTTCATTTTCTTACTCTTATAAACTATTTATCGCTCTTTATTTTAAATAAATAGATTTGCGGAGAGTGGAGAAACATTCCCCAGATTGTATCACGTGACCTGCGCAATAGGAACATTTTCGTCACCCTAACCACCAGGTCACATGAGCAAGGAGAGGTCAGAGGTCGCCTCATCCCACACCGGGCACTGTCCACAGGTAAACTACAGATCACCTGATCACAATTTCTTATTCATTGATACCTAAATGACCATTCAGCGATAGCCATCGATTGGGGTAAAAAATCAAAGTCCAGACACGATCAGGATCAGATTCTGCTTTGCCGTGTTTTAGTGGCCATTATTATGATTTTTTTGTGAAGGTCAACGGCGATTCTGCTAGATATTATGATAAGAAATATTAAAGGGGTTTCCCCGCATCAAACATGCAGATCCATCCTTCATGTTTAGTCCATCGTGTAATATGAAAACGTGACACAGAGGCCAAAAAATGTTCACGGCGACAGAGACAAACTGATTAACAATTTATTCATTTCCTTTGGAGAGCTAGCCACACACCTGAAATACATCGCGAATGGGTATTATTTTGGTCATGACTTGGCATTATTTTTCTCTATTTCATCGCCGGTAAACTGAGTGGCTTAATATCGAAACTTGCCAGATCATTCCTGAAGTACCTTGACATGGTAAAGAGAAGTTTCTTTATACAACCATGACAAAACAAGGCGCGCCTTTGTTTTTGAACAGCACTGACTTTTAAATTTCATCATGACATTTCGATTGACCATGTTGATATAAGCACGAGCTTTGTTTAAGTTTAGGAAGGACCCCAGGAGGGGGATGTCTCCCCATACAACATCATGTTGGTACCTGCCAAAAGATTAAAGTCATTAAACATTATAGATTATCTATCTCATTAGATTATCCCTTTGATTAGGTTATCTAGTAATCAAACTGAAAAAGAGAGAGAAAAAAGAGGCTCCTGGTTTTGATCCGGTCTGACTTGCTGCCAGTTTAATGTGTTCTGATAATTTCATCCTGTTTACAACGTTTAGCTCTGATTATTTCATGAGCTCGAATCATAAAATAGCTACAATAAGAGTGCAGTGAGTCGAAAAACACATTATTTTTTTAAATTTTTAAATGGATTTTCGTTAGACCATTGGTAATCTGTAATAATGATCTATGTTATTATTTTCTTAAGCGATGTATATATATAAAAAAAAATAGTCTGCTGGCATGGGCCTACTGAATACAATCGATTGCACTTACATTGCACGTACATTCAGAGTTTCAAAGTTTTATTGATTTCCACGAACATTAACAATCTATTTTGATAAGGCTGGAAAATAAGTATTTTGCTGGGAAGCAAAACCTTTTATCGAGCTTGAATGAAGTTGTTAAAATAAGAATCCAATTAGAATAAATGACTAAATAAATGATAAATAGAAGGGGAAAAAAGAACAAGGAAGTTATGTCCTGTGTTCCGTTCTTATCCATAGAATCTTTCAGTGTTCTCTTGACACCGAAGAGGCGGAACGGACCTGTGAATGGAGTCCTCGGGAAAGGTGGATTGGTGATGTTGTCTTCCTCCAAAAATGGCAACACCATCAACTTCGCTTCCCTCCTTGACGGGCTGGTCGAGTCAGGTAAATAAACATCTTTCCTATATCTCTATATGTTCGTATTAATTCTTATACATTCGTTCACTCATCATGCTCATCTCACAATTTTATTTCTCCTTTGATTCGCTTCTCCTTTGATATTTCCTATAAATTTTGAGAGGAAACTCCTTTCTCATTTTAAAACTTCATTTACTTCTCTTTTTTTTTTTTATAGTCATTCTATTTCTGATTCTTCTTCTGTACTTCCCATTTCATTTCTTTTATGTTCTTCCTCACCTTATTTTCATGTCGTCTCCTCACTATAGATAGGACAGAGGATGTCAACATCGTCGTCGAGATCACGCGGAGGAACGATGTGTTGAAGAGAATCGAAGTCCAAGTCGCAAGCGAGGTAAGTCCTCTTTCTTTAGGTGACGATTTAGTAATCTTACAATCAGAATTTTCTGTTTATATGCAAGGAATAGCTCATAATTATATAATCATTGCCTTGAAGAAGAAAAGAAGAATCGAAACACAAGATCATAGATCAAATATGGTCACAATTGCTAATGAGAATCACGTTATACGTTTCTCACATCGTCATCTTTATAACAAAACTATCATATTGATTTAATTTTGCACTTGATTGGCAATGATGCATACTGCTATCTTTTGTACAAAATGATGACCAGGATGACCAGGATTGGTATTGATAGATTTTCTTCTAACGAAATCTTTATATCTTACCTTGATTAGGCCATCGACGTGGTGGATGTACTCGATTCAGTTCCCAGCACGATCAAGAAAGCGATCACGAAAGGACAACTGAAGATGAGAGTGTCTGTTCAAGACCAGGGTGATGTAGGGATGTTGGTGGGCAGCATCACACCACTTCGAACATGCAACAGTGAGTAATCATATTCATTTGCATCACTTATCTTGAAGGTTTTCCATACAGTGTAGTTTTCTCTCCCTTTAATCTAATGGGTGTATCTACTTACCATCGATGAACTTCAAAATCTGAAAATCAAGAAAAGCGGACAATATCGAGAAGTAGTCAAGGTAGAAAAATATGGTAATTTATAATCTGCTACACTTGCTGAGAACGAAGGGATATTCAGAATATCATCCCCCCAAAAGCCCTAAGTAGAGGTTTACATGTTTGGTTCAGCAATGACTGAGAAAAGAGCCTGATTTCGGGCTTAGGAAATCGCTATGTTTTATGGTCTAACATGAATGTAAAATCTCTTGCAGCCATCCACGCTGTACTTTCTGGGAGCCAAGCTTTGGAGAGATCGAAGACCACAGGAGCTAGTGGATCAGCTGTCTTTACTCTTGATG
Source organism: Heliocidaris erythrogramma (assembly GCA_025617745.1). NCBI lineage: Eukaryota > Metazoa > Echinodermata > Echinoidea > Camarodonta > Echinometridae > Heliocidaris > Heliocidaris erythrogramma. The sequence goes on along the minus strand of CM046865.1, from coordinate 2,395,978 downwards.
ACGATGGAACAATCAATTATATGGTAAATATCCTGACTCGAATAAATTATTGTTTTATGCCTACCATTTTAACTTACCCGATTAAAATGCAGAAGTTGTTTATTTTCATTATTGTTCATAAAATGTTCAAAACAAAATCCTCCCTCTCGATGTCAACTAAGATACATTCACAACTATTCTATCTTTGTTTCCCACCAAGGTGCGATTGACCGGTCTACAAACGGAGGTCAGTGCTATCACCATCGAGATGCCAAGCAAAAATAGACGAAAGATCGTGGCGGATATCTTCGGAAACTATAGGGATGGATTGGTAAGCATAAACAATTAGCTTTAGTTTCAATGTGACGAATGGCTGTCGTCATCGTTTGGGTTTTCCAGTACAAATATTTCTTCCAACGTTTGGAAAACCGCGCCCTCCAAACGGTGCGGTGCCTTCTAACTCTCCTGTAAGATCAAGAGTGCAAACCAATGTCATTGAATCTGAAGATCATTTCCAATCTCTGTTCCCTTTGTTATGCAGGCTCAAGGCAAGTGGCTTCGACCTAAGCTACGTGACATGCAGATGTTCCTCCATGGAGAGCTCTATGTGAATGTAGCCACAGGTGCCTTCACCACCTCCGAGTTACGTGGACGCATCGTTCAGCTTCCATACCAAGGTCACATCAGGAGACACGCAAGTAAGTATGCCTATCCCACCGCTGCCGCTCATAGAGTAGAATAGATCTTTCTTATGTCTGGTGAATGCCAGGAGGGCTTTAAGTCATATCATTGAATGCTGGGTTAACGCCCTTCTGGCTGTAAATATGGGCCTTATTCCCCACGTGCATACGATGAGATGGTAATGCCAGAGAATTGAAAATATCGAACTTTTAGCAGTTACCAAGGATAGACAATAAGTCTCCTAATGAAATGTATGATATTTGATAATCCATATCCTCACAATTATCAAGTGCATTGAAATACGGCGTTCTGAATACAAACGGGCGGTCTTGTAAACCATTGTCGCTTTGCCTTATAACATTTCAAGTAAATATCTTTCGTTCGTTTTCCCCATCTTTTCATTCGTTACAAAAGAAATGCCAATTCAGATGTCTGGCTCCCTCATGGATCCCGCCCAGGAGACTGGAGCTGCAGGCCACGCATGGCTCCTTCTTGATGAAGAATGCTCCCTTAACTACGAGATCGCCGTGGTCGGACTGAACAGCGTCACTGAAGACGACATCGGCACTGATAGCCCACCAACAACGCCTCACTTCTACGCTGAGATCGGTGAGATCGAATCTGGGGAGAGTCGAGTTCGCTTGGTTCTCAATGCCTTCAGAGGAAACAGCGTAAGTAGTTGAAGAAATGATTGCTTTACTTTCATTATCATTCAAAACTTGGTCCGGTTTAGTGACTATAAATGACATCTATTTTACCATACAGTGTGTTTCTTCTATTCTGTCAACCTAATCCCACTGAAATTAGTTGTAAATGATTATTAAGTGATATGATTAGCAAACTATTTAAGCTGAAACTGTGAAAATAGTTTTCACATGTGCAGATAAGACATCATCCATCATGAGTACATACTACGTCTTTCTGAGATGGTGCAGAAGTGTCAAATTGCGAAAGCATTTCAGCATTTACATCGAGGTAGGAATATTATGCTTGGTTGTAATACTCTCCCTTTACATTATTTATGTCCTGTAGGCACGAGGAACGTTAACTGACGTGAACCCTGGATTGTTGGAGAACATGGATAGGGGACAAGCCTTCATACAGATCAGTACAAAGAACCATAGAGAAGGCGAAATTAGAGGACAGGTATGTGATACAATCTTTGAATAAGCAACACAAGAGTACTCGAGATAATATTATTGTTTAGAAGATTAACAATGTGCATCAGTGATGCAAACATATATCGAATAGTAAGAAGTAATTGGTTTGTAGGTATGTAAATGAGTGGATGAATATTTGAATGGATTGTGCCGTTTTTTTTGTACTAGTCGTAAAATGACACTCACCATTCTGATAATAGTGATGGTGAGATGATGGTGATGAGGATGACGGTGATAAGGATGATGATAATGATGATGATGATAATAATGATTTTTCTGTTTTTTTCTATGAACAGATTATCCTGCCTAATTCCTGTCACGGTGCATCGAGCGGAAACAACCTTGTTCCCGTCCACGATCCCATACCCGCCATCAACGTCGATGATGACCCTAACTCGTGTTTCTTCGAAGGGCGATACCACGCTCCGATGTCGACCTGGTCACCGGACTACGACAGGAACTGCACGACATGCACTTGCAAGGTAGGGTTATAAAACGAATGGTCCTCGTTTTAAATCATATATGGCTTAAGTCATCTTTATAGTCATAACCAACCATTTTGTCCTCACTCTCCTTATCATAAGCCATCAGTATGGTCACTAGTCATTTTTCTTCTTGCTCGTTTTACTAGTTCCCTAAATATTACCTCTTGAGCTTAATGTTCATCGTCATTTACTTCTTTTTTTCTCAACAGAAAACTGTGACTATCTGTGATCCAGTGATTTGCCCCGAGCTGTCATGTGACAACCCCGTCACTGCTCCTGGCGAGTGCTGTCCGACGTGCCAGAAACGTAAGTTCCCATCTTCATCTGAAAAAAAATGTAATCTAAATCCTAGATATCGTGGTATGACGATGATATCTTACTTCATGAATTGCATTTGTTTATGTAATTCTTTATTCCCTGATGTTGCAGAGGATACCACATAAAACTTTTGCATGAACTTTAGTAATAATTACCTCAAATTCATGTTCATTGATATGGATTTGTAGAGGCTATAGGATAATCGTATGACCCCCGATGAAAGTGTACACTTTCACTTTAATTGAAGTTTTTGTCAGGTTCGTAGACAATCGAAACTTGAGGATTAAGGCTTGTTAAAGCATAGATCTTAGGCAATGAGTGAATTAACTTAATTTCCGACATCTACGCCCGCTTCCGTACTGTCCTCCCAAAGGGGTGTCGAAGTGCCAGTTCGGGGAGGGAAAGAGCTCCGTTATTGGTGTAATCCTTGTCAGGGGTAATACATGTATCCCTATTATCGTCCACACTGCCCACCCCAATCTGTTTATGGCATGTATAATTCTGATAGTGCAAATCTGATAGTAATCAACGGTTGTGCACAACCGTCACTAGTATGGACTATTTAGCAATGCGAACAGCGCTGAAGAGTGCAATCGCATCTGCAATGTTTTCGCTAGCAATCAATAAAAGAATGTCATGTTTGATCTGTGGGGTAATGATTAGAGGAGCCAGGAGACGATGCTTATCAAGGAGAGTGGGAGAGACAAAGGAAGAGGGAGATGGGTTGGGAAACGACGGGGTGATGAGATGAAGACAATTACAGAAGAGAAGAGAATAGAAGACAGAGAGACATACACAACGAGAGTTTAAGAGAAGAAGGGAAGAGAAAGAGATATAAAAAGAGTGAGGGAGAGAGAAAGAGGGAGAGAGAGAGATGGGGAGAGAGAAAGAGATATAAAAAGAGTGAGGGAGAGAGAAAGAGGGAGAGAGAGAGAAGGGGAGAGAGAAAGAGATATAAAAAGAGTGAGGGAGAGAGAAAGAGGGAGAGAGAAGGGAGAGAGAAAGAGAGAGAGAGAGAGAGAGAGAGAATGAGTGTGTGTAAGGGAAGGTGTGTTTATGTGTGTGTGTGAGAGAGAGAGAGAGAGAGAGTGTGAGGGGGATGGGGGGGGGGGGGGGGGGGGAGAGAAAGAGGGGGGGGGGGAGAGGGAAGGTCAGTGTCAGACTTCCTAACAATTCTCATAAGAGAAGTTGAAACAGATTTTGTGGAGAGTCAAAGCTGAAGCAATGACAGAAATATCGCCAAAGGGGATGATGACAATAATCATCCAGTGCACTTCTCTGCCCTCAGGCTATCGAAACTATTCAATGTAATGAACGGAGATTGCAAAATCAGTGTCAAATTGGACACAGGTATCCAATTACCAAATAGCAGTGATTTTACAAATATTTTCGATTTGCTATAATTGTATGACCATTTAGCAATTTGTCATAGGAAAGTATCGATAATTGAGGTCTCGATCTGTCGACAGAAGATAACTATATTAAGAACAAAAACCAGCCTCAGATATCATTTTGAGTATCTGCCATGATTATTTATCAGAAGAAATGAGTAGAAAGCCTTTATAGTAACGATGGGTTAATAAAATAATGGTATCAATTCATCCTTGTGACCACGAACTGCCGAAATGTAAATTATACTATTACAGAATACACCGGGCTTCGTTTTTATTATTGATTTTTATATCTCATGTTACATTTAGCACCTTCTTGTGTTCTAAATAGATATGCTGTTATGTAAAATATACTATATATGTATTATTTGATGTTGCATGTTTATGGGATCTTTCATTTCTATGATTTTTCTACTTGATACAGCGGAGGAGCCCGATGAGCCAGGCTGCCATTTTAAGGGTGATAAAAAGGTACATCGCGTCGGGACGCAATGGCACCCATACATTCCGCCATTCGGCTACACTAGATGCGTGCTATGTACTTGCATGGTTAGTTTGGATTAAAGCCTTTCATTTCAAAATAATTGTTTTTTCGTTTATGAGTTCACAAAATTCGACATCATTCCAAGTGTGGTGCACTTTAAATCAGCACGTGGTCGGTGGAAGACATATTCATAGGAATTTTTCAGATTTTTTTTTGTTTTCATGAAGACAACTTATAGAGGAGCGGATATTTATCTAATATCCAGTATAAACCAATAAAGTCAGGTTTTCCAAAAATTGAAAAAAGAATGATAAATTCCAAACCAGTTATTTTTGTCATTTTCTGTAAATGAGATAATCAAGATACAAGTGAAAAAGGTGGGCGGAATAATTTTTCGTAGTATCGCCAATATTCCCGTCCTATCTTTCCACCAATAACTGAATAATATCTAAACAAAAGATATTAAAGGAAATCCACTGTGCTTTTCATGATTTTATAGGCTACACTCACACCAAATACCTGATCAATAGTTTTTTTTATAAAATTGTTAGGACAGAATGTGCCTTCCATCGGTTTTCAATATCATTTCACACACTTCCACGATAAATATTTTTGTACATCCAAATAAACGTCATGAGTAAATGGTCTGTGCTTTCATGTCATTGCATCTACAATATGAAATTGAGCGTAGTATTGTGAAATGATTTTCAATGATTCTGTGTTATTAATGTCTGCTTGATTTTAATTTTAATTTTATTTTTCATAATTGTGACAGTCATTTTGAAAAGAGAATATATGACTTAATTTATGAAAATATGAAGAAGGGAAAATGCGACAAAAAAGATGATTTCACTTAATTCGTTCAAAGCTTTCATGTGTTTCACTGCATTTCATCTCCGTTTTATTCTCTTTTCATTATCATTTTTTGTTTCAATGGCTGAAATGTGAAGCGATGTTGGTCATTATCTTTTATTTCACAATAATTCATGTGTTTTCATTGTTGACTGTTTCACGCTTGGATGGCTTATGAAAAGAAACGTACATGTGGGCAATTTTGCATAAACGAAGAGACTGATAAAACTCATTCCAGCAACCAATCAGAGCAATGTTCATATAACGTTGTTAGGACATCGAAGCTGATTGGTTGATGTTAGTTGTAAAATTGATTTTGATTGGCTGTTTGGGTGAAATGTATTTCATGACGGGAAGATTCAGTCGATCGCAAGTTTCATGCAACACGCCTTCTAAACGATACCAGTCGTCTGTTGAGAGCCAGAAGGTTGTTAACTGTGTGTTAAAGTATATGAATTAACGCCCTTCTGGCTCCAAACAGTTATACCTAATGTGATTTTCATTTCCAGAGACACATTTTTGATGTTCAATTGACATTTCAATCGATCAACAGATTTGTTTCCTTGTAACGATGTTAAACTAATGGCATTATAGCACGAGGCAGAAGGTTTTTTTTGCATATTCATGCAGCATCCTATCGTCCCTCAAAATTACATTTCCGACATTCGACAACATTTGACCTTGAGTCCAATTCTTATCGTGATTATATTTTCATTTTCTCCTCTTCCTATAGCCCGGTGGCAACTTAAACTGTTCAAGACTCGCTTGTCCGGTATTGGATTGTCCTAAACCAATTCGACTCAATGCAAATGATTGCTGCCAAGTTTGTCCAGGTAACTTGCCCATCCAGTGAATATATAAAATATATTTAATGTGATTTGACATAATGATAATTCTATCTGATTTGACGATTAGTGCAATGCATATTAGTGTTCATGTATATTCCAGTCGCAGCAGATTGAAATTTGAACTGCTATTGGGGCTCGTAGCAATATACATTTTTTATTTTATTTTGTTTAAAGTAAGAAACTGCTTGTTCTAAAAGAATCAGTGCTTTGCGTTTACGAAAACGAATAGTTTCACATATTGCATCATTTAAACACAATACAATTCAAATAAAATGAAGATACAATTTCGTAGAGGGCAAAAAGAAGAGAGATAATCGTCTATATTCAAATAAATAATCTTGGAATTCATTTCTGTCTCGTGCATTAGAACCTGAACCGACCACCCCACAACCACCAGTCGACGACACGTTATTGCAAGCAGATGAAGTAGAAAAAGGTAAGCGGCAGTCCAGAATTCTAAACTCCCCAAACTGCATGTTGTAATTGATTAAAAGATGTAAGAGAGGACATTACACATGGTCATGAATATAGAGGTATATAGAGGTGTACATGTATGTATTTCTAGGTAAAAAGAGAGATGTTAACGAATGAAAGTATATCAAATTATGTGCTAAACGTTCCAGTGCAAGTAAACTGTTTTTATGAACAATATATACACGTAGTCTTAAAGTAAAATCTTATTCTCTTTCACTTCTTATTACTCTTTGCCTTTTCTTTCTTCTATCTCCCTCTTTTCACCTTTTATCTCTCAATGTTCGTCTCCTATACTATTTGTAAGGAACGAATGTTATTTACAAATGCTGAATGCTATTAAACGTATGCTGTCAACCTAAAATAAGTTAGATGATCTTTGAAGGTTTGCATGGTGGAGCTTATAACGTGGAGAAGGTTTAAAAAAAGTTGTTTTTTATCAGTCATATTGTTTGTCTTTGCATGAAAATATATTGCCAAGTGATGTTAAAATCGTAATCTCGTAGAAACAACTGCACCCATGCTGTATTAAAGGCATGATGATATATGTCTACTCCCTCTTCCCTTCTCTCTTCCTGTCTCCTATCCTATCCACATCTTCTATTAATTCCTTTTTTCAAATATTTCTTTTTGTATACTGTCATATCCTTTTTCACTTCAATCCTTTGAATAATGCCTTAACTTTTGATTGTGTTTTAAATTCTGAATCCGGTTTCTTAATTCTTTGGATCTTTTTAATAACAGAGAAAACACAGAGTTTGGTATTAAAATACCAAACTCTTTGTTTTCTCTGTTATCAACTTTATTCTGACATTATCTTTCTCTCTATATGTGTCTACCTGTCTTTTTTTCTTTATTACATTCTGTAGTCACATAATCCCCCTGTATGATACCCACTTGTATCCCAGTAACCCCAGTGCTTAAATGTCGCATGTTTCTTGTTCTCGTACTCTCTCTGTAGGATGTTCGTTCCTCGGTGAATTTTATAGAAATGGCGCCGAATGGCACCCTCTAGTGTCACCATTTGGTACAATGAGCTGCGTCAGGTGTAGATGTCGGGTAAGCTTTAACCTTTGACCTTTATGAAAGATAACCCCAATTCCACAAAGCTACTGAGAATGTTTGTCACTCCCAAAATAGTTTAAGTGTAAATATTATAATAAATGTCGTGACGTCACGTTACATATTTGCATGAAAATATGGAAATAATTGACTCGAACGTTATTGTATCATGTAGCCCACTGCTTACAAAATGTAAAGTCTTTGTTTTGTTTACTGTTATTTGTTTGTAATATCACAATGTATGACTGATGACTATCTCACAGTTATGACAGGATAACGTATTTCATCCAAACTATATGATACTTGAAAGTATCTATTAAAAATAGCAGTGAATATCAATATATCAATTCCTGTCAAGATAATATCAAAGTAAAGTTTATTGATATCAACAATCCTAATTAACAATATTTGAAATCAGACCACGACTCAAGCGAATGTAATTTGCTGATTTTATTTTATCATTTTCTTGTTTACAGAATGGTCAGGCGAAATGCAAGGGAAGAACTTGTCCTCAGCTTAACTGTAAAGAAACAATCAGAACAAAAGGCGAATGCTGCCCAACATGTAAAGGTAAGATATCATTGCACCAGTCAGACAAATCTATGAAATCTATCGATCCCTGTGACAATGGAGGGACTTGCATGGCATATCATGACAAAGTGTTGTGTGATCGAGAAAATGTGAAAGAGCTTGAGAGAGAGAGAGAGAGAGAGGGAGAGAAGAGAGTGAAAGTCAGAGTGAGGCAGTGATACATAGATAGAAAGAGTGAGAGAGAGAAAGAGAGAGAGAGAGATAGGGGGCAGCTTGCAACATTCAGTGTTCCCTGTATCAAGGGAGTGACTAGCATGGAGTGTCCTGTCACTGGGATATGTGAACATGGTGAAGTAACGAGAAAGACGTTTATGTCTGGAACCATAAATAGCATAGGGGAATGGGCTGAGAAAAAGAGAGAGGTGGGGAGGAGGAGGAGGAGGAGAGAGAGAGAGAGAGAGGGGGAGATGAGAGATATTGAGAGACAGGTTGAGAGGTAGGTTCATGGGGTTGGATACTTTAAAAGAGAAATACATGTCATTGAATAAGACGTGTAAAGTCTGTAACGAGGATGTACTTGAATCGTAGAGTTCATTAAAGGGAAATTAACCTCAGCGTATGAATTAGCTTATTTTGAATGGTGTAGTATATGCCTCTTATTTGATACATGCAATTTCATGTAAAAACACAGGATATAGATATAAATCACTATTTTCCAGCCAAGTTATCGTCTGCTAGCAATAATAAGGGGGCTGCCATTACTTTATGTGTACACGAACATATTTTTCATCCCAAGTAAAATTTCCTTCATCGTTAACTTGTAATTGATTTTTAGAGGACAAATATATATTAGATAAAGTCACATATTCTGAAATGTAAGTTTAGTTTTATATATTTTTTAAAAGGTCTTAATTTGTTCATAAAAAATATACTTCATAAAAAATATACGTCAAGGACGGAGAATTGACGTCAAGGACGGAGACAATCGTAACAATACCAAAACAAAGCGAGGAATCTGCTTTACAGGATGGCTATTAGAACTCATGGGTCGTCAATTATCTAGGCCCATGGCCAATAACAATCGTAATACAATCAGAACAAAGCGACGTATCTGTTGTAAAGGTAGGCTATTATCAATGCATATGGTACCTAATGATCCGTGTCATGCACAAAATGGCAGCCTCCATGGAAAGACGTAGCAGACAATAGGTGCATCTAGAATATCACGTGGGGTTACTTGTCCTTTAATAATATATAAACATATCAATGTATATTGACAATCATTCTTGATTCATAATCATATTGTGAATATCATTTCCGAAGCTCATCGTATTTTTGTTACATAAACTAGTTGTGAATAAAATGCATTCAGCATATTGTTCCTAAAAGTCAGCAAGGATTATTGATTGTTGCTCATACAATGTTGCTAATATCCTCTCTTTCTTCGTTATTTCTTTGCAGAAGACACGTTAACAGTACCTACAACATTACCAACAATATTAGAGGTTTCTGCTGAGAAGAAATCGAGGAGGAAAGAAAAGTTATCGTAGGGAAGCGCCCCTTTTTACCAATGAACCCTAGGTGGACACTGCTCAAGTCCAGAGACATTTTGACATCATTTCGCCCTTGGACGTGCCACATTCTACCTGAGATCCAGATAATGAAGAACAGAAAGGGACATAAAGAGAGACGATGATTATTGCAGAAGTCCCCAACCGCCTGACTGAGATCACCAATGTGTATTTCGATGGTCTAAAGATGATGCCATAGTACTCAACGTTAGAGGAAAGACAGGGATCAGCGAAAGAGCTGATGCAAGGTACCCTAGAAAACGGGACTCTCTATTCCTCTAATATGGACATCATATGATCACCTGATGCTAAAAAGGCGGACGAATCGACGTACAGACGTCAGTAAAACACACTTATGAAAGTGTTTTCCCCTAAGGGACAAATGATTGGGTTCTTAAACCTGCAGTTAATGTAGAACCATGGTTTCAAGTGAAAGAGTATTTCAAAAGCATTGATGTATTACATTTGAGATGCTTCGAAAAGGACGTGTTGACCTGCGCACAACGAGCGGACTTTGTAGAGGACACTCATTATGTTGCAGTTGCCCATTTTGTCCTTTGCCATCAATCAAAATCTGATAATCATTATAGCGCTTTACTGGAACATACATAGGAATCAGTTAAGCGAGATATTGATTTCATCGTAAAAGATATTTTGAGCAAAGTATTAAATATAACTCTGACCTCCAATATGATAGTTTCCATTGATAAAAGCAACTTGTTAACAAAAATAGAGACCTTATCTTAAAATATGTAGGCATGTTTCATCACGTATTATTTGAATGATTATTTAAAAAAATAATCCTTCTTCAAACTATAATGTTTAAAAAGATATGTTGAACAGAATAATTTAATCAATTGATTTGATCTCCGTTTAACTTTGCCGGATATGATCACGATTTCCATTGGGAATAGAATGTATGTATATTTTATAGATACATTTTAAATTTGTTTTATTCTATTATAAGATTCGACCCATTGTTCAAGTAAATTATATATTTTAACACATCATTTATAATCAAATGAGATAACAAAATTAACTTTTAATGCAAAATCATCTTGAAGTGAAGTAAATTTTATTCAGGTTAAACTCTATATTTTAGGTGAAAAAAATCGACAAAAAAAACGTAATTTCATAGACAGTATTACAAGAGAATAAGAACATATCACATACTATCATATCGGACCAAAGTAATTGTTATGGTTTGCTTATTTCTGTTTTTGTACTTAAACGTGTGTGAAAATATCGTAAACTAATTGAATAAGATGTGAACTTCAGAAAGCTATATAAAAAACTAAAACATGAATAACATTACATTACATATTCTACATTGCTCTGAATAGGCATATAGCTTGACAATCAAGTAGTAGTCAGAAAGTATTAACAATAACCATATGATTCCAGCCTTATAACCTAGCAAAAAGCTCTAAATTTTATATTACCTGTTAAAACTCATCGTATCTTAAACCTTATTTTAATCTATAATGTTTTGGAACTTATATTCAATCTATATTTCATATTTGTAAGCCTTTGTAACAATCCAGGTTTCTAAACATAACAGAGTAACAACATTCCTTAGTACCCTAACTTCTCTGTAGTTTTTCAAAGAAATTGTGCTAGTCGATTGTAATACCTAACGATGAGGAAGTATTTATAACTCATTTGAAAATATAAGATGTTTATTACTTATTCATTGACATATTGTGAACTTTATCTTAAGACGACATACAGGGTGAATATGCTTGACAATCAATTAATATACGTGTTTGAGTGTGTATAAGAGTTTCGAGGATAATACAAGACGCGACACACAATCTAAATAGTACTAATCAAATTGTTAGATAAAATAATTTTTTTCCATTTGGATAGTTGACTGTATCAAAAGGAATACTTGTTCTGTAATATTGCGGATTTCTTTTAATTTCTTTCTGTCTAACGTGTTTTCTTTACATTGTTTGCATAAGCAATGCATTCGCAATCACGGTGACATGTTGGTTGTGTTCACATTCTTTAAATTCCACTTCGTTGATACAAATGAAGACTTGTTTGAGATTTATAGATATGTTATTTATTCTGTACAAATGCCAAAGTAATAGATGTATTCGTGATTTTTTTCGCGGACATGAAATAGACAATATTTATAACTTGATTTTTATTTTGAATCACAGCTGTGCTTCATTTGTGTATACTAAGTGATATTGATAATCGTGATACAAAAACAAAACAGATGACAAAGTTCATCATGATAAGTCTAGAATATTTAATTATCTGCGGTGAAAAATAAAATGTATGACAGTGCATTTATGTTTCAACCATATATATCTGTACAAAATATTAGAACAAAATATGAGATTTAAAAGTGCTACGCGTGTTAGCCTAGTTCCTTTTTATTTTTGTACGAAATGATATATCTTAAAATGATCAAAATTATTTACACACTACAGATTTGTCTGTATGTTGACTAGTGCTACATGTTTATGTTTTTCATATGTGAACAAATATACAGTATTTTTGTTGCATTTTTATTTTTCTTCTCATGAGAGATAATTCTTCTTTATGTTTTTCTTTTAAGTCGTGATCCTTTGTGTGGACACAAAAATATGAATAATGCTATTTACATATGACGTGGATTTCCACTCACTGCAGCACTGCAAAATTTAGAAGGCGTGCTATAGTACGAGCTAGCAATGAACACACTTTGCAATGGAGTATAGCGTTAGATCTGTGGCCTAATGTGAAAAGGTATTCCTAGACGAGCAGAGACGGTTGTGTGTTACTTGCATAAATTATATATTATGGATAGGTGTATTTAATACAGTATTGTTTGTATTTTGCAATGAACCTATGTTGATCTGTGTCATTATGCTAAGAAATGATTGAAATCGATTATGAATAAATGAATTGAAATGGAAAATGAAAATGAAATTCTATTGTGTGTGAGTTTTCTCTCTGTGCAGTATATTATGTGTCACATGATCTCATCTAACCAACTGGGCGACGAGCTGATGGTCTGTAAGACGCATGGGTATAATGTAGGTTATACTCTATAAAATATCAAAAAAGTCATCCCGTATCTTTTCTAAGAAAGTGTGAACACAAACAATCATAAAAACGGCATATTTGCGCCATGTTATATGTTATAACTCACCTTTTTTCATATACAACAACGATTAAGGTACTGAACATGTACAGAGCATTATATTATAAATACAATAGCAAGCAATATGAATGACATAGCCGATTATATGTACCATATACACTGTACTTCACAAAAATGACCGTGAGTTTATACACCATAAACAAAATGTTCAGGCTACATTATGTTGACATCTTAAATATGAGAAATGAAGTTTGATCTAAATGATGTTTTAAACCTTTTAAAATTTGATTTGGTTCTATTTCATTCCTTCTCTTCTCACTCTTCGCTCTCCCCCCTCTCTCTCCCTCCTCTCTTTATCATCCTCCCTATTTCTCTCGTTTTCCGTAGATCTATACCCCATCTCGCTCTCTCTCTCTCTCGCTCTCTCTCTCTCTTTATGTAGTTTTCTAAACGTGCTAAGATTAAATAGGGCCTGCTGGGTAAAAGGTGCATAACTAGAATACTATGTGTTAGGCCAACTTACCTATTACCTCCTTGGTTAGGCCAATATATGGGTAGTTTTTGACACGCTGAAAATATCTTGTCCAATTACTGATCATATTTTATCACAAGCGAACATCAATTGGGGAAAATATTACTGAGTTGGCCACAAAAGGCCAAATTGTTGGTCAAACACATAAGTGTCCTCATGCTGGGCACTTTTTACTCAGTCTTTTAAACAACGTAAAACTCTTTCTATCTAGGCTATCTGGATATTACGGTACCCCTCATTCTATCTCACTCCAATTCTCTCCCAAATATATCAGTCTGTCTGAATTTGTGTCATTTCATTATTAATCCCCTAAACTATTTCTCTCTCTTTCCTCTCCTACATTCACAACGACTTTGTTTTCCCGTCCCGACATCGAACTAGAAGTCGTGTATACCGATGTCCATGGACGGCGGAGAATCGTCCGGTACATTAAGAGTCAAATCGCAGTCGCTGTCGCCCTGATCGTTCTGCTCGCTGGAGTTAGCTGACCCGATAGTCCCAGCGGTCCTACCCGTTAACCAATAGGCTGTCATTGTGCCTTTGTCCTAAAAGTGGGATAAATTATAGATAAGGGCCTAAGGGTAATAATAATGTTAAGAATAGAGAATGTACAGAGCTTTGTCATCCTATCTGGATACAATAGAAGGTGTTATTATTTTTTTTTTACTATTTAATGGCACTGTCAGAATCGTATTTAAATTAAGGCAGGTTTACAACGTCTTTTGTTTGCTACCCTAGTACTAGCCAGGGCAAGATATGTGTAAGAGGAGCCTTTAATAGGTAGGCCTTATACTTTCAATAGCCAGGGTGGGCATAGAGAGTAGAGGAGGTTATTTTCAGGTGTATGGCATTGCAGACTTTTTATAAAGACATATTTTGTTGGGTGTGGCAGCCAAATAGCTGTATCCAGCTCACTCTGACATAATGATATTGGATAGAGAGGTGTGAATTGCAGCAGCCTGCAATTTAGTGTGTTTTGCTAGTAGGCGAGCAGCAGGGCGTGGTATAGCCATGTAACCCAGTGCCAAGCCAGATATTCCCCTCTTCTAAGAAGCCAATTTGTAAGTAATCATGTTTCATTTATTCTTTATTTAATGCTGATAGTAATATGTCTATAAAGTTGTTTAATTACCAAAAGAACATGTAATTTCACTGTGTCATTAAAAGGCATGTTTTATTGTTGAAACAGGAAAGCACTGTATTTTGGCATTTGCAAAAATGTCATTTAAGAATATTTACAGAAAGCCCTATTTCATGTGATGTTTTAAGAATATTTGATGCAGTAACTCAGTTTAGGAAAGCCTTGAAATTGCTTAGACAGATTACCCGAAGTGTAAACTTTGAGTCAGATGTTTCTAGGAAAGGATTTCAGTAGTATCTTTTATGAATTGTTGTTCGTGTCAGGCACAAAATCGGACTTTTAGAGGAGCCGTAGACTTACATAGGATTATAGAGTGGCGTAACATGGAGGACATCCCAATATAATGCGAAAATTCAAGAAAGAAACAGAGAGGGAGGGTAAGAGGGAGAAAGAGAGGGAGAGAGAGAGAAAATGTTATTAGACCCCCTCAAAGACCCGCATTTTAGAAAAAAATATCTCCATTATTGCTGAATCCACAATATAAAAATCATATTCCATCACAAGTAAAGCACCAAACTTACCGTAAGTAGCACCTCGCCTCTGCGAACCATAGTGTATCCACCCGTGATCTTTAGGATGCGATGACAGTCATCACTGATCTGAATACGATTCGCTATAAAAGTAACCATACCGGTTGATGAATTAATGCATTGGCGGATCCAGGGGGGGGCACAGCCGGCCCGTGCCCCCCCTTTGGAAGAGAAGTATGAATTTTTACCATAGACGATCCGCCATTTTCGCGATTGTGCCCCCCCTTTTAGAGTGAAGACCTTTTTTTTTTTTTTTTTTTTTGCTTGTCAGGTAATTATGGAGGGAAACTGGACCCCATAACCCCTTACTAAGCGATTTTCGAAGGTTTGGCGAAAAAAAATTTTTCGTCCCTACCCCCCCCCCCCCCCCCCCCCCCCCCCCCCCCCCCCCCCCCCCCCACTGAGCGACTTTTCGAGAAGCTGGCGAGACCAAAAAAATACGGGTCTACCTTTTCACAAACTTTCATTTTTGTGCCCCCTCTTTTACTAAATCCTGGATCCGCCCCTGAATTAATGGGTGCATTAATAACGGTATCCATTGAAAATTGCTTAACAGACCAACTAGAAATTTGATCATATTTGATAATGGCGACAAGGATTAACTGCATTAAATAATACGAAATACTTGGATTCAAAATATATTAACAAGTCAAATCTGTAAAATCTTACTTCGCCCCTAGGACAATTACCCCTGGACAATTACCCCTACCTCCTCCAAATAGTTGTCCGAATAGTAATTGTTTTATAGTACAGGCGGTGACAGTCCAGAGGTGGTCATTATAATACGTATTGACATGATTGAGGGGCGGGCTTATCGAAAATTAATGGAAATTAACAGTCTTCAGTTTTATATTCACTTTTACTTCACCATTCAAAAGAGTTGACATACAAGATAATTTGGGCGCCACAAAATTGCAAAAAAAAAGTGATGTCCCAAACCACTAAAGACACGGGGTTGGTAGACCATCTTTCTGGATGAGGTCTATAAGACACATATTCAGAAGATGAATGATTTAGATGAGGGATGCAGAAGGAATACTTACGAAGTCCATTCGACTCCATCTTAGAAGCGATGTTGACAGTCTCACCGAAGAGACAGTACCTCGGCATCTTCGAACCCACGATACCAGCGACCACTGGTCCTATGGACAGAAGAAACACATACAAAATACTGGTAGATCGACATCTTTAATTCTAAAGGAGACGTAAAGGAAGAGTTTTGTTTTTCTAAAGACAGTACCCAGACAGTATCTTGGTATCTAGGAACCCACGATACCAGCGTCCACTGGTCCTATAGACAGAAGAAATACACACAAAATACTGATAGGTAAAAATTGCTAATTCTAAATTTGACGTAAAGGTCGATTTAGTTCTTTTTAGCCTGGACTGCTATTTGAAGATGGTAATTGGTTAATAATGAGTTGTACGTCACAATACTCCGGCGAAATTTCCTCCGCCGTCATTTTCCTACACTAACCGAATTCACAACTTCACCCCTGGACCAAAAACTATATACCTAACCCTAACCCTAACCTTAAACCTAACCCTAAAACACTATTGCAACCCTAACCCTGACACCATATCGTTGCCGACATACGATATAAAACCTCGTTGTTGTCGCCGGAGCATATGGCGCCTGAGTAAATGTCGGATAACCTTGTAATGACACAAATGTATTCAGAATAACTCACCAGTGTGTATCCCGATCCTGAGGGTCATCTTGGTACCAGGTCGATGGGGGATGGCCAGACCCTTGATACAGTTGAGAAGGTCCAAGGCCATCAAGGCTATCTCACTGGCGTGCTTGTTCCCATTACGCTGCGGGACACCTGGACAAAATATACATTAATGATGTTCGTCATCTTCCTGTACTTCATTAGAATTTACTACTTTTCTGGACAGTTGCGTAGAGTGGGTCCAACCATCGAGGGGACACTGATGTCACAGAGGGGGAGGGGCAACGGTCTAAATTGGAGGTTGAAATGTGAGAGAAAAGGGCCATCGTGTGAGGGGTATGTGGGAGAGGTCACCTTGTCTTCTTTACATGTTGTCTTTCCCTTCTCCCTTTTCTCTCTCTTTTTGAATTTCGGTTTCCTGTTTTGCTTAATTCGCCATACGTTTGGGGACACGTTCCCCATTAGCTTTGCCATGCACTGGTTTTGGAAATACCCAGAATGTGCTTGTGACGTGAGAGTATTGAACCAGACGTTCATCATGCCATTCATTATGTTTCATTCACATTTTGTTAACTACACTGTAAGACATTGTGGAGATTTTTAATGCATTTATTTACGCATATCTGATCATGCTACTGAAACGTTATGAGTATCTGCCCTTTAGTTTATACTATTCATTGATAAAGTAAATTACACTATGATATGGTTATGTATGCAATCGTAACCGTTTAAACAAGCATCTCTAAGTATTACCTGATACAACCATGTAAGCGTCTCCAATCGTCTCCACTTTGTAAACATTGTAGGTATCAATCCTGCTATCGAAGTTTGTGTACACGTTGTTCAACATTTCCACGACCTGTTTGCAGATGAACATAGGGTAAATTTTCTTTAAAAGAATTCGAAGCTTCGAACTATGAATGTATTTTCTTTTTATTAGGTTTGAGCTTATTTTTCACCAGTGAACTACCTGGTTCCGTTTCAGGTTCTCAGGTTCTCAGCAGCAGGTGGGTGTGTTGCCGGCTTCTTCTTGGTGAAAATGTTGGATGCCGAATATGTGTTTTGCCACTGCAGTATAAACAAAAGATTTGATGAATTCTATCATTTTTTAAGTTATGAACATGTCAAGGGATTCATAATTTATTAAGGTATTATTAACGAGTACCTGCAATGGAGAACTTTCCGAGCAGATCCGAGTGAACCCGACAATATCCGAAAACAGAATGGTGGCCACTGCGAAGTTTTCGGCGTGAACTACCTGGTTTCGTTTCAGGTTCTCGGCCACCGAAATCGGCAACATCTGATAGAGCAGTGTATCCGTCCGTTTCCTCTCCTTGTGAAGCGCCTTGGTTTGGTCGGCCAACGTAAGAACGTAGTTCTGCATGTTGGAGGTCAGTGATTCGACGGCCTTTATGATGATGACGCAAAGGAAGACGACCAGGACCATGATGCTGATACTGACGGCGAGATCGGCGTTGTCGGTTGTCACAGCAGAGTTCAGTTCATTGAGAATCACCTGTTATGTGTTTATGAACAGAATATTGATGTAAATTAATGATGTTTTATAAAATTGAACTCCTTCAATTCATATGTTATATTTGAGACGTGAAAATAAGAGGAAGAAATTTGATTTCGGTAGAAAGAATACTGGCAGACATTGCCAACATCTCATTTCTACCAAAGAGTTACCACATTCAACCACACTCTACCAAAGAGTTAACATCGACCTAAGGTTGAAATCGCTTTCTTTTAAGAATCGACTGAAACCGAACGTCAGGTTTATTTCTGACCGTCAAATGGTCCGGCGACACTTGATCCGTGGTTGGTTTATTATACTAGCTGAATTCCTACAGCTCTTTAGCCAAAGACCCATCGCAACCCAAGCCCCAACCCTGTGTCTATGACGAGATAATGCGCGCAGCCGGAACAAAAATAACGTCGGATCATGATATTTTGACAATGGTCATCGCAAACGAAGCAGTTAATTTCAATGGTACTGATTTATTTTGCTCTAATCGAACATTCTCACAGTTATCATCCATACCTCTGCCATGTTCTTCTGAATATCCCTGAGAATATCAATATAGATAGTCATGTTGTCAAACCACCACTGCCCTTCCTGCCATGACGGCTCCCTGGTCGCATTGTTGTACGAGATGATAGAGCGCATCTCAGTGATTGTATTCTGAAAGTGAAAGTCGTGGTCGGAGTTCTCGATAGAGTCTTCGAGGATCATGCGGACGAGCTGAGAGTACTTCTGCGACGCCCAGATGTTTGACTGACCGACCTGCCAGTATGAGATACATTCAATTACTTTCTTGGTACAAATTAAAGAAAGTGTGCCACTGATTTCTTTTTGTAAGCATTTACATCATGCTGGTAAGCTTCTGCTACCAAAGATTACAAATTACCTGCATGACTTCTATATTGATAGAAACTTATTACACTAACCTGTCGTCAGTGGCGGATCCAGACGGGGGGGGGGGGGGGGGGATTTCCGGCCCGTGCCCCCCCTTTTGAAAAATATGCATTGTTTTTGTTTTGCTTGTCAGAGAATTATGGAGGGTAACTGGATGCCCATACCCCCCCCCCCCCCCCCCCCCTCCCCCACTGAGCGACTTTTCGAGAGCTGGCAAGACCAAAAAATACGGGTCTACCTTTTCCAAAGTTGAAAAACCTGCATTTGTGTGCCCCCCCCTTATACAAAATCCTGGATCCGCCCCTGCCTGTCGTCACATGGGCTATGGTCTTAAGCATAGCTAGAACGTGAGGGAGGTGTGTCGTCTAATTTCTAGTTTTTCACTCTATTGTATTTACATTATCGCATTACTCTTCAGTTGAAAAATACGAGATTCCATGATTTTTATCACTAACTACTTGAGTCTCTTTCCTATCAGACATATTCTCCCTCCTACATATCGTTAACTTTGACGTAGGGGTAATATGAGTTTAAACTAAAGCAGGCACATAATCTGTATTTTGTTATGGTTTCTTCTTGATCCATCTGGGAATTTCTTTACAAAAAAGCCATTTCTAAAGACAATGAAGTGCAAATCAGTGACGTAGAATATATCATCTCCCTGATTATATGAAGAAAACAATTATTTTCGGTGTAGGGTATCATATTTCTCGTTGGGAATAGTCGTCCGATGTGGGGATACCTTCTCGTTCTATTAGAAAAGTTGTCCTAGGGGATGATTGTCCGGATACACCTTTCCCTACCTGCATCTTCTCCATGTACCATCGGTAGTCCGTCAGCCGACTGAAGCCACCCTGTGTGTAGAACACCGCCCCTAAGGTGCGCTCAATGCCAGTCTGTTCCATACCTACGATCAGCAGCTGATAGGCCACCAGGGTCTCCCATAGTCCCTGACCACCGGACTTGCCGACGCTCTCGTACAGCCAGTCGATGAAGAGCTGGATGGCGTCAGTGTAGAAGTGGATGACTTCGTAGATGGTGGTGTTATGGATGTCGAGAGTGAGCCGGTACTCGAAGAGGTACGACATAAGGGCCTCTTTGTTCTGGAACTGTTGGTAAGCCATGGTTCCTTTGACAGGCCAATCGTCCAAACTCTCTAAGACCTGTAGCGAATCGTTAACACAATATTTTAATGAGGATTCTGTTTTTCCTACCCTCTAGACTGCAACCCCTGGGGAAAAAATTAGGAAGATTAACCCCTATCCGTAGACTGGTCAAGTGTTTTATGATGTGGTCGTTTTTGGATCCATGGTTTGGGTGCTACGTGTCCGGAGGGAGAAGGGGGGGGGGGGGGCGAGGGGATGGTATACTCTAAAATTCTTATGCTCTGTATTCAGATTTACCAGGGTGTACCTTCATTTCTTTCGGAAAGTCCATTTAACAAAGCAACTCTTGTAAGCAAATGAGAAAAGTGAACTTTTCGGCCAAATTCTTCTGACACTACCTACAATTTTTTTTATCGACGCCTTGGGAATCAGTAGCACACACATACACACACCCACACTCACACCCTCACACACACTTATTTTTGGGGAACTTTATTGCTTTCTCCTATTGTATTTTGTACCCCGCAAGCACTTCTATTGTATTTTGTACTCCACAAGCATGACGGAATAAAGGCCATCATTGTGCTCTATTGTTCTCTGTACACCACAACTGAATCTATGTAAGCCCACACACACACCATAGGCGGATCCAGAGGGGGGTCGCGGGGGTCCGGACCCCCTTTTTTGGCGTCGTTTGTTTGTTTGTTTGTTTTTTGCTTGTCAGGGAATTATGGAGGGAAACTGGGCCCCATAACCCCTTTACTGAGCGTTTTTTTGAAGTTTGGCGAAAATTCCCTCCCCCCCCCACTGAGCGACTTTTCGAGAAGCTGGCGAGACCAAAAAAATACGGGTCTACGTTTTGACAAACTTTCACTTTCACTCAATCCTGCATCCGCCCCTGCACACACACACACACGCCCACGCAACCCATAACTTGTCAGATATCTTACTTCGTCCGTGAGTGGGTAGGTATTGATGAGAAAGATCTTTCTTTCTGGTCCAGTGGCAGCTGTTTTCTGTTGCATCAATGAGCTGATGTAGAGTGCAGTCATGTCTCTCTCCATCTGGAGACTGTGCACTAGAGTACCAACCTGTAACAGGATGACAGAATGAACGCGATTCATAAACTATCATGTCCGTGAATTATATTCTGACACTGAACTGACAGTCGAAATTTCGTTGCTCGAATATTTGCCCGATTCGGCGTATATTCTTAGACAATGTATTTTATACATAAATGCTTTTCTGTACCTAGGTTTAGTAACTGGATTCTAAAAAATGTTATTTTTATTTATTCATTCATTTATTTATTATTTTTACTTTGATAGGGCACACTATACGCTTCTCCCTGGAGAGTTAGCCTGGACATCCCCCTAGTAAAACAACCTGAACAATCAACAGCAATCATGGTAATAGTTGTCCTTGCATTGGATATAGTCGGTGGCGTTTACAGAAATCGGAAACAGGAGGCATAATCCTTCCAAAGTCAGGGGAGGGGGATCGTTATGTATCAGCAGCCATAGACCCTTTACAAGATTAGTTTGATTGATATATTCTTTCTAAGTCGCAGGGGGGGGGGGGCGCGTCGGCTTCACCCTCTGGTGGATACGCCACTGGAAGTTGTCTGGATACACAGTGCGACCACTTGCCTGTCTACTGAAGCGAACGTTTCTACGAATCTCGCTGGCATCCACACTCTTCTTGAGGGTAGCGATTAGATCGGAGATGGCCAATGCGGTCAAGACGATGATGGGCATGAGCGTCAGGGTCAACATCTTAATCATCTGACGTCTCTTTCCGTTTGGTGTGAGGGGTGTGGCCGAGCATAGCATCTTGTTGGAATCTTGGATGGCCTCCCGCACTGATGTCTCCACCTGTGATGATGTAATCGATTAAAAAAAAATTCGGCAATGGTGTCAAAATGGTGTTGAAAATTTTGAGGTTCTTAAGATATATATCACAGTACATTGTATATATATTTGATGTTGTTACAATATGGAATGTCCGGTGCATAAATGAATCTATCAATGTGCAAATCCATAGAGGCACTGTTATGTACCCGCCCAAATAATATTTCTTCTAATTATTTTTTAAAAACCTATTTATTGCTTTTGAGTAAAACTGTCCATTTAAAAAAAATAATGCAGCGGTATTGGCCAATCATCATGTCGGGGAGGAGGCTGTTCTGTTCACCACTCCCTAGTCAGAATAGATCATCCCTGATAGCAGAAAGTGGTAAAAATTACGTGATATTTACGTCGTGGTTTTCGTCTTTTTTACGTCCTGTAATTACATCAATAAGACGACAACTTGCACCAACGCAAGACGTCAAGAGGACGTCTTATTTTGACGTCATCTGTATACTGTAAAAACTGAAGTGCTGTATATAGCGCTTTTTGAGGGCATGTATAGTGACTGCACTCAGAGTGCTATTGAATGCACACAGCGTGCTATTTCAGCACTTTCACGGGAGCTGGACCGGCTCCTTAAACTGCTAAACATTCATTAAAAAAAAATGATTTGGGCGAGCTTCGAACCAGGGTCCGCTGATCGAGGATTGCTGGCATTACCGCTAGACTAACTCACATTGTACGACTTAGAGCAGATCATATTGTTACATAGTGAATTTACGACACCATATAGTTCATGTTATCTACTTGACTCCCATGACTAAACTGGATTGCAAGAAGCATTCGCTAGTCCATCGGTAATGTCAGCGCCTCTCAATCAGCGGAACCTGGTTCGAGGCTCGCCACGGGCACATTTTTTTTTTGCTGGTAAATTAGCACACTACAAGTGCTATAAACAGCACTTCAGGTGCAGTCACTATACATGCCCCTAAAAGTAGCACTTTATTTTTTTACAGTGTACAAGACGTAGAGATGACGTCAAAATAAGACGTCCTCTTGACGTCTTGCGGTGGTGCAAGTTGTCGTCTTATTGACGTAATTACAGGACGTAAAAAAGACGAAAACCGCGACGTAAATAGGCCTATCATGTCATTTTTAACACTTTCTGCTATCAGGGAAGAGGAATGAAGACGTAGAGATGACGTCAAAATAAGACGTCCTCTTGACGTCTTGCGTTGGTGCAAGTTGTCGTCTTATTGACGTCATTACAAGACGTAAAAAAGACGAAAACCACGACGTAAATATCACGTCATTTTTTAACACTTTCTGCTATCAGGGATATACCTCCCTACAGAGATGATCATATACCTCGCTTCCGTAGATGTAAGATGTATGAGTACCATCATGTTGTTTTTTAAACCAAGTATTCATATATATATATATATATATATATATATATATACAACGTTATTCTCGCAATTTCTTTCACATTTGTATTTATTTCCACGAGATTTGCCAAAGCTGTTGTATATGTTATTTCCTTACACTTGTTAATAATTATTCTAATGTATACATGTATTCAAAGCATTCGCTTGGAATCCAGCTGAGGCACGCGGCTTGTCTTTGTTCAAAACTCACCTGCCCCCGACAAAGGAATTAATTAATAAGGTTGAGGATTTGTCAATCTGTCGGTCAATTGAATCTGGTGTCGCCGAAACCACTAACCCGTCTCCGTGGTCTAGTGGTTAAGGCATTGGCGTTCTAAGCCAACGACCCGGGTTCGATTCCCGGCGGAGACATTTTTTCAGCCTTTGCAAAAATTTCAAAAAGGGAGGACAGCTCTGGGGAACTTTGATTGAGCTACGCAACGTTATTCTCGCAATTTCTTTCACATATATATATATATATATATATATACACTAAAGGAAAAAAGAAACTTATAAAAGTTCAAGAGATCACCAAATTAAATTCTCTGCATGGAAATGTACCAAATTTGGATATAATGTTGATTCAATGCATGTCTTTAAATGACAGTCAATAACAAAAAGTTTTCTTCAATGCCACAAAAGAAATGTGCACTGAAGCAAAGGACTCTCTAATCCCCAAGTCACAAAGACAAACTGCAGCCTTGTACACCATATGCATGTCAATGAATGAAACAAAAGAATTTCAAAAGGGATTTGCAAGTTCATATCCAAACAGATTAATAGCCAGTATGTCCACCTCTAGCTTGCTGGCAAGCTGTACACCGTCTTCGCATGCTTCCGATCAGATTCGCGATGGTAGCCTGGGGAACATTGTTCCATTCCTCTTGCAGTGCTGCAATGAGCGTCTCCCTATTGATGGGTTGATTGTCACGCCTTGACACACGTCGACCAAGCTCTTCCCAGAGATGTTCAATTGGGGAAAGGTCTGGTGAACGGGCGCACCATGGCAGAACATCAATATCCTCTTGCTCGAGGGGTGCAAATCCCTTTTGAAATTCTTTTGTTTCATTCATTGACATGCATATGGTGTACAAGGCTGCAGTTTGTCTTTGTGACTTGGGGATTAGAGAGTCCTTTGCTTCAGTGCACATTTCTTTTGTGGCATTGAAGAAAACTTTTTGTTATTGACTGTCATTTAAAGCCATGCATTGAATCAACATTATATCCAAATTTGGTACATTTCCATGCAGAGAATTTAATTTGGTGATCTCTTGAACTTTTATAAGTTTCTTTTTTCCTTTAGTGTATATATATAGGTAAACGACTAATGGGTACATTAGGAGGACAGTTTTTGTTCTTTTTATTTGTTCAACTGTCGACCTAATGTACCAACTGTCGACCTAATGTAGGGGTCGCTATTATGACGGAATAAACTGCATTGTTAGGTGTCGACTTAATGTACCCGTTAGTCAAATATACATATATATACTGTATACACAGTGGCGTATCTGCACCCTAACTTCGGGAAGTGGGGAGGGGGGCGACGGTGACCCAGTAAGTAAATCACTTTTCCGGACCCTTATTTGAGTCGCAATGGAAGGGGGGTAATGTTCCTATAATCCATCTCTTCATAATGTCTAAATCATAATTTTCAATGTTTCTTTCATTAGCAAAATTATGTGAATTCATAGATATTCGCTAGCGAGCGAAAATTTTGACCTCATCTCGTTTTCATTTAAAGTTTTGGAAACATTAATTCTTAATTAATTAATTAATATTTAGATTTGCTTTTTTATGCATGACCTAAGAATGGTGGTAAACTTCGCTCTGTTGGGCTTGATAAGGGGCCCCCAATATTTCCTTAGCTTCATTAATGACGGTTGGCTTCAAAACTGATATTTAAGTGCTGTTTGCGAGGTCGCTATATGCGAACGGACGAGAAAATTTTAGAGATACTATTACTTTTCATAATTTATGAAGTTTTAAGAGCAATTACATTATAATTTACCTAGATTTGTTTCTATTGATATTGATTGAAATTTCATTCATGTTTTTGTCATGGTTGAAATTTTTCGGGGGGGGGGGGGGGGCAAACTACCACATTGCCCCCCCCCCCTTTTAATACGCTAGTGCATAATTATGACAGAGACTGGCAGTGTAAGACTGTAAGACTGACGAACCTGACTCATGGAGCCCAGACTGGAAGCGATGCTTGCCACCCTCTCTCCAGCAAGCCTCCGGCTTTCTGCATGCTCCATTCTCTCTGTAAAACCCAAACAGCTTCAGCAGAAAGATCATATAAATTAACAAGGGACAAGAGCCCTCACTCAACCTTTCAAGGATCTGGAAGAAAATAGTATGGATAGGATAATGATTATAACTAACCAAAGTAGATGTAGATAATGACATTATCCTGCTAGCTGCATGTGTCGTTTCGGTGATACACGTAGTTCTAATCAAAACAAACATTTGGTAGAGTTAAAGAATATAATGTGAAAACGAAGAGTATTACTATCTATTTATCATTATTTGTAATTGTTAAAACTCAGGACCCATCTGAATCTACATAAATTCCATTATCTTTATTATTATAGCTGCCCCAAATATAGCATTCCAGTCATCTATGAAAGCATCACAAAATACAAAATGCAACTGACTTTTTTACGTGATACATTTGCCTATGGCAGTTGAAGGGTGAAACTTCCATTAGACATGTTAGATGGCTTCATTAATGGCGTTTGATTTGGAACCTTCGTTCTACTTCTTCTGACGACAGGATTATTGAAGCCCTACAATATTTCATTTTCGTTTCGTTTCGTTTATTCACTCATTCATTTCAGATAAAAGTATGTACATACAATGAATACAATGCATACAAAATCATTTACATCATAATCTTATAAATAAATGAAATTTTGCCTTTGCTAGAAATTAACATTGAATGAACAGAGAACTTGAAAATGCGCAGAGGCCTTGTGAGAATAAGTTCTCTAAAACATTAGAATATATTTGACTCATTTGACGACGGTTTACAGTGAGCAGTTATGGCAACGACAGAGAGAATCCTTTTACAGTCAGCATGTTTTTAATGATACTAATTCATATCATAATCATTGATTTTATGTGTATTTTATTAGTTGAAAAGGTTACCCAGTTTATTAGGAAAGCATACGTTAAAAAAGGTGCGGAAACATTGGGTAAATTTGAAAATATTCAGGTGATAATTTCATCATAAACATAATGACTGAATTGAATTGAAGTGGTATTGATGATAAAATCCACTTGACATCTAAATGACTGAATTACGTGGATTGTACAAAATAATGACATAAAAACAGGATACGATACAAAATGAAATCATGTTTGCATTATAGTAGCGCAATAATATGGGGGGGGGGGGAGGGGACAAAGAGAGAAGAGGGAAGAAAGAAATCGAGAAAGAGAGGGGAAGAAAAATGAAAAGAGGGGAGAGAAGAATGACACATTACGTACCGAATATTAGAACAAAAAGTGAATTAACGTATAATACATTTTAATTGACGTATAATACATTCTAAGTGATAGAATAATAATTGAGAAAAGTTTTTCATAACCATAAATATAGAATGGGGGATATATGGAGAAATAGGCATCGACGTAGCCAGGATTTTTTATCTTCAGTTAGGGGCCACTGGTCCACGGTTGTGTAGTCCTGTTTTGATGCATGAGGTTGACGGATAGCATTGTCATCATAGTTCGTGCGGGGGGGGGGGGGGGGGGTTAATTAATTTGTTTATTTGTCTATGGGGCAGTAAATGGGGGCAGATCACTAAATTGCTGATGGGTCTGGACTTTTCATGCATGGGGCACATTCCCCCTCCGGTCCCCATGGCTACGCCTATGGAAATAGGGGAGGGAGAGAGAGAGAGAGAGAATGAGAGGAAGAGAGAATGAGAGAGAGAGATCGAGATCAAGGAGTAGAAATAAGTGAGGATAAGAGATAGAGACAATATGGCGATTCGTCATATTGAAAAGAAAATTATTCCTAAGTAAAAGATTGTCGCAAGTGCAAATGAAATTATGAGTCATAAAGAATGACCCCCAGGTTTTTAAATATTATCTTTTTTGTATAACTTGTATAAGTTGAATCTACAATATTCTTTTTCTGGACATAGCATTGAAACCAAAAGTATTACTCACGAACAGACACATCCTTCTATTAAAGTTGAATGATGAACGCACATTAAAGAAGGAGCAATTATAGTCTGTTACAGCTTATGCTTTTATTGTATTTGGAATCTGAATTTTCTAATGTTCTTGAATGGATATGTAATCGTCTGAATATGTAATAAAAGAAGATTTACTCCAAAACATTAAAGGCAAAATGGGGCAGCGGTTTTGCACTGCAGAATTATGTAACATATGCTTTAGAAAGAGAATAAAAATATATGTACGATGTGATATCGTTGGAACATAACTGTCCTGGAACTTCATAAGCAAAAGGATTAAAAGAACAGATATAATTCTTACAGCTTTACTGCCAAACAAAGAGATGACGAAACATTCATATTGGATATAACGATCTGGTGTAATATCTTATGCCAGGATTTATAAAGTCTATAAAAGTATTTTGACATTAAACTTCTTCAGAATAGCACGGGTCATCATTCATTGAATTCAGATACGAAGACACGAACAGAAATGTCACAAAAACATTAAGCTATATATAGGAATGAAAAACGAAACGTGTTACTATATTTCAAGACGCTACTCCCGTCTCTGCAAGAGCAACTTGAACAAATCTTGTCCTCAACCGGGAAACAATGCGCTTCAATCAATATCTGAAATCCGAACCTTTGAAGATGATTTGACAAAATATTTATAGAAGAAATCGGCCGGAAATATAATGATTACCACATAAAACAAGAACTTACATTATCTTGCTCGGAGATGAATTCCTAATTTCGGAAGATATGCTAAATTGCAATGAAATACAACTTAGTTTCCTTGCTCATGATGTGCGTTGAAGTTGAAACAAAATGGTGGCGCCAAAGACTCCCTGACTGTTACAAAAGAAGTAGTATCATTCATTTCTCTTATTCATCATGAAAACCTTCAAAAGCTTTTTAGTTATGCATGTAGCAAGCACACTGAACTGTGATTGGCTATTGTTTTAGAATCGCGAATTCTTTATCGGTCATCTGTTGTCATGTCCGACTTCTATTCTTGAATATGCACTGTGATGTTGTTATCAATCAGAGGTTTCTATAAAAAGAATGAGACGCAATCAAGAATATTTTTGAAGTTTCTGGAGCATTTTAATCACATCTGTTGGCTTGGGAGGAAGTAGGGAAATCAGACAAAATTGAGAAATTATATGCACACCAAATTATATAGAAAAGATCCACATGTTTGACATGATACATGAAGTACAGTAACTTTAAAAACTCATTTGCTTCCTCATTATTCACTTTCTCGAAAAGTCGCTCAGTGGGGGGGGGGGGGGGGGGGGGGGCGGTTATGGGGTCCAGTTTCCCTCCAAAATTCTCTGACAAGCAAAAAAAAAAATTTTCATTCTAAAAGGGGTAGGGGGCATGGGCCGGAAGTGCCCCCCGATCCGCCACTGCTAAAGGTATTATCAATTTTGTTTATCTTTCACATTGTTTTATTTCAGATCATCAAGTGGATAACAAGTTTGAATATAACTTGATCTTCCAAGATACATTTTCATACTGCTCATATATTCTATTAAATTTTTGGTATAACAATTATGCAGTGCGGGAGTCCAAGGATTAATAGTGCAATGTTTGAAAAGCAAAATGGATATAAAGGAATATTAATTATAAAAGAACATATTTCAAAGTAAATGCAGATTTTAGCAGAATGATAGAGTTTGCATCTTAAAGCAAATCAAACAAATAAGCTTATTTTCAAATCCACTTTTTCATAGTTCAAATTATGAAAACATTTTGGAAACATAAAGCAACATCAGTTGTGAATATAAAGATTAAAATACGAATTAAACGATTACTCAAATACTAGCCTGTAAACTCACTTGATAAATCATAATGTAGTATGAAATGCAAATATATTTTGATTCAGCTATTTTGAGATATATATGACTCGGTCTTTCTGCAATATCAAACTAAATAAAAATAACATAGAAATGATATGTTATCTCTTACAGTTAAAAAAGAAACTTCAGATGTCTAAGAATACCTGACCGATTGCCAGTTACGACAAAAGACACATTTTGAATAAAGATTTTATTTATTCATTTAATTTGTCGGTCAGTGCAAAATGAAAGTAGTTATATCAGCTGCACATAATAAAACACAAAGCAAAACAGCCAAGTTGGCATATACCCTTGGTGAGTTGGTCTATCTATACTGTTAACATTACGATCACCTCTCTATCTTGGCCTACAAACTGACTTGACAGACCGTGGTTCAAAACTTAGTCATGTCTTTTGGATGGTAACGTTTAAGGTCAGTCCCAGCACGTAAATAGTCATATCTGATTTGTACACATCAGTTACAAAAAAAATTTAATATATATAAACTTTGAAACATACCTATGACAAACAAAACTAATAATACCTCTAGAACGAAGGGGCATCAATTTATGAAATTGACGTTCCAAATTGCACAAGATCAATATCAGTCACATAAATGCCTTGGAGGTGCTACATGCTCTTTAATCATGGTACAATAAAATTTCATTAATTAGAAAACGAACCACATTTTGGGCATGAGCTACTAGCCAGCTCAGATTTACAGTCGTAATTTCACAGTGACTGGTCTTCATTAAAAAGAGACCCCCACAATTTTCTATTGTGACTTAATAATCAGTCCTCACCAACATGACAATGCCATCTCGGGTTCACCTTTAGACAATCTATTGCTGAATATAATAGATTCAGCATGCTTAGACTGATTTGAAAGAAAAGTCACTTCTCCTGTATATCAGGTAAATAATTTTCAGAAAACAGGGTTTTTTGTGTAACAGCGTAAGTCCAAGCTATTTTGTCCCATACAGTACTGACAACATCTAAGATTTTAGAATATCTGCTATACTAGTGCTTGGAACAGACAAAATATAAAGTAAAATTATCTTTTTTTTTCACTTCTTGTTCACAATTCCATAACACTTGGTGACATATGGGACATACCTTGGACTTGCCTAACAACAATACAACACAATTCATGCACAGTGGGTATTATTTCAATTCTTCTTCACAACCAGTGCAATAGCTGGTAAGGGTGGTGATGTCTTGTAGTAGGTGCATATCTCCTTTGATAGCAAAGTCCAGACGCCCTCTGTACATAGCTTCTCATAAGTTTCTTTCAAATTGAGTTCGTCTTTGCGGCGGTACTCGTAGTTGGATTCCCTTGTAACATTTATGAAGAGACCACCTGAAATGAAGAAAAGAGAAACTAGAGATAAGGGAGGGGGGGGGAGGGAAGAAAGAGAGAAAGAAAGAGAGAGAGGGAGGAATAACAATAAGAAAGAGCATGTGAGAGAGAGAGCGAGTGAGAGAGAGAAAGGTATGGGGGTCAAAGGTACTTTGCCTGTCTTTTTTAAACCCTTATAGCCTAAACTCTTCTGTGCTATTTGATATCTTACCTTTGGGTACATAATTTGTCAAAGGAATAAAATACCACTACTATAGGCCTACTGATCTCTACTTTTATATATCTTGTGAAAAAGGTCCAGTGTTATTTTTTTCTTCTTCCTCCTGTGCCCTCTCACTCTAAAGAATCGTTTGATCAATTACTTTTTTCATGTTTTACCTGGACGCAGAACACGGACAATCTCAGTGAAAGGGGAAATGTCGCCACCAGCCCCGCCTTTGCCGAATACACCAGATGAGACGACTGCTTCAAAATAATCTGCACATTAAGGCAAAATATAGTTAGATTCTTATAACCATGATGGTAATAGCCTAAATATCTGTAAATGTATTAGAGGGAGATAGGTATTGCGAGAGAAGACAAAGTATGACGGAGGTTACAAAAAAAAATCGGTAAATATGCTGGAACATCACAGATGGAGGAGTCACAATATTTAGTGTCAAGGTTTGAAACATGACAATAATATGTCAGTGATGTATCCATCATCCATTATAGAGTGACCAGAGTACACCCCGCCCCTTTTTGAAGGTCTAAACTGAAAAGAACAATAACGAATCAATAGCGTTGCTATAGAAACCCAGATACATACACCCCTATTTATCATCACTTTATTTATAAGACACTTTTTATAATTATAAAATATTCAGGTCAGACAGACACATTTATTTTAGAGAATATTTGCAGAAATTTATATCTATGAGAATTGGGTACAAAAGAAAATTATCAAGAATGTATAGATATATATAAATCTGTTCACTGTCATCAATTTCCAACTCCATGTATCTTACTTGGCCATCTACCCTGTGTGTAAGTAATCACTCTGACCCAGTCTAGCAACACACCAACATACTCCTATCTCATCAGAACTCACCACTGTCAAAAGGAATCTTGGTGATGGGTTCAATCTCCAGAACCTTTGCCGAAGTGTATGTTCCTTTCTTGAGACATTTTTCAATCAGCTTTTTGACTGGGTCTACTGCATATAGGTTTGTGTAGCCCTGTTCATGGAGCTGGAAAGAAAAGAAAAGAAAACAAAGGTGATGAAATATGACTGTATTTGATAAAATTGCTAGATGAGAAGATACATAAGGCATGGGGGAGGAGTAGCAAATCAGCTGAGCTACCAGGGCATCAATTTTTTCACAAAGTAAGTACAAAGGAAATCTTTAATGGATCCTGGGTCCTCTTGCGTAAAAAGTTGTGTTTAAACACAACTCCAAAATTTGAAATTAAGTCCTAAATATGTGATTCTAATTGGTTGAAAGTGGACGAGTGTATAATTTTGTTTCAGTTCCATTTTAACTTAATTTTTTTTATGCAAGAGGTCTCTGGTAATGGTTGGTCTTGCAGAACATTTTCATTAGGAAAGGATTTTGCATCGTTTGAAAGAATAAACCGGTAGAACCTGTAAATATTTGAAAATGACAACTTCCATATTTCTTTTTCAAATTCAGAACAGTATAACCAGTGCTGCTCTCGTTGAATTTGTGAAATGTTTCATCATAAAATAACTATTAGATTAATTCTTTTATACAAAGTAAAGGTCATATCCAAAAAAAGATTCTTAAAATATCTCATGAAGATCTTAAGGTATAAACACAGCCTTATGGGGCACATTTTTCTATTTCGTAATCACAATCATTTCGGGCACCTCTCTGCCTGTATATCAGGATATTTGGGCAGCCGAAAAAGGAGGCAATGGTTTTAAAATATTGAAACATTAAAATCCTCGGGGGGGGGGGGGGAAGGGGGTGGGAGCTGCAGCCCCAGTCTTATGGCTATGCCTATGGATGCAAATTTTTTATACCAGATCAGCAACCAGTCCAGTACCACTCCCAAAGTCCAGGATCCTAGAATCTTTTCCAGGAACCAATGAGACCACTCTACTAGCTGCTTCTGATGGGGTCTGGTAAGAAAGAGCAGCCATGTCCTGATGTAGAATGAAATAAACAGAAGAAGATAAACCATTATTCCACTAACCATAACTCCTAGGCATACATATTCCTTTTCATCTAATTCCCTCCAGTGGTGTGGCATGTACTATCCAGACATTGAGGAGACATTGGCATCAGGGGGCACCCAGCCGTCTTACTTGGTGGATGAAAGACACAAGGTCATTACTTAGGGGATGTGTAGGAGGGGGTTAAAGCATCTGTTTCCCTTTACCTTCTCCTTAACCCACCTGTATTTTCCCCTTTTTTCATCATTGATGTGGGGGGGGGGGGGGGGGACATGCCTCATGTAGTTACGTCACCCGAGTCCCTCACTTAAAATCAAACAAATATTTCCACTCAACCCATCACATCCCCTTAAAGTTTCATACCAATGTTTCCTTAATTTATGATGCCCACTAAACATCCAATACATTTTCTTAACCCACCATATCCCTTAAAGGGATATGCCACCAGGCGGCCGTGGGGAAAGTCAGCATTGCGGAAGGCCCATACACAAAGTTTGTGTGTCGAACGCGTCCGTTGGACTACTGCGATTACATTTTGGACTGCACAAAGCCGATTGAAACTTGCACGAGAGCTTGAGCTCAGGCAGAGCGTGCATGTTGCACGGCGACCGGTCTGTCTGAAGTTTGCACCGCGCAGGGCAACGGCATGATCAGGTAACAATCACGGTGCCCTCTCGCGGCATAAAAACGTCTACAATCTGCGATTGAGTATTCCTTTAATTCACAATACCTTATAATTTCCCTTTCATTAGGGAGGTATTAGACAATTTTCCTTGCCTCAAACCAGTGGGATAGCTACAGGGTGCTCAGGACACTTGTCCCCCAATTGAGCGGTGATCAGGGGGGGGGGGGGGGAGAAAAGGAAAAGAGGAAATAATAAGGGAGACCTACAGGAAAAGCATGAGAAAAAGAAATGGTAGGACCCCCTCCTGTACCCCCTTAATGGTGGCAGTGCATTTAATAATACACATTTCATTCCATCATCAATTCAGCCCGGTGCCCCCATGATACCAGTGCTTAGCACCATCACTGCCTCATCTCAACCTCTTGTGATGACCCTGTTTGCCTATTTGACCAATGCACATCCTTACACTCATATCTATGTTACATTTGCTTACACCCTTTTAAGCATTTGTACACACATTCCTTATTACTTGGAGGGCATTGTCTAGCTGGGGTCCGCTCGTTATTCATAGAAAACCGCTATTCATTTTTTAACATGCGTTATGAATAATGGTATTTATGAATAGTTATGAATAGTTGTCCTATTATGAATAGCGAGGTAATTTGTATATGGTTTGCTCGCTATTTATAAAGGACTGCTAACCATTTAGTCACGCATTATGGATAGCGGTCCTTATGAATAAGTGGTCCTTATATAGATAAAATTACCTGAATTTTAATTTAGCAGTACAAATTGATTCACTTTACTTTCAATTTTATAATTCTGATGTTTATAATGCATGTATTCTACTTTTAATGTTTAATTTCACAATGTATGTATATATTTGTACTTCTTTGTTGGAAATGAAAAAAAAAAAAAAAAACTGAAACTGAACTGAAACTAGTGAGGTTACCCCGTCTAGCTGATTTAAACCACTGACCCATCAAGCACCTTTAAAGACCCACTCCATTCCATGTACCCCTTTTGCAAATCCTTGTGGATATATAGGGCCTACACCTATTCTCTTTTCCTGCTATTTATGAAATATAATGTACAATTGATATGTATTGTACAATGTTACTGAAGAAAGATAAATAAATAAATAAATTTATTTATAAATTACTAACCAACCTTTCTAATAATTGCTGTTGTCTTTCATATGGGTCTGTTTCACACCCAAATGTCTCCGAGGTGATTCTCTTGGTATGTCACAAGGTTGATGATAAGCCCCATAGAAAATATATCAGTTATACTTATAATTATGTAGGAGCGCACCCGATGAAGCCTACAACCACGGAAAATTGATTTTCGTTCAGTATACTCACCCTTTCATAGTCATCATTCCATTCTGTGTAGTACTGATTTACTGCGCCCTGATCCCCACACTTGCCTACTACATCATTCACGTTCTTCCATGCCTGCTCTTCTGAAGACGAAATCGTACTCGTTGTCGATTCACAGCTCATCCTGGTGTCCTGGAAGCCTTTTTCCTTAGCTGTCTCTAGTCCAGGGTAGAGGTTTTAGATTGAAGTTACATGACTGAATTGGCCACGCAATGCATTTGAATTCATACACGTTTGCCTTTCAACGATCTACTATTATATTGACCTGTCTACGAGGTATAAAGTCCTGCAGGTTGCAAACACAGTCATAACACACTTTTTTTAGAACACAGTTTTGAGAATGTACCTTGAACCTAGCGTTCAGCTGTAATAAAGGTCAACATTATACGAAAATTTGTGTCGAGAGTAGAAAGGGAGCCCGAAGAAAGGGAGGAGGGAGGGAGGGAGGGAGGGAGAGGGAGAGAGAGAGAGAGAGAAAGGAGGGAGACACAGAAAGAATATGTATACTAGAGATTATTATTTTTGTAGAGATGTGTAGAGCCTAGAGTTAAAATGAGAGCTCTGGAAAGAAACTAAAATACGCCTCTCCCAGGTACGGTGAAAATCAGTGACGTAATCATATACATGTACATTGTTTTTGATCTGATATGGTTATTACTTCAGACAAGAAGCTATCAAACAATAAATATTAAATGACAACAAGTTTGTTTATGACATTATTACTGCAGACCTTCAAAATTCGTTGGTGAGAGAGTTCTGCCCTAGTTTATACTTGGCAAAAGTATAGGGCCTATACATGTATTTCTGTATTTTTGATTCATTCTTACCAGATAGTATGATTTCAGTAGTTCTAGTGCCAATCATCAAAGATAAAGCTGATAAAATTGTCAGTAAGGATTATAGACATTATAGCATTGGCTATATAGTGTTCTGTCCAAACTGGAAAATATTGTTAAGGATGTACATTCTCACCAAAGACACCATTGATATTACCAGTCTGCCGGTTTAAAAGCATGCAAAACATGGTATACTGATATGTGCATATTTTAGTGAAATAAACAATCGCTAGTTTATATCGTAGGAAAATTATTCATCTATTTTTTAATGTTTTCTTGATGCTTCGAAAGCCTTCGATCGAATAAATCATGAAAAGCTGTTCAAGAAAATGGCCGATAGAGATACTATAATTATCATACTCTTTCCACCGAGCAGTACAGCTGCTGCCCTCCAACAAACTTCTCTCTTGATTTCTCCTGACTTCTTCATGGTAACAGGAACGTGGACTCCCTGATGGTAAGATGGGGAAAGTAGTGTTCCTGAATCTTTTCATGTCAGTAATGGATTGAGTCAGACAAGGGGGTATGCTTTCTCCGTTCCTCTTCAACTTGTAGTAGTATGGATGGGTTATGTAACAAATTAAGTGCTTGGTGCATGGTACTGTAGTGAATTATTATTTTAATGTATGCAGACAATCTATATAGTATCTGCCGCGGGTTTCATGGTTTGCGGAGTTTACTTAAGAATTTTTAAAAAAATATAATAAAGAATACAACAATTTCAATCATGTCAAAGCATGTACAACGAACATAAATTGAACAATATATAGCTGGTGGTATAACACCCATGTAGAGATCAGTCTATATGTTGAACATTTTATGCAACAGAAATATGCGGATAACCAAGTTTTACAACAAGATATCTCCAAGAAGATTTGCTTAAGAATTTCGTTCTGACTATGGAGTATAATCTATGATGTAAAATATATTGCAAAAATGACTCATAAAATATGATGAGATAATATGTAAAGATAACATTTTATTCATTTTTTCAGATTTTTTTTGTAGGTCTACATGGGGTACGGCGTATAAGGTCAGGTTTCTTTGTCATCGTTTTTTTTACTGAAGACCTCATTGATGATAATAGAGATATTAATCGATAGGGCCTTAAAAATGATATGCTCAGGACAATATTTATGTTAGTCAGTAAATTTAATTCATATGCGTTCCTCAGAATCTGATCTGTGAAGGTTGCGATATTACTACGTCACTGTACACTGCTCATCATTCTGTGGTGTAGAGTGGTGTGCAGAGGCTTACTATGGCCTATTGAATGCCAGCATCGGATGATGAGAATATTTTGGGTAAAAAAAGAAATACATAAGAAAATTCCTTGTTAATTTGGTTGATGCGACATCAAAAAAAAAAAAGAATAATTGTTTGATTTTCTTTTTTGGGCTGAAAAACAGATCCATGTGAGAATTGATGTGTTTATTTTATAAAGTAAATCGATTTTGAATCAAATAAATCTGACTTTTTTTCCAACCCAGCAATACTATTTGCATAGTAGTTACATGTACGTACTATTTGCATAGTAGTTACATGTACGTGGAAATAAGGAAGGAAAGGCTGTTCATAACGTGACAAAATGTGTTTCTGCGAAGCGAGCGATCCGACTGAAATTGTGAATATATTTTTTTTAGGTTCCAAACTTCAAAGGCACTTCCTGTAATATATATTGCACGGGGAAAAAATGAAATTGCTCACTCCCCACCCTTTTCCCATACACGAAACTTCATTTTGTTTGCATTTTAAGCCTAAAAAGAGAACTTTCTTAAGCATTCTACTTACAGAAAAATCGCAAGCAAGCGCAGTGCATCGACCAGTAGTCCTACAGAAAATTCAGGAAAATTATAGTCGAGGAAGTTAGCTATGTAACGTAAAGTTACAATTTCTTTCAAACAGTAAACCCTTTGAAAATGCTATCTTATACACTTATTTCTACCTCCCTGCTTATTCTAACTTGGGGGTGCAATATATATAAAAAACAATTCGTATATGCATAAGTTTCTTCTTCTCTTTTTGTTTTTGCTCCTCCCCGAGTGTTTGTACCGAGTGCTTCAAGTACCGAGAGTGCCCCCATAACCCCATAAGGGGTGCTGCAGCACCTTTAGCATCCTCAGCCTTCTAGGGGATGCTGCGCACCCCCTCAAAAATATAAGGGGTGAAGTTCAGCACCCCCAGCACCCCCGGCTCCCAGGGGCCTGGCCATTGAATGAAGAAAAAAAAAGGTCTGCACCGGCCGGCCTCTTGAATAGAGACACGTGAACTTTTCATAATTAATCACTTTTTCTCTCAAGCTGGTCCACTGCACTTGTTTTGATGTTGCCCTAATTTCT
Organism: Heliocidaris erythrogramma; assembly: GCA_025617745.1. Classification (NCBI taxonomy): domain Eukaryota; kingdom Metazoa; phylum Echinodermata; class Echinoidea; order Camarodonta; family Echinometridae; genus Heliocidaris; species Heliocidaris erythrogramma. The sequence continues at coordinate 2,357,609 of CM046865.1, read as the reverse complement.
CACTTCCATTGTAGGCCTTTTTCTTATCCAACGTGTCACACCAAACTTTTGCCAAGTGTACTTCTGAAAAGTTGCACAATATTTTATTTCCCTATAGACTAGTGTTGTTTTCTGATGTAAGGCACATACTAGTACTTGCCGATCTCTTGCATCAACGAGAAAAAAGTAAGGCTTGTGGATTATACACCAAAGATTTAGTGACATTTTAGCCCACTTTAGGCCTAGATTATATCCCAGCCTCTGAAACCGGGCTGATCAGCATCATCGTAGCTCAGCTCATTAGCATATTCTTCAACTTGTCAAGATGGCGGAGCGGACAACACGACGTCGAAAGAAGAAAGAGGTAAACAATATTCGTACAATGCCAAATTTATTGAATGAAATTTAAATAAATTCAGTTGTTATATGGGGACTATCCTTGTGATTTCCATAGAGTACAAATGTGGGATGAAATGTGTGGTTTTGTGAAAATTTCGAGTGGTTAATGTGTGTTTCAATTTTTATTTGGATGACGTGTGTGTTTGTGTAGATCATGATTGTGTTACTATTAGGCATGGCAATGCATGCATGCATGCAATGCCAGCAGTGTCAATACACGAAATTGCGTACATTGCGAAATAAATGTTAATGGCTGGGGAACTCGTGGAAGTGACAGCTGTTCATTTTTTTGTACAAAAATGAATGCCTGCATATTCACATAAAGAGTCTACATTTACATTCACACAGGTTCAGTTGTGGAGGTTTGTTTTTGTTGTGCAATTCTAAATCTAATTCCCCTAATTTCTATTCATGGGGGGGGGGGTGGGAGGAGACAAAGTAATTCCCCCCCCCCCCCCCGATGAAAAGAATTTCCTGCATATGATGCACTACGCTGTACCCCTGGGTACCACGTTGTGTAGCGCCATCTTGTTTCCACCCGAAGTACAACCGTACTGCAGCGCAATCATGGTGCAACAGCTGCAGAGCTGGTGTACGTTCAGTACTTGTATGCAGGGTACCCCAGTCCCCACTGCGATAGTACACTACGTTTTACAGGATTACACTCTCATGCGTTGCTAGCTTCAAAGCTCGCTAGCTGCTACTTACGAATTACGCTGCCGAGTACACTTTAATACTTACAGTTACAGCCTGTGACGATACCATACGGGTTTATTGTATGTATTCTACGTGCGCGGTAAGGAACGAAGGTAACCATCGCGATCGGGATTACGTGTATTATTTTCAATGTAGCATGCATTTATGAGAGCATTTTACAAGAACATGGAGCACAAGAAGAGTATTTGAACGTTAATAGAGCATACCAAAAATAATTTCACACTTTTTGGTAATTACCCAGGGTACAGCCCTGAAAAATAAATAATTCAACAAAATGGCGGAATTTCATGTGGTACCATTTGTGTCATCATATTGATATTTCCGCCCATGCACAGGTTAGCCTACTAAGGTCAAACCCTCGAGGAAAGCTTAGCAAAACGTGAAGAACCTAATAATATGCTATCTACAATGGTTGGATTGCCCTGTAAAGATCAAACTGATGCAGCTGAAAACTTATACTTTCAATCTACATTATACTTATTATGAATTGAGTGCATATTCAATTTACGGAATTTGTTGGATCTATCCGTCTGCGTTGCTATGTGAATTTCAACTGGGGTCACATACGTTGGCTGAGGTACAGTATTGAAGCCAGAATTTTCACTTATTCACTATCAGCAAAGCCAAATTTTACCTTTTATCATTAGTCCTTTACAATATTAGATGATCAAATATAGCATATACTTCCATCAGGTGGATCTCTATCACCTTGATCAAGTGAACTTTTCAGGCTGTTTTTACACCGTGGTGGCCGGGATCTACCTCCTCTCAAACTTACCTGAGTTCATGAATATGTGCTCTCATAGAGTTTGGTTGTGGAAGTCGCTGCGGTAGATCTACTATAGTAGTACGGAGTGTGAGGTTATCCTTGGGATAACCTCACACTTGTGTGATTAATCCCCACCCAGCTGCAATCCTTCCCCCAGATTAGAAAAAAACCATGAAAAATCTTGAACAAAAAAGGATAGAAAATTGTTTGGATCCACTGCTGTTCTATACTATACTGGACCTGGAAATGTCATGGACAAGCACAATTGTAGGTTGATAGATGTATACCACTTTGTGAATAGAGTTAATTCCCCTCTGGTTCTCAGCTGAAAAAAAAGATATTTCTCTCAGAAGGTAATTCATTACATTATATTGCACATCAGGGCCCTGTTTCATAAAACTTGTAATCAATAACAATAATAATAATAATGATAGCTCTTTCTTATTTAGTGCCTTACCAGTTGTACCAATGTAACTTACCAAAACACTTTATTACCCCGGTCACTGGATTCACTTGCGATTCTGCACATTACAGTGCACTTTCTCCACTCCTCTTGGGAGTGTTCCAGCCAGTCGCCTGTTTCCAAGTGCGCACAAACTAATCCAACCACAATGACATTCGCATCCTACTGGGTGCCCATTTAACACGTACATGTAGGTGGAGAGAGCAATGTAGCAATAACTGTATTATAAGCTACTGAAATCATAGCATTTGATTAGCTGAAAGCAAATATGTCATAGATCTGTTGCAATTGTTTTTGATATCAAGTTTCATGAAAGGATTCACTGTTCTTTTTTCTTCTTCACATGAAATAGAATACTGAGTTGGAGAAACCCACCAAGGAGGAGACAGCAGTCGCCAGACATCTCCGCTTCAATCTAGCAACGAAGAACACCTCTATTGATGGACACAAAGTAGAGTACTTTACAGGTATAGTAGGGATTTTTAGGGGTTATAATCGAATCAAGCTGGAACTGTTTGCCCGAGTAGACCTGTTCACTAATATATTCAAACTTTATGCATTCTTTTAGAAATAAAGGTTGTTCTTGACAACCTGAAAGCTTGTAAGAGGCTTGTCAGACATAGCAACAAGTACTGTATGCAAACTGGATGCCGAGTATTGTAGTTCATTCATTAATAACAGGTTAATGGAATACCTTGTTACTAGGTCCCCGGGAAATAAACGTCCATAAATCTGAGTAACTTAATAAACAGTTGGTGAAGACATAAACCAAATTATTATTGCCTGCCAAGATGGTTGAAGAACAGATGCAAACGAAAAAAATTTTGTTGGTTTTTGTATGTTGTATTGAATGTATTTTTTGGTATATGTTGAATTTTGCCATTTTTGGCACCCACAGTAAGTCAAGTTATGACCATGTACCTTTAAAAGAATTGACAGAGGTTGTTTTGGAGATTATTTTACAGGATGGTGTAAATTGTTAAAGGATTAATGCACACTATTTTCATTGTAAACTGTCACATTTTGAGAGTTTACTAAGCATTAAAATACAATGCATGGCCTCTTTAACAACAAAGGTGTTATATATTTTGTTCAAATGTCCACCATTATCTAATCCATGTTTGTAAAATAATGTTTATGATTAATTTACTGTAAAAATTAGTTTTGCTCTTGGCTTCTCTAATAAACGTTTTTACATTTCTGAATTTGCATATATACATTGAAAAAGTGTATTGGTTAATATTTGTTTCAATCGTTAATTTCCTAAGAGAGTAATTTCTGAAGAGTATGCAATTTACTTAGGATGCACACACAAAGTCTTCACCTACATGTAGTATTGGGTTCCCCTTTTAATTGTAGCATTTTAAAAACATTTAACAATGAATTCAGTATCATGCTTATAAATTTCTTGTGATTCATAGTTTCCTGTGAATACTATAAATATCAACATTATGTCACTTTGAAAAGTGCACGTGTGTGTGTGTGTGTGTGTGTATGTGTGATTTGATGTGTCAGCAGCTGTGTTATGATAAAGCTGTCTTTTCCTTGCCCAGGATCCAAGGCAGTAGACTTCCTGCAAGACTCCAAGTGGGCGACAGGAAAGGGAAACACCGAGGTTATCTTTACTGACAGGGAATCCATTTCAAACTACCTGGATGGGTAAGAATACATCTATACAATTCAATATCAATTTAACCCTAAAAGGGCGGGGGGGGGGGGGGGGGGGGGGGGGGGTTGGAATCCACCCCCTTGGATGCGTGCCACGATACTTCTGAGGATAATTATTGTTGCTCGTCGAGCTTTCATGACTTTCTCGCCTGGAGTCTTGCGCATCATTTGATACAAAATTTACAAAATTTCGACCAACGGGTAAAAAATCGCTGCGCTATGCGCGACAAATTTTTTTTTGAAATTTCTCCATATGTATTGTACACAATGCAGAATTGTCAATTCGCGAATATGTGAATAATCAATTACCAATAATTAAAAAATCCTTAGAGCTATAGATATGATACTATAGATATGATACTATAGATATGATACTATAGATATGATACTATACAAGCTTATTCTTTATAAGATACTCTATTTGTGTGCCAAGTTGCAGAAATTTTTTTCACATGAGTATTAATATATCAGAGATTTATATAATTGTAGGTAAATATCGCATGATGTCAGGGGCAAGAGGAGGTATTTACAAAAGTCATCAAACTTGGTCATAATGACTTTCTTCCAATCTTTTCTTGGTAACTGGTATGTACATTACATGTGTGACAATATCTCCTATGTTATAAGATACAGGTATGAATTGTTTTTTTTTTCATATTCAGTTTCATTTTATTCATTGTTCTTCAGCTTACTATGGAAGGGGCTTTTCTACCGGGCTCTGAAGGTGGTCAAGAAGAGCAAGAAAGAGGGAAAGGAGAAGGAAGAAAGTAAGAAAGAGAAGAAATCAAAGAAGGAGAAGAAGAAGTCAGAGGCTGAACCTGCAGAAAAGGTACAAAATTGTTGTCTTGACGTAGTAGGCATTATTATGCATGTACATGAAAGGAAAGTCTACCCTGATATCAAGTTGGTTTTAAAAGAAGCAGAAAAATTAAAGAAACAGATCAATGAAGTTTTGAGCAAAATCCGATAAGAAATAAGAAAGTTATACATTTTTGTTTTTGTTTGTTTTTGAAATCAAACAAAATTTGACAACTGTGATGTATCTTGCAAGGTGCTCACCCATTTGCCCTTACTACAAAAATCATAAATTACTATGAAGTTTTCTGTATAATGGGAGAGGAGCTCGCAAGATTCGTCATGGAGTTGCTCATTTTTGTTTGATCGATTGATACAACTTTAAACATTCATAAGTTCTTTATTTCTTACCAGCTTTTGCTCAAACTTTCATTAATCTATTTCTTTAATTTTTCTCTTTTTTTTGAAAACCAACCTGATAACAGGGTGTACTTCCCCTGAAGCTTGAGTTCTGGGAAAGGTAAAATATGATTTGTGAGCTTTCTCATTCTTATTATGTTAATTTGGAAGATTATCATAGTACAAATGTCCCCTGAGAATGATTGCTCTTCAAATGCCCTCACATTCAAAAAATGAAACCGCTGAAATACACTAAAGGAAAAAAGAAACTTATAAAAGTTCAAGAGATCACCAAATTAAATTCTCTGCATGGAAATGTACCAAATTTGGATATAATGTTGATTCAATGCATGGCTTTAAATGACAGTCAATAACAAAAAGTTTTCTTCAATGCCACAAAAGAAATGTGCACTGAAACAAAGGACTCTCTAATCCCAAAGTCACAAAGATAAACTGCAGTCTTGTACACCATATGCATGTCAATGAATGAAACAAAAGAATTTCAAAAGGGATTTGCACCCCTCGAGCAAGAGGATATTGATGTTCTGCCATGGTTCGCCCGTTCACCAGACCTTTCCCCAATTGAACATCTCTGGGAAGAGCTTGGTCGACGTGTGTCAAGGCGTGACAATCAACCCATCAATAGGGAGACGCTCATTGCAGCACTGCAAGAGGAATGGAACAATGTTCCCCAGGCTACCATCGCGAATCTGATCGGAAGCATGCGAAGACGGTGTACAGCTTGCCAGCAAGCTAGAGGTGGACATACTGGCTATTAATCTGTTGGGATATGAACTTGCAAATCCCTTTTGAAATTCTTTTGTTTCATTCATTGACATGCATATGGTGTACAAGGCTGCAGTTTGTCTTTGTGACTTTGGGATTAGAGAGTCCTTTGCTTCAGTGCACATTTCTTTTGTGGCATTGAAGAAAACTTTTTGTTATTGACTGTCATTTAAAGCCATGCATTGAATCAACATTATATCCAAATTTGGTACATTTCCATGCAGAGAATTTAATTTGGTGATCTCTTGAACTTTTATAAGTTTCTTTTTTCCTTTAGTGTATTAGTGTGTAGTCCTGTATACACATTTTTGTGTGCAGTGCATGTGACTCTCAGCTGGATGGAGTCAATTTCTTATAATTTTGGTGATTCCAAAACCTAACAGCATACACCAATTATTTAAGTGCTATATAATCAACCTTTCCCAATGGAGTTTGGGCAGTTTTTATTGACAATTCAATATCATGACCAGAACTCGACTTTACCTTTAAGTTTGCTGAATGTAAAACATCTAAATGCTGTTGGCAATGATTTGAGCTTGTAATGTGATTACTACATATTGGTTGAATTTGTGCCAAAGATTTCTACCAATGTGTAGGTTGAATGTGTGCCAAAAATTTGACCTCAACATGTATGTCTGTACATGAGAATGCTGTTCAGATCTAAAGAGTGGTGAGTGGTTTCAGAATGCTGTTCAGATCTAAAGAGTGGTGAGTGGTTTCAGAATGCTGTACAGATCTAAAGAGTGGTGAGTGGTTTTAGAATGCTGTTCAGATCTAAAGAGTGGTGAGTGGTTTCAGAATGCTGTTCAGATCTAAAGAGTGGTGAGTGGTTTTAGAATGCTGTTCAGATCTAAAGAGTGGTGAGTGGTTTCAGAATGCTGTTCAGATCTAAAGAGTGGTGAGTGGTTTTAGAATGCTGTTCAGATCTAAAGAGTGGTGAGTGGTTTCAGAATGCTGTACAGATCTAAAGAGTGGTGAGTGGTTTCAGAATGCTGTACAGATCTAAAGAGTGGTGAGTGGTTTTAGAATGCTGTTCAGATCTAAAGAGTGGTGAGTGGTTTTAGAATGCTGTTCAGATCTAAAGAGTGGTGAGTGGTTTCAGAATGCTGTTCAGATCTAAAGAGTGGTGAGTGGTTTTAGAATGCTGTTCAGATCTAAAGAGTGGTGAGTGGTTTTAGAATGCTGTTCAGATCTAAAGAGTGGTGAGTGGTTTCAGAATGCTGTTCAGATCTACAGAGTGGTGAGTGGTTTCAGAATGCTGTTCAGATCTAAAGAGTGGTGAGTGGTTTCAGAATGCTGTACAGATCTAAAGAGTGGTGAGTGGTTTAAGAATGCTGTTCAGATCTAAAGAGTGGGGAGTGGTTTTAGAATGCTGTACAGATCTAAAGAGTGGTGAGTGGTTTCAGAATGCTGTACAGATCTAAAGAGTGGTGAGTGGTTTTAGAATGCTGTTCAGATCTAAAGAGTGGTGAGTGGTTTTAGAATGCTGTTCAGATCTAAAGAGTGGTGAGTGGTTTCAGAATGCTGTACAGATCTAAAGAGTGGTGAGTGGTTTTAGAATGCTGTTCAGATCTAAAGAGTGGTGAGTGGTTTTAGAATGCTGTTCAGATCTAAAGAGTGGGGAGTGGTTTTAGAATGCTGTTCAGATCTAAAGAGTGGTGAGTGGTTTTAGAATGCTGTACAGATCTAAAGAGTGGTGAGTGGTTTCAGAATGCTGTACAGATCTAAAGAGTGGTGAGTGGTTTCAGAATGCTGTACAGATCTAAAGAGTGGTGAGTGGTTTCAGAATGCTGTTCAGATCTAAAGAGTGGTGAGTGGTTTTAGAATGCTGTTCAGATCTAAAGAGTGGTGAGTGGTTTCAGAATGCTGTTCAGATCTAAAGAGTGGTGAGTGGTTTTAGAATGCTGTTCAGATCTAAAGAGTGGTGAGTGGTTTTAGAATGCTGTTCAGATCTAAAGAGTGGTGAGTGGTTTCAGAATGCTGTTCAGATCTACAGAGTGGTGAGTGGTTTCAGAATGCTGTTCAGATCTAAAGAGTGGTGAGTGGTTTCAGAATGCTGTACAGATCTAAAGAGTGGTGAGTGGTTTAAGAATGCTGTTCAGATCTAAAGAGTGGGGAGTGGTTTTAGAATGCTGTACAGATCTAAAGAGTGGTGAGTGGTTTCAGAATGCTGTACAGATCTAAAGAGTGGTGAGTGGTTTCAGAATGCTGTTCAGATCTAAAGAGTGGTGAGTGGTATCAGAATGCTGTTCAGATCTAAAGAGTGGTGAGTGGTTTCAGAATGCTGTACAGATCTAAAGAGTGGTGAGTGGTTTCAGAATGCTGTTCAGATCTAAAGAGTGGTGAGTGGTTTTAGAATGCTGTTCAGATCTAAAGAGTGGTGAGTGGTTTCAGAATGCTGTACAGATCTAAAGAGTGGTGAGTGGTTTCAGAATGCTGTACAGATCTAAAGAGTGGTGAGTGGTTTAAGAATGCTGTTCAGATCTAAAGAGTGGTGAGTGGCTTCAGAATGCTGTACAGATCTAAAGAGTGGTGAGTGGTTTCAGAATGCTGTACAGATCTAAAGAGTGGTGAGTGGTTTTAGAATGCTGTTCAGATCTAAAGAGTGGTGAGTGGTTTCAGAATGCTGTTCAGATCTAAAGAGTGGTGAGTGGTTTCAGAATGCTGTTCAGATCTAAAGAGTGGTGAGTGGTTTTAGAATGCTGTTCAGATCTAAAGAGTGGTGAGTGGTTTCAGAATGCTGTACAGATCTAAAGAGTGGTGAGTGGTTTCAGAATGCTGTACAGATCTAAAGAGTGGTGAGTGGTTTAAGAATGCTGTTCAGATCTAAAGAGTGGTGAGTGGTTTCAGAATGCTGTACAGATCTAAAGAGTGGTGAGTGGTTTCAGAATGCTGTACAGATCTAAAGAGTGGTGAGTGGTTTCAGAATGCTGTTCAGATCTAAAGAGTGGTGAGTGGTTTTAGAATGCTGTTCAGATCTAAAGAGTGGTGAGTGGTTTCAGAATGCTGTTCAGATCTAAAGAGTGGTGAGTGGTTTCAGAATGCTGTTCAGATCTGAAGAGTGGTGAGTGGTTTTAGAATGCTGTTCAGATCTAAAGAGTGGTGAGTGGTTTTAGAATGCTGTTCAGATCTAAAGAGTGGTGAGTGGTTTCAGAATGCTGTTCAGATCTAAAGAGTGGTGAGTGGTTTTAGAGTGGTGAGTGGTTTAAGAGTGGTATTATTGAGCAGGAATTGGATTTCTTACTCTCTCGCAGTATGAACAAAAAAAAAATGAATGGTGTGATAAATCTCCAGATGTAAAAAGTCACTTTATGCATTGTCCCAGTGATCTTGATGTACATGTATAGAGTGCTACTACATATTCTGCATGTACCTCTCTGCATTTTATTGATATAATATTACCCCAATAAAATTGGATGAGGCTTGCCCAAAAGAAATGTGTTCAGAACATCCGCTCCTTCAGGGCACTCTATTATTATGATATTGGGCAAGTCAAAGGTATTTAGTCATTCGATATCCGATACGTTACCAAGTATTATGGAGTTATGAACATAATTGGACATCAAATGTATCATTTTGCTTCATATTTCTTAGAGATCCCAGATCCAGTATGGCTATTTTCTTCAAAGAAAACGTATGGGACATAATACATACAGCTTGGACTTGCCCTAATAGTAATAATATTCATAGTACATGTAGTACTATAATATAAATAATACATAATCATTTTGCTTCATATTTCTTAGAGATCCCAGATCCAGTATGGCTATTTTCTTTGACGTACTCTCACCAGAAATGCTAAAATTCTTCGATGTGGTTGTTAACGTATGGGACATAATACATCCTGCTTGGACTTGCCCTAATAGTAATAATATTCATAGTACATGTAGTACTATAATATAAATAATACATTTTCCCACATGATCAGATATCATCTAATTAAGAGCATTAATAACGTATTATTAATTATTATTCTTATTATGTTTTATTGTCAATATAAGGAAATTTGCCTTGTTTACATGCATGCAAATTGCATGCAAACAGGTCGCTACTGAGCAGCACCCCCTATAATGCCTTCATATCTATCAAATTAGTATATATAAGCTGGAGAAGAAGAGCTTGGTACTTTCTTTTATTAATGTACGTGGAGAATCTAAATATGTGCATTTTTATGCATGTTCTAATTGTAACGAGATGCCCTACAACAAGGAAAATCCTTCGGTCCCGATGGCCTCGTTATATTGAGTGTCTCCTGTACTGTAATATAAATAATGGATTATTTTCATTTTTCAGGGTGATGACAAGGAGAAAGAGAAGGAAGAAACCAAAGGAGAAAAAGAGACAAAGGATGGAGGGAAGGAAGAAACATCTCCTACAAAGAAGAAGGAAGGAAAGAAGAAAATCAAACTTGAACTGACCGATGAACAGAAATTTGTGGATGGAAATGATGTAAGCTTTCAGACTTATAGTTCTGCAATACTAACTACGCGTTTGCTGATGCTGAAAAAATGACCTCCACACTCACTTATGAATGACAACAGAAGCTTACAACTTTCTTCCCAACAATCTTTCATCTTTTCTGGGTTCAGGAACAGTTAATAACAACAATAGTTGAAATTTATATAGGGCCTTTTCCACTGGATTGAAAGCACTTTGAAATGTCATCAGTGTTGGAAGGTAAACTACATACAAATTACCAAGCAGTGACAGAATGAGTTCAATGAATTCATAGGGTTTCAAAAAAGATTCATCTTCAAACTCCATTTGGAGAATTCCACTTTTTAAAAATGATTTATTCATTTTGCTCTTTGTGTTACAGGCCTTTGTCTGGGTATATGACCCTGTCCGCCCAATGAACTATGTTTACGGACTTGGACTTGGTGAGTCAACATCTACTTCTTTCTTTTGATAAAATTTAAAACAAGAACTTTAGCCATAATTCTGGTTGTCAGGTCCATGTAGTTAAGCCTGTGACTACTGAATAGTCTCTTTCCCATAGGCTTAATACACGGACCATCCACTTCCAGACAGATAACCATGCGAATCAATGATACTTAAGGAGTTTACGTTTTGGTGAAAAGTAAGAAGTCTGGAAATAACTTGTTGTATAGATAATGATTGTTGAAATTTACCAATTTCAACAATTTCAGTGCCGGTGCGATGCCATGTACGCGGGCCGTCCTTAGGGGTTGGCTGATCGCATTAAACAACACGTCCCCTCGACTATTTGGAAACCGATCAGCGCACGCAGCCTGTCCGTGCCTGCAAATCGGAAAAGCACGCTAACAGACCAAAGACAGCCAAATGCGCTTCAGCGATAGGTCTCCATTTGCTGAACAATCTAGCTTGCACACAAAGCTATGCCGACGATCAATTCTCAATTATGTGCCGGACCAGAAGCGCATTTACACTTTCTGGAATTCGCCTACATTCAATCGCATGAACCCCTTTTGTGTAGACAAAAGGAGTTCGTCCAAGCTTTGCGATTGTTCTGAAATTACGGCGTCCGGGTTCATCAAGTATAATATAGTTGATTTCGAGTAATTAGTTACATACCTGCATGATAACCTGATGAGTGCAGGTCGATAAGCTTCGTTATCATGTCTCTTTTTCGTGCCATATTGATTGTTGAAATAGTTTGATTTATTTGTGCAACTCCCTCTAATTTGAATGCTGATACCAATGAGCATTTCCATTTTATGTATCAGAAATTTTAGGTGAAATTTCAAAATATTTTAAAAAAATTGTCAGGTTTCAGATTGAATAACATGTTTTGTCTTATAGCCTACGGTATACATATTCATAGAATTGTGACTTTACATTATCAAATGTTCCCTTCTGTAATATGTATCATTTTTTCTTAATGGTTTATATCTGGATAAATCTAGGCTCTATGTTGATGATGTTAAACTCATGCACATGCCCTTGTTTGGGGATAAACAATACAAATAGTAACAGATATTATTTCATTGATTCTAATTTGATTTTGATAAATTATCTTGTGCAGTGATCGGAGCCATTGCAGTGTGTCTGTTTCCCCTATGGCCCCCATGGATGCGATCTGGTACATACTATCTGTGTCTCTGTGGAGCAGGTTTCGTTGGTGCTATCTTTGCCCTTGCTATTAGTAAGTGATTTTATTATCTTTCTGTGTGTATATCAATCTGTCTGTCTGTCTGTCTATCTGTTCATACATACATATATCTGTCTGAAAGTGTGATTGTTTCCATGTGGCACCCCATGGATGGTCTTATACACTATTAGCTATTAATTTTAATTATTTTCAGTTGAAAGTATAAAGACATAGAATTGTACTGTAACTGACATCTTTTATCTTTGTTTTTTTTCTTGTAGTCCGACTTATCATATTCGTCCTAACTTGGGGCTCAACTTTTGGCAAAATTCACTTCTGGCTTTTCCCGAACCTCCTGGCAGATGTTGGAATCAAAGAATCCTTTATGCCCTTTTATGAAGTTGATTATGTGACTAAGAAAGAAGATGAGAAGAGCGAAAAATCCAAGGATGATTCAAACGATGAAAAGGGCAGTGAGGCAACGGAAACGGAAGACCAACCTAACCAAGAAACATCTCAAGATTTGGGTCCAGTAGAAAATATTCCAGAAAATATTGGTGATACAGAAGATAAGTATTCCGGTCAAACAGAAACTCCACCAGAAATTTCGGATGTTACGGAAGAGAGAAGCGTTGAGAGCGGGGATGCAAATGAAGAAGATGAAGAAGAGGAGGAGGAGGACGATGATGATGATGACGATGACGACGACGACGACAACGGCGATGATTTTGAAATGATTGATGAAGAGGAGATATCAGAAGTGTGCGATGGAAGTGGAGGTTCACAGAAAGAGGAAGAGGAATAACTATGTGTTTGGATGTAACCTTGATGTAACCATGACAACCATTCTATCTTAATGTCTGCCTTTATTCGTGCCATTATATATTAGGCTGTTCCTTTCCAGAGCTTTTCAGATGTTGTCACATTGTGTGAGAGGCTAAGCTACTCAGCCTACTAAAGTGTGCAGTATCATGTATGTGTAGTGTGAATACTGAGGTTTTTCACCCTAAAAAATGAAGTTTCATGACATCTGAAAACATGTATGTCATGAATCTGTTAGCAAATAACTTCCTTCTTCACCTTTACATTGCTCTCACCAATTGAAGCCAGCATATGACCTCATAGAACCCAGAATATCACATCTGAAAACTGAGTTGTGTGATGAAGAACGCCGCCCTATTGTAAGAGGGTTGTTATTCTAGACTAAATTGACCTTTCACATTCCTTACAGTTTGCCACCAATGATTTTCAAATGATACCAACCCACAACCTTTCATATTTAGTTATTATTGGCAGATGCTTGTTGGTTGTGCCTGAGCATTTCAACCATGAAATCAATAAGAATGAGAATGGTTATATAACATGTAACTCACCAGTGATGGTACAGTGGAAACTCACTAAAACAAGGACATTGAGACCATGAAAATTACCTTGTTATATCAGAGCTCACTATAACAAGGACCTTGAGACCATGAAAATTACCTTGGTATATCAGGGAATCTCCTTATATCAGAGCTCACTATAACAAGCGCCTTGAGACCATGAAAATTACCTTGTTATATCGGGAATCTCCTCATACAGTGGAGACACACTATAACAAGGACCTTGGGACCATGAAAATTACCTTGTTATATCAGGAGTCTCCTTATATCAGAGCTCACTATAACAAGGACCTGGAGACCATGACCATGAAATCAGGAATCTCCTTATATCAGAGCTCACTATAACAAGGACCTTGGGACCATGAAAATTACCTTGTTATATCGGGAATCTCCTTATATCAGAGCTCACTATAACAAGGACCTTGGGACCATGAAAATTACCTTGTTATATCAGGAATCTCCTTATATCAGAGCTCACTATAACAAGGACCTTGGGACCATGAAAATTACCTTGTTATATCAGGAATCTCCTTATATCAGAGCTCACTATAACAAGGACCTGGAGACCATGAAAATGACCTTGTTATATCGGGAATCTCCTTATATCAGAGCTCACTATAACAAGGACCTTGGGACCATGAAAATTACCTTGTTATATCGGGAATCTCCTTATATCAGAGCTCACTATAACAAGGACCTTGAGACCATGAAAATTACCTTGTTATATCGGGAATCTCCTTATATCAGAGCTCACTATAACAAGGACCTTGGGACCATGAAAATTACCTTGTTATATCAGGAATCTCCTGATATCAGAGTAAAAAAGCCCCCAAGAACATAAAGACCTGGGACCAGCAAAATTACCTTGTTATATCAGGAATCTCCTCATATTAGAGCTCACTATAAGAAGGACCTTGGACCATGAAAATTACCTTGTTATATCAGGAATCTCGTTACATCAGAGCTCACTATAACGAGGACCTTGGGACCATGAAAATTACCTTGTTATATCGGGAATCTCGTTATATCAGACCTTTATAATGAGTTTCCACTGAACTGTGAATCTCATATGGCATACCCACAATGATTTGGGGTACTATTTCTATACAATTTTTTTCATGTTATTTATTCATCTCTTCAACTATACATACACCATATTCCACTCCATTTTGTTTTATTCTCTAATTACCTTGCTGAAATGGATCCAAATGCATCAGGAAGATTGTCTTGATAACTACCATGTAGTTAACAAGTTAAGAGGGGGAGGAACTTTTCAGGCCTTTGATGACAAAATATTGGTAGGGAAGCTTTGTTATAGGCATTGCTTTTTATTAGTAACATCCATTAGATTGCTAATGAATGCTACACGGAAACTTGTCTATAAAAGCCATATTTTTCATTCCCTGTAACGGTTCATATGTAATAAAGGAACCTAAACATAAAGACCATCTGTCTAAAGACCACTGCAAGGGAATGTTGAGTTCTGGGAAAGGTGAAATATAATTTGTGAGCTTTCTCATTCCTTTTATATCAGTTCGGAAGAACATCATAGTAGAAACATACCCTGAAAAGGATTGCTCTTCAAATGCTCTTATATTCGAAATAGGACTAGAAATAGCTGAAATGTTCGGGCCGAACATTCATGCCACTTGTGTGTGTAGTCCCATATACCCATTTCTGTGTGCAGTACATGTGCTTTTCAGCAAGATTGGGTCAATTTCTTATCCATTTTGATGATCCAAAACAACACAGTATAAAAAAATTCTTATGTAGACATGGTCAACCTTTCCCAATTGCTTTGAGAGAGTTTCTTTCACAATGTAATTGCATGACCAGGGCCCTGTTTCATAAAACTAATATCACAACTGACACATTTATGTGACAAATTTGCTCTCAGCCAATCAGATGTAAGGATTTCAGTGGCTTATAACAGTTATTGCAAGTTGCTATTGATAACAAGTTTTATGAAACAGGGCCCAGAACTCTACTTTATCTTTAAAGGGATACGCCACCAGACGGCCTTGGGGAATGTCAGGATAGCGTAAGTCTCATTCACTCGTACACAAAGTTTGTGCGTCTAACACATACATCAGACTACTGCAGTTACATTTCGGACTGCACGAAGCCGACCGAATCTCGCACGAGAGCTCCAGCTTGAGCTCCAGTCTTTATATATGTACATACATGTATATGAAGGTTAATAATAAATAATGATGAACCGTTCTTGTATAGCGCATATCACATGATACAACGTCCCTATGTGCTTCCAGAGAGTTTGGATACTACCCTGGCTTTAGCTCCGGTGGCCGTAATCACCTCACAGTGCATTTCAAGGAATAAATCCTGCCAGGTACCCATTTAACACCTGGATGGAGAGTGGAGAACGTGGATTAATGTCTTGCCGAAAGACTCTACTACTACGCACAGGTTATCAGCCTTTTGAATATTATCTGCATGTACTAATGCAAGGTATTACAAACACAGTGTTAATTATGGAATTAATGAAAATGTGTTTTGCCTTTTGGATCTACATGGGCTAAAGTCTCTCAACCCCATTTTTTTCTTTCATACATCCTTGAAAGGTATACAGAGACCAAGAAGTTAGGGTTATACGTGTGGTTGGGGAAATGTTTTTTTTTTTTTTAACCCTTTAGCACTTAAGGATTACGCGTATTGTCATTTACTGACTGAACTCAGTCTCGGTGCTGTACGCAAAATCTTTCTACAGTAACGCATCGCTTCAATGCGGATTCTAAATGGCTTATGGGTAAAGATAACACACACAAAATTTCAGCGCCTGATATCCCTTACAATACATTTGCTGTAGTGTTACACAAGTCAAAGTCCACGGGCGGTCCCGTGCAGTTTAGTGACTAAGGGTTGTTAGTGTGTTCTTTGGAAATTCTCTTTTTTTCATATTACTGTTCAGCAATGTGAATAAACTGGACTCTTTAAGCTCAGAAAAAAATTATTCCTGAGATATTCATTACGAAGTGAAGTTTTCCATTGTTCATCGGATCCACTAGAAACTACTTTCCTGGCCTTCATTTACAGTACAAAACATTTCTAAAATCCTCAAATATATGTATGATAATTGATCTTGTTGCTTGGCATTATGTGCATGGTATGTACAGTATTAAAATCAATACATGTACCAAGCAAAACTGTTTGTTTTTATGGCTTGTAGCAGACTGAGAGATAAGCACTCCCCTTAATTTCTGTCAAAGTTCTAGTTAGCTAGATAATAAAACATCACACTACAATTGCATTGACCAACTGTCCAGTTCTTCTTATGTGTAGTATGATTTTTCCCTTTCTGTGTGAAGATGTATTTGTGATCAGCTCTCAAAATGTTGTGCAGTGCCTTCGTCGATGTTAATGTCATTGTGTGCTTGGCAGAAGGTGGCAAATTCAAATTAAAAAAAAAAATTATAACCGTTTCGCTTGGTTTGTTATGGGAGTAAGTTGCTCCTTGCAACAATCTGACAGAGGTATGGACTGAAATGTGGTTTGTAGATGTTGGTAAAGAATTGTCAAAACTTGTGTGTACCTTGAAATGTCTTCTTTGCAATGTCTTCTTTGCCTGAATACACAATGATACATTCCCCCAAAATATAAGATAATACATGTATATACACAGAGCTGCCATTCAGTACTGATTCAGTATATCGTCTTGAAATATGAGAATATACAAAAAGTTCATACAAAATAGAAAATACAGATATTTGAAAATTCAAATTCCTTTGTTACTCTGTGGTATTAATTTTACAAATGCGATTTCTCTTAACTCATACAACTGTAGTTTCTGCTTGTAGTGAGGTTTTTGTGTTATCTTTTATTCCAGAAGGCTTGGAATTATACATTATACATGAGCAGAAAGAGCAAACATCACAGAAAATTATGAGTCTATTTCCGAAGCAGTCCGCAGTGTCGTTCAAGTATAAGAGCGATTTAATTATAACTAATCAAGAGTCTCTAAATTGGCAATGCATTATGAAATATTTAATCACCATTTGGCAATTTTTCTGTTAAATTTTGCAATTTTCATTCACATTGGCTCATTTAATAAACATTTCAACTTTTTCAAACTATGAAAGTGTGGAAGATATTATAATTGTTGCCAATTTGAGGAGGGAAAACTGATTAATTTAGACGTTATGAAAACTTTGAACTACTATGGGTTAACATAATGCTGATTTTCAGCCATGCCCTCAAGTGGGCAGCTCTATGTACATACAGTTAACTTTGCATGTAAAGTAAAATCTGTTGGGACCACAAAAAATTGTTTGACTTCATGCAAAATTTACTTAGGAATGTAAATGACACATTTGCATAGTTCGGTAAAAAAAAATATGATTTGGGGGAAAGTTTGACTTGTGTGACTTTGAGTTATGCCAGGTTGACTGTATTACAGCCGTGCATATGTAATGAACTGTATGATATCTTTGTGTTCCAATCATCGATCTCTACCACGTGGATATAGCATCGTACGCGCGGCTCTATGCGAGCAGTTGATGTGGCCACACAACCAAAATTAGGAGCCCTACACGTCTGCTGTGTATGATTCCAGTGTACTCCTATCCAAAAATATGTGATTTAATTTTTTTATTAAGAAAAAATATTCTACTGATTGTCACATTAAATCGCCTTTAGAATTTGTAAGGATACACTTGTTTTGCCTATTTTTTGCAGTTAATTTGTGGAAATGACTTCACAATGCTGAATTATTTGATTCTAAAAATGAATAAAATTGTATGGAAACGGTACAGTGGCTATGTTTTGCTGCGAGCCCAAACATGGCGATCGGGCGCATCAAACAGAGGGCATTGCTTTACTGGTAGAGATCGATGGTCCCAATGCAAGACTTGGTGTACATTGTTCCCCCTTTTCACTACTTCACCTTTATCTTTGATACCATTTAGATCCATCTCTTTCAAATTCATCTTAATAATAGCAAAATATGAAAATAACTACAAATGGAAAGGAAATCAAATCAGATCCGTCTTGCTCAAGTTTAATCACAGCCACCTTTGCATGAACATGAAAGCACAGACATACATGTAGAGTACATGATTATGATTGTAAAGGTTGGAGGAAGTACATATACATAAAAGATAATTTTCTAACATATGAATTATAAGACATGCTAGAAAATGAATCTGTGAAGCCTACGAGCAGCATTTCCAAACATACTCTATTCCAGTATTCCAAAACCAACTCTTCACCTTCAAAACTTGACAGCATTAATATTGTAGATTTATCCAGCACAATTTAGGTCTGCACATTTACGAAAAGAAATATATCCTTACAGTACGAGTGCATGTCAAGTTAAAACTCGGAAGGATATATTTTGTCATTATTTTCAACTTTCTTCCATCCAAATGAAGTGCTACATTCACTGTCATATTGAAGAATATCCATATAAATTTATAGTCTATCAGGTAGCAAACAAAGTGGAAACCATCTTGTTCCTATATTACCTATTTGGAAATGCACTAACATTAGGGACACAAACCTGGAAAACAGACAAAATTTGACAACTTGTAGGTGTATACAGTATTTCAATACCACTAACAAACCATAAATTGTAGACTTATCTTTATTGAAGAATGAAATAATTGCTTACCTTTCCAAGACTACATGAAATAATTCAATTTTGGATTTTAAAAAGAGCATTTCTCCATGCATTATATACTATGTGGGTTGCATTCAGAAAACTTGTCAACCGGTTAACATTTATTACACAGACCCTACCTGTATGAGCAAGATATATAGACTTTGGCTATTTCAGGTGGCTGTTCTGCAGCAGAATATATATCCTTGCAGCAAGAAGTGCGATATGAAAATAAACTTGCTTATTTGCACCAGTCCTTTTGAACATGCAATGTTCATTTTCAGCCCGATTTTCACAAAATCTGGAATATGATCATAACACAGCTGAGATAAATAAAGAGCAGATATTTCAAATAGTTAAAAATTGCAGTTTCCGCATTTATCAAAGTTACTACATAACTATATGTATGCAGGCTATTCATTATATCTCCTTTGTCATGACTTTGGACCGTTACACCATTCATTTCACATTCTTTCACAGCAAAGCACATCAAAGGCACCAAGTTTCAATTATTCAAGTATTATCATTTACGCAAAATATATGATGAATAATACATGTAAGTACTAAATTGATACATACAAAATATGATGAAACAGAATGAAATATACTGTACATTTGTGCTATATTTCATTACAGTGATAGATTAAACATTATTTTGAAAAAAAAATTATACATTCATTGCAAACTAGAGGGCGAGACAAGAAAATGTTATTCTTTCTTATTCTAACTTCTAAGAAAACTAAAAAAAAAAGTAATAGATAAATGACTATCTACATTGTAAAAATATGTACCGGTTTATGTTTGCAAGACGTACCCTCTATAATTCACCAAATATTACAGACATATTTATAACATATAAGATAATCAAATTAACAAAATTTAGAAGTAGGTACATATACTGTAAGAGGAGGAAGAGTCCTCGAGGATATGAAACTCAAAAAACATGTATGCCTATTAAAGCTGGCTAACAAGAGATACATGTATATAGTTTCCTGAATACATCACAAAATTTCAACATGAACATTCCTCATTCAACATTTCAGTACATTTGCTTATATTTACAAAGAGTTGTTTGAATTTATCATAGAAATCAATAAAACATATGAATAAAAAAAGAGGAGTTGTTGGAATTTACATTTATCACAAAAACACACAGTTTGTTGATCTTCCTAAATCATCTCTTAGAGATGTTCAGTGTAACCAGGGTCTTCTCAAAGAGCAATGATTAGAGCCTACTCATAGGGACCAGTTTTCACACACTAATAAAAAGCCTCAAAGCCAATAGAAAAGTAATAAGTATAAGAGATTGCACTAATGGTTCAAGGTTCCTTTGTATAGGCTTCAAACCATGTCATAAAAATACTCTACGAAAGACAAAAATAAACGTCATATTTCTACACTACTTAAAAAAGAAACAAAAGATGTCGGAAATCGGTGGGATAATTCCCCAAAACAAACAAGTTACAGGCAATATAGAGAGTATATAAAATATTTACTCAAAAAATCATTACACTGAGGGATGGCAAATGCTTAAACAATTAGAAAAAAGGAGAGAGGGAGAGAGAGAGAAAGATAAAGAAATTTGTGTTGTTTCCTTTGTCAAAATACATTGAAGAGCAGTTGTATATTTCTACTCTACTTTTAAAAAAATAATCAAATGTTGGACATTGGTGGGAAAATGCCCCCCCCCCCCAAAAAAAATAAAGTGTATATAAAATATTTACTCAGAAACTCATATCTGGTTGCTACACTAAGAGTTGGGAAATGCTTAAACATTTAGAAAAAAGGAGAGAGAGCGAGCGAGAGAGAGAGGGAGGAAAAAATGTGTCGTTTCCTTTGTCGAAATACACCATAGAGCAAGAAAAGTAAGAATGTTGAGTATAACATATTTCCATATTTCAAGGGGACCATTCACCAAAATCTTCTGTTCAGTCTCTTTGGGCTTCCATGCTAGTGTCCTACATTCAAACTCCCAGCTTCTTTACGGAGATATTTTGAAGTTTTACATATAATACCAAAATTGTATGATTAAAGCTAAAAACGAGTTGTGAGGAGATAGGTTCATAAATAAAACATGACATGCAAGGAGTTACCTCCAAGTTAACTGCTGTACAGGCCATAAGTAAAATCAAATCATACTTCCCTTGAAGCTCTTAAATTGCTACAAATTTGAAGGTTTTTAGAGATGATTTTATGTCTTCTAATGATATACAAATTACTATTTGTATGTAGAGGTGTTGTGGTCTAGTGGACGTCACCGGACTGCAGATCACAAGGTACAAGGTTCAAATCCCACCACTGCACTAACGTCCTTTGGCAAGACACTAATCTACATTTGCCACTCTCCACCCAGGGGTAAATGGGTACATGTACCTGATATGCTTGAGCGCTAGTTACTTTGGCTTCTCGACTATAACCAGGATAATAATGTCTAAGCGCCATGAGCGTCACCGTGTGATGGATATGAGTGCTATATATGTGGCCATTATTATTTTTGGTGAAAGTCCTCTTTATGTTGAAAAGACATTTCCACTGTATATCTTATATGCCATGTATGTTTTTTTCTTCTTATTAGAGGTCTACAAAATTACAAAGTTGACAAGACATTGCTGCTGCATACATTACCTGCTTAAGAAGATAAAATGTGTGCATCACATCATCAATTGTACAGATATCTGGTGGGTAAGTGGGTGTGTGTGTGTGGGGGGGGGGGGGGGGGTGGGATGAAATATTTCAAATGGGTTCTTGATAAAAACAACCATAAGTTTCCTTCATATATGCCTTACAATTTCTTCTCTTTCTTTCAAACTTTTGAGTTCAGTGCAAACCTGCTCCACAACTCTCTACCAATGTGCACTTCCTTGTTTCTCCCCCTTTTTTACACAATAACTCTGCTTTATTTGAATTTTACTTGTTCATTTTACATTACGACCATTTCTATAATTTCTTACTCAAAAAGATAACAACATATAACACAGATGAAAAGCTTACAACAGCAAACTGTGAAATGATGAGACCTGCTCTAAACACATAATACAATAATGAATAATATTTGATTAATAAAGTAATAAACTGGTGACTCGAAGAAAGGAGATATAATTTCCTAGTCTGAACCATTGCATTTTGTAAAGGTAATTACTTTAATTGCACATGATGCTTCTATCCTTTCTTCCTTTTCATAAAACATGACTACACATTTGCATTTGAACAGATCCCTTTCTCAGGAGAAAACTTTCAGAATAACCAAGGAGGTTCAAACAAATAACATAATAATAATATGTCCATTTATATAGTGCAGCTACTATACAAATATACACTACTTCGCTTAATACAAAGTATCACATTATTACCCCGGCTTTAGCCGAGCTGCCATCATAGGTGCTAAGGCATTCAAGGAATTTCTTGACATACATAGTAATGAGGAATATAAGAAATAAACATGCAAATTGTCAAATTATTTTGCCACAACCTGAATTATGGGAGACAAGATTTTACATGATCTAACATTTGCTCCAGCGACGTTTGCCTCTGGCATTTTTCATATTAATTTTTTGCACATGTATACAGACATTCCAATTTTAGGAAGGATTTATAATATGCATATACATATAGTTGCATATAAACAAGCACATCCAGCTTCTAAAGAACTTCTTTCAAACTCTGCCGTAACGCTGCTAAGTATCACCAAACCTTCATGATCTTATCTGAGCAAAGTATAAAAACGTGTAACTTCTCTTCTTAGGTGATACTGTAAAATCAACAACAATAATAATAGATTGATGATAGCATAATTATATCAACCTTTCAAAAAACAAGAGGTAAATTTAGCATATTATTTGGTTTGATACTTTGAATACTTCCAAATTCTGCTATGCAAGTAACATAAGCAGCATTAAACCTTGCATATAAAAAGCACCCATTTCACCTACGAAGTAAGGAAGATCGTCCCACGTTACCTTGCGAATAAAAACAAGCATGATCAAAACTGCTAACCAGAAACTTCTTCTTGTCCTAATTATGGTTCCAAAGATATACTTAGCTTATAAGCTTACTTTGCAGCATAGCATTGTCTTCTAATAAGCATTAAAGCCTTTCAAGCTATAACTTTCTCCATAATTCTGAGCATCTATATACATGTAGGTCCAATGAATGCTTCATTTCAGGTGTTTGTTAAAGCCTAATTTGCAGCAGAGCATTTTCAGCTGATACTTCCTTCCCAGCAATACCTTTTACGGTGGAACATAAGCAGCATTAAACCATTAAAATCACACAAGCTCATCTCACAATGTTCTTCATCTTTCATTGAGTTCATAAGAATACAACATTGTGCAAAGCATCATCCAAACAAGGTGTTTCCCGAAGGGCCGGGTATCGTAATGCCGTGATGATGCATAATGAATAACGCCACTACACCTGCCCCAAGCACCAGTCCGACGATGATCACAGTCAGCAAGAGCCAGCGGAAACTCCACTTATAGCGGGCAGGAGCAAAGCAGCCAAGGAAAGCCGAGCAGGACGTCAGGGTGTATATAATGGACACCAGCGTGTTGAGGGCCACGATCTGACCAAACTTAGCGAAGAGTTGAACGGTTGTGAAACAGAGTGGTATGGCAGCAATGATGGTTGTGAGGGCGCTAGACAGAATGGAGACTCCGATGGTGCTGATGGAGTGGATAGTCCGCTGTTGTCGAATTTTACTTGCACTCTAGAAAATAGAGAAAAAGATACACTTGCAATACAATGCTCTTCAAGATTTGAAGAAAAAAAATTGAAAAAAATATATCATTAATCATGACCAGAAATCATAGATTGTAAGTTAGGAGTAGATGGTGTTAATAGTACCGTGGAAGGTAAAGTCAAAACTGATTTTAATGTTATAATCCACAAAGTTCTTGACACTGTACAAGCATGAAACAGAAAAAAAAAGGCCAATGTAGACAGGTGGTCTTAATGGAGAGATGGTTACTAAGACAGGTTTGACTGAATGGGTAACATGGATTAAAAGATTAAAAAAAACACAAATCAAGCTAACCTTTCCAGAATCCATGTTGACGTGACTGCCAGCAACCCGGTATCCCTCAACAAGATGGATGCAGTAATCAATGGATGAACCAACCAAGATAGACAGAGATACAGCTTCTACTGCTCCCATCTCCCATCCTAGCAGGTAGAACATACTAACTACCACCAAGATCACACCTGCAACAGAGAAGTGGAATAAGAAAAAAAATGCAGATCCTGGTTAGTGATGTAAATTCACATTTGTCACTGGTGTGTGTTAAACCAACAGACAGCTGTGTGTGTGTGTGCACATGAATTGTACAAACATCTGTGAGGTTGCCTTTTAATGCATTTCAACTGAACTAGATATGACCGACGGCCTCGGTTTGGGTTCAATTAAGATCTCTATAATAAGTCTCATCAGAAACATGGTCAGAACACTGGAATATCTGGTGAGTGTACCTTGTGATAAGCAGAACAATATGACAGCATATATCCAAAAATATTCTTATGCTACCATAACTAGTATTATCTTTAGGATATACATGTATATGTACCACTATGTCTGATAACAATGACTCTTTTCTACGGCTCAAAATGCAAATGTCACCATTAGGAGCCATCCATGACACTAAAAGCTTGTGAAATCCAAACTACTGTAACCGCAACGGTTGGATGACACATGCCCTGTCAACAACTAGTCCGAGGTCTATTTCTAACACTAACCAAATTCTTATCTTCAACTCTGGGCCCCCAACAGTATTCCCCAAACAAACCCTAAACCTAACCTAAAACCCGATCAAAACCCTACACTATCCCTATATCTTTAAGAAACTAAAGCCTGGAGCAAATCCTCACTATGAATACTCACCAGCTATTGTCAAGAATGCAATGAGGAGGATTGTGATGTGAGCGGTGAAGAGAGCGACAGCTAGCACACAGACAATGAGAGAGAATGCCACTCCATAAATAGCACTGGTAACACCTGAGGAAAGAAAACCAAAATATTGGCATATTGGTAGTATGATCATTCAAAGAATGCAGTCAAATATAGCACCAAACAATAAAAACGGAGCAATATCCATTTTACTTTGTTTCATTTATTTTCTCATTTCCTTTAAAAAAAAAAACCAACCCATGTACAGTACATGAGATTCAAATTAGTAAAGCCTATTAACCCATATCCGCGATCTACGGAATATCCCGTAGTCCCCGCGAACGCTACGTTCGCCGAACTACGGGATATCCCGTAGCGAAAAGAACTTTCACAATAACGTCATTTTCCAATCTTTTTATAACCCGCAAACCGTGACCTGATATCCGACAATGCTTTGCACTCGTTCCTATCACTTTTGTTTACACTTTCAGCGTTCAGTTCGTTTTTTTAGATACGGAAAAGCCAACATTATTTTGTATAGTTAGCTTTCTTCATTTGCACACCATCATTCACGCGATCACATCACTGCAGGAACAACGCATCATAATATCATGGCTACGGGATTTGATACTTTGATAGTATATTTGAACATAAAAAAATATGTGTTTCATCAATATTCGGACAGAACTTATACTATGTAACATGAAACACATTTCAAATTTGCTAAGATGAAGATTTTTCAGTTCTTATTTTACATACAGGCACATTTTTTAATAGCAATTCCGTGTGTTGTAGTACAAAGCATAATAGACTGAATAAGTAAATATCAATTTCAATTGTATAATTTCATAATTTCCCAAATGTTTTGCTCAATGAGTTCTATACCACTGGAAAGTATACATTCTAAACTTTTAGGAAATTCTAGTTGTTTTTCAATAAACATGAAATTTATATTTTTTAATTGTGAATTATTATATGATATTAAGACAAATTTTCATATTTTCGTATTTCATATAGGATTTATGTGAAGATTAAATAAATGACAAATGTCTGAATGGACCTGATACAAAACTCACAATAAAGACCAATTTCTACTCTTTAAACTGATACATAATTTGCCACTATTTTATTTTGATTAGGTATTGTCTCTGAGGACCGTTTGAAGTTGGCAATGCTTGAATGGATGAATGTGTGATTTGGCCTCAGGCAGCACGGGATTATACGCTCCATTGTGCCCTAGGCGGATATGGGTTAACAAAAAATGGATATTACATAGAAGTAAAACAGACAACTTTCAAAAAGCCTGGAAGTCTTTGTAGACCTTGTATCAGATCAGGGGAGCATTTCATCAAGCGTTTTGTCAGTGATTTTTACCGACAACTGTTATAAGCTACTGAAATCCTTGCATCTGAATGGCCGAGAGCAAATTTGTCAGTAAAAATCACTGACAAAACGCTTGATGAAACGCTCCCCAGGTCCCTGTTCCCTGTGTTATGGAACCTTGCTCCCAGCAATGACATGTCCATCCTTCATCTTCGTCTTCTATTTCTTCCTCTATCCTTTTCTCCATCACTCTATGCCTTCTCCCTTCCCTCCTTCCTTCCATCTTTCCCTTCATCTATCATATTTCCTTTAACTCATTACCTCTATCCCTTCTTTATAATCTCCATGAAGACTTGCTCCCAGTAGTCACATGTCCGTCAGACTGACATCACACCAAGTCTCTCCTCCATCAACCTGCCCTTCCACCTTCCCAACATCCTTCTATCCATCTCGTATCCACTTTCCCCATCTCTCAATCTCTCCTCACAGGATATATCTATCCTCTCTTACTTTCCTCCTTTCCTAAATTCAACATCCCTTCATCCCTTACCAATAATCTCCATGAATACTTGCTCCCAGTAGTCACACGTCTGGAAAGCTGACATCAGACCAACTCGTTCCTCTGCTGTCAGGTTTGCCTTCACTTTGCCTATGGCTTTCTCCCATGTATTGTAATCCTTGTATGCCTCAAAGCTTGACTTCCCCTCATAGATTTTCTGAAAAAGAAAAGTCAAGAACAACTTCACGGGTCTCATCAGTAACAGCAAATCTAGAGCAAGAAACAATTACCAAAGTACACAAGGCGAATCACGAAATAATCAGCCATACTTTAACCTCTAAAATTATAGTATTTGTGTAAAATATGAAGTGTTGGATTTTGTTAAATTAAGTTATCTGAAGAATTTGAAGTTTCCAAAGATTATGTACCCCTCGAATTCAAAGTTGAAATGTTGAAGTTGTGGAACTACAGCTTTTCAAGCTCATCACTTTTATTGTAGTTTCCTTTTTCTTCATCATTATTACTTGTACAATGTCATTTATGTATCTAAATGTATTTTTTAAAAATATTTGATGATGAAATAAAGTAAAATTGAAATGAAAAATTCTCCTCTAGTTACAAACAATTTCTAAATGTATATAAATAGATTACTTTTTCATACATAGCTCACAATCTAACCCCCAAAAGAATGCTTACCGACTCAAAAGCCATGGCAAACCAGACAAGCTCCCGACCTATGATGTGAACCTTGGCATGTGACCTTTGACCTGCTATGAGCTTAGGTCGTGGGATGTCATTACATTCATCAGGAAGCTTCAAGCCATAGATCTGTAGCGTGGTGAAGTACTGGGTTGGGAAACATTCCGCCCCACCCTCCTGGACCAGGTCTCGATTGTTGCCGATGAGCTTACAGATCTTACACAGTGCCCTGACAGTCTTTGAGCGCAGAGGCGTGAAGTCCAGGTCGTAGATGACAGTACCCTGAGGGTCGAGTATTAATCAAACATATCATATTAAACTACACCAAGGGTAAAATGCATGGTCAATAAAATTATTTGGGAATATACAGATCAGCAGGCTCTGGTATATATATATACATCTATCTATCCAATACAAAATTTAATTTCCAGGTGATTTGCTAACTAAGTTCATACCTCTCACTACATGAGTAACCATATATAATTCAAATGATCACTCATGGCCACATACAGTCATGTGTCGAATAGTCGCTCAAGTCGATGAAGATAAAAAGTCCCAATTTATCCTCATAGACTTACGTGTGTTAATCCTTTAGACAAGTCGATTTTTGTAGGTCGAATACTTGCCTATATCGATCAAATTCTCAGAACAATACCAAGAAAAAGCATTAAATTTACACCGCGCAAGTCGAACTAGACGGCGATGTGAAATCAATCATTGTCGAAATTGCCACACGTCGATTTTGTTTACAAAAATTCTGACTTGCTGGCGCGATCTCCACGTCCTGATTAAAGATAATAACTGCAAAAAAGTCACTTCTGATTGGTCAGTTATTTCATGGAGCTTCAAACAGTTCTCTTTCATAGAAACTGTATGTGGGAGGAAACTATTTGAAGCTCCATAATTTAATCTACATGTATGAGCAAATGCGGACCGCCAAGTGTCTAAGCTCAAGTCACAACTATCTCTTTCAATACAATATGTGTAGTCTCATATCACCTAAATAATCAGCCAGTCTACATTTATCCATTTTTCGTCATAATCACTAATATTACGCACATTTTCCCTCATGTGAGACAAAGGGCAATATGTTCTATTATATACCGCATGTCTAGATTCTAGGCCTCTGATTGGTCAAATTTGCGGTCATGAAATTCACTACGGACTGCCGGGTGGTACCGTGAAAAATATTGACCAAGCATAGTTCTGCTCGCGCGTACAATGCAATGCAATGTGCACTTTTAGCTATGGCAATTTAGATACGTGGGGGCGCGGCCGGCACCATACATGCATGTACACCAAACGAAATTTCGAAAGAACGATCGCAGATAATTACTTTACGGTACCATATTTCATCTGTCTTTGAAATGTGCTATGCCCCTCGACTGTCGTCTCAGGGCATAGCACAGTTGCGAGCTCACCTCGGGCCATAGTTTTCACCGTGCCCCTCAAAGCAGTCAACATTTGTATTATATTACCCACTGGTACAACATGCATATGTATGTACAACAGACGTGCAGTAAACAATATTCATCATTATAATTACTCACTTTATCTTCATTGAGTACATGGTGTGTGGAAACATTTGTCTTGTTGATCCCCACGATTCCAAACACCAGGAACACCATAGCTGTGTCATCCAATACTGGCCTGCTTGCTGCATTGCCACACTCGACGTTGTTGGCACAGGGGTCGTAACCTTTGCCAGGAGATGAGGGGTCGACATTGCCCCCATCGTGAGGTTCCGCGGTCGGAGGGATGATAGGTGGACCTGCGGACATAAGGTGGTTGACAGACATGATGATTGTATGCAAGTACATACTCCCCCAACAATTGCTCTGTGGTCAATGTTGTACACTAACCAAATTATAAACTTCTACCCAGGACCAGACACTATACCTAACACTAACCCTAACCTAAAACCCAATTGCAACCCTAACCCTAACCTAAAACCCAATTGCAACCCTAACACTAACCTAAAACCCAATTGCAACCCTAACACTAACCTAAAACCCAATTGCAACCCTAACCCTAACCTAAAACCCAATTGCAACCCTAACACTAACCTAAAACCCAATTGCAACCCTAACACTAACCTAAAACCCAATTGCAACCCTAACCCTAACCTAAAACCCAATTGCAACCCTAACCCTAACCTAAAACCCAATTGCAACCCTAACACTAACCTAAAACCCAATTGAAACCCTAACCACCCCCAGTTTCTAAGCATGAATCTCCGAAACTCTACTTGTGCTAACACCTACAAATCATTCCAGTTTAGTGAAATATAGTATAGTGATAATTTTAAAAATACAATTTAATATTGCTACATGTACTACAAAATATAAACATTTTGCAACAGTGATGAGAACGTGTTGAGAATGTGATGATTGCTGACTTTGAGCAACCTATCTAGGGACCAATCATTTGATGACAACCTTGGATTTTTTTTCTTTATTTTGAGACAAAAGCTTCCAGCCCACAAGCAAGACTAAGCTGGGTCTGTTTGTAGATGAATTCTACCTAAACAGAATCACAATCACATATACTTCATATGTTTTGGCATGATAGGCTTCCTTTCATATCATTGTTGTTTATCATTGCATGACGATAGAATCTCAAAATCGGTACATCAATGAAAAGAGACAATGCGCTCTGCTAAAAATACCTTGAATGTATAACACATAAATCACGGTTGAATGTACATCTACAGCCAACTGAATTGGGAAGCATGCATAATATTTCACATCCTCTCAGCTATTTCATACTGTATTAAGGGCAAGGAATTAAATAAAAACAGGGAAGCTTGCAAAAAAATGGTAACCAAAAGTTACATTAATACCTTTGTCATTACTGTTCAATGTTTTAGCCTCTCTGAGTCATGACACAAGAAATACATGAAGTTTAAAGACAAGCCTTATACAGTCTTACACCAATAAATCAATTTTTTAAAGCCTCATTCAAAATCATGACAATTTCAGCGGACAAAAAAAAAGTAAGGATGAATATGAAGGCACACAAAGTGAAACAGCAAATCCACAATGATTTCAAGGCAGGATATTAAAAAGGAACATCAAATGTTAGTTAGACACATATTAAATGTAACAACAGACATGCAGATAAACAAAACCATAGGAAAATGCATTTCAGACAAGGTTAGTGATTCACAATTACAAATGAATGAAACATACAATAAACATGCAAGTTCCCATAACCTAAAATGACAAAAAGAAAAAAAATCCCACATAGAGGAAACATGTAACCACAAATAACATTTCAAGAGATTGTTCAGTTAACATGTCTTGGTAATTATATAAAGAATCACAGAAATAGCAAGGCCGTCTCTGCAGCTTTCCTCTTGAATAAGATACCTTAATGAAACAAGGGGAACCTTATATTAGAAAAAAAAAAAATCAAATATGATACTTCTATGAGGTTGTATTTTCTGCATGCAAATTACTTCAAGCCAAGGTGCATAAACCCTGCACAAATTTCCTGAACACCACAAGACTTCCCTTCAAACATTCTTTTTGGTGGCATATTTCCTCTCCATTAACAACCCCTTATTACGAACCTTCACAAACTCCCTTCTTGACCACGGTCACTTTGCGTTTGTCCATACACCCGTAAGAAAGCATCTGGCATTCGCTGGCATACGTCTCACCGTCAGACGCGCAGACAGGGTCTATCTTCAACTGGTTGCAATCTGTCTTACAGATGCAGTGAGGTTTACCGTGAGGTTCATCAGATTCCTGGCAAACGGAGCCATACTTGCAGACCAGATGAACGTCCATGCATGTCAGCCCTGGGAGGCATACACGAAAAGTGGAACTAGAATCTGAACCCTAACATGTAAACTTTTAGAATCCATCTACATATTGGATTGTACATTCACAAGACACAGGTTGCTTCATAGAAAAGTTCTATGATGTTATAATCTTATAAAAGCTTCATATTTTATAATATTGTTACTTCTCAAATATCTATAGAAATCCTCTATTTGGAAAAAATATTGAGGCTTTTCCTACAATCTTTGATTTTACTCATCTGAAATATGTATCTTTATATTTTAGTATCAACATCAAGTTATTTGGAGAGTTTTAAATCTAATTTATAGTTCGGATAAAGAAATTGAATTTATGAACAACCTGGCACTAATTTATTCTGCATTGTCTATTTCATAGTACATGAGTTGGTTAAAACAGCAAAATATTGAACAAACTAATGAAAAATGCTCACTGCATGCAAAGCAAAAACCTCATTTTTGCACAAACAAAAATTGCAAGCACATGGTGAGGACTACTAGTTGAATTTCCTTGTCTTTCTCTGCTAATGATTTAGCCATTGTACAATTTTACCAAAATCATATGGCAGTCATTTGACAATCATATGGCACAAATCATTTATTTGTTGGCCTGACCATTCAAAATAAGTATTGTTTGATACTATGAGAATACAGTTTCCATTATTATCAGAACTAAAGATAACCTTTTATTTTTTAGTAAAATGTTAGTTTACATCAATTCACAATCCAAAGTAACCATGATAAAATTATGAACAAAATTAAGAAAACAGGGAATGTATGGAAGGCACTTAACTTGGTGAGGTTAAGGGGTATACACAAACACATCAATTAGTTGGGTTTTTCTTAAATCCCTTTTAAAAGCAATGGGGTTCAAGAATTTTTCAAGCAAATTTTAATTGTTTGAGAATCACAATGATTCCACCGACTGAAGAATCACAATATACATTTAAGGTAAATAAGGTCACAAGGGGAAACCTATGTAAAGGTTGTTGGTGGAGGTCACTGCCAGTATCCAGCCACAGCCTGATGATAGATTAACTGTCCCTTCAGCAGTAAATAGAAAAGTCCTACCCCATTGGTTCAAATTCATTTGACTCTAGTGCACAGGTAAATAAAACTGGGAGAACAGTACTTAAAGCAGTGCTGCCAACCTAAAATCGTATTCCTCACCTTTTACGGTTGACAAGGGGGTATGGCATTGTGTATCACAGGCAAAAATTTAGAACAGTTCTTGTAACCCATAGCCATAAATAGTTAATGCCAGTGGATAACAAAAGGTTGTTCGAGTAGACAGGTGCGATGCATTATGGTAATGTTGTGTTCCAAATTAATTCCAGACATCCATAGATGTTGGTACCCCCTTATCAAGTGTAATAGGAGCGAAACTGGGTGAGGAATCCGTACTAGTTGGCATGTCTGTTAAAGTATCTCACACGCAAAAAAGGTTTGTTTTATTTAAAAAATGAAATGATTGTGATATGTCATTTCTAGGACTTACTTTTTGGTGCTGGAGTGGGTGAGTTCTCAGATTGACCAGGAGTGGCTAGAGGAGTCTGGTTCGCTGGGGGTACTGGAACTGTGATAACAGTTCCTCCTCCTTCTCCTTGACCTCCACCTCCTCCTCCATCACCACCACCACCACCACCATCCGTTGGTATCATAGGGGGCTCAGAAGGGGGCCAAAGAGTGGTTTCAGGCCGATGGGTGGGCAAGACTGGATTGGGTGTCAGCATCCCCGGGATTACCGGCACATTGGGGACCGGTACAACGGGCTGGACGGGGTGTGAATCGCCCTGCTCAAAGCCTGAGCAGTCCGTACAGCGGATGTCCTTGCCGCTGAAGTTGTAGGCAAGGTCCAAGAGACGTTGGAGATTGGTGTCTGGTTGGTACAGGGCTGGAGGCCGACTTGCGGGCTCGAGACGAGAAACAAGCACGATGGTCACACAGAATATGATGGAAAATATCCCTGTGGAAATCAACAAGATATGGCCAATCAAAGGTCACAAGACACCCTGTCAGGATGTGCAAAATTAAAATGCGGACAAATTGATCCAATACATTAAATTGACAAGATTTACCACATCCTCGTTGTAAAACTCGGACTACTAATAACCGCACGCCAGAAAAGAACCAAGACAAATATACTCAAATGTAATATTGATACGGAAGTCTTTTCAATCACAAAACCCTTAACATAGTTTTTGTTGTTGCTTATTTCTCAACTATGAAAAAATCTCTACAAAAAAATTGAAATTTACAGCAACAAGGGAAAAGTGACTCACCAATAACAACCCATCTGGCCTTCATAACAGGCTTGGCTATAAACCTATGAAGCATCTTCTGCAGAGCAGTGGTCAAACTAGCAGCTTCTTTGGTATCTCTAGGGGGCACTGGAGCAGGCACGGACGTTATATCTAGCAGAGGAACGTCATCCTCGTCATCAGTTAACAAGCCTAATCCAAGAAGTAAAAACAATATTAAAATCTTAACATCTACAGTAATACATATCGAACAATAATACATGCGTCTATGCCCAGTGAGGCCCTGCATTGTAAACATCCCGATTCAGATCCAGAAACTCTCTGAATGACACGCTCATAAGTAATACTGACAGTATTCTGTGTGTCCTAACAAGGGGATTGATTTCATTGGCATCAAGGACATTGGAACCTACAAATTTTAGTCCTATCGAAGGGACAAGCTTTTACAAATAATGCAATTACAGTATATAGTTCTAGCAATAAACCTCTGATCAGGGTCAAGTCATGATGAGTTCTAAATTTTTGATCATCTTCAGGAACCGAATGAGTGATTTACAAGAAATGTTTATATATAGTCAGGAAGGTTGACATCAAGTGACATCAATCACATTACAAAACAAAAAGGAATGAGTGTTTATTACAAAGGAGAGTAATTGGGAAGTATAACCAAGCAAATGGAATGTTCAACGGGGGATAAACAATTTGTTTACAGCAGGAATGTTGATTATTTGGGAAAAACATATTATTGAACAAGACACTGACCGTGTTCTTCAGGATCATCTTCAAGATCTAACAAAGGTATGTCACTATCATCCAAGACATGGTTCTCGGGGACCTCAGTAACTTCTGGATGACAAGGTTCCAGGGCCACTGGCCTAGGCTCACTCTGGTTCTCATACTGGGCCAGGACTCGGTAGAGACTGGTATCCTGGTGACAACGTGGGCTGCCGGATTTCCTGTTCTTGAATTTCTGCATTCTGTACAAAACAGAGACATTTTCAATGCCTGTTATTATATATCTACCAAAAGAGCAAGATATATTCTTAATACCACTGATAGACAATTTACTTGTTCTAGATTACTCAGTATGTCAAACACAAGAAGAAATAATTTTAATCAATTATTCAATTTAATTTAATTTAATTTAAAGTACAGTATGTTGTCCTGTATTGTTCTTTCTACCACTAGGAGAGGTGCACATAAATAAAAGTGTTTAAAAATGGCTCCAACTACATATGTGGACAGGTATCAAGCTTGAAGTGTTTCCTAGTTACACAAATTTAACTGTTCAGACTGCAGGACCACGGGCCCTGTAATACAAAGGTTTTAGATCAAATTTGAACGATATATGCATGAAACAATGATCTTGATTGGCCATTGTCAATTTACAACTGATCGCAAACCTTTGTATCACGGGGCACAGATATCAAAGCTGAAGGCTTATCACCATAACTGGGCGTTGTGGCGTGCGCCTGTAATCCAGTTACCAGTGGAAGTTATAAACTGATTCAGCGGACCCAGGTTCGAGACTGAGTCACGTCTTTCGGATGGTGACGTTAAAGGTCGGTCCCAGACGTAAATAATCATATCTGATTGATACACGTCTGTAAAAACCCAATTACACACACACCATCCACAATTCTAATGTAGGCCATACACGGAATAGGAATGTGTTGGATTGTATAAACTCTTTCAACATTCAGCTAAGTGAATGCCAGAAGAACTAAGTGGGACTATTTGAATAATAATAATGTTCAGATACCCAATGCTTTACCTCAATTCCCAGGCATTTCAGATATCAGTACTCACAAAGAAAGTTCACAGTTGAGAGCACGACACCAGACATTAAGAGCCGAAGGCATGATAGCAACCACCATCAACCAACAAAAGAGCACCAGTAGCATCATGAACAAACCAAAGTCATAAATAGCAGGGATCTGTAAAGAATAGAACAAAGACAAATTGGCAATACATGAAAGTGTGAGACTTATGTATAAGGTATAAAGGTCAGTTCATATGCATTTTTTTAAATTTGTTTTTTAAAATATATTTACATTTTAATATCATACTAAAAAGGAGTTATGTTGAGCAAAATGATAAAAACAATCAAATACTTGAATTATTGTAGGTGGTAAAAGCTGAGTTTGGAAATGAGCTATCCTAAGCCTGGGGTTCAGTCAGTGCCTTAAAGTACCCTTGAGCAGGGCATTCACCCCTAATTAGCTAACAGGTTTTTCAGGTAGCACATAAAAAAGCATGGTCACGGAGCTCACTTGCAGGCATATACTTGTTCTTCAGCACTCCTGTAACATAAACAATCAAACTTCAGATTGCAATTAAAATGATAATATAAGATGCATGACAAGGTAACATATTTCATACCAGTATGTTACCACTTCACACTGGAAAGATGCGTGAAAAGGTAACATATTACATACCAGTACATTACCACTTCACACTGGAAAGGGTCATGGCACTACAACCTCTTCAGTGCATTTCAGTTTATTCTACTTTAAGTGAAAATACATTTACTTTAGAATTTCAAAGGCACATTGGCAAGGTTTTATTTGTAAGGGAAAAAAATAGTTTAAAGAATACATAATGTAATGTACAACAACCTAAATGGTCTCCAAGTGGAGGGACCTAAAAAAGAAGAGCTACATTTGTAAAACATAAGGCCTGCTGGTAAAAGTACTTTATATATTTTTTTTAAATCATGGGAGGAACAAAAGAAACAAAAAAAGGAGAAAGAAGAAAAAGAAGACGACAACAAAAAAAAATAATAAAAAGGAGAGAGAGAAAGAAAAGAATAGGGAATTCAAGGCAATATATAAGTATATAAATAGACAAAAATCACAAAAATTTGTAAGTATATAAATAGACAAAAATCACAAAAATGGACAAAAATCACTTCACCAGCAAGCATACCTGTGAGGCCATATTGGCTCCAAATGCCCCTGCTGTAGTGATGGAGGTAAAGAAGGTGGCACCCCCCGCCGTGGTAATGGTATGAGCCATCCTGAGAGCAGGATCTTTGATGGAGTCGGCTTGACGGAATGTGTTGACAAACACAAACACATCATCCACACCTGGATATGAATGGAAAAAAGGCATGACACAAAAACATACAATAATCATATGATTCAATTTAATTTGATATGGAGTGGAGACTAATTTCAACATGACAGCCCAACTAGTAAATAAAATACTATTCTTTCTGGGGGCCCTGTAGAAAAAAAGTAACACCAAGCTTGGCTCCACCTTACCTGATATTCCTTAACCGCATAGATTTATTATAATTTGTTTTAACTTTTGAAAAGTAATTAGCTCATTATTTTCCAATTCTCTTTTTTAAAAGTGTACCAATCACCTGAAAAAACATGTTGTGTATCCCTGGAAAGTATAAAATCAACCTAAAAGATCTTCATCTGGCATTCTATAGGTCAATAGTACGAAGAGTACGAAGGAAATAAAGGATAACATGAAGGTGCATGCACGGAACCGAACTCCCCAGTTGGGTTGCGCGCAAGCCATTATCTTGGCGAGCATGTACGGGTGCGTCGAGTAGTCTACTCATGAGTAACCTTTACGCTTATAGAGAGTGTAATCAAATTTGCAATATCTCTTTATAGAAGTAATATTTGAAGCCCATATTTTGAATATAGTATAACGTCATGGAACCTGTAAAATACAGAGCAAACTTTTTTTTTGTGATTGGTACCCTTTAAATAACTAATTACTATAGTAATAGTATGATACTAGTATGTTACCATTTATTAGGGCATATTACATGTACATGGCACAATCTTTTCTAGAATTTGACTTTTACATTTAAATTACAGTTTACATTACATATTGCACACACCCTTTGTAGCTAAAAACCTGTACAAAGACAAAGACCATCATCTGACCACAGCAGAAAAAAAAAAATGTCTCAGTATAAACATTGGTAGTGTCATTGCCCACTTGATGAAAATATGAACATTTCAATTCAATTCAATTGAATTCATTAATGGTTTTTATTAACATGAATACGAGCAGTAACCCTTTTCTTGTGTTATACTGAACAGTCAAGCAGCTGATTTTCATTTTCATTTCATAGTGGTAGCTAATCATTATTTAAAAAAAGGTAATGCTCACAATGAGCACTTGAAATACTGTGCCGGTATCAGATGATATATATATATATATGTACTCTGTATATCAACTGAGGAAATGTGAGCTTACAATCAAGCTAACCATCAAGATAAACTTTAAGGGAGGTCAAATATTGGCTGGACATCAATTGTATACCATGACATACAGTACATGTACCAGCACATTGTATTCAATAAATATAGGATGAGGGTGAAGTCTACATGTAGGGCATAATCTTAGGATGGACAGATGGACAGAGGGAAGGAGTTTTTTTACTCCCTACATTTAATAATGCAGTAGGATTCTATTGTATGGCACATTCTGCATGGTCAATATCCTACACTAACTGAACGGTTGTGTCCACATTACACGTATAAAACCAGTTTAACGACGAAAGCGGTCTTGAAAACCACATCGCGAGGTGCTTTTCAAAACTGGTTTCCAAGACCACTTAAGATCGCTTCCAAGACCACTTTGAGCATTCTCATTACACCCCAAACTGGTTTCCACTGAACTGGTTTCCACTAAACTAGTTTAAGGATGTAGATGAGAACGGGGTCATAGACATAGAAGAATCAAAAGTAACATTTATATTTTGTATCTAAATACCGTATATTATTTGCAAATACATGACTTTTTAGAACAAAATTGTAGAAAGATGAGAAAAACACCAGTGTTAATTGCTAAATTGAAAAAGAAGAAAAAAAAGAAAGGATCAATTCAGCCCCCAAGAAACCCTTATCCTGTATGAGTTAGTACCAGCGCATTGTGCTTTTCAGCCTACCTATTCCAATGATGACAAAGACAGAGACGACGTTAAGAAGGCCGAGTGCCTCGATGCCAAAGAAGACATGGTAGCAGAAGTAGGCCAGACAGAAGCTGTAGATGATACTTAGGAGACCACAGATGGTCAGCCAGAGAGAGAAGGACGTGAAGACGAAGAGGAGAACAAAGATAGCAACAAAGGTCGGGATGGAGAGAAGGACATCATGGTAAATGGTCATCGACACCTCCTGGTCAAAGAGCTCTGTACCACCGTACAGGACATCAACTTTGCTGTAAAAAAAAGGGGGGAAAATGCCCATTAACAAATATTTAGTGCTGGTATGCATATGAGATCTATATTCATCATTGACACACTTAACATTACAGGGCAATCCAACCTTGATAATAAGATGATTTGTGTGAAAGCAGAAAAATAAGAAACACAGGATGGTGAAAGTCTGAAAGAAATCAGACAAGGAATAAGAAAGTTATGGATGTTTGCAATATGAGATCACTACATCTATGCGAATTTCAAACTGGCAATTTGGTGAGTCCATTGTGACATACTGTAAGAATTTTATCCCAGGTGTGGAAAATTAGTACATAATACAGTAGGGGTTTTGTTAATAGGCAACCTGATGGACTGAAGTCATCCTCAGATTGCTTTCTTTGATGTGCAGAGTGAGCATAGTTGTAGCCTTTGTTTAGTATAACCAGGCAAGCAAACAACCTGTATTATTTCCTAATAGCCTAGCCAGGCAATCTATAGGTTTGGAATGTGTATAGTCTTTATGGACAGCTGTTGTGTCTATTGTACTTTGTAACATTTGAATACTTTCACTGGGTGTGTAAGCAAGGTAGCAAGGCTCAGGGCAGTCTTGATTTAGTTGCCAGACGAGTAGGACCATATTGAGGGTTCTGTCTCTGCAGCAGGTTTTACAGCCGGCATGAGTAGGCGCGGCCAGCAGCCGCCGCAGCTTTACTGTTAGCAGCCAGCACTATAGGGGCAGCCAGCAGCAGCCGTTTCAGTGCCAGGTTGAGGTTCTCTCTCCTCAAGGCCGAATTGTAAGTTCTTTTGCATAAGTGATAATTACTTTATATCACCCTTCCAATACCAAATGACATTTGTATTAGTTTTCCTACAGGTATTTTCAATCACTTTCCATTTGTAAATGTCACATTAATTATTCAATGTCATTGAATTATAACAGGCAGTTTAATGTACTGATCATATTAGATTATTTGCAGCTATATTAAAGTCAGTATAGTAGGTAATGGCTCACAGCACAGGTTGAAGTGCTGACATAGATATAATCACTATTGGTGATTATTATAGGGTAATTTTAATGAAAGACATTTGAAATAGAAGGAAATTATAAGTATCAGTTTAATACATTTGAATTTGAAGTGTATATGGTAGGCCATATAGTTTTGGAATGGTCATTCTCTTTAGACGGCGGTTACTCCAGGGTCGTCCCCATGGTCGTCCCCTTCGTTGTCAGTATCGTCGATGTCATGGAACTGGGCAGGGCCATATTCATGGTTATCACTTCTTCACGGACCTGTTCACCATCATGATCACGTCCCTTCAAGCGACTTCGGGTCTAGACAGAGACATATCTTCAGGGTTACGGTTTAGACAGCTTCATTTCTCACCGAGAGGTCTTCCTTCCCATTTCTTCACGTCTGGACACTGGTAGTCTACACCGGGTGTCGTCGCGACATATTTCCTTTAGTTAGTCGTCCTTCGACAGACCATCTTTCCCAGCATCATGTTATGTAATACGTTTTCTTCAATTCATCCATTGATAGACTTTGAACTGTAATGAACTGTCGGATGTTTCCTTAATTATATTTTATTTCATTGAGAAACTCATTAAGTATATACTTTCGAATTATGTAACTTCCAGAAGTATTTTATGTAATTATAATAAAGACATACCAATTATACTGAATTTGTTCCTGGTAATTTATTGGGTGGCTAAATAGCCCGTAGATTTAACAAAGTCAATGTAACTTTTACACATACTTTTGGACAACTCTCCCGTTTGTCGTAC
Source organism: Heliocidaris erythrogramma (assembly GCA_025617745.1). Lineage (NCBI taxonomy): Eukaryota > Metazoa > Echinodermata > Echinoidea > Camarodonta > Echinometridae > Heliocidaris > Heliocidaris erythrogramma. Next base: position 2,317,141 of record CM046865.1, on the reverse strand, counting down.
ACATAAATATAATTAATTTGCGGTTTTCTCTTAAGCGCCTTACCCTCGGGGCAGTACTCAAAATATATTGGAGATAGTATATTGTCATAGGTCCTCATGAAAGAAAAAGGTCCTACTGAGTAATAAATTTTGAAAAACATGACATGTTAGTCATTTTGTGTGTTGGAGCGAATGGGGAGTTGTCCGCAACTACATCACAGGTACATTACCTATTCAGCCACTTTGAAATTCCCATATGTATAGTGATTACAACTTTCAAAAATTCATAACTTCCTTATTGCTTGTCCGATTTTGTTCGAACGTTTACCAATCTGCTTCTCTGATTTTTCCTCTTTCAGAGCAGCTTGCCATTAAGTTTGGATTTCCCTTTAATATTCTGTTTTTATGAAGAACGTAATGTATTTGCCTCTAGACTATTTTTGTGTACAAATTGGTAATTTTTTGTTGAATTTTGTAAGCTTCTTTCACACTGGTTGATTTATTCTACATTTTATTAAAACTATGTAGAAGTGAAACATTAGAATAATTGGTGCCAATTTTGAGGAGGAAAAGCCGATTTATCTAGACCTCAACAAAGCTCTGAACCGCTATGGCTTAAAGGTGCATATTAAATGGGCCTCTGAGGATTGTAATCACAGGAACCCTATATGAATAAGGAAAAGAAACACCCTTACTCTGTAGATTTCTTGTCCAGGAGTTTGATGTAAGTAAAGATAAACTTCTTGTAGGCTTCATACGCTTGGGATCTTGTCATATTCTCACTTGGCCGTCCAAACCAGACCTAAAAAATAATTACAAAAATTATTTGTGATACAAGAAATCTTGACAAAGATGAAATATATTTGATATTCTCAATTTAAAGGTAATGTAAAGTTTTAAAGCCTTAAAATTCAATTTTATCATGTATTTACATTTATAAACAAACAAAAAAAAACCAACCACAAATAACTTCAACAAATTTTTGGAAATGTCATTATTTGTAAAAAAACCCCAAAGTACATGATTATTGTTTAAAATCAAAAGACTAATAATGTGATACACCAGGATAAATAAACATCCTAGCATCAAAAATATGTTGTCATTTCAATGTACATGTAGAGGTATCATGGTTTAGTGGATACGTCACGCGACTGTGGATCACATGGTTCGCGGTTCAAGTCCCGCCGCGGCACTAATGTCCTTTGGCAAGATATTAATCTACATTTGCCACTCTCCACCCAGGTGTAGTAAGTGGGTACCTGGTAGGAATTTATTCCTTGAATGCTTTTAGCGCCTTAGGGCAGCTCGGCTAAAGCCAGGGTAATAGTAGTACTTTCGCGCCTCGGAATAGGCTACCTTGATAGATGGCGCGTTATAAATGTCTATTATTATTATTACATGTATACCATTATGATTGAATTTGTGATTAATTTGGATCTTCCTGCATAAGTCTATGAATAATTTCTAACTTTGAGATGGAGAAATGTCACAATTTCAAATGGATGGAAATGACATCTATAACACACTAAATATGAACAGCAGATTATAAACTTTTTTTTTTCAATCCAGAAAATATGAATATTAGCTTAATAGTTTTTGGAGCATGAATGTAATTAAATAGTGTTGATACATGTACATATATGCTCCCAATATCAGCCAGCAATGAATATTAACACAGGAATTTTAATTCCACTTATCTGTAACGAGTATATACATGGACAGCAAACAGTGAAGAACCAGTTTGACTATAATGGGTCTTTTATATCTGTATTTGCATTTCATTGGTGAAATAACAGAAACAAATATTTTAATGAAAGACGGGCAAACAAACAAAACAAAAAAATAAAACAGAACAGGGAAAACAAACAAATCAGTGAAAGATGGAGAGGAAGAGAAAGAGAAAACAGTTACACGTATCATTAACTTTGAGCCCAAATCAAGAGTACCAGTATGCCAAATTTAATGAGACAAACGATAAAAAAATTATATTTTCATAAAAGAAAGTTAAAAATGATAACCGTTTGTTGACTCACTAGTACATGAGTGGTTACAAGAAAGAAAAAAACAAGAATTGAAATAAATGTTCATTTTCAAACTTCCTACCTCAGTTCGGATGAACTTTGATCGGCGAGCCGTGCTGTTCATGTGCGTGTCAACAAACCAATAGAATGTCTGATGATTCATAGCCATCTTCAGTGTACCGTTGATGTCTGCTAGCTCAGTACCCATACCATCATATCGAACCTGAACATAGATAAAAATGATGACTCAAAGTGATGTCCGCTAGAAAAGTCTGTGCCTACAAGTCCCAAGTAGTTTCTAAAAGCTATAAAAGGCTGTCCGCTTTGTTCATACACATGATAAATAACATGACATCTGTCCATGGTTGGTTTTAAAAGAAGCAGAAAGATTAAAGAAACATATCAATGAAAGTTTGAACAGAAATAAGAAAATTATGAATTTTTTGGATGTTGTAATCAATCAAACACAAATCGGCAACTCCGTGACATTTCTTAAGAGCTCTTTTCCCATTTGCTCTGTACATAAAAATTTATAAATGTTCATTTTCTTTGTTTTTGATGAGGGAATAGATTTGAACCATACAGGTTTTGTTTAAAAGCATAAGTTAAATGATTATATCTAGGGTGCATGTATGATAAAATATTTTGTTTTTTAAAGAGCTCCTTTCCCATTTGCTCTGTACATAAAAATTTATAAATGTTCATTTTCTTTGTTTTTGATGAGGGAATAGATTTGAACCATACAGGTTTTGTTTAAAAGCATAAGTTAAATGATTATATCTAGGGTGCATGTATGATAAAATATTTTCTTTAGAGAAAATGGAAAGGTATGATTTTTTCACTACAGGGCAAATGGGAGAGGAGTTGCAAGATACGTCACGGAGTTGCCAAGTTGTGCTTGATTGATTACAAGTTCATAACCTTATTATTTCTTACCTGATTTTGCTCAAAATTTCATTGATCTGTGTTTTTTCTGCTTGTTTTTATAACCAAGCAGATATAAGAGTGGACTGCCCCTTTAAGTTTGTACTCAGCTTATCAAAGCTCGTCTTTCTTCCAAACTCTGAACTCTTCAACTGTATTGTACTTGGTATCTGTATTCAACTGTATTGTACTTGGTACAAAATTTCAATATGGCACGAAAAAGAGACATGATAACAAAGCTTTTCGACCTGTACTCATCAGGTTATCACGCAGGTATGTAACAAATTACTCGAAATCAAATATATTATACTCGAACAAAAGGAGTTCGTCCAAGCTTTGCAATTGTTCTGAAATTACGGCATCCCGGCTCATCAAGTACAATATAGTTGATTTCGAGTAATTTGTTACATACCTGCGTGATAACCTGATGAGCGCAGGTCGAAAAGCTTCATTATCATGTCTCTTTTTCGTGCCATATTGTATTGTACAGTGTACTTGTTTCTTAATGTACCTTTCCTTAAATTGCAGCTGGAAAACTTAACTATTAACAGCAAGTTCAGATCTATATTTACATGTTCATGTATGTTGGTACTTTCCCTTTCCACATTCTTAAAGGGAAATCCAACCTTAATGGCAAGTTGCTCTGAAAGAAAGAGGAAAAATCAGAGAAGCAGATTGGTGAAAGTTTGAAGGAATTCGGACAAGCAATAAGAAAGTTCTGATTTTTTCAAAGTTGTAATCACTATCCATATGGGAATTTCAATTTGGCGGAATAGGTAATGTCCCTGTGATGTAGTTGTGGACAACTCTCCCATTTGCTCCAACACACAAAATGACTAACATGTCATTTTTTTCAAAATGTATTACTAAGTAGGCTCTCTTTCTTTCATGAGGACCTATAAGTAGGGGTGGGAGTTTCGAGTATTTTTTCAATTCGGGAACCCGACGATTTTTCGGGCGGGTTCCCGGTTACCCGAAAATCATATAACACAAATTACAAGCTTATATTTACCCTTATAAAGAAGCTATTAACACTGGGAAAAACTCGAAAGCGCATCACTGCAGTGGGGCGCTACATGGATATTTACATGTAGATATTGAATGGCTGGTCGACGTTATCTACCGCCTTGTCATGTTACATACACGAGTAATCATTAAATACTTATTTTCGGGAAACGGGCATGTAATATTTTGACCCGGGACTCGATGCTCTCGGGCGGGACCCGGGTACCCGGTTTTTAGTCCCAGCACTACCTATAAGAATATGCTACATGTATCTCCATTATATTTTGAGTGCTGCCCCGAGGGTACATGTAAATGCGCTTTGGAGAAAACGGCAAATTAATGATAAATTTGTGCACAACAAATGGGAGAGTTGTCCACAAGTATGTCACAATCGACTCATCGAATTGCTAATTTGAGATTCGCATAGATGTAGTGATCTAATTTTTCAAACATCCATAACTTTCTTATTCCTTGTCCGATTTCTTTCAAACTTTCACCATCCTCTTCTTCTCTCATATGTCATCCATATCAGTCAAAATTGGCAGTTACTGAGCTAGGTGACCAGGTCTGGGTTGTCTACCTCTGTGAGTGGGCATGGGGGTCTCATCACAGGACACTCATTGATAACATGTATGGGTTTGTCCTGTTTTTCTTATTTTTCTGCCTTCACAATTCAACTTATTACCAAGGTTGGATAGCCCCTTAAAATTTGAGCCAATAATCAGTTTGACCACATACATGTATGTGTACTCCATTTCCACTCAGCTTGTCTTTGCCAGCAACATGTATGTACTGTACATGTATTATATACCTGCAATATACTAAAAGCATAAATTGTTTTACAGTCTGAATAACTTTTCAATGGCATTAGATCCTCTAACATTAAAGGAAAAATTGTATACAATGTTATTGAAAATTATCACATGTACATGTAGGCTCTCACTCAACTACATGTAAATGTTTAACTTTTCCATTTTACCCCTGCAAAGTTAAGTTCTCTGCCATCTTCAAGTTTTTCAGATTTTCTTTCCATCAAATTTCAAAAAATAAATACTACATCTCATTAAACAGTCTAATAACAATATGTTACACATGCAGTTCATACCCTCAACACAAGCTTTACATTTTTATCAGCATTATCTTAATTAGAGCATGACTATTATATAGGTAGATTATTCCTTTAACCCTTTGGAGACAATTGACCACATTTTGTGGTTTGGCTCAATAATTTTTGATTCAGAGCTCTAAAAAGTACCAGATGCATGAGTAGAAAGAGCAAAAATGTCTGCACAAACTATGTCCATTTTTGTTGCATGACCATATTGCATTTGATGCCAGGAATTGTAAAAACAAGAATAAGCATTAAAATCTTTAAATTGGCAACACATTGAGAGGTTCAAAATTATTATATTTCATCAAAATGACCATTTTCCCCCAACTTTTCGACAAAATTTGTAACCATGTATATTGTTTTCAAAGACATTACTATTAGAACCATGTATAGTACTGTACATGTTATTATTGTTGCCAATTTGAAGGACAAAATGTGATCAATTTAGCCCTTAAATAATTCCTGTCCTGAAAGGGATAAAAGAGAAAAATCAAAAAGCCATATCACTGTTTGGTATTGAGGAAATTAGATCTTTTCCTTTCCTGTTTAACAAAACATATCTTGGCAGCGCACCTTTAGGACAATTAATGGAATGGGGAGGGAATGGGGAGGGAATGGGGAGGGGTTGGCGTTGATTTCCAACCACTCTGCGCTTGTTGTGAAAGGTACACTTTGTGTAAGTGTCAATCAGAATGTTTGCAAGAGTGAAGGAGTCACAAAAAGATTTGACTAGTTTAAAAGTATTATGATAAAAGTACATGTATGAGGTATTTCTGATCAAATAAAATATACTTATGTAAAATCAATACCAGAAACATTGCCTCCCATTTAACAAAATGCATGTTAAGGAAAAGTGAATCAGCAAATGAAGTCTGCTTTCTTGAACACATTTAAGTTCCTTCTTTCCAAACTTTGTTTACATGTACCCTCCCTGCCTCCCCCGTCTCCCCTTCTTTCCGTCCCTCCCTCCCTCCCTTCCTGATGCCTCCGTCTGTCCCTCCCTCCTTCTCCCTCCCTTCCTCCTCCTCTTCCCACCTCTATCGATCTCCCCCTTCTTTCCCTCCCTCCCCCACCATCCCCACCTCCTTCTCCCTCCCTTCCTCCTCCTCCACCTTCCCTGCCCCCCTTGTCTCCCCTTCTTTCCCTCCCTCCCTCACTCCCTGATGCCCCTGTCTGTCCATTCCCCTCCCTCCCCCATCCTCCCTCCCTCTCTACCTCCCTCCCTTACTTGTACATGTACTTGTACATGTACATGTGCATGTGCATGTACTCCCTCCTCCTCCCTCCCTCCCTCCCTGATGCCTGTCTGTCCGTCCCCCCTCCCCCCCTCTCTACCTCCCTCTCTACCTCCCTCCCTTACATGTACATGTACTCCCTCCTCCTTCTTCCCTCCCTCCCTCCCTCCCTGATGCCTATCTGTCCCCCTCCCTCCCTCTCTACCTCCCTCCCTTACATGTACATGTACTCCCTCCTCCTTCTTCCCTCCCTCCCTCCCTCCCTGATGCCTATCTGTCCCCCTCCCTCCCTCTCTACCTCCCTCCCTTACATGTACATGTACTCCCTCCTCCTTCTTCCCTCCCTCCCTCCCTCCCTGATGCCTATCTGTCCCCCTCCCTCCCTCTCTACCTCCCTCCCTTACATGTGCATGTACTCCCTCCTCCTCCCTCCCTCCCTGATGCCTATCTGTCCGTCCCCCCTCCCCCTCTCTACCTCCCTCTCTACCTCCCTCCCTTACATGTACATGTACTCCCTCCTTTTCCTTCCCTCCCTCCCTCCCTCCCTGCCCCCCCCCCTCTCTGTCTTCCATTCTTCTCCTCTTCCTTTCCTCCTGTCTCTGTCTGTCCCTCCGTATTTAATTGTATTGTATGAGAATGATTCTCATATGATGTATATGATGATAAGTATGAATGGCAGCATGATGCAGCAAAAATGCATTACAAAGGACAGTAGCATACATTTTATGAGGTTTCGTTCACAATGTCTGCTTTTCAATATAAAGAAACCAATTCCTGGGCTTGGGATTTTTGAACCGGAGGTACCTAATTCTTTCAAGTCATCATACATGCTCACTTGTTGCAACACTGTAACCATTGGAAAATGATCAAAGGGGATTTCCCATTGATTTAATTTATGAATACCCTATTTGTAATTTGACAAGGAATAGTACACAAACACACTAGTTTATTTTATTTTGTTGCAACACTCACTATTGGACAATGGCAAAAGGGGGCCTCCTGTGACTGTATTGATATTGTTCGTAATAACTTCATTGATTCAATTTTTTCCAGGGATTTGAAGTGAATGGTATACATAGAGATTGTAATACATGTACATGTACATGTACATGAGGAGTGTTTCATCAAGTGTCTTGTCAGTGATTTTTACTGACAAATTTGCTCTCAGCCAATCAGATGCGAGGATTTCAGTAGCTTATAACAGTTGTCGGTAAAAATCACTGACAAAATGCTTGATGAAACGCTCCCCTGAATGTTGAAGTCCAGACTAAGGAAATGTATCATATTAAATACAAATGTATTTATGCTTATTAAAGCCTACTGTACATTCGAAGTATTCCATGAGGTTGGGGCAAAAATTATTATGATGTCGATGTAATGCTGGTATGACACCTTCTAATTACACATGGAAGATGGAACCATCTGGTGAAGATTTCTATGCAATGAATAGTAGTGCCCAGCCAGAATCATTCCTGTTTCAGTTGGTACTCTTTCAAAGCTTTCATTGCTTAAAATGCATTTCTTTTTTTTTAACCACCATTATACATGCAATGGACATCATGTACATGTACATGTAATATTACATACAATATTGTTCTGCCATACTGATTCGCCATGAGCTAGAGTACTTCTCAATTTTAGCAAATATTGTTATGGTTGATAGGAGACATAGTTCCTTACTTCTGGTATGTGAAGAAAAAAATTGCTCCAACCCAATGGAATGAGGCCATTCATGAAGATTGGCTACACAATGTACTAATCAGAGTATATTAATTTGACCGTCAAGTGTCATTTTCTTAAGGGTGGATAATATCCTTACACACAACCCATTTAGACCCCCCCCCAAAAAAAAAATACAACACTATAGAACATGCTGAATAAGGACACCAGGGTGAACAGCAACAAAGAAATTTCCCAGGAATGATCCAGATTCCTTAAATTTCTTTCATTCATTAAATATACACGTATATATATGTATGTATCTAAAAAAAATTTTTTTTTAAATTTCCATTTTTTCACTTTTCACATTGGTGTCCCTATACATCTTCTTTCACAGTAGAAGTACAATGTATGTAACTATCAATGCCCACAATCTTATAGAATTAAATCAACAGAATTAGCTTTGCAGAAGTGCTGAAAACTTGGGGAAAAATCTTTCTATTGAAACCATGGAGACTCACATATCATATGCATAATGATGCTTCTGAGATATGCTCTAGCAACAATTGTTCTTTAACCCCTACCCTGCCGTGGGCGGCAAATCCTGCCTAAAAATTTGAGTGTTGAACATTCTGTTTAGGCTCAGAATGGCTTTTTCCCATACAGAATCTTGTGCCATCAATATGTTTATTCCTATGCAATATATCTTTTCCCATGAAGAAAAAACATATTGAAAGTTAATATTTAACTCTTAAAATTTCATTTTTGACAATTGCTCAAAAATCTGGTGGCATTCATGTAGAAGGGGTTAAATCAAAGATGAAGGGTTAGGGTTGCAATTAGGTTTGAGGTTAGGTTCAGTTCTGGAGTGGGGTTAGGTATAGTGTTTGGGGCAGGGTTAGGGTTAGGGTTGCAATTAGGTTTGAGGTTAGGTTCAGTTCAGGATTGGGGTTAGGTATAGTGATTGATCCAGGGTTAGGGTTAGGCTTGCAATTAGGTTTGAGGTTAGGTTCAGTTCAGGATTGGGGTTAGGTATAGTGTTTGGGGCAGGGTTAGGGTTAGGGCTGCAATTAGGTTTTAAGGTTAGGTTCAGTTCAGGATTGGGGTTAGGTATAGTGATTGATCCAGGGTTAGGGTTAGGGTTGCAATCAGGTTTGAGGTTAGGTTCAGTTCAGGATTGGGGTTAGGTATAGTGATTGATCCAGGGTTAGGGTTAGGGTTGCAATCAGGTTTGAGGTTAGGTTCAGTTCAGGATCGGGGTTAGGTATAGTGATTGATCCAGGGTTAGGGTTAGGGTTGCAATCAGGTTTGAGGTTAGGTTCAGTTCAGGATTGGGGTTAGTTATTATGATTGATCCAGGGTTAGGGTTAGGCTTGCAATTAGGTTTGAGGTTAGGTTCAGTTCAGGATTGGGGTTAGGTATAGTGATTGGTCCAGGGTTAGGGTTGCAGTTAGGTTTGAGGTTAGGTTCAGTTCAGGATTGGGGTTAGGTATAGTGATTGGTCCAGGGTCCAAGTTAAGAATTTGATTAATGTACGATATTGAACATGGAGCAATTGTTGCTGGAGCATATACATGTTGTACAGCCATCATAATGTATGCTCATACATATCCACATCTGTAGAGAAACTAAAGTATGTACCTTTCTATACTGATCTATGACGTTAAGCACTCACCATGTCATCAACTTGTGATGGGAAGAAGTACGTCATGAGAGAGTTTGGAGGGAGACAGTGGCCAACCCTGGCCAATGCTGGATCATTAATAGACTGGGAAGACATGGAACAGAACCGGGTGAAGCCTGGTTGCTTCATGATGTCCATCTCAATCTCATGAATCGTCTGGAGTCGCTCTGTTGTAAAGATGTTTTGGTCTTCTCCCTTCGCCATGTAGACCAGCTGCAGACGCCATGAATGGGCCCGGGGCATCAGTCCTGCAGAGCGCTTCTTGATGCTGTGCCCCCGCAATCGCTTTATGTCTTCTTTAACTGTACTTGAGTTGATAACTGATGAGATGTTTTTAGTTGTACTGTTTGTATTTTGTGTAGCCTTGTTAACTGGAGGGTTTTGATGCTTTTGAACGAGTTGATCAGTATCTCTGTTGAGTTGGTCACTGTCTTTGTTGAATTGTTGATTGCTATGCGCGAGTTGCTTGTTGATATTCAAGAGATGATCAGAAGGGATGGGGCTGAATACATCGTCTGGAAGGTCTACCCCTGCCTCTTTATGACGGCTCAACTTTGTTTTGATATGCTTCTTATGAACATTGTTCCTATGTTTGGAATCTCGTCCAAAGTCCTGGACAGTATGATCATTCAAGTGCAACCCACCTACTTTAGCTGGAGGCTCAAAAGTGCTTCGCCTGGGTCGCTTTGGAACGTAGTTATCCTTCTGTGCCAATTCAAGCATCTCCCGTTTGAGGGTGGATGGATGGTTAGGAATCTCGAATGCATCCAGTGATTTGTCCCACTGAGGAGAAGGTTTGACGACCATGACAGCCAGTGTCCCTAAGAGCAAAGACACAGCACTCACAGTGATGAGAGTCACCACACTGAAGGGCACGTTGGAGATGATTTTACCTATCCTGAGCCAGAAGGGGTGAACCTTCACATCTTTGCTCTCAGTGAGAGCGCATGGATCCGATCTGGAGCGCATAGCATCCAACACTTCATTGGCGGCATTACTGTTCTGCAAGCCATCTCCACTTCCAGAGAGATCTGAGGAAATTGACTCGGAAGATGATGAAGAGGAGGAGGAGGAGGAGGAGGATGCTGTTGCTAAGTTATGCAACTCACGAGGTCTTTGGACATTAGCAGCATAGAATGTGACCTCATCATCCCCTTGCCAATGTTCAATGTGTGGCTTGAGTCGTAGCTGACCGACCATCTTGAATTTTTTTTAGTTACAACCTTGCTCTATTCTCCAAGAATACTGATGATCTACTGCATTTCCTCAAGGATAAAAGGCACTGTTTCCCTCTTATAGTCACCTACAGTTTTAAGCCATCCTCCACTTTAACAGTTTCCCCATGACATCAAATACCTACATGTATGTATTTTGTCAAAAAAGGTGTGTCAGGGGCTCACGACAAGGGAGACCAGATTCTTATTTGGTGGAGCAATACTGAAACCGCACCTTTGGAAGAGAATATCATTCAATATAAACACAAATTTTGTGAAACTCCAGTCCTGCAGTTGAGGTGCATTCCAATGAAAGAAGACATCTAATGAACCTTTTAAAACTTCTATCCTTTGGTGCTGCTAATTGATGCAACTCTTTCTTCTCTTATTTTTGGAATGGAATAGTGTCAGCTACAGGAAGATCAAAATCTTTGGATCTTTTATCATCGAGGACAACGTCTTAGAGTTGACACATAGAGTCATCAGTCATCATCAGAGTGTTGGCTTCACCCCTGGCCCTCATCTCATAATCCCTGCTGTGCTATGTGTCCATGATGCTGATTCTTCACCTTAACAATAAAAGGAAGAGAAAAGAACATTCAAGTACACTTTATGCTGTATAATCATAATTAAAATCTGTTTTCAATCAAATATAATGACAATCATTTCCCTCCGGGCATTAAAATTTTCTACTGAAAAGAGACCTGAGTAAGAAATTATTACTTGATTATATGAATCTAGGGGTTCACAGTATACTAAAAACATATATGTATATGTACATACAGCTAATATTAAGTCACAGTTTGTGGCGACAGATTTCACTTACATGTATGAAGCCGGGCATAAATATTCTTCAATAACAAAGTAAAGCAACAATATTTGTTTTCAATCATCTTTTTTCAGAGTATCAACCACTTCAACTGAAACTAAGGGACCTAACCTAGTCTGACCATGAAGCATACTGAATAAAAATACAGGCACAATGCCCCTTTCGTTGTCAATTCCTTTTCTTTTCTTAAATTAATCAATAATTGCGTATTATTTGGTTATAAAGTGTTTACTGTTTAACGTATGGTTTTCTGTTTTCACAGTGAAAAAATAATCTTGCACAATAGTAGCTGTAGCCAAAGAACAAAATAGATACAAGCTGTTTAACAGCGTTCTCCAGATGGCACTGGGAGCAAAGAGCATGGTTATTTTACATAGAGAATGCAGGCCTACATGAAAACATACTGTAATGCAAGGAGTGATATCGATGTACATGTAGACAATGATCTAAATATCAGGACCTCTTCAATGTGTGAGGAGTCTGCATAATTCAAGTATGATATCCATACATTCTTGAGGCATCCATGGATGCATGTACATGTAGATGTATGTAAGCACTTCTTTTCTGAGATACATTGTGCACATGTAGGCTACAAGAAAGTGATGTTTACTGTAAATAGAGTCAAGTTTATGTGAGTGCCAAATTCAGGCCGCTAAAAGGATATTATTACAGATATTAATGAAATATCCTTACAATCACTAGATACAAACGTAGCATAGAGTACTGTACATACATGTACATGTCCTACATTAAAATTTGAAAAGGGCAAATTGAAGAAAAAATAATAATTCAGTATCCCTCTTGGTTCTCCATGGTTTTGTACATGCTCCGTTGCACAGCTGTCAAGAACCTTTATTCAACAAAAGGCTATTCTTAATTTAGCCTAGTCATCATAAAGACCTTGAAATTTATAAAGCCTATAATTGCTAGGTTGACTGGTTTGAGTGATATTTTGCCATTGTATAATAATTTATAATAATTGCACGACAGCCTTGGGCCTTCAGATGTTTCACTGTAATCCCTGACCTACATGTACATTCAAGCATTACCCACACAACCAATGCACAGTCAAATAAAGTGGGTACATAACATTTGCGTGAGCTTGTGTAAGGCATTTCTGTCTATTCATATTTTTTTCTTAATGAAATGAAGCATATGTAAAGAGATCTATACTTCTTATAGCACAAAAGGTTCTGAGTTTTTCTGAGCAAGGCCAATCACCTATATATCTATTATAGCAAATAAAAAATGGTCATAAAAATCACCTGAACATTACAGCTGTGAAAAATAACAAGGGGGGGGGGGGGGTAGAAGATGCATGCATGTCTCCCCCCACCCCCACTCTGGATTAACATTAATTGCTACAGGCCTTGTGCACATGATGTACAATATAAATCCCTTAATGCCACAACTCATGAATTAATATAATCCTAATAAGACAGTGAATATATTTGATAGCGTCAATAATTACTCTGGACTTTTATTTAACATTTTGAAATACATGTAAAAAGAAAAATCATTCCATGATGTATGGAAAGTAAGATAACATGGATTCCTGACAATGGTATGGAATGTCTTTGAAAGCAATCTTCTGTCTAACCTGATATCTCATGATATTCATACAGATTTTTATGATTAATAAAAAAGGAGTTATTTCATGTAGCACAGCCTGATCAGTTAGTCATGGACGGACTTTTTGGAAATTTTAAAGACCTGTAGAAAATATGTATTTAATTGAAGAGAGTTATTTTATGTTTCATTGTGAAGGGCATTACTGAAGTACATGTACAGGTAGTTGAATTTTGATAAAATGTGGGTGCTACATGTATGGTCATCTACTAAAATTACAGTCCATAAAATATTCAACGTCACAGATGGACAAAATACCTACTCTTATAAAGCAATCAGACTCGGGTATCAAACTTCACATGTATAATAAGCCCATTCAAGAAGAACTTTAAAGGCAAGCTTTTCTTCGTCCAAAATTAGGAGAATTAGAGCATTTGTACCGTGTCATATGGGAGTGAAAGGATTAACAATTATCAATAACATTTTCCAAATTCTTCCAAGAGGTGGAAACCACTATGATACGTACAAATACTTTATCCTACACTCTAAGAAGTCAAATGTTAAATCTACACTTAAAAGGTTGGAGGAGTGACAACATTTTCAAAATGGTAAATGAACACTTTTAACATGCTGCATCCAACCTTTAAACTATATATTTGTATTTTATTTTCATTTTATCTTATTCTCTCAAATATTACAAAACTTTCATTTCTTATAAAATATAAAATATATGCATGTTTGAAAATGACAGCTTTCTGGATGAGTTAACAAATTACTTTAATAAAGATTCTTATAAAAAGCGATTATTGTCTGATCACTCTAGTGTGAGCATCAAACACAATAGTCATGGCTGAAAGATCAAAATCGGGTGATTATATAAAGATACATGTACAGCTTTACACTTACCCAAGCATTCAAGGAACAGTGAAAATATCAATATACATGTACATGCGTGGAGCTTTTGAAAATCATTTAAAATTACATTTCATCCATGTCGGTCATAGTCCTTGATCATCTGTATTGAAAGTTGTGGTATTTAGTAAACAAGCAATTAATTTACTGTCAATCTGATCACCATTGACCTTGACATATATACAAGAGAAATGTAGAGTCAACAAAAGAAGATTCCATCTGTGTTTCCAAACGAAAGGAGAACCGGATCAACTCACTGCATCACAAACAATTCTCATGAAATACAGACAGCTTTCCAATTGAATGAAGATGTCATGAAAGGTATTAAATGCCTCATGGAACTTTCATATATGGGGCTGTTTGACAGCTGTAAATATTGAGTACACTAGATGTGCACACAAACAAGGGCAATCATTTGGGTAAACTGGTAAAAGTTATGAACATCCTGATTAATAAAAGAAAGACAAGAAGAAAATATGCTATTTGTATTTTAAAAAAGGAGGGAGAGAAATTTGCACTTCTAGGAAATGCTTCATTTTATGAGTTGTATGTACACACAGAGCACAGATACTGTGCATGGAATTTCAACTGCAGTATGAATTCCATGCATTGAAAACTATTGCCTTCATAAAAGATAATACTCCATAATTCTATGGTGAGGGTGATTTATAAGCTGACAGATTAACCCTCTTGATAAAGTACATTTAAAGGTCCACTGCAACCCAAATGCAAGTTGATTTCTGTTGATGTGCAGGGATGCATACAACTCATATTTTGTTATTCAAACATCTAAATATGTTTCATAGATTTTTAAATACTTTTTGAAATCATTTTCTCAAACATGCTAAGCTCCACCCTACATGTATAACAAGAGCCCCAGGGGGCACGACGCTCACCTGAGGTGGATCAATTCACATCTGGTGCATGTTCTCTCTAGCACCACCAGGAGATATGTTAGAAATTGAAACAACTAGGAGGATGTACATGAGATGATGTTAGAAATTAACATAATTCCCCCCACCCCATGGTCTACAATGTCATGTATTATTTGAATCTCCTACATCTAAGGATGATTCCCACCAAGTGTGGTTGAATCATACAACAAATCATGCAAAGAATGTACATTTCCCCTCCTGCATATAAACCTCGCCCTCGCAGGACCCCTATGGGGCCACCCTGAGCATGTCATGAACAACTTTCATTTTTCGTCTATAGAGGTATCTCCATACACAATACCAAGTCTGAGCTATTCCTGGTTCTGGAGAAGAAGATGTTTGAAATTTACATAGCTTTTACACTTGGGGGCCTCCCCCTGGGCCCCCCTGGGGGCCACGTGTACCATTTTAGCAACTTTGGATCCCCTACCCCTAAGGATGATTCCTACCAAGTTTGGTTGAATTCCGATCATGTGTTTTGGAGAAGATCAGAATGTACATTTTGCCTGGCAGCGCCCCCCCCTCCAGTATGTTACCCCCACAGGGCCCCTATAGGGCCACTCAGAGAAATTTCATGAACAACATTCATTCTTCATCTATAGAGGTATCTCCATACACAATACCAAGTCTGAGCTATGCCTGGTTCTGGAGAAGAAGATGTTTGAAATTTACATAGCTTTTACAATTGGGGGCCCTCCCCCTGGGGGCCACATGTACCATTTTAGCAACTTTGGGTCCCCTACCCCTAAGGATGATTCCCACCAAGTTTGGTTGGATTCCGATCATGTGTTTTGGAGAAGAAGATCAGAATGTACATTTTGCCTGGCAGCGCCCCCCCCCTCCAGTATGTTACCCCCACAGGGCCCCTATGGGGCCACTCAGAGAAATTTCATGAACATCCATTCTTCATCTATAGCGGTATCTCCATACACAATACCAAGTCTGAGCTATGCCTGGTTCTGGAGAAGAAGATGTTTGAAATTTACATAGCTTTTACAATTGGGGGCCCTCCCCCTGGGCCCCCCTGGGGGCCACATGTACCATTTTAGCAACTTTGGGTCCCCTACCCCTAAGGATGATTCCTACCAAGTTTGGTTGAATTCCGATCATGGGTTTTGGAGAAGAAGATGAAAATGTAAAAAGTTAACGGACGACGGACGACGGACGACGGACAAATTTCCATCGCAATAGCTCACTCGAGCCTTAGGCTCAGGTGAGCTAAAAATGCTCCAGATCTCATTCCTGCAGTGACATCTGTCAATCATTAGTGAGCTAAGGAGAGACAGTGGTACAATGTATGTAGCTTTGCCAGAGATGACCATCTGTTGTAATAGACCATACAATGCCTACATGTACATAGTAATTGCTATGTCAGACATCTGTAGCATCACCAGGAAAAGAATGGTCATGAGGAGGTATTGTTTGAAAGCATGCAATTCTATTGTGAGCATGTGCTGAGCTGGGGGAAGTTACATTCCACTGTCTCTTGTAGAATGTTAGTGTAGCTGACTGATGATTGACAGATGATGTCGTTGCAGGAATGAGATCTGGAGCTTTTTTTTAGGGTGGAGCTTAGGAGGGTGGAAAAAATATTTCAAAAGGCATTTAAATATCTATAACATACATGTATCTAGATGTTTGAATAACAGAATATTAGTTGTATGCATCCCTGCCCATCAACAGCAAAAAACATGCATTTCGGTTTGGTTTGGTTGTAGGGGCCCTTGAAAAGATACTCAACTGCAGATTGTGGACGTATTTATGCGGCAAGAGGGCACAGTGATCATTACCTGATCATGCCGTTGCCCCGCGGGGCACAAACTTCGGACAGACTCGTCGCCACGCAACATGCACCTCCACCTGAACTCGAAATCTCGTGGAGATTCGGTTGGCTTCGTGCAGTCTGAAATGTAATCCCAGTAGTCCAACGGACGCGTTTGACGCACAAACTTTGTGTATGAGTGAATAGGGCTTACGCAATCCGACCTTCCCCACAGCCGCCTGGTAGGTTGAGTTCTGGGAAAGGTGAAAAATAATTTGTGAGATTTCTCATCCCTTTTATGTCAGTTTGGAAGAACTGTTCGCTGAAAAGGACTTCTCTTCAAATGCCCTTATATTCGAAATATGACACAAAGTAGCTGAAGTGTTCGGGCCAAACATTCATGCCACACCTGTGTGCAGTCCCATATATCTATTTCTGTGTGCGGTACATGAGCAAGTTTGAGTTGATTTGTTATCATTTTGATAATTCCAAAACCTCGCAGTACACACCAATCCTTATTTAGACATGGTGAACCTTTCTCAATTGATTCCAGACAGTTTCTTTCACAATGTAATCGCATGACCAGAACTCAACTTAATCTTTAAAGAGAGAGAACTTTCTCCCTTATGAACTGATACATGAATGAAATGAACAGCATCAGAGAGTATGTCAGTGAATCTTTGGACAATAAGAAAAGAAAGATTAAACAATATAAAATGTAAATGAATGTATACTGCTGGATTAAAAAAAAATTCACTTCCTTCAAATTCTTTGGATTCTGCCAATAAAGA
Source organism: Heliocidaris erythrogramma (assembly GCA_025617745.1). Classification (NCBI taxonomy): domain Eukaryota; kingdom Metazoa; phylum Echinodermata; class Echinoidea; order Camarodonta; family Echinometridae; genus Heliocidaris; species Heliocidaris erythrogramma. Next base: position 2,299,511 of record CM046865.1, on the reverse strand, counting down.
GGGTTAAGGCTGGTGAGGATTTGACCTCTAAATTACTTGAATTTTTTTTTAGAAGGATATGATATAGGAAATTTCAGGGAAAAAAAATCATTAATACAAAGAAAATTTTCCATGACTTCCCAAAACAAATTTGGGGAAGTACTAAGAGCACAAAGAAAACAAGGCAAAATCAACATTCTCATAAACCACAGCCACATGGAACACAACTGGCCACCTTTCAAATCACTGGCAGAGAAAGAAAACAGGATGTGACGACATGATAACAATGACCGAACAACAATGATGAACCCTACAATCTCACTATAATTTATAACAAAATAATCACAAATTCTTTGTCCATACTGGGGGAAAAAACTATAAAGAATCTTGCATCTCTTGATAAGTGCTTTTTCTTTTGTTCAGTTAAAGTTTGCATGGCCATGTGGGTACCTTATCTTTCAAGTACAATGAATAAGTTTAATGACAAGAGAACATGTGGTAAAGTTGAGCAGGAAATGGCCTTTTAATTTTCATACAAGACCACGGAGGTAGTTTGGGGGGGGGGGGGGGGGGGGAGGGGAAATCAATCTGAGATTGGCCGAAACCCCAACAAAGGACAAATAGGGACATTTTGCTTGTGATGTCTGGTGCTATCTCAGTCAGGTCAAATGCAGCAGAAATGAACCAACCTATATCGACACTATGTTGGACAACATAGGAGGCTTGTTGATCAAGGTAGTCATCACTTTAATATCAAATCAGACAACTGATTTATCCACTGCATCCATTGTTCTAGATCAACAGAAAGACTTTAATAATCCTATTTAATCTTAACTCTAGAGGCTAGTTTAATCAAATATCATGTAAACTTGTTAATATGAAGAGGGGTTGGAGGCTGAATGGCATTATTGCAATTCGATTCCAGTTTAAGTGATATAATATTCAAACTCTTAATTATTAATAGAAAAAATATGTTATAACATTTCATTATATTATTCCATCCACAGCTTTTCGAACTTTGGATTTATACCTACAATCTTAGGTGTTGCCAATCAATCAAATACAAATGAATGAAAATTCATCAAGTTCTGCAGTCTAAAGTACATGTACTGTATGTGAGAAATCTGAGTCCTTGTTAATTAAATTATAACGGTATTAGAAACAGAAATCAACATATTTTTTGCTATTCATTCAAGTTTGTTTTCATGATTTCTGTATGTAGCACCTTCCTAAACCACAAGCTTAAATAATATCACACTTTCCTAAAAGGATCAAAGGCTTGGTTTCCAATAAGATCATTGAACACTTGAACTGCAAGCTATGATCTGTGATTTCCTGCTGAGAAGCACAAAGAAAACATTCAGAACAAACATTTAAAAGTGCAAGCCCAAGTTAAAGAAGCAATTAACCTATAAGATCTTAAAAAGAGCTTAATAATACTTCTACATTGTTTTTCACAAAGGAAAAACATAAAGGAAATCAATTTGATCTGTGACAAAGAGAAATTTGTTTCACAACTGGAAGGAATTGTAGCATAAAATTACAGAGTTGGGTTTCTGGAAATAAAGGTTAATGTTCCTTTGACGAAAGGTACAAGTACTGTATATTTAACCATTTTGCCACATTACTCCACATTTTGTGGTTTGGCTCGATAACTTTTTTATTTGGAGCTCTAAAAAATATACCAGATGCATGGACAGAAAGAGCAAAAAATGTCTGCTCATGTATACTGTGTCCATATTTGTTGCATGGCCATATTGCGTTTGATGCCAGGAATTTTAAAGAGGAGAATAAGCTTTAAAATGCTTAAATCTTTGTTTTTCAAAATCAGAATTAGCAATTTTTTCCTACTTTTCGACAAAGTTCCTAACTATCGTATCTGGACAACTACCCCCAGTAATTGTCCTGGTTGGTAATTGTCTTGTGGGTACATTGTAATTGTCTTGGGGGTAATTGTCCGGGGGGGGGGGGGGGGGGGGGGAGGGAGTAATTGTCCAGGGGGTAATTGTCCTAGAATCCCTATGTATATTGTGTTTAAAAAACATTACATTTTATTAGAATCATGTAGCACTAAAATAAAAGTATTATTGTTGCCAATTTGAAGAACAAAATGTGATCAATATTGCCCTTAACTAATTCCTGTCATGAAAGGGTTAAGGCTGGACATTCTTTTCACAGCAGGTCAAGCAGTGGTATCTGATGTATTCTCTACAGTCAGCTCTGAACCAACAAACGCCGTAAATGATAATTTTCTTAGAGAACAGACAAACAACATTACATGCATAGAATGTATGTGAATTTTAGAGTGCTTATCGCATGTCTCCATTTTGCAGTTGATGAAATACCATGAGGCCGTTACTTGTCTCCAAGACACTCTCTATTAAAAGAAGGAGTGAATTATCAGCCACAGCCCCCCCCCCCCCCCCCCCCCCCCCTGGAATAACGTCAGTGGTCAAGCAATTTTTTTTTTCAGAGTCGACTTAAAGATAAAGTTGAGTGCTGGTCATGCGATTAAATTGTGTTAGAAACGATCTCTATTAAAGGAATTGGGATAGGTTGATCATGTCGATTGCAGGGCCCTCAGGGAGAACATACTGATGAGGCTACCCTGGGTGCACAAGGCATTATTATTATTATTATTATTATTATTATTGTCTACTGTGAGGTTTTGGAATCATGACAATTATTTAAGGAATTGACCCAATCTTGCTTTAAAAAAGCACATGCACTGCACACCGAAATGGGTTTATGGGACTGCACATACATGTGACATGAATGTTCGGCCCAAACATTTCTGCTATTTCTCCTCATATTTCGAATATAAGGGCATTTGAAGAGCAATCCTTCTCATGGGACATTTCTATTATGATGTTCTTCCAAACTGACATAAAAGGAATGAGAAAGCTCACAAGTTATTTATCACCTTATCCAGAACTCAACTCTTCAATTTTCATGCTTCTTTTAAAATCAACTTGATATCAGGTTGGACTTGCCCTTTAATATTTCCCAGCTAACGCAGCACATTCTGAATCCAACATTTTAACATGGTCTAGAGTGTCAATACATGTAGCAAATCAATTACATGAGGAAGTAGAACAGCAGTGTGTTTTCATTTGATTGTATGAATTTTCCTAAAAATGTAGATCTACATTTTATCTATCTATAGAAAATAATATTCTGAAGGCCTAAAATAAAGTTAAGCATTGCATTAATATAGAAATAATTCTAACATTTAGGGATAAAATATGCATACATGTAGTAATGCTACACTGTGAATTGCTTCAAAATGCCTTTCACCAACATACTTTAGACACATAAAATTGATCAATAAAATGAAATATAATCCTCAACTTTTGTGTTAGACCAAGGGTCTGTGATAACTCCTTGGTTAGACCTAATCCCATATTTTTCTCACAGGAAATTAATCAAGCTGAAATGTCTTACCATCCATGGGTTAAATCAATACATTACAGAAAATCAATTGGCAGGTCTACTTTTTCTCCTGTGGATTGTATGCAGAGTGAGTGTTCATTATGTATAAGGAATGTCCCCCTTTCCCCCTGCTACTACTAGCACAGCATTAGTCATAGTCACTTGTAGATCATGTATAATTTAGTCTTTGCCCAAGTCTCCCCCGAGAGATATGTTGACTCATAAATGTATGTCTATCATGAGTTCTTGTATAACCCAGAACAACAGCAGACTTTGAGACAGACTATCTTATGATTTGGAAGCTAAAATGGTGCATTTTCACACTTGTCTGCCTGTATGAAATAGATGGTCCTTTATTAAAAAGCAACAAGAGTATATTTTGTCTTTAAAGGGCAATCCAACCTTGGTAATAAGATGATTTGTGTGAAAGCAGAAAAATAAGAAAAACAGAATGGTGAAAGTTTGAAAGAAATCAGACAAGGAATAAGAAAGTTATGGATGTTTGAAAATTGAGATCACTACATCTATGCGAATAGATCTCAAAAAATTAACAATTTGGTGAGTCGATTGTGACATACTTGTGGACAACTCTCCTGTTTGTCGTACACAAATTTATCATTAATTTGCGGTTTTCTCCGAAGCACCTTTACCCTCGGGGCAGTACTCAAATTATATTGGAGATAGCATATTATTATAGGTCCTCATGAAAGAAAGAGAGCCTACTGAGTACAGTAATACATTTTGAAAACTAGATGAATCTTTGCGCACACTGCCGCACAGTCGGAATTTATGCCTCCGCCATCTCCAGATTGGAAATGTATGGCATACATGTACACTCTAAAAAGGATTGGTCCAACAAAATTACAAATCTTTCATTTTCAAATAAAAAACTTACCATTGATGACTTACAATCATCAAATACACCAAGGAAACAGATATTTTATAGCAAATAGACCACTGTCCCCTTGAAATTTCTAAAATAGGTAGGCCTATACTCCATACATCACGAACCATTTTTATGTATATAATGGCCTCTATGACCTTTGCACTTTGACCTTTAAACTTTGACGTTGAGACCCTAAAATCTAATCAGTTCATCGTCCCTCACATATGCATACATGGGCCAAGTTAGAGGTTGATCTGTCAAAACAGTTCTGAAGTTATTGCGAGAACGAAGCATTTTTATGTACATAATTACCTCTGTGACCTTTGACCTTGACACCCAAAATCTAATCAGTTCATCGTCCCTCCCATATGCATACATGTACATGGGCCAAGTTACAAACTGATCCAAAAAAACGGTTTTGAAATTATCGCGAGAAAACGAAAAGGGGACAGACGGACGGATGACCCAAAAACATAATGCCTCCGGCACCACCTACGGTGGGCGGAGGCTTAAAAAATGACAATTTAGTAATTTTGTGTGTTGGGAGTTGTCCACAACTTCATCACAGGGACATTACCTATTTGGCCAATTTGAAATTTCCATATGTATAGTGATTACAACTTTCAAAAAATCATTACTTTCTCATTGCTTGTCCGATTTTGTTCAAACTCCCATTAAGGTTGGATTTCCCTTTAACTTTTAAAGTTTTAAGAGGTTGATCAAAGTCATCAAACACAAATAGACAAATTTGCTATTTCCATTACAAGCAACTCTCCATTTGTTTTGTACTCAAAATTTCACTTTTTTTCTCAAAAGAAAGTATCTTTCCCATTCTGATCCTTCATTACAAAGCAACAAGAGGTATAACTTGTCTTTAACCCTTTTGAGACAATTGACCACATTTGTGGTGTGGCTCAATAACTTTTGATTCAGAGCTCTAAAAAATATACCAGATGCATGAGTAGAAAGCGCCAAAACTTCTGCACACATTATGTCCATTTTGATGTATGATCATATTGCGTTTGATGCCATGAATTTTAAAAACTATGCTTTAAAATATGCTTTAAAATCCTTAAATTGGCAACACATTGAGAGGTTCAAAATCATTGGTTTTTTAAATCAAAATTGGCAAATTTTTCAACTTTTTGACAGAATTCCTAACCATATTTTTTTCTGACATTACACCTTTAATATTAGAACCATGTTGCACTAGACTATAGTTGCCAATTTTAAATTGTGATCAATTTAGCCCTTAATATAATAATTTCTGTCCTGAAAGGGTTAATTACCAGTACAAAGCAAATAGAGCTGCAATTTGTGTTTGATTGATGACAACTTTAAACATATCAATTTCTTTCCTAGCATCTGTAGACATGTAACTTTCAATAATCTGTTTCTCTCATTTTCTGCTTTCATTGAAATCAACTTTTTTTCCAGAAATTTCCGGGAGGACTTCCCCTCTAATCAATCTGCAATCACTTTATGCACTAAAACACAAAAATATACAAAATATATCAACAATGTTGTCAATGATGGAGATGAAATGCTTAAAATGCTATTCAAAGAAGAAAAAAAAAATTCAAGAAAAATAAATCAATTGTATACAGTGCATTAAATTGATAGTGAATTCATAACAAAGGAATTCAAGTGATTTTTAAAGTTTAATTTTGTAATTCCTTTGAATATGCAATGTTCAATCTGAAGTATTAATGAATTTCTTTGTTTTTCCTTCTTTCATCTTCTCCCCTTCTATATTTATGTATTTCTTTGTTTCCTCTTATAATTCCTATAATAAATTTCTTTGTTTTTTCTTCTTGCATCATCTTGCTTCTATTTGTTCTTAAGTATTTCTTTGTTTAATCGTAATAATGAATTTCATTGTTTTTCATTCTCTTTTCTTCCTTTCTTTTTGTTTTCCCTTTCATAAATTACCATGTTTGACACGGCTTTCTGTTTATACATCAAAAAAATTGCCGGGCCTGACACGACTTTCGGATCAAAATCTACTATTCTGGCGGAGCTAAAAAAGGCGTGTTCCACTCGAGTCTCGGATCAATCTGATCGAGTTTATACATCATAAAATTGCTGTGTTCAACACGACTCTTGTGTCGAACCCGCCAGTCGGATCAATGTGTAAATGTGGTAAAAGGTTTAAGTCAGGTAATTACAAAGGAACTTATCTCTGGAAGACGACTGAGAGATTTACAGGACTACCTCACTCCCATATACCAGGGCAGCGTTTCATGAAATTGAAATGGAAATGGTCATAAGTACAAGTTCGCCGACATCCCAACGCATGTATTAATTTTAAAATTAACATGCGTTTCAATGGGATGTCGGCGAACTTGTACTTAATATGACGGTTTGATGAAACGAGGCCGAGGTGATGATGATCTGATGATGATAATGGATGATGCTTATAAATTCTGAAATGAATGAATAAATGAATGAATGAATTTATTTCATAATACTGCAGAAATCTGCAAAGTGCAATGAACATTACAATTGAATTGAAGAGTATAGATCTATATCGTTCAAAATTTCGAATACAGATATCATAATCAATAACATTAACAATTCCAATGTATGATGTAGGCCTTGGCGCCGCCTAGTCAAGACAAAAGTGAAAAAATTACATGTCATTAAAGACATTAGTCAATAGAAAAAAACAGTAGGCCTATCATGAGAGAACCTAAGGAAAAGCACAAATAAGTAGGCCTACTCCAATTCACACTTACTTTAATTCAACCCTTGGTTCAACAGCAGTATGGAAACACGTCACTCTTGGCTTCTGATCACATAATTAATATTAACAAAGCCTATTTTACCGGCTCAGCTCAGGAACGGACCGTTCCACTGACTGCAGACGCCGAAGGGACTTGGCCCGATCTAGTCTTGAGATCGAGAGAGCACAATGCAATTTCACGGGGTCAATTTCACAATGCGCATGCTTCCAAATCCAATGTTTACAAAATTACAAAGAAATCAATCAGCTGTCCACGAATTCGCGCGTGCTCCTCTCACCCACTAAAAATATCATGCTATTCCGCGTGTGCCTCTACGTACGGTCCCGTACGCGTAACTGAAGCAAGTAGACATTTTCTTTTCTTTTTTTTTTCTCGAAAAATACCGTATAAGAATCAGCCTTTTCTGCACAAAAGAGATTTGCAGTGTACCTTCCTCACTATGAACACGGTGACAAAGAGAGCGGACAATTTATGCAGCTCCTCATTGTACCCTCTACAATAGCTCTAGTATTAAAACAAAAGGACATCCCTTCACTGCTATTATGTGACAACTGTTCTACATATTTTTACAGGATAGCAATGAATGGATGTTCTTTTGTTAACCAGTGCAATTGTGAAGGGTAAAATGAGGAGCAGCATAAATTGTCCGCTTCTTTGTTCGTCATGTTCATAGTGCCTGTTCCTCCGTGTTTTAACATGTGTAAAATCAACCGAAAGCACCATAAAGAGAGAAATTTTTCTATTAAATATTAGGATGGTGGTAACAGGAACAACATAAATGATACAATAATAGCAAACTTCTAATATTTTCTTAAAATTGTAGGGTTGAGAGGGTAGTACGGTAAAAAGACAAAGGTTTTCTGTCTGGTGAACAGGGGGGGGGGGGGGGCATGTCTCATTGAGGCCTGTACATCATCCGCATACACAAAAACGGATAAAAAGGGTACTTTTTCAGCATTAGGCACGTAACCCTGATTACGCTTTTAATGTTTAAAAAACAGCAAAAATCAAGAAAAAGAGTATCAAATTCAAAGGTGATAAGAAGAAGAAGACCCGCGGAAAAGGGGGGGGGGGGTGGAATATAGTTCGCTAATGTGTTCCAAATAAGGTTAAATTTCTTTTACGGTTCCTTTTTGGCTAAAAAAAAGGTATTTGACGATGATGATGTAATCCTCAAATAGGATGTAAAATACCACGCAAGATATAAAATCGCCATTAAGGGAATAAAAGTCAGATACACATGTATATTAGACGGGTTTCCCGTTTAGGGTGCTCTTCAGAAAGTGATATACGCGGATGAATTACAGATCTCAATGAGACATGCCCCCCCCCCCCCCTGGCCCAAATCCCTGTGAATTCGTTTCCTATAATTATGGAAAGGCTTCCATGTGTTTATAAATGGTATTTAAAAAACCCTGCAATGATGTATTAATCATAATGCAAGATCTTTAATTCTAAAATGAATTAAGTACACCATTCCCGGATCTATCAAATAAATCAAATAAATCATATAATAAATCAAATAAATACAAAAATGAAATATACACTACTGGCCGGAATTAATTAGCCACCTCCTGTAAAAAGACGTGTTTGACATTTTTCTCTAGAAATACAACCAAAAACTTTTGTATAATGACAATGAGATCATCATTTCCAAACCAAAATATTTGAAATGACTTATTTATCTTAAAATCAATAAACAAAATGCATTTTAGTTATAATAATAATAAATCTTTTTACAGTCAATATTTGGTGGGTCGACCTCTTGCCTTGATTAAGACATTTATACGCGTCATTTTGGCATACTGTCAACAAATATTCAGCTGGGATGACTTTCCCCTTCTGTTCAAGTCTTTCCTGTAGGTCTGCAGCATTCCTGAATCTAATTTGTTTTATCTTCCTCCGATGCAGTCCCACACGTGCTCGATTGGGTTCATGTCAGGACTGTTACCGGGCCGCGTCTTTTTTTATGTCAGGACTTGCGCCACCAACAAGAGAGGGCAGTATTAGAGCGTCAAGAGCAGTGCCGTATCTATATACGGCACTGGTCAAGAGACTTGTATTTTCTCAAAGTTTCACCTTACTTTTATTTCAGCAAAAGAAAATGATAAATTCCTGAACCCTAACGAGACTCGAACTCGGGATAATTATATTATATTATATTATATCTTCATGCAAAGCACAACGTAGATCCGAATGCGTCACACAAAGAACTGCGAGGTTTGTTCGCTCATTTTATTATATCCCTACAATTTGTTTTGCCTGAATATTCATACCGACTAGCCTTAATTGACGGAATAAACCGTATTGTCACCCCTCTTGATGCTCAAATACAGTCCTCTCTCTCCTTCTCTCGTCGATGGCGCAAGTCCTGACAGAAAAAAAAATATCCGCTGCCGGGCCATGGGCATAATGGGAGAATCTCAAGATGGTTTTCTGCTGCCCACTTCTTCACAGCTTTGGCCGTGTGACAGGAAGCATTGTCTTGTTGGAATACTGCATCTCCGAATAAATGTTTCAGAGAAGGTAGAGCACAGTATTTCAAGATATTGATGTAATGTTCCCCATCGATAGTGCCATTTACCTTGTGCAGCCGTCCCACACCACTTCTGGCAAAGCACCCCCAGACCATGACCAGATCCCACCTCCGTGCTTCATAGTGGGGTTGAAGCATTCCATAATTTTCCTGTTTCCAACTGTTCGGTAGAATGACGAAGATGGTGAAGACTTTTGCGGACAATAATGCATCCAGATGTTTTTTGTGGGTCGGTAACGATAGCCATTAGTAGAAAGCCTTAAGAGTGCATATACAAACAGATTTCCATATTTCTGCATATGAAGAGATGTCACTTGTTTTTCGCTCTGGTGGCTAATTAATTTTGGCCAGTAGTGTATATGCACAAAAAACATAGTGGAAGGAGGCGATGATCCCAGGAAGCACATGGTTTGTCGCTCTGGTGACTAATCAATTTTGGCCAGGAGTGTATATGCACAAAAACATAGTGGAAGGAGGCGATGGTCCCAGGAAGCACATGGCTTGTGTTGGGGTCGACTTGACAATACATCTGAACATATAATTATACAACTACATGTACAATGATAAAATACATAAAAATCTAAAAGGTGAAAAAAAGGAAAGGAAAAAAACAGAAATCTGCAATATGTGCTACTGACTATACTGTACAAATATATAGGCCTACATATTTTGTTACATTACGAGTAAGTTACGGGCATGTTTTCCAGAGATTGGGACCAGTAAAACGAATATTTTGGTGAAACGCAGCTGTTCTATGCCTAGGAATACGGATGACTCTCACAGATCTTGTTGGATAATGATTATGAATTACTTAAATTCACACAGATTACAAAATTGTTCTGGGAGATATTTTTAAATGTACTTTTACATAAAAACGTACTGTTGGTAACTGAAAATATCTTCAAATTTTAAGAGTCTCAAGTCGTGAAATAAGGGGTTGGTATGAGTTCCAGATGGTACATTGCAGACAGTTCATTATCTTCTTTTGTAATAGTTATAGCTTACTTATAATCAGACGCATAATAATGTATTGCCCCACGCAAGAGTGCAATGTACGATAAATATGGGAGAACTATAACCGGGAGCAATACAAAATTCTGAGGAAACAGAAAATGTTTCCTAATAAAGTTTCATGACATTATTGCGTCTTTCCAATTATATAGGGTGAAGGTCGTACAGAGAATATTCAGGGGTATGGTCTGGAAATGCTTTTTAATCATAGAAGAGAACTTTTTGAATTTTTGTTGAGGTCGTTACGTTACGGACGTCATGTACTGTCTGGATGCACCCATCCTTTGAACTGGAGGAGGCAAGAGCAATTTCTTATAAAGTGTTCCTATTGATTCGAATTGATCGCAAGTCTTGCAATCAATCGCAAATTTTCAATTCATTTAAATCATTCAAATTCAGTTGTTAGAAACTTATAAAATACTATCCCTTTAGTAGTCCTACAGTGTTGGGAAATTGATATTAACTTGCGACTGATTTGAATAAATCGCAACTCATCGGGCCCTGGATAACAAAATAAACTTCAGTATGATTTTCCCATGAATTGAATTGAATTGAATTTTATTAAACATCATTGATTTACATCCCCCCTCCCACACCAGAGATTTTTTCGAACATCTGTCTATAAAACTTGCATTTTAGAGCATCTCAAAATGCTTTTCTGTGTGATTAAATGTTGTCTAAAGTCACGGAAAATACAACAAAATATTAATAATCATAAAATAAGATATTCAAATTATGTGTGTTATAAATTATTTGTAATGATTCAGGAAAAAGAAGGCCGATAGACAGTTTGTTGTTCAATGCTCGAGGAAGAAGTTTTATTATACAAGGAACAAAAGTGGTAATTCCAGAGTTGAGGTTTCAAAACGTAATATCTTCGGCTTATGGCTTATAGGTGACCAAATGTTATTATGACCCATATTGACCCCAATCGCATGAGCACGATATATGTTACTATCCCAACATTTTATTATCAAAAAGATTGATCAAAAACCGATGGAACATTAGCATTAGGGAGAGAGAGAGAGAGCAGCGGTTTTGAAAACTTTAACCAAACATTTAAAACGATGTGATCTAACACGCCATACACAATCCTTTACCCAAAGGTAATAAGTTCAGAGTTGAAGTTTCAAAACCTTATAAGGTTTTGAAACTTCACCTCTGAACTTATTACCTCTGGGTAAAGGGCATTTCTTATTTCCTTACTTCTTATCATTAAATAATGTGATGGTATTTCAAGAGCGAACATAATGCATTTGGATAATTATTAGTTTTCAGTAGCGCCATCTATATTTCAAAATTAGTTATTTGCGTGGTCTCGAAAATGTCAATATTTTTTAACAGTGCAGCTTTCAAATGGTATATGTACGGAAGCTTAAAAGTGCCACCGAGATGACGAGATAATTCCTCGTCTTCTCGACCTTATTTGGTCCGAGAAGGCGAGAAGGCGATATCCGTCATCTCGTATTCTCGACCTTTTTTGATCCGAGAAGGCGCAAAGGCGAGATCTTCCTGGACTCAAGAAGTCGAGGTGACGAGATCCGGCATCTCGTCTTCTCGCCATCTTGGGTCCAAGAAGGCGAGAAGGCGAGATCTGGCATCTCGTCTTCTCGATTTTTTTTTATCCGAGAAAGCGAGAAGTATGGAAGCTTATAAGTGCCAACCAGATGACGAGATAAGAAGACGAGAAAATAGGTTAAATGACGAGAAGACGAGATAAGAAGACGAGAAGACAAGATAAATGACGATAAGACGAGTTGTTGCAACTCGGCAAGTCGACTTATTCTGGACAAGAAATCGAGAAGACAAGTTGTTGGAACGTCATCTCGTCTTCTTGTCCCAAACAAGTCGACTTGCCAAGTTGCATTAACTCATCATCTCGTCTTCTTATCCTAAACAAGTCGACTTGCCGAGTTCAAACAACTCGTCATCTTGTCTTCTCATCTTATACCAGTCGACTTGCCGAGTTCCAACAGCTCGTCTTCTTGTCTTCTTGTCCATAATAAGTCGACTTGCCGAGTTCCAATAACTCGTCTACTCATCATTGTAACTTGTCTTCTCGTCTTCTTATCTCGTCATCTGGTGGGCACTTATAAGCTTCCGTATATAAGCTCCCGTAGTATTGCGTCCAAATTATTGAAAAGCTGTCAGGGCGTCGAAATAACTTTCGGCGCCTAAAAATTTGCTAAAACGTCAAAGGTTTCGCGCTTAGCGCGTGAAGAGGGAAACTCGATCAGGCGTGTAGCCAGGGGGTGGTGGGGGCGGTTGCCCCCCAAAACGCCAACTAAAAAAAAGCGAGAGCGAAAAAGCGGGGCGAGTGAGAGAAAAGAAAGCCTAAAAAGGTGCTACGAGCCGTTAACTTTCTCTCAAATTTTGCTAAAACTTCAAAGTTTTCGCGCTTCGCGCAGGAAGAGGAAACTCCCCCTACCTGCAACCACCCCCTTCGCGTGTTCATTAGCAATTTCGCACGCTTTCCGTGCTCACAAAATTTAAATCCTAGCTACGTGGTTGCAGTCGCACTCATTCAAAAGCACATAGTGTACAAATTCCTTCTAAGCAGGAGATAAAGGTTTTAGTATAAAAGGCGATCATTTTCTTGTCCTTTTAGTGATAATACAAAAATAAAGGATATAATATACTGGAACCATACAGTCATGACAGTGGACATTAATGTATACATCTCTCCAATTATTCGAGGAACACATTACGTATTTCTGAAATGAAAGCTTTCATAATACGTATCAAAAAAAAATGGAAACGTGCCCTATAGGGTAAACTCGATTTCGCACCTTATGATTTATATAACCAATGAAATAGTAACTTTTCAAACGGGATTTTTTTTGATATTTCTAAAGGTGGCAACTTCCATAGCTAATTAGACAAGGTATCAGAAACAATGTAGATTCGTGTGGAAAACAGAATAGGCTATCATTATCACCACCGTCATCATCATAATTATTATTTGGGCCTGTTCTATAGCTTTTGAAAAGTGACCGTGACGCCACAGCTTTCGATCACGGGATCATCTTCAGCCCACCCTTCAGGGCCCTGGTAGTAACCACAACGAACATCGGGTAGCCGCTGCCACTGGCCACTGGATACCCACTTCTCGAAAAAAGACTTCACGTTATAATGCTCGAGCTCCATTTCAAGTCGACTCTTGCGCACGAAAGCGATGAGATAGCCACCTGATGAATAATGAGAGAGAGAGAGGGGGAGTGGGAATAGAGAGATAGATAGAGTGAGAGAGAAAGAGAGAGAGCATTGTGTTTGCCTGAAGATAGAGAGAGAAAGAGATAGGGTGGGAAAAGAGAGAGTGATAGAGAGAGAGAGAGAGAGAGAGAGAGACAGATGGGAAGGGAGGGAGAGAGAGAGAGAGAGGAAGAGAGAAACGTAAATCTCGATTGAAATAAACTTGAAAAGCAAATTTCCCCAGGTAATATTTGTTCTAATTGCTAAGTCTCATTAAAAACAAAGTATTCACATGATGAAATCCTGGAGAGTTTTCATAAAAACGAGAATTTAATTGAATAAAGGTAATAATCTGAATTAGATATGAGTATAAAAGAAAAAAAAAAAGAAAAGCTTCCAGGTAGCTCTTTACCCTCGATACAACCAACTACAAATGGCAGAAAGAAAACGGGTCCCATGGATCTAAAAGGCAATCCAGCATTTGTGACAAAGTGAATTGTGTGAAAGCAGGAAAAAACCAGAGAAATATTTTGGTGAAAGTCGCCAATTACGAAATTATATACTGGTTCCCCTTTATAATCACCTAATTTTTTTAAAATTTCATAATTGTCTATATTGTCATAATATTGTTTATCCGATTTCGTTTAGACGTTCATGAATCTGTTTCTCCCATTTTCTGCCTTTTCCTGGAAAGCAACTTTTTATTATGGTTTTATTTCTCTAACTTGTTCCTCACAGGCACTAGTGAGGCCCCCCCCCAAAAAAATTAGAAAAAACAATGAAAAGAGGAATGTTGCGTGATTCATGACGGTATTTACCAGGCTTAATCAATCGGCTAACTTCGGGAAGAACCGTTTGATCAACTGCATGAGGTGCGATCACAGCGACGCAGATCACAGTATCAAAATATCCTAACAGACAATAGACGGATAAATGAAAAAGAACGATATAGGAAAAGAGAGAGACCATATTTGTAATTTTGAAATACGGGACTTTTCAGAGCCTTGACTTCGGAGAACTGTGCGATATATACACTGTTGGTCATAATGGTAGCATAATTTTTTTTTCTACCTTTCGTACACTATTGACAACAATGCGAGTCATTTTTTTGCAAAATAAAGCTTGTATCTTCACCGATTTTTATTGATAAATCTCTTCTCAACATATGAAATAAAAATATAAGACAAAAATTAATTCATACAAACTTTATACACTGGTTTAAAACCACTTTTGACAAACACAATCATTCAGACCTTGGATTCCTTGATAAAATGTATCGTTTTTGGTAAATGTTTAACGATGATAAGTTTATCGTGAAAAATAAAATCTTGGGATCTTTTGATGATTGAAGGGAAGTGTTCCTGTTTTTAATCTTGTTGGGTCACTGGTACCTGGTATGGCCACCTCTGGCACGCACCAGTGCCTCCACACGCCGTGGCATACTGTCCACAAGGTTGTTGATGGTGTTCAAGGGCAGTGCATCCCACTCTTCGGTCAGTGCCTGGGCTAACTCCTGCACATTTTGAGGATGATTGTTTCTCTCATTGATGGCACGACCCAATGCATCCCAGGCGTGCTCAATGGGGGTTCATGTCGGGGGAACTGGCAGGCCAAGGCATCTGCTGCACGTCCTCTGCGTCAAAGAATTCCCTCACCAGACGTGCCGTATGTGATCAAGCGTTGTCGTCTTGGAGCTGAAAGTTATTGCCATATACTCTTCTCGCGTATGGAAGACAATGGCGTTCCAGGATATCGCGGTACACGACGGCGTTGACGTTTCCTTCAGGTGCAGCCAACGGCGTTTTTCCGCCATAATGTATTCCGGCCCATACCATCACTGAGCCTCCACCTGCTTGATTGGTTTCCTGGACACAGTCATTACGGAGGTTCTCACCCCGCAATCGTCGAACCCTCTGCTTCCCATCGGTGCGGTCAAGGATGTACCGGCTTTCATCAGTGAAGATTACATGGCGCCAGTGACCAAGCTGCCATCTCCTGTGCCTCCTAGCCCACAGGAGTCGAGCAACCCGGTGGCGAACAGTGAGACGTGGAACCTTGGTCATTCGCCGAGCTCTGTAGCCATGTTGGACAAGTCTCCTGTTTACGGTTTCCCGTGAAACGTTCACTCCGAAGTGCCTCCTCCATAAGTGGCAAAGACGACTCGCTGGCATTCTCCGGTTCCTACGGCACATGTTCAGCAGTTGACGGTCATCCCGTGCGGATGTTCTTCGTGGTCGACCTGTAGATCTCTCTGGACTCAAAGTACCCGCCTCTCGATGTCTTCTGAGGATGCGGCACACACAACTCTGCTATAGTCAAAGAATATCTGCAATCTGGGCCTGTGTCCGTCCATTCCGTCGGAGTGCAAGGACCCTCTGACGAATTGCACGTGCCGTTGGGCGAGGCATAGTATAAGGAATCAGTGTACCAAATTTGGTAGGAATTGATCAAGCTAACTCTGAAAACGGGCTGTTAACACACGTAGGCTTTCTGCACGAAATGGACAGCAAAACAACAGCAGAAAGGAGGCTCTGCCTTTCATAGCACCAAACAATAAGATAGGCCACGTTATGGAATGTTTCACTTGACCGACTTTTACCTCGACAATACAAAATCATTATGTAATCAATGAACCTGGTCAATATTATCTATTTAGGCTTTTAAATATGATTAAATCAACGGGTGACTATGAAAATACGAATTATGCTAACATTATGACCAACAGTGTACAAGGTTATAGCAATCCCGCAAGTGAGCGAAGCGAGCCAGCAAAATTTGGGGGAATCGTGAGGTGGCGTTCGCCTGCTTCGCCATACACAATGCTTGATGCGGCCGAGTTAATCGTGCATTTACAACCGTGGATAAAATAAATTCAAGGATTCATATTGTGCAAAATTTCAGATTTATTCTGTTATCTCGTATTTAAGCCAGTAAGTTCCGATTTGGAAACGTCTAGTCACACAGGCGTAGCCAGGATTTTTCAATAGGGGGGGGGGGGGGCACCGGGGTGTCGATCCGTGTTCAGGATTCTAGGGATTATGGAACCCGGGTCAAAAAATGAAGTCCCCCCCCCCTCCCCCCGAGTGCCCAAAACTTATCTTCGTCAGCGAAGGAGCAAAGCAACTGAGCGGCAAAATTTTCAATTTTAACCCTAAAAAGCGCAATTTCTTGTGCATTTTACCCAGGAAATTTTGCAATTGACCACCGCAATTGAGCGGTAGAGAAGCTCGAATTTTATACATTATTAAGCGGTTTTCTATTTACTCACTTCTACAATCGGGAGAAAAACTAACGAAAACCCTGAAAGGCTTGAGAAGGAGTCGAGAAATTCAGCAAGGCTATACCTGAAGTTGAGATTTCTTTCAAAAGTTGAACCTTTGCAAATGCTGTTTTATACACTTTATCCTACATCGGGTGCGCAATATTTAGCAGGAGTCATATGACACATACATGATATAGTGAGCAAAGCAATTAAATCTTTATTTTTTCATATTTTGAACCCTTTAAGCTATTAAGAAATTACGAGATCCTGAAAGATAATAATTATGCGAGGGAGCAAAGCGACCGAGCTTTCGAAAATTTTCGCTTTTCAAACCTCCAAAAGCTATATTGCTAGTGCAATAACCTGCATGCGGATTTTGGGGTGCGTAATCCGTATAAAGATTATGATTTTTCTTCCCCCGCCCTCCCCTAGATACGCCACTGAGCAAAGCGACCGAGCGGGGGAGGGTGTGTGATGGGGTATCCCTCCTCCCACACCAGGGACTTTTTCGAAAATCTGTCTATAAAACTTGTCTAAAATCTGTCTAAAAGCAACTTTGAGAGAAAGATAACGGCTTGTATATAGCAAACAAACTTTTAGGCGGACAGTTATAGTTCGACGTCCCGACTGCTTTTCAATTACTTGGACGCAATATTGCACTGTATGTAACAGGGGTGGATGCAGGGAGGGGGAGTTTCCCCCTTCCTGCGCGAAGCGCGAAAATTCTGACGTTTTTAGCAAATTTGAGAGAAAGATAAAACGGTTCGTAGCAAACAATTTTTTTTAGGCGGAAAGTTATAGTTCGACGCCCTGACTGCTTTTCAGTTATTTGGACGCAATATTGCACTGTATGTAACAGGTGTGGGTGCAGGGGGAGGGAGTTTCCCCCCTTCCCCCCTTCCGCGCGAAGCGCGAAAGCTCTTACATTTTACAGCCAATTTGAGAGAAAGATAACGACTCGTAACACTTTTTTTAGGCGGAAAGTTATTTTGATGCCCTGGCTGCTTTTCAGTTATTTTCGACGTAATACTGCACTGTAATAGGGATGGGTGCATGAAGGGGGATTTCCCCCTTCCCTCGCGAAGCGCGAAAGCTCTGACGTTTTAACAAATCTGAGAGAAAGAAACCGGCTAGTAGCTAACAATTTTTTTAGGCGGACAGTTATAGTTCAACGCCTGGACTGCTTTTCAATTATGTGGACTCAACATTTCACTGTATGTAACAGTTGGTGCAGGGAGAGGAGAGTTATTTCCCCCTTCCCGCGCGAAGCGCGAAAACTCTGACGTTTTAGCAAATTTTGAGAGAAAGATAACGGCTTGTAACGCCTTTGTAGGTCTTTTTCTCTCACTTCCCCCGCTTTTTCGCTCTCGCTCTCGCTCTTTTTTTTTTTTTTTTTTTTTAGCGGCTGAATAGGGGGGGGGGCATGGCCCCCTTGTGCCCCCTTGTCTACACCAGTGTCTAGTCACCATTTTGGGGATCGACCTACGCACATGGTACTATCCTACTGCGACTGGATTTTGAAAGAAGGTCCAAGCAATACGATCAGATTTGAAAATTACGTACGATAAGTAAATTCCTCCAGGTTGAGATGCAGAATGTTCATGAAATAAGTTGAAATTGGGTGCAATATTGAGTCGGAGATAAGGCCCAATCGGCTACTGCCCCATTTCTATGATAAATTTGCTCTCAGTCAATCAGATTCAAGGATTTCAGTAGCTTATAACAATTATTATAACTTGTTATTATTAATAACAAGTTGAGATGTGTAAAATCTTAATTCCTAATTGAGATCCCGTTTGGGTTCTGGACGGCTCTCAATACCTTTCAATTTCGATAATGCTATGCACAATAACATTTGGGATCTCAATTAGGAATTAAGATTTTACACATCTCACCGAGCATGCCGAGTATAAATCTAATCCCACTGCAATTTCTTTCAAAATCTAGTCGTTGTCAGGTTTGTATAAAGTATGTGGTAGTCTTTAGGGAACAGAATAACAATAATCATTAATAACTAATAATTAAGCCGGTCAGTACGTGACCCCTTTATTTTAAAAACCGAAGTGCTATCATTGTACCCCCCTTTTTCATTTTCGACCCTAAAGACCCCTGAAAATATGTCTGCTTGTAAGAGATTTCTGGAGTAAATTAGGACCTAAGATGTGATACATTCTACATTGCTTGTCAATGATTTATAAAGCAGATTAACCCCTGAAACATTTGATAATCTTTTTCTTTTAGCTTGTTATAGACAATTTTAAACTGTGCCCGGCCAGCCTTTTACACAATCCTCGATCCGTCCCTACTGTATACTTACCGTCCTTGTACGGTGTTCGATTCTCGGAAGAGACATTCATAGTTTCAAGTTTCAGATAAACATTTTTCTCACGACATTTTTCGACGAAAGCGCTGTTAGCATCTACACCATAGATATTGAGGTATCCCAATGAATTTAGCTGCCCATATAAAATGTATAAAGAAATAAGAGACAGTAAAAATAGTAATGAAAGCAATAATAATGCTAATACTACTATTACTACTACTACTAATAATAATGATAATGATAATAATAATGATAATAATAATATGAGTGATTTTTATAGCGCATAATACTCGTAGAAGTCCCTATGCACTTTACAGTAGCCTAATGTTAATAGTACAAGATATGTACAATCAACAATGGCATGTATAGAAAAGACATTTCTAACTCTATCAGTGATAAAACGTGCATAGTTAATTAGCATCGAAGAGACTAAAGCCCATGGTACAGGGGTCGCTATTTCACTACGTCGTGACGACAACTGCATTGTTCAATTACATAATTCATGCCGCTTTAAGCAGTGAACAAAATGCCCCCCCCCCTACAGATGGAAAAAAAATTCTGTTCAAAACAGAGTTTCAGCGGACCACTATAGCGTATGCAATCTACACAAACCAATGAATCTGACAATGGATCTGACGTATGCGAGCACAGCAAAGCGCATCCGTCTCTATCTAGGGACCTATTGTTCACTGCTTACTTCGCCTATAGAAGAGTTGTTGTCCTTATAGTAGATATCATTGTCCTTGGGTAGCTGTCACTGGCCATAGTTGTCCTAGGGTTAATGTCTGGCGCAGGCCTGTTTTATAGCATTATGTTTCATAAATTTTAAACGGATGCTTCTTGATTTTCTTTTTAGGAAAACTAGAAACAACTCAACTTTCTTGGATTTGAATGGCCAAAATGAAATTATAACTATTCGGGGATGTCTACTATTTAGCAAATAATTACACATACAAAATACTACTTTTTTATCGTGATACACATGAAAAATATATTAAGATTTCGGTCGCTACTAATATTCTAAAGAAAAACTATACCGTTTCAAACCATTTATTTATTATTAATTTCTTTTCATTATTTAGTGTATTCTACCATATCCCGAGTTAATTGATGAATTCAGATTTTTGAAATGCTAATAAATAACGTCCCTTGTTTGATAGCATCGAATTGCTTTTCTCTCTATCAATTCATTTATGTATGCAAAGAAATTAAAAACAAACTAATTTACCATCTCTCCAAATTTCCCAGATCCACATCCGAGGTCCAACATTTTGGCAGACTTGTCTGTGATAAGTTCAACTACTTTCTTCGAACATTCGATGTAGCCTTTAAAACCCAGAGCAATCATGTCCTGAAAATCAAAGCATTGAATATAATTATGAAGATTCGAAACAGGAGTGCATGGAGACTAAAATTCGACAGCGGAATTTCGGCGCAGGGAATTGTAATGTTTAGACCTTGTATTTCCCAGTTTTCGTCATGTTTTATACCTATATGATTATGCTAAGTCTAGGCAGGAACGCAAATTCACTTTGAAAGGTGGGAGTGGGCAGATGAGTCGTGTCAAATTCGTTAACAGTTTATGCTCATGATTATTGTGAATAGTGATACTGTGAGGAAGAAGAGCAACCGAGAAGGTTGTATCTCAGGGATGTTCCCCTTTGATGGTAGCAAATTTGTGTTTTCTAAAAGGTTAATCTTCGTGCACTTCGATTGTAAATATAGAATAAATCTTCGAGTCACGAGCGCTTTTGCATGCCTTTTAAAGACTACTTTGTACTATTATTTCGAAACTTCTTTAGCCATAATGCAAATATACACTCATATCCTACACGACACTCAGCAGATTTCCATTTAAACAATCCCAAAACCATTATACACAAAAATCAATTAGGCATCACGGCCCCGACATATGGAACTCCTTACCTGATTCGCTTAAGTTACGGACTTCACTCTTTTCTTTTAAAGCCATTACAAAAAACACCTTCTTAATCAATACAGTAATTAACGTTACTATTTAATATTGATAGAGAAAAAATAACCATTTATTGAGACATCAATTAAATTTAAAATTAAGCAGAGGTTTTGTACAATCACTCATTTCACATATTGCACGGCGCACCTGCACATTACCCTTCAATTCATATTCATCCTTCTTTCTCTTCTCTTTATTTTATTTTTTCTTCTTTCATTTCCTATCCCGAGACCGTCATCATCTCAAGCTTATGCTTCCGATGTCGGTCTCCTGCATCATTTCACTCTCCTTAGCATAGAATCGCCCCACTATTTTTATTATTATATTTATATCTTATTTTATTAAACGATCGAGTAGATTTTTGTCTGTTTCTCAAAAGTAATTATATGTTTACTACGTAGATTATGAATATTATGCTATTATGATTCTGAATATACTTTACTTTGTACTTATGAAAAATGCAGAAATAAAACAGTGCGAAGAAAAATTTTACGATATACTCCGGGAAAATATTTCAAAAAATACAATTTTTTTTAAAGGCCCAGTTTTATGGAATAACATCCCAACTAATTTTAAAAACGTTAATTCAATGAGTACTTTTAAACGATTATACAAATTTCATCTCTTATCATTGTATTCTGTTTCGAAATGAATGTATGCTCCACTAATTGCACTTTGTACTTCATTCCCATTCCCCCTTTCAAATTTTGCTTTTTGTACTGGTTTCAGGTTTTCCGTGCCTTTCTTCCTTCCAACATTACAGTGTAGATTTTATTAAGGGGTTGACGTTCCATAAGGCTAATTGCTCTTTCTGTTGACCCTCATTCCCGTAAATTATTGTTTTGTTCCTCCTATCTTTTCTTTGTAGCTCAATTGTAATAATGCTCTTCTGTGTATAATATCTCGTTGTATGTTATTGCTTTTTTATGGTGAATGAAATAAATGAAATGAAATGAAATGAAAATGTAGGAATAATGGACTGTCAAGGCAGGACTGTGTCAAGGTATTTTCACACGCCCCACCCCCCAAAAATTAACAATCGCAGATCCGCTTCTCTACCTGGTCGAAGCAATGAGTCCAGTGGCTGTAGAGCTCGTTCTCCTCATCTCGACTCTTTGCATCAATCATCGCGGCTATTCTCTTCTTGGCTCCATTTGGCCCATCTGAATCTGAATTAAAGGGGAAGTCATGCACCCTTATATCAAGCTGGTTTTAGCTGAAACACAAAAATTGGAGAAACAGATCTGCGTGGGGGGGGGGGGGGGGGGGTATTCAGATTTGGTTTGGACGCGGTTGTGCGGCTGAAGCCTCCAAACTCATACCCACTTTTAAGGGTCATTTTGGCAACAAATTAGGGTACCCGTTATTAGGGAATTTGGATGAAGGGATAACAAAATGAAATGATTTAAATTATTTTTGCATCTGGGATTTGCGCTTTGGCGAGAGTATGGGTTGAAATATCATTCTGAAGAAAAGAGTATCTAAAAGTGGGGGAATTTTTAGGCCGGGGATTTCCAACGCAAAATCATACCCTATGTTTAGGGATTGTTTGCAGAAAAGTGACCCATCAGAGCGGCCCATCCCCGTATACCGTTTAGGCCAGTACCCCCCTCCCATCCGGCATAGATCACTGAAATTTGAGCAAAATCCGATAAGAAAAAAAAGGAAACTTATGAATTGTTTGAAGTTATAATTGATCAAACACAAATTGGAAACTGACTGACGTATCTTGCGAGGTCCTATATCACATTTGCTTTGCACTGAAAAAAATATTAAATTTCTCATTTTTCTAAAGAAAATATATAATGATGTATCCTAGATATGTAACTGCACATAATTAGATTTTACACGAAACCTGTATGAAACGAATCTATTCCTTTATAAACAACTAAGAAAACGGAAATTTATGACATTTTCTGTACAGAGCATATGGGTATGGACGCTCGAAAAATACGTAACGGAGTTGCCAATTTATGTTTGATTCATTACAACTTTTAAATTAATAACTTTCTGTCACTGCCACTAACCTGTTTCTTTCATTTTTCTGCTTCCATTAAACATCAACTATAAATACCAGGGTGGAGTTCCCCTTTTAAAGAAGGTCAAGTTCTGGCGAGACTTAATTAAAGACAAAGTGGAGTTCTGGTAAAGGAAACACTAATATGTGAGCTCTCTCAATATTTTTTTTTTAAATTTCCAGTGTGCAAAACTATCGAAGTAGCGATGTTATATGAAAAGGATTGCTTTTGAAATGCCCTCATTTACAAATATGACTAGAAATAGTTAGAGAAATGGCTGATTATGTATGTAGGCCTATAAGCATGATAAAGTAAATAAGAATAAGTGTGTAGGCATATTGTGAAGTTTTGGAATCATCAAAATGATAGCAAATTGACTCAAACTTGCTGAAAATCACAATTTCACAATGGGGAGTAAATAGAACTAGACCTACACATGTACGTTGCATCAAATGTGGTCCAATGTTATGAAGTTTTACACAGAATGTAATTGCACCAGAAGTATTCAACATTACCTTTGAAGAGGCTCAAATTCTCGTTGACATCAACCATCTTGGTGTCTTGTTTTTCTTCTTCTTGATTTAAAAATCAATTGATACCTGCCATGACATGGAATAAAAGACAAGAAAAAAAAACCCAGTTAGATAACAGTTTACATTTTCAGCTAAATATCATCACTAATAATAGCAGTTTGGATTTTAAAATGCGACTATACCCTGGGCTGGGATCCAAAGTGATGAACAACATACGGGGCGTCGTTCAGTGACTCAGGTCGGCGTATACCATGGTTACTTTTTTGAGCTCGAGAGTGACTTCATAAACTGTGATTGCAAAATTGACAATGCAAATATTGCGTTCAGTTATGGCGTATGGGCTGATTGTCTTCACATGTAGGCTCGACGAGGGCAGGTAATAATGCAATGGAAATGGCGCCTTGGGTGCAACATCGAGGCTTCATGCCAGTGGTATACCGGGACCTTGGCGTAAAGAGGGGCAAAACTTAATGAAATGATGAGCGGAAACTGTTTGTGGGAGATCCGTCCAAGAATTTTTTTTTTTCGCCAGCCCTCCAAAAGTCGCACAGTGGGGGGTTACAAGATTTTATGGTGTCCAATTCTCTGACAAGCAAAAAAAAAAGAGAGTTCTAAAAGAAAGGGGGAATCCATAATTCTTTTCTTTTGTTTTGGGTAAAAAGTTGTCGGGGGTGGGGGGGGGGGGGGGGGAGTCGGCCCCTTGGGTACGCTAGTGCTTCATGCCAATTGCTTACATTTAAAATGAATGAGTGGAGAGTGGCAGCTAAATGGAGATTAATGTGTTTCGTCTAGCCAAAGGACATTGAGTGCCATGACAGGGATTAGAATGTATTCAATTACATTCCTTTCAAAGCCTTAACAAGATGGAGTACTACATACCCTCATGGTGGAGTCTGATATCCGCCCCCTTTTTTTTGCTTGTCAGATAATTTTCTCAGATTTGTTCCCCCACCCTGTTACAAAATCCTGGATCCGCCCCTGGTTGTGTTAACATTGAGAAGTAAAACATGATGTGAATGTGATATATGGCCTACATTATCCAACAGTCATAGAGACATGAATAACGAAAAAAATATACAAGGTGGGAAAATTTTTTTTTTATCTTTAACAAGTGAAATGTTATAACTCATATCAGACTGAGGTTTTCACTTTTAATAAAAGCTGAATATTCAAAGCATTATTAAAAAAAAAATTAAAGAATTGTCACAAAACTTACTCCAAATAAATTTGACATTCTTTAACGTTACAATGTAAAAACCTCAGTATAATTCGAGTTATAAGAGTCAAATGGCGTTGTTGTTGTTGTTGTTGTGTTGTTTTCTTTAAAAACCTAGTAGACGGAAATTTGGTCCCAAAGAGCACATTTTGACGTGGGTGTGCCTGAACAGTACATTCGAATAAACAATAAAACTAAAGAATACAAATTTACAAGAAATGCAAAACTAACGTAAGTGGCACGATGGCCCAGTCACCACTAAATATTTACCAATGCTTCCGTGTAAAAGTTTGAGTAGATGATCTTTTTGCAGAGAGAAATAATGAAACGGTTTCCCGCTATAATGTCTTCTGCCCACACAAACCTATACTGAGATGTGGTAGCGACCAGAGAGTTTAAATACGGAGAGTACAAGCACTTTCTTAGCTCAGCAAACACACACACATTGTATGCATAAAATTTCATAATAGGCCATACCAAGGAGGTGTCTAATACCTCCTTGTAAATACTTAGTGCATAAATAATGACTGCATGGAGTCCGATATCAAGGGGGCGGGGGCTGTACATATATGAGTTGCAGGTCGCTCTTAAGAGAATGTTGTTGAGATGCTGAGTAGCCTACCAACCAATGACAAGCTAGACTGGGTTTCACCCCAGCTGGAGGATAGCCCACCTCCGTTGGCCCCGGTGCCCCGCTCAGCAGTGGCGTATCTACGGGGGGGGGGGGGGGCACGTGCCCCTGGTGACGGTGACACTTCATGGGTGCGCAAAAAACGCAAAAAAAAGAGAAAGAAAATGTGAGAAAATTAAGAAAAATTATAATCCTTAAGGATTATGCGCCTAAATATGCAGGGTAAATGCATTAGATCTCTTTCACTTTCTATCTCTCTCTCTCTCTCTC
The DNA here is from genome assembly GCA_025617745.1 of Heliocidaris erythrogramma. Classification (NCBI taxonomy): domain Eukaryota; kingdom Metazoa; phylum Echinodermata; class Echinoidea; order Camarodonta; family Echinometridae; genus Heliocidaris; species Heliocidaris erythrogramma. The sequence continues at coordinate 2,273,500 of CM046865.1, read as the reverse complement.
TCTCTCTCCCCTCTCTCACTCCATTTGCAAAACTTTTCACCTGTGCTTATGAAAACTTTCTCAATGATTGTGTAATTTGGACCGTATCATGCAACGGTTAATTTATTAATTAATTTGACTCATTTGTTATACATGTATAATGAAACGGACACCGTCATTCTCCTCTAGAATATCTCAAGCTCTACCTGTCCCTTTCATTTTTCTCCCTCCCTCTTTCTCCGTATCTCCCTTTCTCTATATCTCTCTCCATCTCCCTCCTGCCTTCATATAATTGTACGACCGTATCTTGTTATGCTTTTACTTCGTAAATTTCCTGAATTCAGCCCTTTTGGGCTGCCATGTGGATTTCTATAATAAATACCATTTCAATTTAAATTTCGATTTCAAGCGTTTCTTGTTTATACTGCAAATTCAACCACCCAAATGGTGTCTGTATTGTTCAGTGTCGTTCAACATCATCAAATACAATACAAACGAAAAAGTGATTCTTTATAATAGATATCAAATAATCTGGGCCCTGTCTTATGAAAAAGCTGCGATTGATTACAAATAATTTGCAATTGATATCAATCGCAAGTCTGATAAGATATTGGATATTTGCGATTGACTGGAGGACTTGCGATTGATTTGGATCAATCGCAACTCTTAATAAGACGGGGCCCAGATATTGATAAAGATGTAATTTCAGTGGTCCAAAGGAGTTTTTTATAATGAGGTTCCAATGTATTTAATTTCCCATGATCATTTAACTAAAAATGCAAAAATAATCATGTGAGCTTTCCTATTCTTGTCCGTCATGCTGGAATTGCCCTTATGTTATACATGTATTTTCATTTTCATGGATATAATTACAAAGCATCGATTGTTCGCAAGCTATACACATGGGTTTGCAAACTTAAATTAAAATGAGATTCAGATTCAGATTCATTTATTATTGCTCCATGTGTATGATTATAAAGATAAAGGAACATCCCGTAGTGGTATACATAAATTTTATTTATCAAGGCTGACGTAAAGATCGCTAACAAGAGTCAGAAATGAATGAATCTACTGTTAAAGTACTATTTAACATTTTTTGGCTATTACACAAATTCAACACATAAGATCTTGAACAGCTAGTTACCACGAAAAACTAACACTGAGAAAATTTTCCCTTTACATGAAATTTGAAGGAAAGATTTGCTATTTTTTATTGGTGCATTTCATAACTGCACTCAAATACAATGAATACAAAAGAGGCATTTTGTGTCTTAGCATACTCCGCAATATAGTTTTCCTTGAAAGCTTATCTTTTTCAAACTGTTGCAGATATATTTTCATGCATTACTTATAAATGTCAATCGTACCTTTAAGACCTACAGAGGAGATAGAGAAAGGAGACAATACAATGTACAGTATATTTGTTATTATTCAAATTGAAAATACCCAAGAAAAAGTGAGAATAATTGTCGAAACAAGCCGAATACACTGACTGTATAGAAAGGGGTTGAATTTTGAATCCATATATAGCTGTGACACTTCCATTGTGAGATATTTTCAAATACTTGATCATGATAAAACAATTGCTAACTATTGGGATCTTCATAAAAAAGAATCATATACGGACCAATAAATTCATAATTATACATTTATATACTTCATTATTGAATTATGAGAGGGTAATTCACGATTCATTACATATTATTCATTAAAAATGAGGTTAGTTTTTAATTTTCTCATAAAACAGTTAGAAAACCTGTAACTCCTAACATCTCAAACATGTTATCGTGAGGGCATGTTGCTGATCCCATGCTATATTTCATATTTTGAAAGGTTTATAAAAATGCACACAAACTAAAATGATACTTGCCATGAAATGGAATAAAAGACAATGAATAAACCATTTAGATAACAGTTTACATTTTCAGCTAAAAATATCATCACTAATAATAGCGGTTGTAGTTTAAAATGCGTCTATAACCTGGGCTGGGATCCAAAGTGATGAATAACATACGGGGCGTCGTTCGGTGACTCATGTCGGCGTAAGTTACCATGGTTACTGGTGCGGTCTTTTTTGAGATCGAGAGTGATTCACAAACTGTGATGGTTCAGTTATGGCGTATGGGCTGATTGTCTTCACAGGCTCGATTAGTTCCGTTTAGTTCAGTTTATTAGATTCCATCTCAATAAAAACATTTTTACATTAGTAAAAACATGCAATTCCACATTAAAAATGTACATAATTGGAATAATACATGTATAGACATATTACTTAATAAGGCAAAGCTGTTAAAAAACAGAAAATGTTTTGTCAATACAGCTTCTAAATATTTTGAATTTAATGAATATAATATTAGAAAAAAGAACCAAGTAAGTCTTGGGTAATATCATAATATACGAAATTGCTCAGAATACCGGCACAAACCCTATACACAGAAGGATACAAAAAATAGGGATAGCAAAGGAGAAATTAGGGATGGGAAGAAGAATAGAGGGGGGGGGGGGGGGGGGGGGGGGGAGAGAGAGAGAGAGAGAGAGAGAGGGGGGGGGGGGGGGGAGAGTTTGACACATACATTCAATGAGTGTCACGGGTGATCAAAAAAGAAATTTGAGCTTGTGTTTAAAACAGTTATATTCCACTGATGATATTTTTTCCTATTTCTAGTATTATAATTGTGTATTGCACTGTTAATTATAGACATATTGCATATGGTATTAGGAAGCCTGACTTTTTTCATTCTTAAATATAAGTATTGCACACATTTATTCATTTAACTCGTAAACTTATACTTCTTTTGTAAATATGGTTACATATATTGAACTGAATATATATTCATGTATAAAGGGAAAGTCCACCCTGATTACAAGTTGGTTTTTAAGAAGCAGAAAGTTTAAAGAAACAGATCAGTGAATGTTTGAACAAAATACGATAAGAAATAAGAAAGTTATGATTTTTAAAAGTTGTAATCAATCAAACACAAATTGGCATCTCCGCTACGTATCTAGCGAGCTCCTCCCCCTGTACCCCAAAATCATTAATTTCCATTTTCTCTTAAGAAAATGTTCAAACATACATGAACCACATAGATATAATCATTGTTCATACGTTATTACACAAACTAAGAAAATGAAAATTTATGAAATTTTCTGTACTGAGCAAATGGGAGAGGAGCTCGCAAGATACGTCACGGAGTTGCCAATTTGTGTTTGATTACAACTTCAACAATTCACAACTTTCTTATCAGATTTTACTAAACACTTTTACTATTCTACTCATTTTTCTGCTTCTTTTAAAAGCAATCAGGGTGGACTTTCCGTTTAAGGTAAGCAGAATGGCCGGGGTTTTGCCAGGGGAGGGCCATATGCCCACTGGGCAACGCCCCAAAACTGCCACGGACAAACAAATCTTACCTTGACTGATCAAATGAAATTTGTTTTCATCAGATGAATCACACAATACAGGGAACAAAGAAGACGCAACACACGCGTATGTCAGTGGTGATCTTTTCTCTCTCCCGCTCTCTCGCTCTCTCTCCGTCTCTCACTCACACAGTAAGCTATGTTCCTTCCCTTTGTTTTTTTTGTTTTAATGAATTGCATGTTTCTGGGCTGTAGGCATTATCTAGCTATACTTAGGCTGAAGCACTTATATATCATAACCACCCGGATTGTGCTCAGCTATACCTGGCAGCCTTTTCACTACAGACTCATATTAATTTTCGGGACGTCTTTTACTCCAATTTTCACTCACAGCATCCCCTGTGGCCATCACCTCTTGCAGTACCCCGGCCGGATCTCAGGTCCATGGATGCAGTGCCGGGGGGGGGGGGGGGGGGGGCACCTCCAGCCCATGCTCCCCCTTTTGAAAGAAAAGCTTACATCGTGCCCCCTTTTAGAACCGATAACCGAATGACAGACCATTTTTTAGGTTATTTAAGATAGTTTTCGTCCAAACCAAGAGTCCTAAAACATATTTTAGTAACTTATTCAGACACATTTGACTATCAGTGACATAAAAACCAAATTTCACAGTATATCACTGAATATTTGAAGAGAAATTAGAGTCTTTGTAACCATAACAGACATGACACTGCTGGCCATGGAGTGTCATGTCCGTTAAGGTTACCATCGTATACTGCTAAATTTGCTTTGTATGTCCCTGATAGTCAAATGTGTCTGATTCAGTTACTAAAATATGTTTAGGACTCTTGGTTTTGATTAACTGTCTTAAATAACAAAAAATGGTCCGACTATCATGTCCATTATGCTGGAATTGCCCTATAGTAGGAGGCGAGATGGCAGAGTTGTAGAGCAGTGGTCTCGTAACTGGAGGACCCAGGTTCGAAACCGAGTGGATGCGCTAGTGCCCTTTGGTAAGGCATTAATCCTCATTACCAAGTCCATTACCAAGCTGTCTGTCCCCTGGTTGCTTACTTCCAAGCATAAACATGTTTTCTTAGCAGTCGGGTAAAATAAACCATCAAACCAACCTTGTCATATTTTCATTTTCATAGGTGTAATTACAAGTATCAATTGTTCACGAGCTACACATGGGTTTGCAAACTTAAATTAAAACTAGAAATTTAATTCGTCACTGAAGACGAATTAGGTGATCTGTCCTCATGATAATATAATGATGTGATGATGATAATCATGATGATGATTGATGGTGATGATAATCATAATGATGACGATGATGGTGGTGATGATAATCATGATAATATAATGATGATGATGTGATGATGATAATCATGATGATGACGGTGATAATGATGATTGATGGTAATGATAATCATGAAGATGAAGGTGGTGATGATAATCATGATAATATAATGATGATGATAAGATGATGATAATCATGATGATGATGGTGGAGATGATAACCATGATAATATAATGATGATGATTTATGATGATGATAATCATGATGATGATGATGATGATGATCGTGATGGTGATGGTGGCGATGATAATCATGATAATATAATAATGATGATAATCATGATGATGATGGTGATGATGATAATCATGATGATGATGATGGTGGTGATGATAATCATGATAATATAATGATGATGTGATGATGATTTATGATGATGATGATGGTGATAATCATGATGGTGACGATGATGATGATGGTGATGATAATAATAATATAATGATGATGTAATGATGATAATGATGATGATGATGGTAGTGGTGATAATCATGATAATATAATGATGATGTGATGATGATAATCATGATGATGATGATGATGATGGTCATGATAATCATGATAATATAATAATGATGATGTGATGATGATAATCATGATGATGGTGATAATGATGATGATAATGATGATGATTATGATGATGGTGATGATAATCATGATAATATAATGATGATGATGTGACGATGATAATTATGATGATGATGATGGTGGTGATGATAATCATGATAATATAATGATAATGTGATGATGATAATAATGATGATGATAATCATGATGATGATGTGATGGTGATGATGATAATCATGATAATATAATGATGATGATGTGATGATGATAATCATGATGATAATCATGATGATGATGATGGTGGTGATGATAATCATGATAATATGATGATGATGTGATGATGATAATCATGATGATGATTTATGATGATGATAATCATCATCATGATGATGATGATGGTGATAATCATGATGGTGACGATGATGATGATGGTGATGATAATGATAATATAATGATGATGTAATGATGATAATGATGATGATGATGGTAGTGGTGATAATCATGATAATATAATGATGATGTGATGATGATAATCATGATGATGATGATGATGATGGTCATGATAATCATGATAATGTAATAATGATGATGTGATGATGATAATCATGATGATGGTGATAATGATGATGATGATGATGATGGTCATGATAATCATGATAATATAATGATGATGTGATGATGATAATCATGATGATGATGATGGTGGTGATGATAATCATGATAATATAATGATAATGTGATGATGATAATAATGATGATGATAATCATGATGATGATGTGATGATGATGGTGATAATGATGATGGTGATGATGATAATCATGATAATATAATGATGATGTGATGATGATAATCATGATGATAATCATGATGATGATGATGATGGTGGTGATGATAATCATGATAATATAATGATGATGATGTGATGATGATAACAGTAATGATTATGATGATGGTATAATGAACAAACTACTGCACACTACTTCCTAATAGATATAACACGGAAAATGAGGCAGTTTGTTGCATGATTTGTGATTGTTTATGTTATAATAGTCGAAGAGGATGGTAAAATGACAAGCAAAAAGAAGCAAAAAAAAAAAAAAAAATTATGGACCCCCGGGGATCGAACCTGGGTCACCGGCGTGGGAGTCAAGTGCTTTGACCAATATACCAAAATATTTCCCATAGAGATAACACGTAAACGAAAAACGGGATTCTCAAATCAAATTTGGTAGTTTAAAATTGACAATGATCCCGACATCAGATTGAAAAAACCGAACCCTCATAGAAAGAGTATTAATCAGGCTAAAACATATTAAAATCTGGAAGGAAATAGACCAAAAATAACTGAGATACTGCTCAGAGAACGATGTCATGTAGATTCATGATTCGAAAAAAAATCATCTTCCATAGACATAACACGCAAATAGGGAAAATTCTGACATGGCATATTTAATTGAAAATTTCACTGTGATGACGTCATCAAAATGAAAAACGGTGTTCACTGATCTTGTAGACAATTATCCCAGTTATAACATATCAAAATCTGGAAGAAAATCGACCAACTATTACTGAAATATTATCAAATGAATACAAAAATGATGACGTCATTTTTTCAAAATCATTTTTTTGAGTTCATATGCAAATAGGATGACTTCAGAACATGAGATAAGCCACAGTTCTGCATGAATTCAAATCTACAACTCACAGGCTTTCAGAATATGTAAAGAAATTGGGGGGTTTCCGTGCTTTCTGAGGAGCTATGGCGATTTCTAGATAGGCATGTTTTTACCACTTTTTACATTAGAATGCCCATTGACGCGCGCACGAATTTGAAACTTTGACGCACGTGTGTGGCATTATGGAAGGTCGATAATGACTGTAAATAGTTGGAAATTGTCAAGAATAGTGTCAGGAGGACAAACCATGCGAAAAAACGGCGTTTTTACGTTATGTACGCGCTGCGCGCGCGCATGACGCGCGAACGGACGCGCACGGACGGAAATTTTTGAAATGCTTAAAATGTCCTGAACGGTACTCTAATTTGATTAAGAAGTGATTTGGAGCATTTTTAAATTTTGACGCGCGCGTACGTGCGCGTCATGATGCGTGCGCGGATTTTGATGACATTTTATGTTGACCCTTGACGTGAAGTTAATGTATGTCAAATATGGCTCAATTTTGATGATTCGTTATGAAGATATGATTGATAATGTGATTTCACAAAATGGCGCCTGGATGACGTCATGATGACGTCATGACCTTGAAAATGATTTTTAAGCTTGACCTTATATGACATGATAACTGACGGAAATGTCATGGAATTTGAATGAAAAGTTTTTGAGATTTCGTGGAAACAAAAAAAGGTGGAAAATAAAAATAAATAAAGAAAATTCTGACGAAATTAAGAGGTGATCTGTCAAATGACAGATCACCTAATGAGATTCAGATTCAGATTCAGATTCATTCATTTATTGCTCCATATTTATGAATTAATATATAGACAGAGAAAATAAAAGAACATCCCACAGTGGTGTACATAAACTTTATTTATCAAGGCTGACGTAAAGATCAGTAACAAGAGTCAGAAAATGAATGAATCTTCTGTTCAAGTACTATTTAACATTTTTGGGCTGTTACACAAAATCAACACATAAGATCTTGAACAGCTAGATGCCACAAAAAATAACACTGAGAAAATTTCCCCTTAACATGAAATTTGAAGGAAAGATTTTACAATGAATACAAAAGAGGCATTTTGTCTCTTAGCATACTCAGCAATATTTTTCCCTTGAAAGTTTATCTTTTTCAAGCTGTTGCAGATAGATTTATACACAAACAATTTTCATGCTTTACTTATAAATAAGAACTACAGAGGAGATAGAGAAAGGATACAATACAATGTAAAGTATATTTTTCATTATTCAAATTTAAAATAACCAAGAAAAAGCGAGCATTATTCTTAAAAATAGCCGAATACACAGACTACATAGAGAGGGGTTGAATTTTGAATCCATAGCTGTGACACTTCCATTGTCACATATTTTCAAATACTTGATCATGATAAAACAATTGCTAAATATCGGGAGCTTCATAAGAAGAATAATTTGAGGCATTCTCTTCCTGCAATATCATCATAAAATATGAATGAAATCTCACTTTAATGATAAGTTCTTGTCTATAATTTCTGTTTTATTTACTGCAATATAATTCAAGCTTCTTACAGGAAACTTGAAAAAAAAATGGAGAATGAGTTTGAAAATTGACATGAAGGCTTTGCATGTACTGTACTTCTTCTCCTTCATCTTTCTCATGCCTTCGCCTAAGTTGTAATGATGCTGGCAAGGTTTACACTTCTATAACCTTTTTTGATTTATGCTTTGTATGCAAATTTTATTTAGGAAGAATTCTTCATGCCTATAAAGGAAAAAAGATTGAATATTGTATAAAAAAAAAAACAATTCAACGAAAAACGAAATATCAGACCTATGATACATCTTGGGCAAAGGCATCAAAAAATCAATCTCTGGTACTTGTATTAGTTATATAATTTTCACCCAAAACTTGTGATCTGTTTTTCTAGCTTTACTGCATTCACAGAAAAAAACTCATCCGCAGCTGGGGGTTTTCGTTTGCTTTTGAAATTTACCAAATTTAAAGATTTAAAATAAAAGTTGAATAAAAACAAAGGTACACAGAAACAAGTACCATTTAAAAACTCTCCTCAGAAAATTGACAGCTGACTTTTCACAGAACTTATACGGACCAATAAAGTCATATCTAAATTTAAATATTTCATTATTATTGAATTATGAGAGGGTAATTCATTATTCAATACATATTATTCATTTAAAAAAAATGAGGTTAATTTTTCATTTTCTCATAAAACCTGTAACTCTCAAACATCTGACTGTGAGGGCATGTTGCTGATCCCATGCTTATCTCATATTTTAAAAGGTTTACAAAAAATGCACACAAAATAAATATGGAAGAAACTTGATATAATTTTGATAGTTCATATCGTCTGTTTGAAGCAAGAAGGGCATTAACTTATATACTTTAACACAGAGTTAACGCCCTTCTGGCTCTCAACAGACGATATTTAAGACATACATGGCATTTAATACAAAATTCACAGATTCAAATGTATAGGGCAGATTGAATTTGTAATTCTACCACAAAGTCTAGAGACTTTGACTATGTTAAGGGTTTGTAAGAAACTGCAACAGGATTTAGATAGCAAAGTCATACTAGTAATGATATCACAAGTGCATGATATAAAAGCCTTCCCGTCAGAGAAAATTGGCTACAAGTCTGAGGGCAGTCATGTGACTGCATGGGGTCACAATGACTCGCATCCTATGGGGACTTTTCTCCAACTATAAGGCTCAAAATGCCCAACACTTTGAGTATCATTATTGATATGAACAATAAGGACTTCAATCAAACCTAATTCTATTGCAATTTCTTTCTTTCTAAATTTAGTTGAAGACTGGTGAGAAGGAGTGAGGTGGCCTAAACTACCTCTCAGACTACAGACTACATATACTCTATTGCATTCACTATCCTGAACTCTAAACATGGAGAATGGATCACATCATCATAGGAATGGTTCAATGGAGATCTCAAGTGCTGCACAGGGATTGGGTAACTCAAACTGGCTGACGACATTCGGATGGAGAACACCAAGATATCCAATGGACTGCCCCCGGACGACAACCTCGGCACATCGACCAGAGAAATAGGTTGGGTCTAAGTAAAAGGGAGGAACGGGAGATATGTAGAGTGAAATCTGTACATATAAACAACTCCAGGAAGACAAGAAAAACACTCTTTACAGGCATATGGTCTTCATAAACATGTTGATTTAGTACACATTTCAAAGAGTTTAACTGTTCAAGAGAAACATAAAATGTGTTGTTTCTAGACCAGTGGTGTTTCTCACAGGTGGTCACTAAAGCAGGTTTGACTGAAGTAAAGGATACACAATTAATGTAAATCTATATTACCATGAATTCCCAATTAACTTGAATTGCCATGGAAACACTAGATGTACAACCACCGTCTTCTCATGTTCAAACGGGTAAAAAACAGTTTGAAACAGAGTGAGTGCTCAAGACACCCTTGGACAGGACTTCAAGCTGTAGGTTGACTGGATGCTTACCCACAATCACAAACTTGCTCTCAATGTATTCCAGGCAAAATCAATATCAAACCTAAACACCATAACCCCCAAACTAGGGAAATAGCCATTAAAACTTCTTTGAACTAAAAGACAGGAAAATATACTCCTTGAAATCTTCAAGATATTGAAATCTTTAAGTTCCAATGTGTCAATCAATTTTCAATCCTTTTATTTCTACATAATGCATACCTTCAATAACACTCATTGTCATAACTGCATGTCTGACATTTGTTGCAGGCCACCGAGTACAGCTATTTAAGAACCAAGGTCTTGCATGATGGACTCGTCCTCTAGTATTTAACCCATCGTGTAAAACAGGACCCGCCCATGACTTAACCCAAGCTATGCAACTGCAGTTTAATATATGCATTGACTAAGGGTGGAGACAGCATGTCTAAACTTTTAACGTAAAGCAATGGATTTGAACTTACTCTCAGCTGCCGTTAGATGGTAACCATTTTCTTTTGAGAAGGGAACCTGTAAGAGCTGCATCGTACGATCCAACAAGCCATGAATTACCTGTAATGGAGAGTAAAAATAACAAACCACTGATTACGTGATGAAGGAGTACATCATAAAATGCTTCAATTACCTAGAGAGAAAAGGACCTTATGACAAAATTAAGAATATGCAGTGTTAAATCACCATTTTTTTCCTTTCTTTCCAACAAGCCATGAATTACCTGGTAATGGGGAGTAAAAATAAACCATTGAGTACATGATGAAGGGGTAAATAACTTGTTTTCAGTAACAACTGCCCCATTTCTATGACAAATTTTCTCTCAGCCAATCAGATTCAAGGATTTCAGTAGCTTATAACAATTATTGTAACTTGTTATTGATAACAAGCTTTATGAAACAGGGCCCACATCTCTTTTGTTGCATTGACTATAATAAGTCATGGTAATTCAGTCCTAGAAACATGAGATAACAGAGCATGCTCAAACAACCTCAGATTCAAGTTCACCTAGGACCTGCTTCATAAAACTAGACCCTGTTTCATAAAACTTGTCATGAATGAAAAGTTGCAATAACTGTTATAAGCTACTGAAATCCTTGCATCTGATTGGCTGCAAGCAAATTTGGCAGTAAAAATTACCAAGACCCTTGATGAAACGCCCCCCTGGTCATCAAGAACAAGTCACTGTGATTGATAAAAGCTACTGAAATCATTGGATTTGATTGGATGTGAATAAAGTTGCCATAGAATTTTGACAGGGGCAATTCATGACAAAACGGTAAGCACTACATGTACATGTATATGGGCACCAATCCTGCAGCTCTCATGAATATTCATATCAGAAACCCCTTTTTGAAGACTTTGAAAGATACTGCAAGTTTCGGACTTGTATTTTCTTACTCAGTCACCTTATTTTTAAATCAGCAAAAGAAAATTTTGTAATATAAACCTCTGCCGAGGTTCGAACTCGTGGTCCTTTCACCAAGAGAGGACTGGATTATCCGATTGCGCCACACAGAACAGCTGCTCGATGCCCTTGCTCATTTTATTATATCGCTACAATTCGTTTTCGTGAATATTCATGTCGACTAGTTTTGACGGAATAAACCGTATTATGAGCAATTTGATGCAATATGAATATTCATGAGCTCAGCTGCAGGATTGGTGCCTAGATAGTGCTTACCGGACAAAACAGGGCCCAGGTCCTAATCAAGCAAACTAACCTCAAATCCAGGTGATTTGTTGTAGTGGACTGCACAGAAGTGTCTCTTGTTCTCTGCTCCTACGTCTTTCTCAGGGTTCTGAAGGACGACATCCGAGATCTCAAAGACCTTGATGGGAAGAGGCATCTTTCTGTTACAGGAGATAGTCTTTAAGACTCCAGGAAGGAGGGCTGTTCTTGCAACCTATGTTAATTAACAGAAAAAAGGCACACAGTGTGGTGTCAGTATTGGAAGAATGATCTGAAATTCAAGATGTTGAATGCTATGGAAATGAAAAGAATGGCAAGTCTTCGTTTTAGTCACCGTTTCCACCTGTATCATCATAATCATCATCATCATCATCATCATCATTGCCACTATTATCACTATCATCATCACGAGCACCGATATCTCCTTTTCCTTCTCCTCCTGCTCTTCATCATCATTATAATGTCATAACATCATTTTGTCATCACCTTTATTATTTATAACCATCATCATCCACAACTATAAGCAGGGCTTTTGCCACAACATACCTGAAACTCTGCAGTCTTGGGATTGGAGATGTGTACAGCCTTGGTCTTAGCAAGATCAACCTGGAGTTTGTCTGCGATATCATCCCTTGAGCACTGCAACAAAAAGAAAAGAAACAAGGGTTAATAGAGTTGCTTGCAATGATACATGGACTCAAACTCTGGGATAGAGAAATCAATACAATGTTTTCGGACAAAAGTTTTAGCAAAATGGAAATTTACAATTCTCTTTTTTTTTAATTTAATTTTTTTTTTAAATCAAAGGATCTTCCCATTATATTTCCCATCAAAAATATTGTGCGAAATGCATTTCAGAATCTTCTGCCCAATAATGCTCTTCGGTCATGAGTCAACCGAGGAAAAATGCCTTGGCAAAGGATATATAACATTCTTCTTCTTATTCATCTCTTCTTTGACTATTATTCTTGTCTTTCAAGTGATATTTTCTGAGTCATTCTTGATCTTTGAGCTTTTGCCTCTCATCTTCACAATCTTTATATCAGATTCTAAAACATCATGCCCACAAAATATCTTTTCAAACCCAAATTTCAAACTCACCAAAGCAAAGGTGAGAACTTCAGTGAATCCAGCCGCACTGATGTCCAGTCTCAAGAGATCGGTCAGTTTGTTGATGGGGAACTGCTCAGCAATGGTGTTGGTTTGGGGGATCGTCTTGGCGATGTTATTGTAACCATGGGCGATAGCCACATCCTCAATGATGTCACAAGGATGGATGACATGTACAAGGTCATTCAAAAGTCAAGGAATATACAATAGATACATGAACTTAAAATGCAAAACATAAAGTCGTGTGGACATCTTGATAGATTGAAATTTATTCTGGATTTTTAATTCTGAATTCTAGTTTGGATTTCAATTTAAAATGTTGAACAGGATCTCGGGGCATGCCAGATAATTGTTACATCTGGGGCCCCATCATATAAAGAGTTGCACTTACATGTTATTGCAAATAATTTGCAATTAATATTAATCGCAACCCTGTACTTAAAGAGACTGGAAATTTGCGATTGATTGGAGGACGTGCGATTGATTTGGATCAATGGCAACTCTTTATAAGACAAGTCCCTGGCCTTTTAGTCAGTTCAACTCTGAAAATAATATGAAGTACAACACTGATTAAGACATGAACAAATGCAAAGGATATCAGATCTTGTTGGAGGTATCTCTACGGAGAGTGTCTTCCCTCCGTCTATCACTTTACTGGTTAGGCACATCTTGGTCAGAAGGCTAGCTATCCTATCTGCTGACTCACTATCAAACAAAATAAGAGGAGTGTGATATCAATTAAACAATGAGTATGAATTTAATTAAAGAAATATGACAATGCAGCAGAAAAGGTATTGACATTTGAATTAAAAGTGATGTAAATGTATCAAAAGATTGATTTTCTCCCTTGATTCATCATCTAATCAGGCCTTCAGGAAAGCTGCTCAAATGATTTTGCTTCCCATCTCATTTCAGACTGTTTTTCAACATGCATTTTCAAAAGCTACAGAGTAAATTTAAGTGACACATCTCACTATCTTGGTGGCAATGTTTTCATGAATCCATGTAAAGATATCCAATGCCATATTTTGAAGTTTATATGGTAATACAACATCTGCTGGGGTTACATTTGCCTTGCAGGGGCGTATCCAGGATTTCCCAATAGGGGGGGGGGTGCCAGGCATTATTGATCGCCGTCCTGGGGGAGGGGTATAAGGGGAGGGGGTGCCCCCTCCCCTTTGGAAAATTTTTGCTTCTGAAGAAGAGCTGAGATGCAAAATAATCCTATATGTGACCAATTTTGAAGCCTATTTAATGAACAACTTTTTTTTTTTTTTTTTGCTAGTTTTTTTTTTTTTACGACGGCCAATAGGGGGGCGCGCGCCTGTTGCGCCACCCCCTGGATACGCCACTGCCTTGAACTATCTTTAATCAAATATATCGTCTGCTTGGAGCCAGAAGGGTGTTAACTCTGTACAAATGATGGGACTAAATGCTCTTCCGGCTCCAAACAGACGATATATGGTTGGGGCTGTGATCAGGTTTGGGTGGAGTTTTAGGGTTAGGGTTGGTTTTGTGTTGGGTCTAGGGATTAAATCAGGAATTTGAAAACTGTAAGAAATTAACCACAGAGCAAATTCATTAGAGAAATGCATCGTACAATTTGTACCCACCTGATTCCTACTCTCTTATTGATGAGTTCTACAGGAACGTTCTCTGTCCTGTATTTCAGCTCTGGATAAAGGTTCTTGCTTCCATCAGGCTTGATTACCTCAACGGATTCCATACTAAACAAAGAGAAATAATAGTTTTTTGTCGCTCAATATGTCTTGATTGCTTTCTGACCTGTATGATCTATATCATTCCATGACATCCTGCTTCATCACCATCATCATCATCATCAATATTACACCACAACCATCATATACATTAACATCATCATCAATATGACTATCATCATTGTCAACATCTTAATTCATCATCAATATCATTACCATAATCATCATATAAAATTACATCACTATCACTAATATCTCATCATCATCATCATCACCACCATTACCATAACCATCACATACATCATCATCATCATCATCATCATCATCATCATCATCATCATCAATGCCAACATCATTTATTTCCCAGTAAGCTTACATGAATGGTTCCTTGCAGTACTGGCTGAACATAGCCACGAGGATATCAAGAGTGACCTTGATCTTATTATGGTCAGTGCCAGTGATCTCAATGAAGACATTCTTGGTGTTCAGCGTGATCTTTGTATGGTCACCTAGGGAAAGGAGACAGGTGCACAAATACTACAAGGTAAATTTTTACACCTATTAATGGCAAAAAAAAAAAAAGTTGGGACCCAACCAAAAGGATTTAGTCCCTTTTGGAACTAAGGTCTTTATTATATTCATCAATCAGGTAGAGGAAAAATGTATTTTCTTCCACTTAATCCTTCATAAATAAGAGGTAAATACTTATTAACCATCTAAAAAATCAAATGGAAACATATTTATCGGTCAAAGGAAATTTTGGGTCAGAATCCCCACACATGACCCCCTCTCCCCCTTTTTGGAGTCAGTGAATAGTCATCACATTTACTTCTGGAGAAGACAAGGGGCAAAATCCTGTGATATAGTATTACGTCCCACACCCCCAAATATGGAAAGACACGTCTGGGAAAATATGAGGGGAAAATATGAGGGGAAAATATGAGGGGAAAATACCCTCATGCATCCCCTCCCTCTGTCTCCCAGTCCTTCTATGCATAACAGATATGGATGAGGAATACAAACTTGTATGCATGTTTGCTATTGACATTACATGCTAGATGCTGAGTGATATCCCAGTCGCAATGTCAAAGTAATGCCAAACGGGCCTCATCCTTCTTCCCCTGTACCTGCAGAGAATGGAACAATCTAAAGAAGGATCCTGCAGTCTTCCCGTCACTTGATGTCTTCAATAGGGCATTGAGGGAAGCCCTCATCTAGCATGCAGTCAGGTCAACAAACTTTTTAGGAGCACTTCACACGTATATTACTGCACGGCACCCTGTTCACATGTAAATATAATTTGCACCTGAAGTCTGTTTGTGCCATGACAACTGCATGCATGCCATTCTGCAGTGTGTTGATCTTCAACTATGAAGGATGCACTTTTTACAGAAGAAGAAGTAGTGACAAAATCTTAGCAATTCAGGGTAATTTGATTTTTTTGTTTGGTCTATTGTCAGTCTGTTCTTAGTCTTGTCGTTGTGACTGTGGCAATTGCAGTGAAATTTGGGAACAGAAACATTCAATGAATAAGAAATGTTTGTACGCACCGTTGATGATAGGAGGCATTGACAGGACAATGCCATTGCTATCCCTGATGACAGGATAGACAGGTTTGTCTCTGATGATGGGAAGATAGTGACGTAGGTGACTGTCTGTAGAATACATCTCCATCTGCTCAACAGCTGTGTACGACTTGGTCTGATCATGAGATGGTCAAGATTATGGTTAGGAAATGGGGATATTTTTATAGAGCAGGTTGAGTACAAGTAAAGGTGAGAAATATCTAGTCAGCTATCTCATTCCCCCAACCCCCCTGTGAAAAAAAAAATCATTAGGGTAATGTCCAATAATGGATGGACTTGATAGGATGTCATTTTTAAACTATGACAAGAAAAATTCTCATAACTTTGGACCAGATTTCTGATGCCAGGTGTGTGTGTGTGTAGTCCCATATACCCAAAGCTGTGTGCACTCCTTCAAATTGTTTGTGATTTCAAGCACTTTTCTTACTTTTTACATAATCAGTTATTCCCTATTAACTATAGAAATTTTCTTCCACAATGCAATCCCATTACCAGAACTCAACATTAGCTTTAACCCCTTCCATGCCACCAGATTTTTGAGCCATTATCAAAAATGAACTTTCAAGAGTTAAATATTAACTTTCAATGAGATTTTTCTTGAGCAAACTGGGCAAAGATATATTGCATAGGAATAAGCATTATATTGCAGGCACAGGTTTCTGTATGAGGAAGAAATATCAAGCCATTCTCAGCCTAAACAAAATATTTGGGCAGGATTTGCCACCCACGGCATGGTAGGGGTTAATGTTGGTGTTGGTTATGGTCACTGATTTGGATAAATTAACCCGTTGACTACTGAATTATCTTACTCCCATTGGCTTTATACAGGGACCAACTGGTTCCTGTAGACAATGGGTTAAAGGGATACTCAATCGCAGATTGTGGACGTTTTTATGCCGCGAGAGGGCACCGTGTTCGTTACCTGATCATGCCGTTGCCCCGTGGGGTTCAATCTTCGGACAGACTAGTCGCTGTGCAACATTCACGCTCCGCTGAGCTCGAGTTTTCGTGCGAGATTCGGTCGGCTTCGTGCAGATGAAATGTAATCCCACTTAGTCCAACGGACGCATTCTACACACAAGCTTTGTGTACGAGTGAATGGGGCTTACGCAATCCTGACTTTCCCCACAGCCGCCTGGTTGCGTATCCCTTTAAGTTACTTGATAATCTTGGCCTGAAAGCCTTCTTCACTAAATAATTCTAATGAATTAACAGTCCACTGGACAGACAAATAAACATATGTCTAGCAGTACCCAAATCCTACAGTACTCTTATACACTAACCTGGTTGAGAGGGACGAACTTGATTTGGTCAGGAGGCTGAGCATCAAAGTAGAATGGACCCTGGATGGTATCCAAATCATGTGTTCCCATGGAAACTAAGCTTCTCTTCCTGGGAGGACAAACAAGGTCATAGAATTGATGACAAACATATTAATAAAAGTAACACATGATGCACTTATATTGCCAAATATATCTAGTTATCTATTCACAGAAGCATGAATTATATTACCCCAACACTAGCCTCATTGCTGTAATAAGGTGCTAAGAGTATTCAAGAAATTTCCTCTCACTGGATACCGATGTAGCAAATGCATTCTCAATGTGTTATAAGTCCATGTCTACTACTTTCAGACTGATACATGACTGTGTATTAGAAAAATGTATAAATAAAAGACAAATACTAGTGCTGATAAATTGAAGAAGAAAAACTGAATCAATTTGATCAATTTAGCCATTCCCAAACTTCTGGACTGAATGAGTGGATGAACTCACCTTCCTAAGTTCTGATGAAGCTTATCTTGAAGATCAATGAAACTATCATAGGTATCCTTGTCGAAGGTGAGGTTTCTCATGATGGCTGCTACAGCATAGGGTCTTACTTGAGCCGTCTGTATATTATGAGAGATAGAGAAAGAGAGTAAAAGGAAGAGAGAGAGAGAGGGTAAAAGGAAGGAAGGGAGAGAGAGAGAAATAGAGAAGAAAGCAGAGAACAAAGAGCGTAAAAGAATGAGAGAGATAAAGAGAGGGGGAAGGGACGGGGAGAAAGAGAGTAAAAAAAAAGGAGAAAGGGGCAGGGTAAGAGGGGCAGAAATAGAAAGGGGTCAAGAGATGGAGACAGATTGAGAGAGAGAGAGGGAGACAGAGAGTGCGAGATAAATAAAAACATGAAATGAAGGTACAGATAGAAAAGCATAAATAATATGAAATATAAAATTATTGGATTTATGTATTTTGTTTTCTTTATTTACCATTTGATCAAGTCAGAAAATATCAATGTCAAACTCTACGTCAATTAAATTAGCTGTGGTTTGATCAGCATTATCAGCATCTGTAAAAAGGTGCCTGGCTGGAATGCTCCCCAGGGAGTAGAGAAGGTGCATACATTGTCAGAGCTGCCAACCTCACTTTACCAAAAATCCTATGATTTTTACCATAAAAATCCTATTTTCAGAAAAAAAATCCTATTCTTAACTGTCGTGCACTTTCCTACACAATATCTCAAGGAATGAGAATTTTGATTTTTTTGTAGTAATTTAAACATGTATACAAGTATGTAATTTATTTAGTGACTTAACTACATGTACAGTGTACATGTTATTGATGATGAATGATCCTATTCTAATAAGGTAACTTCACTTAACAATTACCTCATTTACTTTTGAGACCCTGATGCCGCTGCTGCCGCTGTTGTTGCTGCTCCATTACACTTTGTTAACAGTCTACACTAAATTTCATTTCATAGCTGTACATCAAGCACTAAAATTGTCCTTGCTGGCTACTATGAAAAGCCATCTCGAAGTATACTCCGATAAGATAAAATAAGTTTCCGAACTCCAGATCCCGATTTCGATGTCATGATCAAAATATTTGGATTTCATGCGACGATCTCAGAATTATAGTGGAGCGCGAAGTTCGATTCCACACAAAACTCACCCGGCCGGTCCTAGAGATCGCTTTCGAGAGCTGCTGCTGCTGGCCAGCACCGCCTGACGTCCCCGGGAGTTAGCTCGCTAGCTGCTGGTGAGGCGCGCGCGAGAAACAGCTGCAGTGTTAGTGCTGTGCCGCGCGTGCCCTCACAGCTGCAGCAAATTATGCACGCATACGCAATCATGTGCAATGTCAATGAGAGATACATAAACACAGGTACCATAACACTTCAAGTGTCACCAAGATGATCAACTCCCTTGGCTGGACATCCCTGGAGCAGCGTAGAAAGATCTTGCGTCTATCCATGTTCTACAGGATCAACAATGACCAAGCCCACTGCCCAACAATCAAATCCAAAGTAGTTGCATTGCCACCTCGCCAAATACGCTCCCACAGCAGGCAACTCCAACTCATCATCTGCAGGACGCAGTACAGAGCAGCATCATCCTACCACGAACTATAAAAGGCTGGAATGGGCTCCCAGAGAAGGCGGTAGCGGCAATGACTCTTGACACATTTGTGTCGAGAGTCAGCATGTAAAAACCTTCAACAACACCTTTTTATCATGAAGAAAAAAAAATATGCTAAAAAAAAAGAAAAGAAGTCATTACCGGACGGGACAATGCAGGACAGGACAAGTTTGGTCTAGATCTACACCTAAAATGCCATAATAATCAACTCATTGATTGTGGGCGTCAACGGAAAGACAAGACACACGGAGACACATAGTTATTTTTTTGATAAATCGTATTTTATTGAGAAAAATCCTGGTGTCGTATTGTAACTGAAAAATTGTACGAAATACGATAAAATCATACTGTTTGGCAGCTCTGCATTGTGTGAGGGCAAGCAGTGAATCCGATGACTGGGGTAATAATATGTAAAGTGCTTAGAGACATCATATAGATGTATAAGGTGCTATATATATCTAGAATATTATTTTTAGTAGTTGTTTAATTGTTCCACCCAATACTGACTTACTGCTGGTTTGATGAACATTTGTTGAAGGGCTCCCCCTTTAGGTGGCATGGCCTTGTATCGAGGTGCTTCAAGCTTCTGGAGGAAAACCAGTAATCCTCTGGAAAGGCCCTCTAAACATAGCAGGTCATACCTGGGTTGATATATAAATATCTTGGTTAACTGGGCTCTTAAAGATAGCAAAAACAAAAACAAACACATACACACACACAAACACAAGTGCACACACACAAAAAAATCCACCTATTAATACAAACGTGACAGATAAAGTGATTATTGCATTTACTGTACATCTACTTATCAAATGAGTATTATAGCCTTTACATTACGGAGAAAACAGAGATAAAGTCATTCATTGTATTTCAATAAAACCTATACTGCTGATACAAATACCATTTATAGATTTTTTGGCATCTACAAGTAGCTGTAGCAAATGTACAAAGAAAGAAGCAATAAGTCACTCCATTTTTGAGGTATCAATCCAGAGCTATTCATGCCCAAATATCCTGTTATATCAATGAATGCCAGACTTTAATACATGATATGTGCTACCTTCACATGCATAGAAGATTGTTTTTCTTGTTCAATTGAAAGGCTCAGGGATGTCTTCTGCCCTTTGCATGACAGAGTTTGCATCAAACTGGGGGGGGGGGGGGGGGGGGCAGTAATAATAAGAGCCTTTTCTGACCTGTTTGCAGGTACATCAATCTTGTAGATGATAACATCTGAAGCTCCTTCTGCCTTATCTGTACCTTGCTCCTTCTCTATCATTGTCTTCTCTGACGTCTGAAAGAAAACAGAAATATAAATAGCAGCATTTACCAAACATATCTATGCTTCCTAAAGAAACGGTTTCAGATTTCTTGTCTTCTTTTCAAGGGAAGGATATTTTGCTCTCATAAAAAATAAACTAAAGAATCACTCTGATCCACTTTCCTCTGTAGGCTTTTCACCTCTAAAACAGGTTACATGTAGATAATGGTAATTGTACGTAATTGCCCCCTGGGCAAAAGGATTAACATTTGAAGTAAATTATCAAATAGGATGTCATTCATTACAGGTTTAATGATGCCGTGGTAAAATATGCATTATTTAAATTACATAACAGCTCATCTAAAGCCCAATTAAACAAGAGCCCCAGGGGGCACGACGCTCACCTGAGGTGGATCAATTCACATCTGGTGCATGTTCTCTCTAGCACATGAACAACTTTCATTCTTCATCTATAGAGGTCTCTTTATACACAATACCAAGTCTGAGCTTCCTACCAAGTTCGGTTAAATTCCAATCATGGGTTTTGGAGAAGCTGAAAATGTAAAAAGTTTATGGATGGCGGACAACTTGCCCCACCCCCCCCCCCCCCCCCCCTCCAGTATGTTACCCACACAGACCCCCTATAGGGCCACTCAGAAAAAAAACCTCCATACACAATACCAAGTCTGAGCTATTCCTGGTTCTGGAGAAGATGTTTGAAATTTACATAGCTTTTACAATTGGGGGCTCTCCCCCTGGGCCCCCTGGGGGCCACATGTACCATTTTAGCACCTTTGGATCCCCTACCCCTAAGGATGATTCCTACCAAGTTTGGTTGAATTCCGATCATGTGTTTTGGAGAAGATCAGAATGTACATTTTGCCTGGCAGCGCCCCCCCCCCCCCTCCAGTATGTTACCCCACCGGGGCCCCTACAAGGCCATTCAGATAAATTTCATGAACAACATTCATTCTTCATCCATAGAGGTATCTCCATACACAATACCAAGTCTGAGCTATGCCTGGTTCTGGAGAAGAAGATGTTTGAATTTACATAGCTTTTATAATTGGGGGCCCTCCTCCTGGGCCCCCCTGGGGGCCACATGTACCATTTTAGCAACTTTGGGTCCCCTACCCCTAAGGATGATTCCTACCAAGTTTGGTTGAATTCCGATCATGGGTTTTGGAGAAGATGATCAGAATGTACATTTTGCCTGGCAGCGCCCCCCCCCCCCCCCCCTCCAGTATGTTACCCCCACAGGGCCCCTATAGGTCCACTCAGAGAAATTTCATGAACAACATTCATTCTTCATCTATAGAGGTATCTCCATACAAAATACCAAGTCTGAGCTATGCCTGGTTCTGGAGAAGAAGATGTTTGAAATTTACATAGCTTTTACAATTGGGGGCCCTCCTCCTGGGCCCCCCTGGGGGCCACATGTACCATTTTAGCAACTTTGGGTCCCCTACCCCTAAGGATGATTCCTACCAAGTTTGGTTGAATTCCAATCATGGGTTTTGGAGAAGAAGATGAAAATGTAAAAAGTTAACGGACGACGCACGACGGACGACGCACGACGCACGACGGACGACGGACAAATTTCCATCGCAATAGCTCACTGGAGCCATAGGCTCAGGTGAGCTAAAAAGCCTTCTAAAATCAAAAATGTTTTCTTGAAATCTGATATGTACTAATATGACAAGGATCAAAATCAGAAGAAAATCAAAATGGTGACAATTGAATGAACTAGTTACTTTTTTTTATAAGCACCTGTCATTTCTAAAGTCTTTATCAAAAAATTTCATCCGCTTAAAGTGACGGGTAAATTAATATTCTTCTTCTAATATCAGAGCAGAAGACAAATGATTTTCAGAAAAACTTGCAGACAATATGCCTGGTGCTGGGGCTTCAATAACAATGTGAAATAAACAATGGTTTTACATACCACTTCATCTAGCTCCAAGCCATATTCAAAGCACAGCTCATCAAATTCTTCATCAGCTGTAAATTAAATGAAAATGAGGAAGCAATAGATCTCAATCACACTCCATACGAACTGGCTTCCACCAAATTTCTACTTATCAAATTGAATATATCATAAAGAAATGTGAGAAAATTACAATGCCCCGACCGGGATCCCGGTCGGGGCATTGTAATTTTCTCACATTTCTTTATGATATATTCAATTTACTTCAATCCTATCAATTATGATATTTAATTACTTATCAAATTGTTAGAAGTACAGGAGGAATTATACAATTCCATCAAAGGTCACAGATATTCCTTCTTGATTTTGAGCTAAAAAGAAAAATTGAATTGTATTCCTGCATTACATGTTTTTGTTTTAAGTTTTTGACCTTTAACTGAACAAGTTATACCACATAACCAGGAAATGTATGTTCACGATTGCAACAACTCCCATCTCCCGGGGCAAAGTCGACAACAACCAATATCGAAAAATTGATTAATCAAGAGAAATCTTTTTTAGTAGTGTTGTGTTTTAAATTTTAATTGTATTGATACCAAACACCACTGACTTCTCAATCATAATTTTCTGCTCAACATCATGGAACTTTTTACATCTGAAAGGAGTTTGAATAAACACTCATGACTTACTTTATGAAAGCCTTTTTAAAGGCCAAGTCCACCCTAACAAAAAGTTGATTTGAATAAATAGAGAAAAATCCAACAAGCATAACACTGAAAATTTCATCAAAATAGGATGTAAAATAAGAAAGTTATGGTATTTTAAAGTTTCGCTTAATTTCGCAAAACAGTTATATGCACATCCTGCTCAGTATGCAAATGAGGGAACCAGTGACATCACCCACTCACTATTTCTTTTGTATTTTATTATGTGAAATATAGAATATTTTAATTTCTGCAGATTTCACAATTAGGAAGCTCTCATTGAATTGTGTATAGGTTGCAACAATGGCAATTACACATGTTCAGCCAGGAATCAAAACTTGCTTCACGTTATAACAAGGAAAAATTAAAATATTTCGTATTTCATGCAATAAAATACAAAAGAAATAGTGAGTGGGTGACGTCATTGGTTAAAAAGTTGAGGTGTATGACTGCCTACATTCTACACACGAAGAATAGTAATGTAGCCATGAGTGCTCATAGCTACATTCCTATACTTCGTGTGTAGAATCTAGGCAGTCATACGGCTCAACTTTTTCAAACACCACTGCACAAAAGTCACCAACATTCACTCAAAATCGGCATTTAATTTACAAAAACCGACCCCAATATATATAAGAAATACAATACATTCAACTCACCGATGTTGGAAAAGATGATTCCAAAAATGAAATCGGTAATTTACTGTTGATTCTCGCGAAACGAGCTATTGGAGTCATTGTGTACATTTCCTGGTCGCTGCGGGCGCTGACATCTCCCCAAAAGATTTTTTTCGTTAAAAATTCGGTCCCTATCCCGTACACGGAAAAGTCCTGATTTTCTGTGTGCGCGATCGTAGAGAACGATGTGCGCAGTTTTTTATTGGCCGATTGCAGTCTAAGACATCGGCGGTATGTAAACAACACGCGATCGCGAAAAAAAAAAGGCGGGATTTCTTTGGTTTTGACTTTGGATTTTGCTGGAAATATAGAAAGTTCTTCCTAACGGCCATTTGATGCACTCATAGCTACATTCCTATACTTCGTGTGTAGAATCTAGGCAGTCATACACCTCAACTTTTTCAAACACCACTGCACAAAAGTCACCAACATTCACTCAAAATCGGCATTTAATTTACAAAAACCGACCCCAATATATCTCAGAAATACAATAAATTCAACTCACCGATGTTGGAAAAGATGATTCCAAAAATGAAATCGGTAATTTACTGTTGATTCTCGCGAAACGAGCTATTGGAGTCATTGTGTACATTTCCTGGTCGCTGCGGGCGCTGACATCTCCCCAAAAGATTTTTTTCGTTAAAAATTCGGTCCCTATCCCGCACAAGTCCTGATTTTCTGTGTGCGCGATCGTAGAGAACGATGTGCGCTTGCGATCCCGAGTTTTTTATTGGCCGATTTCAGTCTAAGACATCGGCGGTATGTAAACAACACGCGATCGCGAAACAAATCGGCGGGGATTTCTTTGGTTTTGGGCATGATTTTGACTTTGGATTTTTCTGGAAATATGGAAACTTCTTCCTAACGGCCATTTTAGGTAGGCGTGAGATTAATATGGGCTGAATTTGAAAGCAAGTATTTAAAATATTTATCTTATTTTCCCCCATACCTTTAATACATGCGACAGAAAATACCAACTATTTTACAGTAATGTAGCCATGAGTGATTTGATGCACTCATAGGCGCCGGCGCCGGTACCACTACGAGCGCTGAGGGCTCCCTTCATCATAATCGTGAAAAATACAAAATGGATGCTCTGACGGGACTCGATAGGAGTTATCGACAAAAAGTACCCAAAATTTCAGGAAACCCTCTTCAAAGGTCACAAAACAAACTGGTAAGTTTTAATCATCTATTATTCACCATAATTATTTATATTTAAGTAGATTTCAATATATGGGTTTCACTTAAATATAGCCAAAAATGCACAGTGATACATATTAGTACCGTACTGACTATTGCCTGCGTTCCTACACAGTCGGCAATGGCGTGTACCTATGAGCATGTACGTACGTAATAATACTATGTACGTACGTACGTAATAATTACTACGTACGTACGTAATAATAATACGTACGTACGTAGTAATTTTCACTCACGGGTACATTCCTGTAAAATAGTTGGTATTTTCTGTCGCATGTACTAAAGGTATGGGGGGAAAATAAGATAAATATTTTAAATACCTTGCTTTCAAATTCAGCCCTTAAAAATCTCACTCCTACCTCAAATGGCCGTTAGGAAGAACTTTTGATATTTTCAGCAAAATCCAAAGTCAAAATCTTGTCCAAAACCGGAGAAATCCCCGCCGATTTGTTTCGCGATCGCGTGTTGTTTACATACTGCCGATGTCTTAGACTAAAATCGGCCAATATAATTTTTGTTCACGAAGAAACTCGGGATCGCAAGCGCACATCGATCTTTACGATCGCGCACACAGAAAATCGGAACTTTTCCGTGTACGCCATAGGGACCGAATTTTTGAGGACAAAACTCTTTTGGGGAGATGTCAGCGCCCGCGGCGACCAGGAAATGTACACAATGACTCCGATAGCTCGTTTCGCGAGAATCAACAGTAAATTACGGATTTCATTTTTGGAAATATCTTTTCCAACATTGGTGAGTTGAATTTATTGTATTTCTTGGATATTTTGGGGTCGGTTTTTGAAAATTAAATGCCGATTTTGAGTGAATATTGGCGACTTTTGTGCAGTGGTGTTTTAAAAAGATGAGGTGTATGACTGCCTACATTATACACACGAAGTATAGGAATGTAGCTATGAGTGGAAAATACCAACTATTTTACAGTAATGTACCCGTGAGTCACTCATAGCTACATTCCTATACTTCGTGTGTATAATGTAGGCAGTCATACACCTCATCTTTTTAAAACACCACTGCACAAAAGTCACCAATATTCACTCAAAATCGGCATTTAATTTTCAAAAACCGACCCCAAAATATCCAAGAAATACAATAAATTCAACTCACCAATGTTGGAAAAGATATTTCCAAAAATGAAATCCGTAATTTACTGTTGATTCTCGCGAAACGAGCTATCGGAGTCATTGTGTACATTTCCTTGTCGCCGCGGGCGCCGACATCTCCCCAAAAGAGTTTTGTCCTCAAAAATTCGGTCCCTATATGGCGTACACGGAAAAGTCCCGATTTTCTATGTGCGCGATCGTAAAGATCGATGTGCGCTTGCGATCCCGAGTTTTTCGTGGACAAAAATTTTATTGGCCGATTTTAGTCTAAGACATCGGCAGTATGTAAACAACACGCGATCGCGAAACAAATCGGCGGGGATTTCTCCGGTTTTGGACAAGATTTTGACTTTGGATTTTGCTGAAAATATCAAAAGTTCTTCCTAACGGCCATTTGAGGTAGGAGTGAGATTTTTAAGGGCTGAATTTGAAAGCAAGTATTTAAAATATTTATCTTATTTTCCCCCCCCATACCTTTACTACACGCGACAGAAAATACCAACTATTTTTGTATATTGTATTCGTAGTGGTCAATATGACCACTATTCGTGGTGTGCCGTGAGTGGACAGGAGTGAGATTTTTTAAGGGCTGAATTTGAAAGCAAGGTATTTAATTTTAAAATATTTATCTTATTTCCCCCCATACCTTTAGTACATGCGACAGAAAATACCAACTATTTTACAGTAATGTAGCCATGAGTGGTCTGGAGTACAAGGTTATCTTCAGATAAGCTTGTACATGTATAAGTGTACATGATGCAATGCCGATGCAATGCCGATGCAATGCCAATGCCAATACAATCACTTGAACTAACACAAAAGTGGACATATGGGGCACCCTTCAAGCAGCAGTTTCGCTCACAGGGCGACACATGGTAATATTTTCCTCAACTACTCACAATAAGTTTTTCCTAAAACATCAAAGAGTAGGTCCCTTTTCACACCGACAGTAGGCATAGTTTACTCTTAATACTTTATCTCAGTATCACGAAAATGTATTTTGATGCTCTGTCTGTGCTCTCGATCGCATCGCTCGCACCATGTACCAGCTAGCAAACTGAATGTAGCGACCATAATTGAGAGGTTATCTCTGCGGTATGTACTGATACTTTTGATCTGAAGGGACAAAAAGAAAAACAGCCCCCCCCCCCAAAAAAAAAAAAAAAAATGGTAGGGGAAATGGAGCAAGAATGGAGCATTATTAGAATGTATAAAGGTGTACCATTTCAAGATACAGTGTCATTTATCATCATAACTCTGTTGGAATGACAAATCACATAATTATGTGATCACAACAATTGGCACCAACAAAAAATCTAAGTGTGGGGTGGGTGGGGGTGGGGGGGGGGGAGTGGGCGGCAGGGAGACAGACAATGGTGTATAGCCGGGTAGGCTTGGGCCAAATAACATTAATTTTTTAAAATGATTTTGTCTCCGGAGTCTAGGTCTTGGAGTGATGAAGGAATGCTGCCCCTGAAACCTAAAAAAGGTGTGAAAATCAGTGACGGTTTTACATCTTTTCCAAAATACTTTTGTATTTGAAGATTAGTATCTTGACCAAAATTTCTAATTTGATTGTCGTCAGCAGGCATAGACTCTTTTAATTCTAAAACAATTATGCAGCCTTTTGTCTCGGGGACCATGGCATGGTGCGGGAGAGTATGGAGCTATTTTAGGATTTTGAAAGGGAGGTGAATGGAGGCAACTATTAGAAGTGAAAAGGGGCAATTTGAGGGTAGTTGAAAAAAATGGGAGCAGTGCGCAATTCCTTTTCCCCGGGCGTATCGCCGGGTTAACTCTGAACCCAAGAGCATGCAGTATTTTGGAATATCATATCTACTGGGAAAATGCAGCCATTTCTGCAGCCAGGTCTAACTTTGGCTTGTTTATTCTCTCTTCAGCTCTTTGGGTAGACTTCCTTTTGCGACAGCCACCCAAAATGAAAAAAAAAAATATATATATAGGTATAATAATTATATAGAGGTCTAAAATAGGAAGTTAAATATATTTAGCTTCCTATTTAAGACCTCTCTATATATATATACAGTAAAACCTGTCTATAAAGACTACTCAAGTGAGACAAGAAGAGCGGTCTTTATGTCTTGAGCAGGTGGCCTTTATGGACAGGTTCACTTAATACACATTTCAATGAGAAACGTTGTTCAAGGGAAACGAAAATTGTGGTCTTTATAGACAGGTGGTCTCTCTATACAGGTGGTCGCTAAAGCAGGTTTGACTGTATATATATATATATATATATATATATATATATATATATATACACTAAAGGAAAAAAGAAACTTATAAAAGTTCAAGAGATCACCAAATTAAATTCTCTGCATGGAAATGTACCAAATTTGGATATAATGTTGATTCAATGCATGGCTTTAAATGACAGTCAATAACAAAAAGTTTTCTTCAATGCCACAAAAGAAATGTGCACTGAAGCAAAGGACTCTCTAATCCCCAAGTCACAAAGACAAACTGCAGCCTTGTACACCATATGCATGTCAATGAATGAAACAAAAGAATTTCAAAAGGGATTTGCAAGTTCATATCCAAACAGATTAATAGCCAGTATGTCCACCTCTAGCTTGCTGGCAAGCTGTACACCGTCTTCGCATGCTTCCGATCAGATTCGCGATGGTAGCCTGGGGAACATTGTTCCATTCCTCTTGCAGTGCTGCAATGAGCGTCTCCCTATTGATGGGTTGATTGTCACGCCTTGACACACGTCGACCAAGCTCTTCCCAGAGATGTTCAATTGGGGAAAGGTCTGGTGAACGGGCGAACCATGGCAGAACATCAATATCCTCTTGCTCGAGGGGTGCAAATCCCTTTTGAAATTCTTTTGTTTCATTCATTGACATGCATATGGTGTACAAGACTGCAGTTTATCTTTGTGACTTTGGGATTAGAGAGTCCTTTGTTTCAGTGCACATTTCTTTTGTGGCATTGAAGAAAACTTTTTGTTATTGACTGTCATTTAAAGCCATGCATTGAATCAACATTATATCCAAATTTGGTACATTTCCATGCAGAGAATTTAATTTGGTGATCTCTTGAACTTTTATAAGTTTCTTTTTTCCTTTAGTGTATATATCTAAGAATTTTTAGGTGACTCCCGAGTCCTAGGGTTAGGGTTTAGGGTTTGGGGTTTAGAGCACGTATAATTAACCGTAAATTTGGGTGACTGTCGCAAAAGGAAGT
Source organism: Heliocidaris erythrogramma (assembly GCA_025617745.1). Taxonomy (NCBI): domain Eukaryota; kingdom Metazoa; phylum Echinodermata; class Echinoidea; order Camarodonta; family Echinometridae; genus Heliocidaris; species Heliocidaris erythrogramma. Next base: position 2,243,486 of record CM046865.1, on the reverse strand, counting down.
CATTTCCTATTCTTTCTTTCTCTAGCTTAACTTTTTGATTTTTTCAATAAATTTTCCTTTTTTTAATATACAAGAGATCTTTCTTCACCGGGCGACATCAACATTATTTTATTGAATGACATTTGAAATTCCGTTGGACTATTAATGAGTGAGTAATCTCAGTTTAATCCTTTTGAAATGAGAATTGATAAATCTTATGTGATTCAAGTAATGCATCAGTGATCATAAGTTGTATCAGGCCTGGGAGTCTCTCTTCCACCTCCATGATTGTATGTGAAACAATTGCTCGATAAATATACATTTGCATTTCACGCAATACCTGTACCATAACCAAGTTAAATAGTAGTTTAATTGCAAAATGGATCAGCGCCATCTCTTGGCCGTTTCTATATAGCACATTATGGGGAAAAATCAGGAAAATTTCCATCATTTACATTACATTACATTTTTCCAGTTCGTGTTTCCCCTATAACTTCAGAATTTGATAACACTAAAATCATCACTTCTAAAATGCACCATAATCTATTTCCTGGTATAGTAATGAAATAGGTATTTCCCCTCTCCCCGCCTTGCCTAATAATGTGGCTGAATTATGTTTTTATTCAACCACTACTTTTTTCTCTCCAATGTGTTTTTGATTATTTAATTTTTCTTAGAAAATTATAAAAGAGGAATTAAATATATGCATTTCATACTTTGTTATTCCATGAAATGTGAAAATCCAATTTAATTATCTGAATCAGTAAACAAGGAAGCAGTCTTGCATGATATAAAACAGAGCAGACAAGGGTGGAGAAACCTGAGACCGGTGAATGAAGGAAAGACCTATCGCGAGTGAAATATACTCGTAAAACCGCATTGCCACACTGATTGTAGATAATGACTAGGTTAAACATGTTAAAGGGAATGTTGAGTTCTGGGAAAGAAAATTACATGTGAGCTTTCTCATTCATTTTATGTCAGTTTGGAAGGCGTCATAGTAGAAATGTTCACCCTAAAATGATTGCTCTTCAAGTGCCCTCACATTAAAAATATGACAAGAAACAGCTGAAATGTTCGGGCCGTACATTTGTGTGTAGTCCCATATACACAATTACACATGAACTGTGTGCATTGCATGTGATTCTCAACACGATTGAGTCTTTTTTTATCATTTTGGTGATTCCAAAACTTACAGCAAATTCTTAAGTGCTATATAGGCCTAATTAACCTTTCCCAATTTATTTGAGACACGGCTCAAGTGAGAGAGTGGAAAAAAAGTATTCCGATAATGATTATTGGATTTACCGCTGAATATATTCTTATCATCCACTATATGATATTTAATTATCAAAAGGAAATCCAGTCTGAACAGGAAATTGCTCTAAACTTTAACCCGTTGACTACTGAATTATTTTAACTCTCATAGGCTTAATATAGGAGCCACCCGGTTCCCGTGTAGTCTTTGGGTTAAGAATGTTTTTTATGAATGTTTTTTTATGAATTTTGCATAGCATTTATCATATGAATATTTTATTTTGTACTTGAAAAATGGAATATAAAATATGAAAGGTTATACACATGCAGTGTTGATCCATGTTACATTGGAAAAGTTCATAACTTTCTTATCGCTTGTCAGATTTCGTTCAAAATTTTTTAATTATTTTTTTTCGGATTTTTCTGTTTTCACCCTCAATCAAATTATTAAAAAGGTTGGATTGAGTCCTTTGATGTCATTTCGAATAAATGTACATAAAATAAATCAAAACACAAAACAAAGAAAAAAACCCAGCTTACTGCTCTGAGTGTAAGGGCTATTTGTCAAGTTTCAATTTAATGATATTTATTTCCAACTGTCCAGTATAAGTGTACCAAGTAATAAATGAACAAAATAATGTACATGCATTTTTAACAAAAATATAACAAAATATACATTCATGTGGTACCAAACTTTCAAATAATATGACAGACGAGTATCAAGAAAATGTAAAATTGTCGAAGAATAGCTATAAAGCCATCCCACCCCCCTCCCCTTAAAAAATTACAGGCCTTTCTGGCTCCCCAAGTAAATTGTACATGGTCTGTCCACATAAAAACATGCCTAAAGAATCAAAACAAGTATATAGGTGTTATGGTGAATTGAATTGCCACAGGGTGTAAACGTAGTATTTGTAAGAGCGCATCATCTTCATACAGTACATAATAGTATTACATTCTCTTGGTAAAAATGACCCGCAACATGAGCAAGGTCGTATGTCAATGACCCTGTCATTATGACGTCATAGATCATACGATATTCACGCTAGCATGGCAAAGATAAGTTTAAAATAGAATTCTGTGGAAGAGATCAATAAAAAAAATCATGTAAATGTGTCTGAATTCTTCATATCTCTTCTTTATAAAGCTTTTACAGGATAACGTAAAACCAAGGATTTATCACAGTTTTTGTGATAACTCCTTGGTAAACAAGTATATATCCGTGATTGTAAAGTTCTCTAAAATTGTCATGATTATAGTCATTGTGAGTTCAAATTTCCAATCATTTATTTCTGATCATCTTCAGGAATTGCAATTTCTATAGTACATGCCCAGATTATTATCGAAGACATTTCATCTGTTTATTCTTCCCGAACTAAATAGGTGATGTCCAAAATATTAGACTAAACTCAAAACATTATTAAGCTTTATTTCAGGATTGCTTTCAGGATATTACAGCATGGAATTTCGGTTGAGTTGTCTCTCTCATTTATCATGTTGCGTGATCACAAGCAATTTACAGTGGGCGAGTATTCGTTATGTTAATTCATATATATCAGGGGTCTTAATTCCCCCGTTAAAAAAAATCCACAAATCCAGTTCAATAACTCGATGCTTCAAATATAAATCTATAAATCTTGATAAATAGGCAGAATTATTAACCATGCAAATATATAAACAGCTAAAAGTGCTGTCTGATCAAAAACATATTGTGCAGTGGCGTATCCAGGATTTCCCAATAGGGGGGGGGGGGGGTGCCAGGAATTATTGATCGCCGTCATGGGGGAGGGGTCTTTGGAAAAATTTTGCTTCTGAAGAAGGGCTGAGATGCAAAATAGTATATGTGACCAATTTTGAAGCCTATTTAATGAGCAATATTTTCAATTGGTATGAGGATTTTTTTCTTTTTTGCTAGTTTTTTTTCTTTTTACGACGGCCAATAGGGGGGCGGGGCGCGCCTGTTGCGCCCCCCCTGGATACGCCCCTGTTGTGTTCGTAGTCCATGTATTGCTCAACTTATCAGGGGTCTGTAACATAAAGAGATACAATCAATCTTACGATCAATTGTAACTCTTCAGTACATGGATTGCCATAGACTAATACAATTGATATCAATCGTAAGATTGATTGCTTACAGGCCCCTGATATAATTTAACAATTCTGCAGTGTCCCTGTGTGATTTGCTATGGCAAGAGGGTGTCCATTATTTGGGATATTTCTACTAAAAAGGAAAAGAAAAATCTTCATGCTCTTGTATTAAATATATTGTAAGAAGTTTTCTCAGATATCCGGTTAAAATACAAGCTGGTGCCGGAGCTCCAATTTTCCTATCGAGTTCATACACGGTCATCCGATCATGGACCTACTAGAGACTAGTTTCTCTTTCCTCGAAACCCGGGAAAAGAGTTGATTTTTAACCAAGCACGTTTCCACTTGGTGAGGGAATAGTGATGACAATAATATCGAATAATGTGTAGCGCGCGATCTGTCATAAACAATGGCGTAGCTAAATGGGCCGCAGAGAGTACGTGCCCCCAATCAAAAGGGGAAGGCGGGGGGGGGGGGGGGTGCGAAATGAAAAAGAGAAGGAGAAAAAGAACAGGGGGAAAGCGGGAAAGGAAACGTAAAAATATACTCTGCGATTCACTCTAACACCCTCCCCCTAATCAATTGCCTTAATTGTTAATATGTATTTCATCCACCGAATATAACCGACAACCCCACCCCGCCATGATGCAGGTGCCCCCGCAATGACTGCACTCACGCTACGCCACTGATGATGATAATTTGAACCCAGTATAAGGGTGCGTGCCCACTGCCATAGAATTATGATTTCACAATATGCTTGATTTTGTTTGAAATTATCACAGAAAATCATGCTAACACTATGTAACACGTGACTTATATGAACTTGACTGGAAATTGTTACACCCGAATGCAAGTCTGTAATAATCATAAAATTATAATGGTAATGGACAGCGGAGTAGCTCCAGGAAAGAGGCACGTACGGCATCTACATAAGAATATGCCACCCCTTCCCCCCCCCCCCCCCGGCCCAGTGTTGTGGAGGGCAGTGTACGGGCACACGACTAAATAGGTGTCTGGACCTCCACTTGATAGTGATCACAATTATCAAAATACAGATCATTATCCCTGAACATTATCGGGGTCGACGTCCTCAGACTGATTTTATACATTATCATAACCTCGCAGACGATACAGGCACACTTATCATTCTCCATTTCCTTGTCTCGTTTCTATTATGTTCAATCGAAACCAGGCGAGAGTTAAAGCGCGGAAACATTTTTTTTCCTTTATCCTATCTAGTCTCCTGCCATTGCAAGACTCGATTTAAAATGACATTGTAGTATTGGTATGAGGTGAATAAGTATTTGTTTCATAACACTCTTAATTTCATCAGCTGTATATACCGTTTTGTCTCTATTCTGATGTTTGTTTTCTTAAAAGGTGTGTGTGTGTGTGTGTGTGTGTGTGTGTGTGGGAATGAAAATTCGGAAATCAATTTAGACTTTTGGTAGAGATAGCAAGTACATGTTTTTATCAGATCATTGTTAATGGAGTTTGAGTGAGTTTTTTTAATTAACAGTTTCTATTTCCAAGAGTCGACCAATTGATATGCCTACACTATTTTTCAACAAGCTTAGCCTTTAATCAAAGATTGCAATTTTGAAGAATATTATTGTGAAAACGATTTCCCCTATTGGAGTGATAAAAAAAATTGAAAACAGTTCTCTAGCAGTAACTATGATGAAATATCCAAGGCGTCCATATAGGGGCGGGGGGGGGGGGGGGGGGGGCAGTTGCTCCCAATAATTTCGGAAGTATAACTGTGTATCTTATTGAGTATATATATTCAGATGCGGTCAAATGGATTTGCCCCCAATCTCCCCCATCCTCAAGAACAATCGTCCCCTGGATGAAATAAATATTGATAAGAGCCTGAAGGGCGCTATCTGTATTAAAGTATGGTGGTTAACGCCCTTCTGGTTCCAAACAGACGTTATAATTTAATGTGTTTGCATCTTTTTACCGCAACACATGGTCTATACTGAAATGATTCAAAATATTTTATTCTCGGTTCTAATGATAGATACATAAAATTATAGTTCGTATTCCCCTTTTGAAAAAAAATAGCCCCCTCCCCATGCATTATCACTGCCGACTATTAGGACTACTACCCAGTAGGATAATTACCCGCTCCATGTAAGTCAACAGTTGTACAGGGGGGTAGTTAGATTAGTAGTCCCAAAATTCACATTTTAAAAATTGTTCGTGCATATCTTATGCATAAATCGGAGTAGTAGACAGCATCATGCCATTTTCTTGTTTGTTTATTTTTGCAAAGGAGGAAGTACTTATAATGTAATTTGACTTTGGTGATTTGATCTTGTGATACAGTATATTATAATGGTCCGATCGAGATGTGACGACCTGTAATTTAAATAAATTAATTTACGTAATTAGAATTCCCCACTACAGACCAATGCAGTTTCGGTAATCATTGAATAGCATTCTTATCTCTGACCGGTTCAATGTTAAAGGACAATCCAACCTTGGTAATAAGATGATTTGTGTGAAAGCAGAAAAATAAGAAAAACAAAATCGTGAAAGTTTGAAAGAAAACGGTAAAGGAATAAGAAAGTTATGGATGTTTGACAAATGAGATCACTACGTCTATGCGAATCTCAAACTGGCAACTGGTGAGTCGATTGTGACATACTTGCGGACAACTCTCCCGTTTTGTCGTGCACAGAAATATCATTAATTTGCAGTTTCTCCGATGCGCCTTTACCCTCGGGGCAGTACTCAAAGTTTATTGATGATAGCCTAATTTGATAGGTCCTCATGAAAGAAACAGATCCCGCTTGAGTAATACATCTTGAAAAAATGATATTTTGTTTGTAGGAGCAAATGGGGGAGTTGCCCGCAACTACATCACAGTGACATTACCTATTCGGCCAATTTGAATTTCCCATATAATTATATGTATAGTAATTACAACATTAAAACATTTATAACTTTCTTATTCCTTGTCCAATTTCGTTCAAATTTTCACCAATCTGCTTCTCTGATTTTTGCTCTAAAGACTTTCTTTCAGAGCAACTTGCCATTAAGGTTGGATTCCTGCGGCATCCAGTAGGTCCTTCTCCTTCCCATTCTTCCTTGCATCTCTCTTGCCGCGATATGACTTCACATATTTTTTTCTTTCTCTCGCTCTCTTTACTGATCTCCTCTTTCCCTTCCATACCCCTCTCTTGTTTTCTGTATCTCCCCTCTCTCATACCCCATGTCTGTCTGCCTGCATCATTTTCTTTTGGTCCACTAAACTATTCTGCTTATTTCATTCTCTATTAGTGAAGTTAGGTAGTTAAATTAGTTAACTTAGTTAAGTTAGGTAGTTATGTTGTATAATGTAAAGCGCTTAGAGAAATTTTAATAGGCGCTATATAAATATTGAATTATTATTATTCTCTCACCATGCTCACTCTCGAGCTCATCTCTCTTCTGTTGGTCTGTCTATATACCCGCTGTCTACCTACAACCAACTCCCATCCCCCTCATGTTATAGCCCCCTCTCCCCCTCTCTTTCTTTCTCTTCTCGCTCCCTTCAGCTCTGTCTTTCTCTTTATTTCCATGCACTGGAAATATTATAGAGTATTCGATTACATCCAACATCAAAATACAAGAAAAGTAAGTGCAAATAAATCTCTTCATTAAATAAAAAGCAATAAATCTTAATATCCGTACGGTTCGTTGGCCAGGAAACCGATCCTTATATATATGCTGGTATTGGTAATGAAGCTCCATGGCTCGAGAGGGTATAATACTGATAAATAATATCTACATGATTCAGTAGAGTATATACATGCCATTTGGGGTTGGGAAGGAAAAACAATCCTTATAACATTCATGTTATGAAGTTCAATAAGTTCAAGTGGATAAAGCTTCAAGAATCAAAGATCTTGTAGATTTTAAAAACCAGGTATATCTTACATTTTTAATATCGTTTTCATGTGGTTGTATATTCTGAACCCAGGATCTATTCTGACGGTAAAACTGGAAAGACGCATATTAACCCTTTGGAGACAACTGACCACATTTTGTGGTTTAGCTCAATAACTTTTGATTTTGAGCTCAAAAAATATACCAGAAGCATGAGTAGAAAGAGCACAAATTTTTGCACACACTATGTCCAGTTTTGTAGAATGACCATATTGCGTTTGGTGCCTGGAAATTTAATAAGGAGAATAACCTTTAAAATCCTTAAATTGGCAACACATTGAGAGGTTCAAAATCATTGTTTATTATCAAAATTGGCAACTTAGTCCACTTTCCGACACTGTTCCTAACCATGATCAATTTAGCCCGTAAATAATTCCTGTCCTGAAAGGGTTAAATGGAAAAATTCAAGCAATCACCATCATCTTGTGTGTTATAAAAGAGGATTTCATATTTTAGTTTCCCCGGTAACCATCTGTCAAAAGTCATTGTTGTTTTTTGTCCCATTATTAAATTGCTCTTCATAACACGTTTTACATATATTTTGGTTATATCATTCCAAATAATAATTAAATCCTAATATTTGATACGAAAATTATATAACTGAAGATGAACTTGATTTCTGGTACTGAAATAATAATGAACCGATGTGTTGGCTCAGTCAGAAGAGCGTCCGCCTCACAATCGGGAGGTCGTGGGTTCGAACCTCGGCCGCGTCATACCAAAAGACGTTAAAAGATGGGAGTTGCTGCTACCTTGTTTGGCGTTCAACAATTGAAAGGATAGAGCAACGTCGATCTGGCGCTGCACAGTGGCTGCCGGGCCCACGATCAATTGGGCAAAAAGAATTTTCATTTCGGTTATTAAAATTTGGAGTGGACTATAATATTATTATTATTATTATTATTAAATCTATTTTTGAGAGAAACAGGCTAAATTAATTGTTAATTGTATATCATGTAGTAGGTAGGATGTTTGGATCAACAGAATATGACAGAACAAATGAAAAAGTGCCTGGAAAACACAAATACTGTCATTTCCACACCTTGATTTCCTGTTCTTTATTTGTTCATTATTCAGCTATTCAGAATGTTTCTATCCAAAATCGTTTGACAGTCTTCTATATTCAGAGAAAGCCTTGATGCTGAGTGAAATTATTTCCGTCATTACCATAACTCAAGATTTCATTATATATCCCCGTCTTTGTAGGAATCACTGGATGAGAATATTCACACAAGTCAATATAAATTATGATCGGATGTTCCTTTAATTATCATGATTATTGTTTTTAATTATTACGCCAACTGTGCGAGTTTTCTATAGGGAAGTCCTCTTTACCTTAATGGACATCATGTTGTGTTTTCGCCAATAACAGACTCTAATTCGGACTTTGCTCATATTATTTTGCTGATATAGAAGACTTATCATATTCAAAATGCCCAAAAGATAAAGTACCATGAAATCACATTCTTGCATAATTTTACAATCAGGATTATCTCCAATGTATGTTTTTGAACAGTCCACAAATATATCTCTAATTCTCTATTCACAAAACTCCCATCTCACTGGTCTGTTTGTTAGCTATTAATTGCTTGGGAAAGTGACGGGAAAGCTATTACAGTGTATAGATTATTTCGTGTCATGAAAAAATCACTGTCAGTTGAATGTGTAGATCGATGAGATACCCAACAACATGTCATACCTACATATATATAACTAGCGATTATAAATGTGATATAGCATTGCTCATGGTGATAATTATGCAAGAAAAGGAATTGGCATGGTACTACTAAGCGCGGAAGTGAAACTAGAGACTTTTTATCACATTATTTGGCTTCGTTCTGAGAAATCGATTCATTCTGTGATACTTCTAGTTAATGAAATGTCTATAAATCAAGAAATAACGTGTTCTTGATGAAACCAATGAGATGTGATTTATTTTTAAAAATTGATTCCTAAGCCATTTAAATTCCATTTTTACACGCCATTTGTATGTGGAAAAACCCGCTTATTTTATAAGTTGATCAATTATTAATCTTAATTTCAAACAAGAACAGTGAGCAGGACGCATTATTTTAATAATTCCGCTAAAATGGTCGAAATGCAAAAAATAAAGACACACAACTAAATTAGAAACCATAAGAAGATAAAGAAAGATGTAAGAAGACTTGACAGGAAAGAATAAGGACGCAAGACCATGTGGTAAGAAAAGTGCGTGGAAGAAGGTCCGCTCCTTCGTGAGTATTAGAAATTTACCTTGTGAACCATGGAACTATGTTCTTAAATGACCTTCTCAATAAAAATAAATATATTTCTTAATTCACCACCATACAGGGGTGTCGATCCGTGTTCACGATTGGGGGGATGACCGGCGGGGGAGCGAAGCCAGTGGCGTATCCATGGGGATTATGGCGCCCAGGGCAAAAAATTAAGTTACGTCCCCCTCCCCCCCCCCCCCGAGTGCCCAAACTTATCTACGTTAGCGAGGGAGCAATAATTGACCACCGCAATTGAGTGGTAGAGAAGCTCGAATTGTTTACATTGCTAAACGGTTTTCTATTCACTCACTTCTACAATCGGCAGCAAAACTAACGAAAACCTTAAAAAGGCTTGAGAAAGAGTCGAAAAATTCAGCAAGGCTACCTAAAGTTGAGAACCTTTGCAAATGATGTTTTATAGTCTTTATCCTATATTGGGGCGCAATATTTAGCAGGAGTCATTATGAAACTTTCATGATATAGCGAGCAAAGCAATTACATCTTTATATTTTCAAATTTTGAACCCTTTAAGCTATTTAAGAACTAAATAGGCCTACTGGGGCGCGAAATTACGAGATCCTGAAAGAAAATAATTATGCGAGGGAGCAAAGCGACCAAGCTTTGGAAAATTTTCGCATTTCAAACCTTCAAAAACTAGATTTCTAGTGCATTTACAATGCAGATTTGGGGGCGCATAATTTGTGATGTGATCTCACGACTTGACAAAGGCATAACTCTCTTAGTTTACCAGATGTTTCTCAAAATGTCACCAACCCCATTCTCTATTATCTTCGTATCTACTTTGATGTCAGACGTAGTATCTCCGGAGCAGCAGACGTGATCTGTGATGTATAATGGAACCTCCAATTTCCGAGAGCATTTCGGAAGATGAGTGTTCTGCATTCAATTATTATCCTCATAATTAAAACTGCCATTTCAAGAAAAGCGCTTTCTAATCATGACCAGACCAATGATAATTAGCTCGTTATGCGACTAACTGTGGACATGACTGTCATCAGTGGCACTGTAGGTGTTCTCTCTCTCTCTAGTCTGCAAGCACAGACATTTTAACAAAATATTTATATTACTATATCTTGAGTGAAGACTAACCGCGCAGATATTTTATGGCTAAAACATAGAGTAACTTTTGACTGGTTGCCAAACAAAAATAAATAACAACAACAACTGAACGTGTAGGGCTTTTGAGATTCAGTCTATAACATCCAGACCCTGTTTTATGCATGCCTTACAAGGGTGTTTGCCTGCAAACTACTATCTCTCTCTCTCTCTCTCTTCCTCTCACTCCCCCTTCTCTCTCCCACTATCTTTGTCTGTGTCTGTCTATCTTTCTTTTGCACTGTCTTTCAATCGCTTTCTCCCTTTGTCTTCAAGTTTTTTGTCTTTTCCCTCTACTTCCATCATTTTTTCCTCTTTCGAATATCTATCCTACTTTCACCCCTCTTTGGTTTTCTTACGCCCTCTTTGTTCCTCTCTCCCAAATCGCATTCTTTTCAATTCATACTAACTGATAACATTATGATATTCAAAGCCATCTGAATACTGTATTGATGTATACTGTATTATAAAAAAATCTGTCACTTTGTGTTCTATAAAAAAGAAGTATAGCAATCTATCATAAGACCAGTACAATTCATTACCGACCAGGACGGGTCAATGTTATTGTTTTATGGACCATTATATGAAATCATGTATAGTAAAGGTGGAGGTAGTCATTTTTTTCCAAAGGTTCATAATAATAATATGTCCATTTGTATAGCGCAGCTACTATACAAAATACTCTACTGCGCTTAATACAAAGTACCACATTATTACCCCGGCTTTAGCCGAGCCGCCATGATAGGCGCTAAGGCATTCAAGGAATTTCTTCCTACCGGGTACCCATTTACTTCACCTGGGTGGAGAGTGGCAAATGTAGATGAATATCTTGCCAAAGGACATTAGCGCCCCGTCGGGATTCGGACCGAGAACCATGTGATCCACAGTCCGGTGACGTATCCACTAGACCACGACACCTCTGAACGTTCGTATTTCCGAAACACAAATCTCCCATAGCCATAATAGCAGGGGGTTCATAATTCCGCAAATTAAAAAGTGTTCATAATTCCGAAAAAACAACAGAGCCCTACATAACTTGAAAACGACATGTAACGGTAAAGGCAGGGGCGGATCCAGGATTTTGAAGAAGAGAAAAAAATTAAAAAGAGGGGGGGGGGGCACAATGTACACTTTTCTTTCAAATGGGGGGCACACGGGCCGGAAGTGCCCCCTAAATCCGCCTCTGCGTAAAGGTAATCTTACTTCACCGTAGTGATAATTAGTATCTGCATATATAGACAATTACATTCCCATCCATTATGATCATGTCCATTGCAAAGACCTTAGTCTTTAGTCTTGCTAGGAAAACTTCCCTGCATGGTCTTCCATTGCTAACGGACCAACGTTATATTCGGGCGAGTCATTACGTAACCCAAACACTCTTTGCGGTCTGGCGAGATGCATCCATAGATCAGGGAACTATTATTCTTTCTCCCAGCATTCCCTGCATTCTCAAAGTACTACAGAATACAGGAAAGCACCGTGCCACGTACCCGATAACTGAACAGACTTCAGCTCTGAGAAGTGATTGGATATAACCGATAAATTATTTTTAAAAAGCAAGTGATACATTCCTATAAAGAAATTATATATTTTTTTTCATATACTATAAATGCCTTGAAGATCAGAATTGAAAGAAGTACAAGAAAAATTATTTATTTAACAAATTTTAACACTGGTCTTTTCGGCTGTATTTCTATATGCTTTCAAAGGTATTTTCAAGCGTTTAAAAGAGATTTACTATGCAGGGCGGATCCTTTATGGTCAAAATGCATACTTTTCTTCCAAAGAGGGGGGGGGGCACGGGCTGGAAGTGCCCCCCCCCCCCGGATCCGCCACTGGCTCCCATGTTGGTTTTACTCAAATATTATAAGAACTATTGGGGTGTTCTATTGATAACATTTTCACTCCTTCAGTTGCTAATGGCCACCCTCCATCAAGAAATAATAGGCATGTTATCATTATTGGTATTTGTCATCTTGTCCCATACCTACTTTATCTTGTATATAAGTCTACAATTTCAGAGACGGACTCAGAAGGGGGGGGGGGGGGGCGGAATATTTAAAATCCGTGAATGATCATGGGAAATTGTGTATATAAACCATTATAGGACAGACTATTTCAATGAAGGCAGCTACCCGATTTCAATATTTCCCTAAATAGACCAAAGTTATAGGCCTATTATTGACCGTAAACCATAACCATAATAAGTAAATTGTTTCTTTCTTAAATAGTTATTAATTTGAACTGGAATGAACTGAGGAGCATGATAAGGTAATTTGAAAGCGCGACATGAAACAGGTATACACGTTGATGCGATTAGTCCAAATCATGACGCATGCGCATCAGGAAATTACTCTATTATTTTCGGTAATTCACTTGCCTCGAGTCCACCATATAACGACATGACACGGACTTTTGTTATTCCAACTATCTCATTGGCCCTGATCATTCAGCGTAAATTATGACCTAGCCTGTTTTTGCTCCATTGCGAGGTCATACCGAACCAAACAGATACATTATCTTACACATTGCAACATTATTTTGTTGTAATTATTAAGGTCCAGTAATTACAATTGTCGGTTTCTATCTTTTCATGAAGTCATGCTGTTTTTTGTCCGTCAATACTACTATGATAACGTGTCAGTTCCCTGAAGAAATGAGTAAAAGGTTGCCGCCTTTTTGTGATTTATTGTTTCTGCCGATCTTTAAAAAAAAAACAGAGAGAGAGAGAAAGAGAAAGAGAGAGAGAAAGAGAGATTTAAATGATGAGGTTGAGTTTAACGCAGCTGTCACACCTTGGTGTTTTAGCCATGCAGCGTATGCCGACGTATGAAAAATTTGGCGAATACGCTGGCTTACGTCTAATAAGTTATAGGCCTAGGTAAGTTTTATATAAGTTTAATAGAGCACGCTGAAGCACGCTGGTATACGTCGTAGTTCGGCGAGGTCGTCGCAAAATTTTGTGCATGCACAAAAATTTTCGGCGTATTGTCAGCGTATGGCTCATACGTCCTCCATATAATACGCGGGCCATAAGTTGTAAGCGATCCGTTGACACACTTTCACAAACGTTACTTGTAAGTTACTCATAAGTCGAAATACGTCGAGATAATGTCTAGCGTACCCAAAACCTATGAGTACGAACGGAAATTCGTACGGCGTGATCATACGAACGTCCTTCGTGCGGAATTTATAGCGTTCTGGGGTATAAGCCGCAAGCACGCCGTACAAATCCTCATTTTGCTTCAAATTTTCGTGGAGAAAGGGCTTTAAAATTGGATATCATTTCTGTTTTAATAAGTTGACCGTGCTTGATAGGCCTATTTGAGAGTTGGGACGTACCCAAACTGTTTTAACTTCTGTTTTATCTATCTTTATTTCCTGCACATTTATGACGCAAAATATATTTTTGCAAGCTCGTAACTTTAGTTGGGGCAGTAATTCACCCATTGACTAACACGGTATTCTGAAGACTGTTTTAAATTTTGTTTTAACTCCTGCCACGTGGAAATTTATGCTTTTGAGATAAAGCAGGGTGGGTGGTGTTTAAGCTTTGTTTCATCTTGTGAGCAGCACATCTTGGCGATAACCTTTTCTCACTCACCATGTTCTTGGTCGTGTGGGAATGAGGTATTATTGGCAAAATAGACTAAACTTGATTTTCCAAACATGTAATTACAAAAATATGCAAAAAGATGTGCAACAGATGAAACTACTGGTGGAGTAATTTGACAACTACCGGCACGGTGTTTTTTTTTTATTCGCCATTACCACTTCACACCAATGTTAATATGTTACTAGTATTATTAGACTTCCCAATATATTATGGTGAACTTATTAAGCATGTATGCAGAAAAAAACAACGGGATTTTGTGAGAACTTGTGGTTTTTCAATAAATGTATTGTTAAACTTGAAACATTGTCTTTATCTTTATTTCTATAAGAAAGTTAATAAATAAAAGGAATGACCAAAGTAAAGATTAAAAGTTATTGCAAAATACGTTTAATAAATCAAGAAATTCAGAGTAAAATCAAGACAATCAAAGTAATTAATCACCTCGAACAGCAATAACAGTTTTAGTATTTAGGAATAAGTGCACACGAATATTAAAGGGGAAATGGCCGTTTAAAAATATCTTTCATGATTTTTTTAAAGTCAATTTCCCGTTATTATTCTTGTACACATGGAGAAATGTTAATTATCTTATCATCATTCCTGTACATTCTATATCATTCATTCTCTTCTTCTCATCTTTTATTAGCACGTTTAATTTTTATGTGGTAGAAGGTGCAGCTGTATAGTCTTCTCGGCATTATATTGTCATTTTGAAAATAACAAACTTGTCCACAAATTTTCAAGCAGATGTGATGATCACGCGGACACACACAGAATTTTGGAGAGTGGACGGCCGCCACACCCCTACAAAATGTGCCGAAGCCGTATGATCTTCCTAGCAAAGACTTGAGAGTGATGTGAGTTTCACATAAGGCTGCCCTATACGGCCACCTTACAACAAAAAGCCGTTATACCGTAGGAAGATCCCAAGGCACCCTGCGAAGAACGTAAGAACTCTAGGGTCGTCGTACGACAGAAAAGCAACTCATTTTCTCAAGAATGCTTCAAGTTGATCTTGCAAATTGAACGGCAGCCGTACCAACTCCCTAAGAAGGCCGTAAGAAACTATGCCCCCCTCCACTAATGTCTGCGAACTCCAGAATTCGTAGAAACTTAATTGGAGATTCGTAAGAACCCATCGTTCGTAAAAATCCTTGTGACCATAGCAACGATAACAAAATCGGCATTGTATAAATCGCTCTCCCCCCAAAAAGACCTAACAGCACCCCCCCCCACACACACATTAAAAGCCGGTAAATAACGAAAATTGTGAAATTCCAAATATTTCTGACTTTTATTGGTTTGGGGTGGGTTATCTAACCCATGACGCATTCTTAGATTGTCTTGTTTCTTCATTTTTGTTCAAGTTCACGTTCAATTGAATATCTTTTAATATAACTTCAATCTTTCGCAGAGGTCGAAGGAATCGGATATCAATTGAACATTTGCATTATTCACGTTCTCACTGAGTGAGATTGCTGTATACATACTAATGACGTGCAATACATGATGGGCAATGACGTATTAAGAAGATGGAAAGATTCGTGGTAGAGATGGTTTTCCTCGAAGTCTCGTCTGGTTCCAAGCGTTTTCGTAAAAGTATTTCGCTGAAATACTTTTTCTTGTAGTTCAGTTTCCATTGAAAAGGGAAACGCTTCTAACACATAACATCTCATAGCTGACGTTCAGAGATTATCATACACATGGATATTATTAAAACGAAATCCATAATATATTCGTGACAAAGATAACTGAAAGCTTGTTTTTAGGTAAGACGTTAACAAATTTTCACTCTACTATTCAATTTTTCCATGATGTCGTATTTATATTCATAGTCATGTATTGGTATAGAAAACTAGATTGAATAACAATCTTGCAAATGAGTCTGTACATGTTTTTTTAATTTTTCAAAGAATAGTTTATTCCTTATAGTTACTGAATCATACATTTGTAAGTGTTTGGGAAGTCAAGTAGAGTTAATTGTACTCTCGTATATTTTGATTACGTTGTTATGAATTCGAATGTTTTCCGCTATTTCTTTCATACAAATAAAGAGTATAAAATTTCACAGCATGGTCGAAAATAGTACATAACCTCTTAGTTGATACCTGCTTATTTCAATGGTCATGGTCATTCCGTCCTTACAACTTTTAGCGTTTTTTTTTTTTTATTGGTAGTTGACCGTTTACAACCGTATCAGCTCTTCATTTGCCCCTTGGCCAAATTGACATGTTTTAAATGAGTGCGGGTTACCCATTGCCAATGTTGCATCTTCCAACCTTTTATTTTAAGGATCACATAGGCCTGTAATAATCGAAGCCACGGATTGAAAAAAGGGGTAGGGACACGCAAGTTTCTCTTCTAAATAATAATTTTTAAAAGGGTATGACAATTTCGTAAGCAAAATCATGTTTGGTAACTCAGAGGAGGGGTAATCGCTCTCCTGCACCCTCCCCCGTATGACTGCTCCTTTGTGCTGGTACACATCTACATACTACATGGAGGCCCTAGTCGGGGGCGGATCCAGAAATTTAAGAAAATGGGGGGGGGGGGGGGGGTTGCCGGTGGGTAACTGAAAACCGCGAAAATTGATTATCCAAACATGACACTTTTTTTCTCCAAAAATATTATTTATGGGAGCCCCTCCAGCCCTCCCACACTCTTTCGGGGAGGGGGCGGCGGGAGGCAAATTTTCCAGACATGAGAGAAATTTCCTTCTCAGTGAACATGTTTTTGTCCTTTTTTGTTTGAATAAGGGACTGTCACGTTCCCCTCGCTAAAGCAAATATTAATATTTTGCTTGCATCACAAATAAATAGGCACCATATATGTAACGAAGAAGAGGAGAACATAATGATAACTATTACACGAGGACAATGAAAGAATACAATGTGATATATATATTTGTGTCCTGATTATTAGCTCATTGGCATTAATGTGGTCCGTCGTTTTTAATGAAGAGGGTAGAGTGTAGCAATTTTAAAAAAGGTTCCATCAAAATCGGTTAAGAAATGAGAAAGTTTGAAAAGTCTCAATTTACTTTCTATGGCGATCCTCAAATTGGCAATGTTGCTTCAAAATGACAGGTTTAGTATATAGGACAACTCTCCATATGTTTTGTACACAAAATTTCATATTTTCCCTATTATCTCTCAAGGTGCAGCTTGTCTCCTTCTCAGCTCAAGATGGAGAAATGTATTTGACACAACATATGTTGAGTTCACAAAAAGACAAGCATCATTTTTAGAGATAATGGAGAAAATATGAAATTTTGTGTAGAAAACACATGGAGAGTTGTCCTACTCTACCTGTCACTTTGAAGCAACATTGCCAATTTGAGGATCGCCATAGAAAGTAAATTGAGACTTTTTAAACTTTCATAACTTTCTCATTTCTTCACCGATTTTGATGGATTTTTTAAAAATTACTTCTCTCTATCCTCTCCTTTTATTGAATGGATTTCCCCAGGGTTTCATTCCCCTTTAAGAAAAGAATGGCCAAGTCTAACTATCGCCATAGTTATAGAGCAAGGCAATATCCACATATTTTGACCCAAACTAGTATAAAAAAATCGTGATCATAACAAGTTTTATTGGTTGTTTTGACCAATATGCCGAATTACGAAAATGTTGTTCAATATAACCAATATATTTCGTTAATTTGAAATCAACATGCTAAAAATACATGGTCGAGATAAGAAATTTAGTTTGTTATTTTGGCTAGCATCCAACCATATAATCTATTATGACCAATTTGTATAAGAGCGTGGGATGTGATGGGATCATCTATGCCTACAGAGAACTGACAATTGTTTGAGAAATAAATCATATTGGGATTGTTTACTTCTTGCGATAGTATAAAAATGTTATGATTATGCTTTATTTGCTTATTAACAGAAGATTTATATATATACCAAAGATGTTTAATTAATTATTATACAATACATAATAAATGTAGTGTACTTACTAAGATGATTCATTTGCAAGATTTCTTGATAATTACGTTCCCAAATCCATGCCACGTTATGGAAAAAGTTCAGTTTTGTTACGATCAGATTCGCATCATGTTATTTTGATGTGTTACCTCTATTGCCATATTTGTAATTTTATGTTCATTTGAAAGAAAAATAAAGAATGTCATGAAGAAAATATGATAAATCAAATTAGAATAAAATCAAATTAAAATAAAATCAACGTATTTTTCTAAATATCTTCTAAAACTGTCCCGACTACTTTACAACAACTCTCTTTAGAAATAGACAACAGATTTTCATTTCAAAGTGATGTTTTAATATAATTATCTCTTCGATAAATGTCTCCAATGGTTGTAAACATTGTACACTTTAAAGCCCATTGAGATGGCCAACGGTCCTGAAATGCGCTATAGAAAAACGAAACATTAGTATGATTATTGTCATGATTTTATCAAAAGCCAGCCTATTCCTTAGCTTAGCATACAACCTCTTACTAAGCATTTTAAATTTCGTTTGCTGAATATAAGACCTCTTCATGGTCAAACCTTTTAGGTGTACGAATCTGTTTGTATATTTGTTTTCTGTGTGCATTCAATTCAATTGAAATTATTATTTACTCATAAAAAGCAAGATAAACATACTTTACAAACCAATTGATAGATTATACATGCACATATAAATCGTGAAATCAACATTAAACAGTTACATTAAAATACCAATTAAAGATTAGAAAAATCTTGGTTATTTTGCCCCCCTAAAGATAACATTAACATGAACAATATGTAAAACAATATACTACAACTTTTGTAAAGACAAACGTCTGCTTGCACGACTACATGAGGTCCAGCGCTGACGTTTGCAGGCACAAACCCTGGTCAGTCTTAAAAGAGTGTCTGCACTATAAGACTACCATAGGCCATGTACTGTAGCTGCTCCTGACACATATTGACACGAGAGTCAAATTGGGGTCTGTGCTTGCAGACTAGACGTTCATTAACAAGACGGACGGTGCATTCCTATTAGTCAGGGTCATTATCTTGAGAAACCTTGATTAGTGGTCACTGTCTGGCTCCTAATTATCAGCTAGCTCTTACAGTGCTGAGCTTTCTATGCATGTATAGGCTATGGGGGAGGTTGAATGGGAAATATTAAAATGCAGAAAGGCAACGTGAATCTTCTCAGCCCGCCCGAGGGTATATTATGCAGTGTCTCATCCATACATTTTCTTTCGAAAGTAAAAACATTTGTGTATTATAACACACATGGGGAATTTAAATCTCAAAACTTCCCCCAAGGTGGGAAGGGGAACCCCTCCCACACACATCCCCTGATGTATACATGCAATGTCTAATTATTCAATTTTATTTTCGAAGTTGAGAATTTTTGTAGAGTGATTGATTATACTGTGGGTTGCTATTGAAATGAGGAGAGGCAGTGTTCATCTTTCCCCTGTAACCATAACTACCGTGGCCGTCATAATCATCGCCATACCAACATTACAATCGATCGTCAACAATATTAGATCATCAGCACTGGCACCATCACCATCGTCATCATCGTTATCATCATCATGATCTTCATTATCATCATCATCAACAGCATCACCATCATCATCACCATCATCATCACCATCATCTATCATCATCATCATAATCATCACTATCATCATCCTCAGCATCATCACCATCATCATCACCATCATATATCATCATCATCGTCATCATTATCATATATCATCATCATAATCATCATCACCATCATCATCATTATCATCATCACCAACATCATCACCATCATCATCATCATAATCATCATCATCATTGTCATTATCATCATCATCATCATTATAATCATCATCATCATCACCACCATCACCATCATCATCAATATCACCACCATCACCACCATCACCACCACCATCACCATCACCACCATCATCATTATCATCACCACCATTACCATCATCATCACCATCACCACCATCATCACCACCATCATCACCACCATCATCACCACCATCATCACTATCATCATCATCATCAATATCAGCATAAGCCGAGTTTAACAAAGGCATTGAGACCGAGGTATGTTATCCCTTTATATAACATGACTTTAGTAAGCGAGTCGAGTTTAACTAGATTAGTAGAATAATCGCCTTTCAGTTAATATTGCATTCGTGAGTTACCATGGTTACAGACTAGTCGAAATTATTCGTAAGTTCTATACTTTAGTAAACTTACCCAAGACAATTCACGCGCTTTTGTCAAAATCGGGAGGTAAAAAGAAAAAAAAAAAAAAAAGCCCCGTGAAATTAATTTTGTCTCTATCTAGACTACGTATTGCACAAAGGATATCATGATGGACTTGTGAATAAAAGCGAGCCTGATAACAACTAAACTAATGGGTCATTACAGGTTACAATGACGATCGATGCTGGTATAACCTTGGATGTTTCTTTGCACGTGGTTCCATAAAACGATGAACTGTGCTATTAAAATGGTTCATTAAACCATGTTTACTTTCATCATTAAATGATGCCTGATATGCCTTTTTTCAATATCAATATGCAATTAGTGGTGAATCGTGAATAGGTATTGTTATCATGGGGGTGGGGCGGGGTATCGGACGTGGATAATATGCGAGAGAACAGGGCCACAGAATAGGAGTGGTTGTGAAGGGGGAGGGGGGCGGGGTCATTATAATCCCAAATTTTCACGTAGCATTCTTCCTCCCCTTTCTGTCCTCCCTCCTTTTTTAAAGCGTTTTACACCATTCAATTGGGCGAGGGCACGTGTCCCCCGTGTTCCCCGTCGCTACGCCACCATGTGCGATCATAATAATTTGTTGGGTTGTTTAGTTGAACTTGATGGAAAGTATTGATTTGATTGACCCCACTATATTGTTTTGTTTTGTTCTGTTTTTGTCCCAAAGAAAAACGTTTCACATATGCACGAATGGTTTATTGATTATGTGCAGGATCACCTCTTATATTATACAGTGCGTCCCAGAAAAAACGAAACCCCAAAACAAAGGTCCATTGTGACCACACTATGTGCTGTATGACAATAATTATTTATTATCCATAAACTAAAAAAGTATTATGCTTTTAAATCATATCTTGATGGCATCCATCCGTACATGCTTTACCGAGCAGCAGCATTTTGAAAATGACATGTAAAAACTCAGTTGTGCCAGATTTGGGTAAAACCGGGAAAACGTTAGGATCACATGCGAACTGACCCAATTGTAACATGACTTTTAAAACCTTGCGAGAAGACTGTTTTCATATGTTTCTTTCAGTAACGAGGGTAAGGATAATGCCCTCATCATAAAATAGAGGATGGTCAATGTTTTGTCGATGCTGGGGGTAAAAAAAAGGCATTTTTTGTATTGAAATGGTACTTGCAATCGAAATGAAAAATTACTTTTTGAATTTTGAAGAACTGGAATTTCTTTTAAGAACAGAGCGGAGAGAAAGATGATATTTTTCATAAAGGTAAATTTAGTGGCACATTTCATTGTCATCAAAAGGAAATAAAAGGTTGAAAGGGCACATAAGGCAGAAAAAACATCAAGATTATGGCAATTTCCCACCTCAGGAGGGGCACCATTTCTATCACAGGAGGGGCACTTTTTCATCTTTTGTGGGATATTTATTGATTTAGGAAATTTGGGGGGCGTACACCCCTGCCACCACTGGAAATTGGTATTGGCCCGTGTTTTATGAATTTATGATTGAATGCATGTCATTACACGAGGGAATTTCACGTATCATATCTCTTAAAGCTGGTATTTCCTTTGTGTCATGTTCGCATGTGATCCTAACGTTTTCACAGTTTTACCAAAATCTGGCACAACTGAGTTTTTACATGTCATTTTCAAAATGCTGCTTCTAGGTAAAGCATGTACAGATGAATACCATCAAGGTATCATTTATAAGCATAATTCTTCTAGTTTTGGAAAATAGATAATTATTGTCATACAGCACATAGTGTGGTCACAATGACCCTTTGTTTTAGGGCGTTGTTTTGGGGGACGCACTGTATAGTCGGCTTTCACAGCCTCCAAAAGCCATATTAGGCATAGCTGGTAAACTAGACAGTAGATACACACTTGTTCAAAACTGCATCAATTAATTTGATGTTGGTATTTTCAAAATATACATGTACTTTGATTTCAACTTCTTGTCATTGTTTCCCAGTTGTGTTATGCACTGTTCTATACTCTATTCCCGGTATAAGTTCAATCAGGGAGTTATTCTGTGATAACTCTTTGTTTCAATCATAAATCGCTAAATAGGTCTATGAGAAATAAGAAAAAACATAGCGTTTCTAAATGACATTGAAGTGAATTTCTCATGCTGGTAAAATATTGCTTTGCGGTCGAAAACTATATGGATATTCTATGACTCAAAACGATTTGTAAATGACTTTTGTTATTGGTTTCATTTTCATACAGCAGTTACCATGGCAACTGCATATACGCGAGTGTTTCATAAATCATAAATTAAATGCCGTTCTATTCATGCAGAAGACTTTTAAATATTTATATCTCTTTCCCTGACTTACTGCCTTGCAATGTAGGCCTATATAATTATGAAATAAACACATCAACATCCATCAAATATTGTAATTCAAAAGAATTCTATATAATTGTACTTTTCCAATTTGATAGTGATATTCCGAGACTTAATGAAGTGTAATAAAGAAGCATGATGCAATGAACGTGAATCACGCAAGGTTTATTGCTTTCTACCTATCACAAAATCCTTAGAGTTCTATAATCTTGTGAAGCTCTCTGCAGGGGGAGGATCCATGATTTTTGGAAAGGGGGGAGGGGGTCCAATTCCCCGAAAATTCCGACAAGCAACAACAAAAGAAGAAGAAAAAGAAGAAGAAAAAGAAGACTTTTTGACTTTTCAAAATGAAACTTTATTTACAATCTAAATATAAATTATCTACAAATAAAATATTGCAATGATATAATTTGTGTGTATGGCCGCAGGCCATAGAACCAGTAATAATAACAACAAAATACCATTACAATGTAAAATTAAAGTCAACAGATCAAAAGGCAACGTTGTTTTGTTTTAAGACAATAACGTTCGTTACAAACAATTACCAGTACAAATATTACATGCTTAAATTATATTGACCAAACTAGGTCAAAGGAATTGCTCACAGAGCACAAAGCATTATTTACACACCATCGCTTTGTGAAGGCTGTAACGTTATTTTGTAACTTGTAAAATTCAAAGTCGAGAATAATTCTATTTTTTAATTTGGATTTCCAAACTACTAGAAGATCTAAAAAATTCAACGTGCGGTATAGCCAATAAATTGTACTTTTGAAACTAATTATCAAAAAATTACATAAGCGCACAGCTTCCCTGCAACGACCCGAAGCATGAGGAACCAGGGCCCAGTACAGATCGAAGTCAACATTGATGTTTTTGATCAGTTCATGAATGAGATGATGGAGGACATTGAGTGATTCCTGGATGGCTGGACACCGTATGAAGAGATGGATGATAGTTCCAGTTTCACCGCACCAACCGCAATGTGCTGGAATGTCGTGATTAAAATGGTGAAGGACCGGTAGTGAAGGCAAAACATTGTGGAGCAGTTTATACTGTGTATCACCGTCCTTTTTAATGGTTGGTGGGGTATATATTTCTGTCCAATGTATTCTCCTATCGCTGGAGATGACTCCGCTTTCATGCCAAAAAGATGGGCTTGCTGGGTCGTGACAGTTCAATCGAAGTTTCATAATGCGGTATGTAGATTTTGTAGATAAAATAGAAGTTCCGAAGTTTCCCAGTTTGGTCACGAAGGGGGTGGTTGTGCTGAAATGTTGACAAAGTGGGTTTTTGAGTCCGGTCGACGTAAAAACAGTAGGAAAGGTGGCAGAAAGACGACATTTTAAGATGGAGAGTTCTTGGCATATCAAACGTCGAGATAAGCGTTGACGAGTTGTGTTGTAGACTGGGTGCAGTGGAAGACTGTCAGCTGTGCGCCACTTGCCATTGATGGGGTCAATGATGTTTTTGATGAGCCTGATTCCACACACAAAAAGCCGTGCAGGGAAAGCTGCGCTGCCTTCTAGCGATGGAGGAATTAAAGGAAAATAATTAAGTGGTACATTTAAAACATGATTAACTGACAGGGAAGCAGTGTCGATGTGAGCTCCTGAGACCCTCCAAGCAACTAGTATTTCTGAGTAAAAACACTGAAGAGTTGTGAAGTATTTCGGGTCTAAATCAATAAAACATAATTGAGAATCGAAATTTAGACCCCTATAATTCTTTAGATTGAGAGAGCACAATAAATAGGCCGGGTGAGTGCATTGGTTAAGAAAACGTTGTAAAAAACAAAAACGAAAAGTATAAACTCGTGCTTGGAGAAAAGCTAAACCAAGTCCACCATTACCGGGTTCACTGAATAAGATTTGTTTCTTAATATAAGATGTCGTTTGTTAGACCAAACAAAATTGACTAACATGTCTTGGAGTTCATTGAGTGTGTGATGGGGGACCGATAGGGTCGCCAAAAAATGAAAAACTTTTGTAGCGGCTAATTGGTTAGCTACAAGAACCTTGCCTTTAAAAGACAGATAATTAGAAAGAGGGGTCCACCGAGAAAGTGTTTTCTTTAGTTTATTTTTACAAATCGTCCAATTTTGCTGATTATATATATTAGTATTACCTAAGTGAACTCCAAGAAAAGTTAGTCCTTCAGTACTCCACTGGCAGCCAAGTGGTTTTTCACTTCGCCTGGACCATGAACCAGCCCACAGGCCTTTTGACTTACTGTAATTTAAACAAGCATTAGAAGACTTACTGTAGGTATTATAAACATCCTGAATAATATTAAAACCAATATTAGAAGATAAAAATATCATTACATCATCCGCATATGCAGATACAGAAACATTCAAATTGACTTTAGGTATTTTGAAATTACATTGTACTAAATTTTGTCTAAGTAAATGGAGAAAAGGTTCAAGTGCTATTGAGTATAGCATGCCCGACAGAGGGCATCCTTGACGAATTCCCTTTTGGAAACAGAAAGGCGCGGTTAGAGAACCGCATACTTTAACAAAGCTTTCTGCATGACAATACAATAATTTGACACTAGATATGAAAGAGTCCCCAAACCCCATTGCCTTCATTGTATCAAAAAGATATTCATGGGATACATTATCAAAAGCTTTCTTTTGATCGAGATTGACCACAGCAAGAGGGACATCAGCAGAATTTGCATAATGAATAATGTCTCTTACTAAAATTATGTTATCATAAATGGTACGACCCGGAATACAATATGTTTGGTCCTCATGAATTACACTCCCAATGCATAGTTTCAGTCTATTGGCAAGTGTTTTTGCAAAAATCTTATAGTCAACGTTTAGGAGGGAGACAGGACGCCAGTTGGTAATATCGGCGAGATCTCCCTTTTTTGGTATCAAACTAATAATGGCTCTACGAAAAGAACGTGGTAGACTACCACATAAACTAGAATATTGTAAGACATCAAAAAAATCATTCTTAAGTGTGGGCCAGAAAATTTGGTAAAATTCTGTAGTAAGGCCATCCATACCCGATATTTTACTTTTTCCTAGTTGTTTAACAGCTTGTGTTAATTCTTCTAATGAGAAAGGCGTATCGAGGTCTTTCTGTTCTTCTTGTTCCAGACATTTAATGTTGGATAGAAGTTCAGCAGAATTATTATCAATGGGAGAAAAGCTATAAAGTTCCTTGTAAAAAGAGTATACATGGTTTTTAATTTCATTTTCGTTTTCTGTGATATGACCCGAAGGGAGACGGATACGAGATATTCTTTTCCGTGATGAATTCGACTTCTCTAAATTATAAAAGAAGGATGAGCTTGTATCAATCTCTTGAATTAGTTTAAAGCGTGATCTAATCAGAGCTCCCTTCGCATCATGTTTTAATAAATTATTAAGTTCATTTCTGTTTCTATTTATTTCTTGTTTTGTGTCACTTGACAAACTTGAGAGAGATTGGAGCTTTTCAATGGTGTTGTTAATGTTCAAAAGGGCTGCCCGTTTTTCATTAGCCATTTTTTTTCCATACATCTGAGCAATTTTTTTGATTTTGGATTTACCTGCATCCCACCACATCAAAATATTTACATATTCATGTTTGTGTAGCCTCCAATCGCTCCAAAAAAGTAATATGATATTTCTAAAATTCTCATCTTCAAGTAGAGAGTTGTTGAAATGCCAGTAGGCACTGCCCCTGGGTTTTTGGTGGGGAGGTTTTAATTCTAAGTACCCTGCATCATGGTCAGAAAGAGAGCATGGTAAAATACTGCATTTGTGAAAAGATGGTATGAGACTAACAGGCAGATAAAAGCGATCTAGTCTGGCTCGTGAGACGCCATGAATATTGCTTGGGTTGGTCCGATGCCAAGTATAGGCTTTTTGGGAGGGATTGAGTCTGCGCCATGCATCGCATAGGGAAAAATGTTCAATCGTATTATCAAGATTTGTAGAAATTTTAGGTCTATGTTCTTTTGGCATGCTCAGGCGATCAAGCGCTGGATTAAGGGTACAATTAAAATCTCCCCCTAACACAATAGTGCCATTATTTATTGTACGTAAATGAGCATGAAGTGATTTAATGGCTATTAGGGCATGATTATCATCATGTGGTATCAAAATATTATACAAGTGATAAAAGGTATCATCAATGCTAATCTTTGAGTATAAAACATGACTATCAACTATAGCAAAGCTATCAAACGAGCCAACCAGGTTCTTCTTCACAAGTGTTGTTATGCCGGATCCTCGTGAGGTACCGGCAGTGCAATTTACATGATATGATTTCCATAAGTTCCAACAAGAAGAACGTGGCGTTAAATTATAAGTTTCTTGCAGAAAAATAATATCAGGTTTGAGAGCAATATTGTCAATATATGAATGTATGGAGGCGTTTTTCGCTGAACTAGAACATCCTCCTGTGTTCAGCGTGAGGAATGACAAAGTCATTACGAGGGAGAGAGTATGCAGGGCCATATAAAACATGTTGAAAATTAGGCACACTCTTCTAATTTCTTGATTAATTTTTGTACCCGCTGTTGAGTACTTTTCTTAAAACTGGACTATTCCGTAAAGGGATCAATTGTCTTACAAGGCCAGGTACATTCGAAGTAAATTTCCGGGCAATTTCAACAGGTTTTTTCCTTGCCTTGACCACCTTAAGGAACTTCAACAAATCCTTGTCAGACAAAGGGCCCTGACTCGATGGAAAAGACGACGCCCACTCAGCTGAATCATCATCAGTCGACTGGGCGTCATCCCACATCGAAGAAGGGGTGGATGGAGTCGGTGAGGATGGAGATGGGGAGGACAGGATGACAGGGGAGGATGGGGTACCCAATATTCTCGGTGTAGAAGGGGGTGTTTTCCGAACTTTACGTGGTGGTGTAAGCGAAGTGAGGGGGGTAAAAGTGGGAGAAGCTGTAGGGGTTTTTGTGGGAGTTCTTTTTCTTTTGGCAACAATGTCCGAGAAAAGTCTAGTGGGGGGTGGTGGAGTTGGCAAAGATTGTTCTGGGGCATTTTGGGATTTAGAAATACCGGTCTTATTTGTTTCGGAAACCATCCGGGGACTTTCAGTTTGGGCGTGGTGGGAAGGCCCTTCAGAGGGGATGTTCTGTACTGGGGCAGACTCAACTGTTTTAGGCTCAGTTTGCGTGACTTGTGGTTTTAAGCCCTTGGGGTGGTGTTTTGGGCCAACTTTGCCCCTTTCCGAGACTCTCTCGCTCTGTCTTTGACGGTCTGTCTTTTTGCAAGACCGGCTAAGATGGCCCACTTCTCCGCATTCAAAACAGCGCACCTCGTCCGTCGAGACAAAAACACGATAGTTCACACCTTCATGAGTGAAATCAAGATGGGCAGGTGGGGTAACATTAGGAGTAATAAGCACCTGAACCTGTCGCCGGAAGGACATGATATGTGAAAAGGCCTTATCTTTGAAGCCTAAAGGAATGGAACGAACTTGTGATACAACCTTGCAAAAAGCAGCAATTTGTTTCACTAATATGTCATTGGGTATTTCAGTGTAAACATTCGAGAGAGTCAAACGGGTTGTGGGCAATGTAAGCGGTGACACCTCAATAAACGTGTTCTGAAAAGTGAAGCCTTTGTCTACAGCATCTTGGACCGCCGCGCGAGAATTCAAATAGATTGCAATTCTCTGTTGGCTGATCCGAGATGCCGAGACAATACAGTCGGCTGGTACACATGAGCTAGCAAATTCCTTTACATATTCATGAATTGAAAAAGTCGGTGTCGAAACAAAAGAAATTCCATTCTTTCGACTGACTCGAGAAGGCAGAACGCCCGAGTGTTGCCTCGCCGATTGTTGGGCTGAGGTCCCGGGAAGATCCCGTGCCTCCAGCCCAGCATCAGCAGCCATGGCCACCTTACACAGAGACAAGAAACACAGCACTTAAAATTACACAATTTTACATAAAATAAGAACCCAATAATGGTGGACTAAACTGGTTTTGTCTTAAGTAATGACTATACACACACTTATCACAACAAATAGGACCAGAAAGGGTCTAACAAACGGTTTTTAAGCGAAAACTTACGGAGCTCACACTAGACACGTCCTTCCACTAAGAAGAAGAAGAAGAAGAAGCCATGGTGAATAAGAAGAAGGAAAAGGAGAAGGAGAAGAAGGAGAAGAAGAAGGAGGAAGAGAAGAAGAAGAAGGTGACGAAGAAGAAGGAACAGGACAAGGAGAAGAAGAAGGAGATGAAGGAGAAGAAGAAGAAGAAGAAGAAGAAGAATTGATTCGTTGATGTAACACATACAAAAAGAAATCTGACAGACAAGAAAAGAAGTCCGGATCCCCATGACCCACTCTGTATGGATGCGCCTGTCTCTTTCAAGCTTAAAGTATAAAGCTTTGACTAATATACAAAACAGCATACATAGTAGGTTTTATAAGATAATGTAAATAAGTTCTGGGTATAGGCCTATGTTTTATTAATAATGATGTGGGCGATACTTGAAGGATTATCATGGTTTCGTGTACTTTGCTTTCAGCAATAAATCCGTTTTCGTGCAGTGGGCGGAATTTAAATCCCGCCAGAATTTGAAAGCTATATATACAGTTTTGGTAAAGGTACTTTTTCTTCTTCCAGCAGAAATAGGTACCTATTTTTTTGTTCCAAAGGAAAAAGAAATGGTTACCAAATTTAATTTAAAAAATGAAACCAGACGCATATGTATTTTGCCCTCAAAATAAAAAAGATCCTCCTCACCATTCGACGCTCTTGATCGTATCATGATAACTGAATAAATGCTCACTATCATACACACTTAGAAATAAAGGTTCAGGTTTGCACCCTAAATGCAACACTGGCAACACCTTTTTG
This sequence comes from Heliocidaris erythrogramma, assembly GCA_025617745.1. Taxonomy (NCBI): domain Eukaryota; kingdom Metazoa; phylum Echinodermata; class Echinoidea; order Camarodonta; family Echinometridae; genus Heliocidaris; species Heliocidaris erythrogramma. The sequence continues at coordinate 2,213,853 of CM046865.1, read as the reverse complement.
GGTGCAATCTTGCACCCTACATGAAAAGGGTGCAAAAATGCACCTTTTTGTTCTTGTTTGCACCCTTTAATGCCTGTTTGCACCCTAAAAGGTGCAACTTTGCACCTTTAAGGGTGCAGAAATTTTTGCATCCAAAGGGTGCAAATTTGTACCTTTTCTAAAAGGTACAGCTCTGCACCCTTTAAGGTTGCAAAATGTAGCTAACTGCACCCTTAAAGGTGCAAAAAGCTTCTTAGGGTGCAAAGTTGCACCCAAAAAGGTGCTGCCAGTGTTGCATTTGAAGGGTGCAAAATTGTACCTTTATTTCTATAAGTGTGTACAAGAAGTAAAAGAATTATGCCTGCTGTCATCATGATTGGAAGATCTACGAAAGTGCAGCCAAGTCGCCTGTTACGGCTGATAGTATCGGGAATGGGTGAAATACCTGTTTTTTTGTTTAAAGTGAATGAGACTTATTGACTGTTGTATAGTGGGCTGGAAATTATAACTAAGCTAACAAATATAGTAGAAGACAAAAACAAAATAGAGCTTGCAGAAATAGGTGTGGTCTGGTGTGTGGTTTATTCCAGTCTCCCTGTAGGCTGTATCAAACATGTACAAGTCTCACATAGTATTCAAGTGCACTCATGTGCATTCATATGTAAAGACACTTTCATTGTTATCCCAGAACATCATGAATTAGTTATGAGCAGGTGCTCTGCAAAGCCAAGCTGGCATGAGGTTTAATGGCATGCATAAACATAACATTCTCCCCCTTGTTGAAATTGATTTGATCAACCTTAATTTTTTTATAACCAAAAATCCCTGAACTAGAATATTTTCAATTTCAACGACTTCAAACTTGTACAAGACCGTACATGTATGAATTTGACTATTCATTTATACAATTCCGAAGTATAAATGTCCCTTCATAAAATTTTTTATTTCTTTCCTTTGCAAAGTACCTGTACCTGTAGAAACCAATTTATCACTTTTAAGTACACCAGAACATGCATCATTTAAATTATTTTTGACGAAAATTGTACCTTAGTAATTTCAAAACCTTCCAGAAATTATCATTAACACTTTGTTGCTTTAAATACACTGCTGGAGAATAATACTTCTTTGCATGTTTACTCGATATACTTGGTAATTTAAACTGTTTCAAATTACAATGTGCAATATAGAAGTATATATGCAATGTAATGACAAATTCCATAATGAAACGAATCTTTTGTAAACATACATGAAAATATCTGAGGATTAATAATAAGTACATACTTCTTACTTTGCATCATGTTTATGATAATCCATATCCACTACACATAAAAGTATCTGGCTAACTAAGCCTAACAATTATTCTCACTTTAGAATAACTTCTGTGGTAACTATTCTTGTTACCTGACATTAATGTATTCAACTCAGTGTTTAACATAATCTTTCAAGTAACTCGGTTCTTTCCGAATTCTTGTACTTCTTCTTACTCTCCGTTCTGGTGACTCATCTTGGGATTCCTGTTGGGATTCCCCCTCTACACTCTCCTGAACATTTGTGCATGCTGACAAATGAAAAGCATTCCAAATAGTGCTATCTTGCAACTGATAAGTAGCATCTCCTTTTTGCTTGATAATTTTCATTGGAGAACCAAATTTCACTTCACCTTTGTGAACATGTCTCTGTTTTCTCACACGAACATAGTCTCCTACTGAAAACTTAGGAACCCTTGCTTTCCTTTTCTCATCTGTGTACTGACTTGATTTTCTTTGATTCAACTCTACCCTTTTTCTCACTTCCTCTTTAGAACTCTCTTTTGATTTTGGAGGCATCATACTCTTCACATCTAGTTTCGTTCTCATTTTCCTCCCATGTAGAAGTTCTGATGGAGATACACCTGTAGTTTGGTGTGGCGTTGACCTATACGCCTCTAGCAACTCAACAACTCACTCTTTAACAGACTTCCCTTCGATCCTAGCATTCTGTATACCTGATTTTAGAACTCTGTTAAATCTTTCTACCTCTCCATTTGCTCTAGGATAATACAAAGAAGATTTACAATGAGTGATGCCATTCTGCTTAAGGAACTGTTCAAACTCAAATGAAACAAACTGAGGACCATTGTCCGAAATCAAATGTGTAGGAATTCCCTCTCTTGCAAACAATGACATGAGCATTTGGATAACTGTACTACTAGTCACTTTACTACAGAATGCTACTTCTGGCCATTTGCTATGGTAATCTACTACGACTATTGCAAACCTCTGATCATGAGGAGCATCTACGAAAGGACCAGTAATGTCAATAGAAATCTTTTCCCATGGTGACTCTGGGAATGAAACTGATTGCATTGGAGCACTGTAAGTGTGCTGTGACTTATCATTCTCTCTACAAGTAACACATGACATTATCCTTTCTTCAACTACCTTATCCAATCTAGGAAACCAGTACATCTCTCTTAACCTACTTTTGGTACGCACAATACCCTGGTGTGCTGAGTGAGCAAAGTTGACAATCTTTGACTGAAGTACTGTCGGAATTACAATCCTATTTCCTCTCATTACAATGTTATCTACTACTGACAACTCTTCTCGAAGCATAAAGTACGGCTTCAATTCATCAGGTATGGTCCTATGATTTGTAGGCCAACCTTTCTCTATGTACTTCTGAACTTCAACCAAAACTCTGTTATTTCTGGTTGCGTCTTGCAACTCTTCAATCGTTACTGGACAATCTACTTCTACAAAATTCAAGACAAACTCATCATCTTTATCCAAATTTACATCTTCTTCCTTCTTACTCAATGGTAAGCGAGACAATGCGTCTGCTACGTAGTTATCACTACCTGCCTTGTATTCTACAGTGTAGTTAAACTGCAACAACTGAGCAGACCAACGAGCTATTCTCATCGGTTGCCTGCCTGTACCTCTTGTACTTAACATGGTTACCAATGCTTTGTGATCTGTCCTAAGTACAAAATGCCTACCCCAGAGGTATGTGTACCACTTATTACACGCCCAAACACAAGCTAAAGCCTCTTTTTCACCAGTGGAGTACTTTCTTTCAGTGGGTGTAAGTGATCTAGATGCAAATGCAATGGGAGTGTCTACCCCATCCCTGACTTGACTAAGTATGGCTCCTAGCCCATAATCAGATGCATCGGTGGTGACAACTGTAGGAAGATCAGGACTGAATAACCCAAGGACTACTTTCTGTGCTATGATCGTTTTGATCTGATCAAAAGCATCTTGTTGCGCATCCCCCCAAACGAAGGATACATCCTTACGAAGCAAACATCTCAAAGGTTCTACAACGGTAGCATAATTAGGTACAAACTTAGCATAGTAGTTTATCATACCCAACACTGATCTGAGCATCCCAATATCTGTGGGTGCTGGTGCTTCTAGGATTGCTTTAACATGACTATCATCGGGTGACAAACCCTTACTACTGATACAATGTCCAAGGTAACTGAGTTCTGACAAGTGAAACTGACACTTCTTGGGGTTCAAGCGTAAGCCTGCTGACTGTAGCTTGTCTATCACATTCTGTAGATGTTTATCATGCTCAGCTCTGTCCTTCCCATAGACGATTACATCATCTAAGTAACATTGTACTCCAGGTAGACCAACTAAGATGATGCTCATCATCTTCTGAAATGTAGATGGCGCTGATGCTAGCCCAAAACATACTCGTTTGAAACGATACAACCCATCATGAGTAATGAATGCAGTGAGATCGCGACTCTCTTCGTCTAACTCAAGCTGGTGATATGCTGACGCTAAATCCATCTTGGAGAAAACAGTGGATCCTTCCAACTCTGAAAACAACTCTCCAATATCTGGAAGTGGAAACTTATCTACTACAATAGCTTTATTCACTTCGCGCAAATCAACGCATAATCGCACATCTCCCGATTTCTTTGCGGTAACAACAATGGGAGAAATCCATTCACTGGAATCAATTTTCTCGATCACGTCTTCCTTCTCCAATCGCTTTAACTCGTGCGATACTTGATCCTTCACAGACAATGGAAGTCGTCTCAGCTTCTGCTGAACGGGAACGTGATCTGCTTTCACTTTGACACGGTGCTTGAAGTTATGCGCCTTTCCAAGACCTGTCGCAAATAGTGTAGGAAACTTCTGTGCGATGTCGCTTCCATCTGTTGACGTAGAAGATGACGTCGATGAAGTAGTATTATCCTTTACCGTCTCAACGTAAAGGGTGCTACCTTCGACTCGAAGATTCAACTCTTCGAAAATATCTCTGCCAAGCAAAGCTGAACCTCTGCGTACGACGAATATCTTTGCGATCGTAGACTTGGTTCCAACCTTGACACGTGTCTCGAAGATACCAACTACAGGAATGTTTCCCTCGGAATAATCTGAAATGTTGACGTTTGCAGACTGAAGAGCTTCTACAACGAAGTGCTTCTTGTAGACGCTGAGTGGAATTATTGACACACTAGAGCCAGTGTCAACAGTCATCTGAACCTTGGCTTTCCCAGCAAGTTCAACTTCACACCATATCGGCTTCTTTGGGTGTGTGTTAACGGTTAACACTTGTGGCGATTCACGTTCAACTCCGTCATCATGATCATGAACGACTCGAACCTTTCTGGTTTTGCGGCAAACCGTAGCCCAATGTCCAGTTTTCCCGCAACTGTAACATTTAGTTCCTTTTGCCTTACATTTCTCGTCGAATGAGGCATGAAGAGTGCTACCACAATTTCTGCAGGTCTGTTTCTGTCCTTTTCTGTCTCTACTGCTGTGTTTCTGCTCTTTTCGTTGTCCTTTCATTTTCTGTCTCTCTAGCTTGTGAACACTTTCGCGAGCAATTTCACTTCCCTGAGCTATTGCTCTGGAATCTCGTTCCGCATCTTCAATGCAACTACTGCAGTCAAGAACCTTCTTTAGCGTTAAATCAGGCTCAAGCAACAATCTCTCGCGAATTCGTGTGTTGTAGCAGCCTTCAACCACTTGATCACGAATCATTTCCTCCTTCAAGTCCCCAAACGCACAGTGCGTTACAAGTTCTTGCAAGGCTGTGACATACTGTAATACAGTCTCATCAGACCTCTGCCTTCGTCTTCTGAAACGATATCGCTCCGCAACGATGTTGATTCGTGGCACAAAGTACGCTTCTATAGCTCCTAACGCCTTCTCATATGCGTCCTCGTTCGAGCTCGTCACTGAAGCCATGTTCAAGGAGTAGTATATCCTCTGGCCTTCAGCTCCTAAACAGTGTAGAAGAAGCGCCCTTTTCCTCTCTGGTGGAAAAGCATTGCTACCTGAAGCTAACAAATAGTTCTCGAATTGCTGTCTCCATAACTTCCATGGAGTGGATGGAGAACCCGGTGATGACAGAAAACATGAAGGTGGTGGAATTGACATTTTGGAACAGAAAGTTAAATACAGGAACAAAATCAGTTAATTATTTCCAAATCCGTAAACATCCTCGTCGCCAGAAATATGTTGTATAGTGGGCTGGAAATTATAACTAAGCTAACAAATATAGTAGAAGACAAAAACAAAATAGAGCTTGCAGAAATAGGTGTGGTCTGGTGTGTGGTTTATTCCAGTCTCCCTGTAGCTGTATCAAACATGTACAAGTCTCACATAGTATTCAAGTGCACTCATGTGCATTCATATGTAAAGACACTTTCATTGTTATCCCAGAACATCATGAATTAGTTATGAGCAGGTGCTCTGCAAAGCCAAGCTGGCATGAGGTTTAATGGCATGCATAAACATAACATTGATCGCTGCTTATACACTGACCGTGACTTAACGGGTCTTGTTCTGGGTGACTGTGAGACTGTCCATAAATAAACTACGATGGATTTTATTCTAGTACGTCTTTCTTTCTTCTTTTAATCTTGGTAAAGACCTGGGAGATCCAGAAAGAAGGTAAATTTGGCTTTGGCCCAACTGGTCTGGATCAATAATGTTTATAGAAGTCATGACCTGGGGGGTATTTCATAAAGCTGTTCGTAAAGTTACGAATGACTTTACGAACGACTGGAACATGTTCTTGGGTGCTATACTAATCAGATTCTCAATCATTTAGCACAAGAACTGATCACCAGTCGTGCGTAAAGTCGTGGGTAACTTACGAACAGCTTTATGAAACACCCCCCCCCCCTGGTTTGCAGTTCAAATCCCACCTTGGTTTCACCGATGAAAATCATCTTCCTATATCCGTTATGGTTATAGCCCTCGACTCTGTAAAGCAATTTCTAAGTAATTAAAGTTAGACATGTTATCAGATTATCATAGTTATATTATTCTGTATTTTCTAAGAATTACATTCGGTAGGAATAAGTAATATAATAAGAAGATGAGTGATTCAGCATGTTCAAAGCGATTCCAACATGCACTGCAAAAACCAGGGTGTTAATTTAACACCATCTCGGTATCTATATTGGGCTACACCAAATAAGTGTTAAAACAACACCAGTTTCGAATCAAACTGGCGTTGTTTTAACACTAACTGGTGTTGTTTTGACACTTATCTGGTGTAGACCAATATCAAACTGGTGTTGTTTTAACACTAACTGGTGTTGTTTTGACACTTATCTGGTGTAGCCCAATATGGATACCGAGATGGTGTTAAATTAACACCCTGGTTTTTGCAGTGTGTGAACCTGTGCTTGTTTCCGGTATACTTTTGGATTGATTTTTCAACATGTATTTTCAAAAGCTGAATGATTATCATTGTTATCTGTAAATCTTTAAGATTCATGAAATGTAATTAAAATTGTTTGGAAAGCATGTCGTAAATATCGGACAAAAGTAAGAGTTAAGAGAGAAAGCTGCATTTTGTAAAATTCTTTGTTTTTAAGCACGATGAACGTGCTTCATAAACGCACATATAGGATGTCTTATAAGAAGATAAAATTTCTATTTTAGAGATATAATACAATGTTTGTTTTAGATCGCTTTTATAATGTCCCAAACATTTTAGAGGGATATTTCGACCGAGCAAAAATTTTACCTTGAACAATGGGTTAATATTTCATTATTTAATAAAGGATTAACTTTACAATATAGAAAAGAGAAAGGTGTGCTCCAAATAATTGTCAAGGATATATCGACCTAGCTAAAATAACTAGTTTATACTTAAAATCTTTTCTCTCTTTCATGTGTTTGCTTGCTCGTTATCTAGTTGTTGTTTGGCAGGTTTTGTTAAGGCTATTTATTTTGTGCGGAATTGTGTTTTGAATATATAATTGACATTTACCAACAATCAGCAGTTCAACTGCAGTTGAATTCAGGAAATCATTTCAAATATCCAAATAATGGCTAGCCAAAGGATGAAAGTCACACATCATTAATCTATGCAACAAATTATTATGCTGCATGCTCGGTAAACAGTTTTTCAAATGTATTTTTAATCATACTGGAAATAAAAAAAGACATTTACAACGGATGACAATCCCTTAAGCTCAAATTTCACTTTCTGCCTTGGTATTTTTGCTCGTAAAATTCCTCCAAGATAAAGCATAAACCAAGGACGTAGTACCTCCTGTAGTACCTCCTTGGTTGCATAAACCTATATATTACTGCTTGAATATCACGTCTCTATTGAGCAAGAGTGCACGAAACCTTCCATTCATTGTAAAAACGTCAGAACTCCCAATAGTTGCAAGTATATGGGAGATGATTGTCATCATTTAATTCTCTTTTTTGTTTCCCCTGTCTCCCCACTGCTGCTGTGTGTGTGTGTGTGGGGGGGGGGGGGAATGCCCTTTTGTGGTCCTTACATCGCTACGCCATTAAGGGGGATCATTACTTCTCATTTTCCTCCCATCTCACGTACACGGTTAATCAAGAGGAATAAAGTTGACAGGCACACGATGATCATCTACAGCTTTTGTTCTGTGAGCAAATATAAAAAAAATCAAAATTGTCCGACATTGTCACCTGTCACGCCAAGCACGATTCTTTTCCTGTTTTATCCAATTAGCAGAGGCGTATCCAGCAGAAGGTGGAGTCGATGTACGCCCCTTCTCCCATTTTTTAAGGCTTGGAAAGAAAGTAATTAGCGTGGGTCTATACGGCAAGCAACATTACGTATAAATCTATAACCTACAAACCACAATATCAAGAGCACTAAATTTTAGCACATTACTGCCTTGGCAGTAATGTGCTAGGACCTGGACTACTCTTACCGCTATATTTGTGAATGTGCAACTCTTATTATGTTTATACTAGGTTCCTTTATTGAAGATTGACAATAAAGTGATACGAAATCAAAAAGTGATTGTTCACAGCAAGCGTGAAAATTGAAATAAAGTGATTTTGGGATAGAATACCAGGAGACCCGGCTTTTTCGTATACAACTCATTATATCCTCCCCCCCCCTCTCTCTCTCTTTCTCTCCTCCCTCCCCCTAGCTACCTCCCCGAGGGCCCAACATTATATTACCCTTCCTCCTTCCCTCATCACCCATTAACAAAAAATATAAACAACAAAAACAAATCCCGTCACCATTCCTGCCCCTTCCCTCCTTCCTTCCTTCCCTCCCTCCCTCCCTCCTGCTCCTCCTCCTCCTCTTCCTTTTTTCTGCTGCATCTCTTATTTTTGTTGTGTTCCCCAAACGCCCATCGCGTGCCAGACCGTGTTGAAGAGCGATGTATTAATGACATTGGACCTTCGTCTTGTCTTTCACTTGTCCAGCCAAGGAGGCTTTACAAATGCAGACAAAAGCAAATACAGAGTGTGAGTATAGCTGGTCTGCAATCCTCTCCGTCCATGTCACCTCATATTATGCCCCACTCACAAATAATTGTCCCCTGATAGATAAATACCATAGGGAGTATTAACATGCTCATCTCAACTCACAACCATACACTATGCAACAATGTAACAGCAATCTTCTTTTTTTAAGTGGATGGGAGTGCCGGAACAGAGGTATGAGGTGCGGAGGATGGCGAAAAGACTTTGTTATAAATATTAGTATCAAATTTTGATAACTTTCCAAATGATACTAAATAAACAAATAATTTCTTGGTACTACAAAATTTCAATATGGCACGAAAAAGAGACATGATAACGAAGCTTTTCGACCTGCACTCATCAGGTTATCACGCAGGTATATAACAAATTACTTGAAATCAGCTACATTCAATCGCACGAACCCCTTCTGTGCAGACAAAAGGAGTTCGTCCAAGCTTTGCGATTGTTCTGAAATTACGGCGTCTGGGTTGCGTCCGGGTTCATCGAGTATAATATAGTTGATTTCAAGTAATTTGTTATATACCTGCGTGATAACCTGATGAGTGCAGGTCGAAAAGCTTCGTTATCATGTCTCCTTTTCGTGCCATACTAAATAAACAATTAGCTGTATGCCTATCAGATCTCTACTGCCCCTTAGGTCCATTCTCTTCATTAGGTGCCATGTTTGTCAAAGCTAATGTTTAGAATGGGAGAAAAACCGAATATTATAATCAAGTACACGTATTCATTTATGGCCACATATAGGATGGATTTTGTACAAAAGGAATTTTGAAAAAATGGTTGACAATGTTATATATTTACAATAAGATTGACATAATTATGAAATACATATAATGATAGCATAATACTTAAAAAACAGCATTAACAATTACTATATTCAGAAAGTGAATTTGGTGCAATTATTATGACAATGACCGTGTATTCCTCATGCTTGAAATAACGTGGAAGATGTGACAAGCAAGGCGGACGAATGATAAAGACACACAACATTTAGGATGACACCTATATGTCAAGTAGGCTGGCCGTTCATCAAAGAAGATGGGCAAGTCTGCTGAATCTATGGCTTTGCGTGGGCGAGCACACAGACGATGGACTGGTAATGTAAGGACACGAATAGCGCAGACATTAATGGCGCATTGGGGACTCAAATTATATTAGATGGATGCCAGTATGATAGAAAGATGAAAATTAATTCAAGAAACTCAAGAAGCATTACAAGAAGGAGAAAAGGTGAAAATGTAGAAGAAGAGGAAGTGGAAGTAGAAGAAAAAGAAGATGAAGAAGAAGAAGCAGAAGAAGAAGAAGAAGAAGAAGAAGAAGAAGAAGAAGAAGAAGAAGAGGAAAGAAAAATAAGAAGAAGGAGGAGGAGGAGGAGGGAGGAAGGAAAAGGAGAAAAGAAATGACAGGTAGCCTCTTTCCATTGTGTGAAAGATAATGTCATCCATTGACATATGTTTGGAGTAAGCTTTTTTAATTTCTTGACAGTATTGACAAATTTACACTATACAGTTTACCAAAGTCTACAGCCTACAGACGAGAGCCACAGGTCACTACACCGATTGTCTGGTTCGTTGGTCTTCTGATTTTTTTTTTTTTTGGAGGGGGGGGGGGGGGGGGTCATCAAATTGCTAAACCGACATAGTTGGTAGAATATATATGGCATGTATATATGTTGACATTTTCGTCATAATTCATCAATCAGGATGGAAGTGATGTCCCTAAATTTCTCGATCGTTTATCAAGCTTTTCTGCATGCCCGCCCTTTGAAGCCACCTCCCCCTCCCAATCGGAGGCACTCCTCTAAGTTTGTTCTGCCTTCACTGACAAACATTGACAGAAATGAAATAATTTTCAACCATTTGAGCATGTTTGTTTATGTTCCCGATATTCAGAAAAAATATCTTTACAGAAATATATATATATTTCTAAATAGAAATAGAAATAGAAAAAGAAATATATTTACAAGAAATTTAATAAGAAAGAATATTTCCGAATGAGACCAAGCCAGTGGTAGAGTAGTCTGCAGGCACAGACCCTGGTCAGTCGTAAGAGAGTGTCTGCACTTTAAGACTAAAATAGGCCCTGTACCATAGCTGCTCCTTGACACGACCAGCCTAGGGAGCTGGGTTAGGCTTCTCTCAAGACACAATGATTTTCTGATAAAAGTGTGAAATTAGGGTCTGTGTTTACAGACTAGTTGTAGAGTGTAAAACGGTCCAACCATCGGTGAGGTACTGGGGGGGGGGGGGGGGGGGGGGGGGGGGGATAAAGCTAATTTTCTTTTCTAATCGACCAACATCGTACATGTAATATGTCTGCTTGCATGGTTTTATATATTATTTCTCAAGTTTCAGAATTCATACGGCGTTACAAAAGTCTCCGACCAGGTTTATTTAGGTCGACATGGCTGGTCGGAAGTGCTTGTCTAGTCTCCATCGAAGACTGTCATTTGATTTAATCATTTGGGACGTTTGAAGCATACCAACGCCCGACAACAGGATCGCTCTTTTATACCCTAACCCAAGTAATCTTTTATAAATTCTTGCTTTCCCCAATTACTAAATCGAATTCGATCAAATTCGAGTTGACGTTTTTTCAACAAGCCTGTTCCGAACCAGACTGGTATGATCATCGCCTTCTTTTATAGGTCAAAACCCTTTATATTCCATCTTTATCAGGTCAGCAACTGTCCTGCTCTGGTTCCCTTTCATAACGGTCCTATGATATGACTGTCAGAGAGACAAAGCATGCATCGTCGAAACTGACTTAATTATGTTCTCTATTTTTAACATGGAAAAAAGGAAGAATTGATGGCAACTGCGAGGAAGCTATACAAGCATTTGCATGAACCGGAACCTATGACTTGTACTATTTTTAAGGTCAGTATATGCAGAAAATAAGCTTGCCAAATAGACCTCGTATTCTCAGGTCACGTTTAGCATGTTTAGTTATTTCAGTAATAATATTCATGAAATTGTCAGAATATGCATTTTTGAATTTGAAACTTTAAGGATTTTTTTTTTCCCGCAAGAATATTTTTTTCAGGAAGTCTGTATTTGATTAGAACATTTCGTTGTACGTTATATCATGTACATAGTTACACGTACTGCCTTTGACAGACATTTGGAAGAAAATCTGGGGAAAACTGGCTACATTCATAGCATTACTCGATGTAAATAGAATTTTAAAATGGAAGGAGCTATACCGTATACGTGGTCAGAATAATATACAGGGGCCGCTGATAGGCCATTTCTTTTGTCTTTCTTTTCCCTTTTCTTTTCTCTAAATTTTACAGATTCGGCCCAACAGTGCTGATCTGTAGATCCATGTGCTACACGCAAGAGCAATAAATGTCATTTTCAAGTGAAAACAGATTCAGACAACAGCCTTATTTCAATCGCAGGAGTGTCGCTGTATAGGGCGCTATAGTCGGAAGGGGTGGGTGTGTGTTGGTGTGCCCCCCCCCCCCTCTTCTCCAACAAAGGTGATAATGCTGTAATCATATTAATGATGCTCAAAATAAAGATAGCTGTCGATCAATCTAGCATAGGGCAAGTCTCCAAACATGTCACTATTTTTCATCAGCAATTTCCGTCTAGCTATTTCTCCGTGTCTTCTTAACACGCGATCATCGTAATCAGATCACGAAAACCAGTCCGTATCTTAAAGGTTAAAATGGTCTTCACTCAGAATAATGACATTGTCCGTACATAACAACAGCGTATACGGTCGTAGAATTTTGAACAAAATGGACAACCAACAGAAACCAAAAAAAGACTCCATACAAGAAATCTATAACAACAGCATTAAATAAGGAGAAAGACAGAGAAAGAAACGCTTTCGATGAACTCTTGTTTGAATTTCCATCAAGGTTTCTTTATTTTCCACTTGAAAATTTTCGTTTTAACATATATCAAACTCACATGCAATATATACAAGTTGATATAACATAACATCAAACAAAATTACTATAAGAAATGTTGACATAAATGGGAAAAAACTCAAACTAATATGAAGTGCAGTATAATTACATAAATTATTATACTAGCATAATTCAGTAAATTTAGGCATAGTAAAGAAGCATAAGTGGAGGAGTCTATTGAAAAGCACAGATTGTATTTTTTATAGACCCATTTGTGATATAAAAATACTTACAAATGCTCTGGGTACAGTGTGTATATGCAAATATACTATGCGCTTAACATAGTATAACAAAATCATTGATAATTAAGTTTACAAAACGACTACAATTGTATATATAACTAATTTCTATAAAACAAGTACAAATTTATATATATCAAAGTGATTAATGAAATATAATATTATCTTAGTAAGGATACATTAGACTTTACAAAATATATATAGAAAGATAAAGGTACACATGCGAGAGTTTTTTAGTGAATGTGCAAGTTTATATCGTGATTGTGATTTTATTACCGGAACTTAGGATACGTTTCAATTTTTATTAATAAATAATAATAATAATAATGGTGGTTTCTTATATAGCTCTTCTGTCCGTCACGCCGAGCCGTTCCTGGCTCTCGTTATGATTACCCCGGTCATAATAATAATAATAATAATTATAATAATAATAATATATAATAATAATGATAATAATAATAATAATAATAATAATAATAATAATAATAATAATGATAATAATAATAATAATATTAATAATAATAATAATAATAATAATAATATTAATATGTCTTGTTTACCCAGGGTAGCCTCGTCAGTATCATTATACTGTTCTCCCTGAGGGCCTTGCAGGCAAATTATTACCCCGTCATAGCCTATAGCGGCCAAATAGGTACTATAGCGCTCTGGCATATCGGGTACCAATTTACACATGGATGGAGAATGGCAAACATGGATGAATGTCTTGCCAAAAGACGTACTTAGTGCCGGCTGAGATTCGAACCGTCAACCCCTTGATTGGGATTGCGAGTTGAAGTGAAAGAACCACTATACGACACCTTCACTTAACACCATGCAACCCATTATATGCCCATGATGACAATCTACGTAACCTATATGTTGTTGATCGTCTATTGTCATGATTTGGTTGCTAATTCAGGGTCCTCCGAAATAATAATAATAATAATAATATTTGATATTTATATAGCGCTCATATCCACCATGAATGGTGGCTCACAGCATTCAAGGAATTAATTCCTGCCGGTACCCATTTAACACCTGGGTGGAGAGTGGCAAATGTAGATTAATGTCTTGCCAAAGAACAGTAGTGCCGCGCCGGGGTTCGAACCCACGACCTTCCCATCTCCAGTCCAGTGTTTAAACCACTCGACTCCGATCCGGCTAATTCAGGTATCGCCTGTTTTAAACAACCTACACATTGATCTTTACCATGTTTACGTTACATTCCAAAGCAATAATTGCACTCGATTTAGATTTTAGATATCAACCACCTAATTCTGACGATGATGCCAATATTTCAAGAGATGTCTGAGTACCGATAAGGTGGGGTAGGGGGTGATTTGTGAGGTTTCTCATTCTCTATATCCCTATGTGGAAGATGAAAAGGATTGCTCTGGAAATTATCCCATAACAAATGAACATAGCTATATAGAAATACCAGAGAAGACTAGATTTTGATGCCAAGTGTTTGTTCAGTGCGTTTCATATTGTGATTTTCGGCAGTTATTCCAATTTAATAGTGGATTCTTCATAATAGCGTTCAAATAGTTTGTTTTCAACACCATCTTTGAAATAATATTTTTTGACGTTTACGAATATATAAAATATGCGTTTGAATTAATTGAGCAGTTTCTTACGCTTTCTTGAACACAAGTTGTCAACACTTTTCTTTTCATGAAACGTGAATGTTTGAGGAAAAATGTAGAGCAAATTATCGTTACCCTTTTGGAATGCATTCAAAATCAACCTTCCCAAACTGTCAATCATGTTTATTTCATTTTAATTCGAAAGGTTCTCGAAGACGTAATTCTTTGATGTCATATCATTTTTTGAATTATATTTGGATGCTCTAAGGGATATGTGGGTGTAAGGATATTCGATGACATCATGAATAATGTAAATTGGCGTGTCAGTGAACATGGAATGTGGCAGAGACATGTCTCTGCTCAAGGCTTTTCTCTCCGTTCAGAGGATTCACAGTCTACTGACGATGTTGGCTTATCGATCAAGATGGCGATGCTACTGCTGCTGCTGCTGCTGCTGCTGCTGCTGCTGATGATGATGACAAAATTGAGGAGGAGGATGATGATGATAATAGTGATAAATGATAATGATGATGATGATGATGATGATAAAGAAGAGGAAGGTAATGATGATAATTATGATATCCATGATAATGATGATGATGATAATGATGACGATGATGATGATGATGATGATTATGATGGTAATGATGATGATGATGAGGATGATGATGCTGATGATGAGGATGATAACAAAGTTTGGAAAGGGCTGTATAATATTCTTCTCATGTCCCAGTTCTCCCTCACCCTTTCGTTTCTATCTCTTCTCTTCTCTATTTTGGAGTCATTAGTTTGTAGGTGCGATGATGGATCTTTCTCAGCAGCTCCGCTTCTGAAGGAGATTAATGTGATTCACATGTTACCAACTTTTATATAATAATGTTTCATATCGCAAGGAATTAGTGAGGATTTTGCAAGAGCTTGAATTCTTCAGAATACTGATATTTCCCCCTCTTCTTTAATCCTTTGAATTTTATTATTCATAGATCGCATTATTGATGGATTAACGTTCATCTTCAGCCTACACATTCATGACATTCGGTTATCTGTTTCTAGGTTAGGATATGTTTAAAAATGTTCAACCTTTGAACTATTTTGTGTATTTTAAAATATTTTAGCTGATAAAGCGTTCTGACATGCAGTTTCCAACAGTACTTAGCGAATTTCGGTGATAAAATTCTTTATGCAAGTTTTTGTTTTATATTTTTTTTGTTTTATCTATTTAAACACGGTATACACACCTGCTTTCATTCGTTTTTTCAGCAAGTTCATAATGCATGTGGAGTGTTGATGTATTGAAAAATAGCACGAAGAATAACGTAAATATATTATTTGATATTATGACGATCTGCAGAAAGGACAATGCCACCATTTATATATTTCATTGGTCATCAAAATGGAGGAGGTGTGATGATAAAAGAAATTATCATTATTCCCCTGTTATTAAAACCTGTACATTATGTATGGTCATCTTATACTTGGGGAAAAATGCAGACCTGGGAGGATGCTGAAAGCCATTATTAGAATTCAGTGGCGTATTTGTTAACTTCTTCTTCAAAGTAGTTTAGCCAACGATTAATTTCTCAAACTGTCATGATCTCTTTGATAATTGCAATCATATGTTTTATGATTGTATGATGTCAAACCTACCTTTATTTTAATATATTTGACATTGCTAAACATGCTGGGGCCGACTGGCTACAGGCCAGTCAATATTTTAGGTAAAAACGGCCGGTCAAGAAAAAAAATGAAAGAAAGAAACAAAAGTACCGGTTGCTTGGAAATTACCCATTTTAGTCCCAATCCGCCCCTGACTACATGTATATGTAAACTGTCTTATAAATTCTCATGAATATGCAATGTCTGTTTTCACTCTGACGCTTTCTTTTCCCTTTTCACCCCTCTATTTCCGCATCTTTTATGTTTATCTTTTCTCCAATCCGCTTTCTCTTCTTCCATTAATTTATCTCTTCCTTCACCTCAACTTCCTTCAACTTTTTTTTTTCACTCAATCTTCAATTCTAATGTCCCAATTCATAGTCATAATCTTAAAGTCTCAATTTATACTCTCTGCATGTTGGACCTGAACGTGCTCACTACCATGTTTTTAAAATTACGATGTTTTTATAATTCAGTTTACTTCTCTCTCTCTCTCTCTCTCTCCCTATTACTCTCTTTTTCATTCTCATCTCTCCCTATCTTATTATTCTCTCTATTTTTTCTCTCTCTTTCTCATTCTCTTTTTATTTTAATTTTTTTCTGGGGTTAGGGTTTGTTAGAAAATTTCCAGCTGACATATTTGTCGGCATATTCGAGACCCCCATTCAAAATGGTCTATCGATGCCCCTGTACTCATTTCTATATCTGCTGCATAATATTTACTCTCATCATGTTCATGTGTCTTGCAAGGGCACTTCTCCCTTTAGGATTGGCACATCCCCAAAAGACAACCGGGGTGTTTCACAAAGAGTTAAGTTTGACTTAAAGTCATGCGTAAGTGCCAATGCGCATACGGTATATTAAAAGCGTAATTTCATTGGTAGATTAGTGCGACTTTAAGCAAAACTTAACTCTTTGTGAAACAAATGATTGTGATCTTGGGCTTAAAATGGGAGAATAGATCAGATATTCATGACTCTGATTATCATTATGTTAAAGATCATAAAGACTACATGTTTTCAGACCAATTTATTACACCATTTATTGTGATCAGAAAATATAAGTAAGTAAGTCATCCACGTTCACATGATTTTCAGTTTATACTTTTGTAAACAGGTAGATAATTTGACAGGGGGAGGGGGGGGGGGGGTGTCATTTTCCACGACGATTGTAAAGAAAATTCTTTCATATTTTGATATCCAATTCACTGAATGCAATGCTTTATTCTTTTCTTTTTTTTAAGGAATATGAAAACGCAAAATTATGTGATAGATAATGGGGAAAAACACAGAGAGAATATGAGAACTAATTGATAATAAGTTCAAACAGTCAAAAGAGATTCAAAATTTGTTTTCAGAGGGTTTTAAATCAAAGCGAATAAATGGATGGATATCACAAACGTCTATATTGATTAATTTCGATTCCAAATTACGGATTACTACGTTAAAGCATCTTCCAGCCTCTTGATTTCTGCCGCCATACCAATATCCCGAGGTATATTGTCTACTCGGAAGTTCTCTGTTACGGAGAGGCATTTCCGCGCTTGAACCAGTGCACGTTCATGGTCATTGTGATCATAGGATGATGTCTGCCCGTTGCCAGATTCGGACATTGACCGCTAAGATGTATTTTAGGATAAGGGAAGGGATGAAATATTCCGTTGGTCAGGGAAGCTCTCGCACATGGTGGACAGTCGCTTCTTATTATGGTGATTGAATTTGAGTATCGTTGGATAGAGCAGTGCGCTGCATCATGGGTAACATGCACGGGCGGGACGGACGGACTTCGTCTGGCCAAGGAGTCTGTAATAACTCCTTGGTCTGACTCTAACACTTCCCTGATCTGACCAAGAGCTAAGCATTCATTGTGAAGCTACAACAAAGGAGGAGTGGGGCAGGGGAGGGTAAGGGGAGGGGGGAATGGGAGGGGGGAAGGAGAGGGGGAAGGGGAGGGGGAAGGGGAGGGGGAAGGGGAGGGGGAAGGGGAGGGGGAAGGGCTGGTAGTGCAGGATGAAACCTAGTAGACGTACTCGGCAAGTTAAAAAAGTCACCAAATTCAGTGCCGTGTATATTTTTCCAGTTATTGTAATGAACGTTACCATTGTCTTACGTCGTAAAGTCTGTAAAATTAGTATTGGATCCATTGTGTAAGTAACTTCGTCTCTGGAAGAGGAAAGGAAATTACAACTTTACAAGTACATAGAGATAGAGAGATGGGCCCCTGTGCCAATGGTTTTTTTTAAGCTTTTTTCACGTCAACAATAATTATTATCATTAGTCGGTATAGGCCTCAGACTTAATCTTAAGAAATTTCCCCATATTCCATCTTTCTAGTATTCTATTTTCCCACTCTGTACCGTTCTGGGGAGCATTTCATCAAGCGTTTTGTCAGTGATTTTTACCGACAACTGTTATAAGCTACTGATATCCTTGCATCTGATTGGCTGAGAGCAAATTTGTGGGTAAAAATCACTGACAAACGCTTGATGAAACGCTCCCCTGAATATAACCCCCTCTCCATCCTTCCTTCCTTCCCTGAAGTTCCCTCCCTCCCTTTTATCTCCCCCTCTCTCTCCGTCTCTCTCCTCAGGTCCTCCATGACATGATGAAGTGGGAGAGTAAGCAACAAGTCAGCAGGAGAAGTGCAATGGATGAAGCACACAGAATAATTTGGATGAAATTCAATGAGGCTGGTTGGGTCAGGATATAAGTGCCGAGTCTGAAGGGAGGCGTCACATGTTCTCTCTTATGCAGGTGTGAGACTCATCGCCGCTACAGTGTGTCTAACCAAATGTCACAATCCGTTACTTTCCAACCACAGTTAGCATGCATAGTAGCCATTTATGTTTGTAATACAACAAGCATTGTTGTATAATTTTTTTTGAAACGGTGTTTCTGGAATTTGAGGATTTTTGAGCTGCAGTTTCCCTGTTTTGCTGGCAGGAAATACAAAATAGCTCAGACAATGAGGTGTGTGGAAACAATGATATAACTGTCTTGTCAGTCTTTGTGAAGTCGGTAATTTTGTCCTCTAAACATTGCATATACCCAATCTCTCCGTCCATCTCTCTTTTCCGAATTTCCAAAGACGAAAATGACAAAAAGAATGGAAATTATTACACGAAACGACAAAAATTCGTCACGGAATCTTGAAAATAATGAAACTAAATGATGATACGAATGTTTTCCCTACAATCCCTATAGTCCTTAGGGTCTATGACTATAGAATAAGGCCAACAGACGTGGTTTAGGTGTTCAGAGTCCTAGGCTCAATCTGATGAGGGATTTGTATAGTTATATCAAAACATATTGTTGGGTACAATACTTTTGATTTCTTTTGTTAAAATTAATTTTGACATTAAATCCCTCGCTCGAGGGCCCAACAACAACCGTTTTCAACAACAGCATATAGCACAACAGCAACGGTCTCTCCCAGTGTCCCAGTTCCACCTGTCCGCAACGGATCACTATTTTTCGCTTTCCTTCCATTTTATGAGACGGTTTGTACTGAACCAGGTACATGGAAATGGCATGCATACGTAATAAGTGCAGGTAGGAGAGGACTTGAACTGGAGATGTCCTGACCGATTAGTCATACCTATGCGGTAGAAATCCCGCGTCTGGGTTAGAGTGAGAGATAGGGGGTGGCCGGGGAAAGCGGGCATGCAGGGGAAGGGGGCTAGGTAGGCCTATAATAAATTTAATAAAATTGGTAAAGGTATGCCCGCTATAGGTACACTGTAAAAAAAAAAGTACTGTAAAATTACAGCAATCTGATGTCAGCAGAGTCGCCAGAAATTTGCTTTAAAAATACATGCTGTATGTAATTTTAGCATACATTTCAGATCTGTAATTTAGATAACAGGTTCTTATGTAATTGCGTTGGAACCCGAGTCCTACAATACATTAAGGTAAAAAATTAAGCTGTAAAATTACACAAAAAACTGTATAAAAACCCCATTTCGCCTTAAAATCACAGGTTTCTGATGTAACTCAGTTTCGCAATTACAAATGAGGTACTTTTAGGGGGAAAATGTAAAAATAACATCACAACTGCTGTATTTATAATAAACAGGACAAATCTGTATTTTTTCCCCTGTAAAAAAAAAAATATTTTTTACAGTGTATCTGGTAAAGGTGCAAACTATTTTGCGAGCTTTCTAATTCTTTATAAGATAAGATTTTTATTTAATCGACCCCATCTCGGGGTATGAAAGCACAACATATTTACAGTAATATATATTGAATACAATGTACATGGGTATATAGTATAGTTTGTAGAGGTGTCGTAGTCGAGTGGTTTAAACACTTGACTGGAGACGGGCAGGTCGTGGGTTCGAACCCCGGCACTACTTCTTTGGCAAGACATTAATCTACATTTGCCACTCTCCACCCAGGTGTTAAATGGGTACCGGCAGGAATTCATTCCTTGAATGCTGTGAGCACCGAAATCGGTACCCTAGCTAGAGCTGGGGTAATATTGGAGCGCCTTGAGCACCATTCATGGTGGATATGAGCGCTATATAAATATCCAATATTATTATTATTTACAAATTAAACAACATTTCTCAACAAAACATTCAACAAACAACTATAAATATTCTTACGTGGAAGAGTATAGTAGCAATTTCACATGAAAATGATTACTCTTTAAAATAATGCCCTCATATTATTCTAAATATGGCTAGAAATGGTTTTAAACTTCAGAATATATTTCAACGCCACGTAGCTATGTGAGTCATATAGCCATATAATTATGTTTGCAATATTTTACACTGTTTCTGATATTCAGCAAGATAACGCTAATTTGATATCATTTTGATGATTCCAAAACCTCAAAATACACAGGTATTCTTATTTCCTACATACATTATATTATTTATACCCCCTCCTCCCCCCCCCCCCCCCCATAATTTCTAGACAGTTTCCTCCACAATGCAATGCATGACCAGTAATCAACATTAACGTACTTCTGAGGTGTTGATGATATAATTTTCGTCACTATAATGTAATCGAGGCTCAGGTCAGTACCATATGAATATTGTTATTATCTATCTATTTATATTTATTTATTTTATCTTACTTATTCTCTACTGCCGGATTGGCCTGTCCAGTTAAATGCAAACTCCTTTCCAAAGGCGCCCTGCAGTTTAACAAATCATTATTATGAAACTGTATCTAATAATGTATTTCTTGGAGACAATTTCTAGTATTGCGCTTTTGATACTGCTGCATGTGTACCATTTCTTAGAATTTGATTTAATACTGCTGCAGTTCTGTACTATAGCCTACGGAGCTGTACATGGGATCCATATACCCTGTGTGTTGGAAGGGGTTGGAAAGCATCACCCCAAAAAACTAGATCTAAATATCACCATTTCTCACATAATTTGACCCATGCAACCCACCCTCGGAATTTGCTATAGGGGTTACCTTCGAGGATCAACTAAGATTGTAAAAATTTAATGACTAAAAAAGACAAAAAAAGACAAAAATCGGTAGTTTTTTTTTTAAACTCGACATATAACTTGTATGGATGGGACTACACATGCATTGTAAGTATTGTGTAGTCCCATAATAAGTTACAAATGCAAGGTAAAAAAAACTGCCGATTTTTGTCTTTTTTCCTCTTTTTAGTCATTCAATTTTTACAATCTTAGTTGATCCTGGAAGGGAACCCCTATATAGCAAATTCCGAGGGTGGGTTGCGTGGGTCAAATTATGTGAGAAATGGTGATATTAGATCTAGTTTTTTTGGGTAATGCCTTCCAACACACAAGGTATATGGATCCCATGTACAGCTCCGTATATAGGCAAGTACCAGATTGATAAGCCAAGGAGCTCGTACAGCTAGTTCTGTACAGCATTTTACTTTATCTTAAGTTTTGTTAATTTTCTATTCTGATCATGTATGATTGAACTTCTATTGGGTTTGAATATGGATTTGAATTTATACATTACAGGCAGACATGAGAGGAGGGGAGAGCAATGGTCGGGGTGGCAAAGGCGTAGCCAGGATCATTTTCAGTAGGGGGCACTGGGGGCATCGCCTTTCTGTAGGGGACACAGGAGACGGTTTTATTGTTTTGCAGCATGAGATGGATCTAGAGGGATGGCTTTGTGAAACAGTCATCGTAGTTCGTGAAGGAGGGGGGGGGGGGGGATTCATTTACACCTTTTTTGTCACTGTGAGCATATTTCGGCAGTAAATGGGGCAGATCACTAAATTGCTGATGGGTCTGGATTTTTCATGGGGCACCCGGGGCCACAGAAAATTTGTGCGGAGCATGTGTCCCACACCCCCTGGTTACGCCGGTGAGGGTGATGAGAAGTGCGTAGTAAGAAAGGTAAAACTGAAATGGAGGGGTGATGTCGTTCTGCGATCAGCTGATGCTTGGCATGATAGGTAAGACGCAGGGGAGGGGGTGCCAACTGAAAAAGGAGGGGGGGGGGGCGGGGAGGGTTGGAAGGTGAGGAATAACATGATGCATAGATAGATTGTAGAGATCGAGGTGTGTGATAGATTGAAGGAGGGGTGTGTTGGAGGTCATTACCTACTCTGAGAATGATTGTGAGCATGACAGGGGTCGATTTGGGGGTACATGGGGGATCTTACACCTGAGAAATATAGGTAAAAGGAAGAGGTAAAAAGAAGGAGTGGAGGGGAAAACAGGAGATGATTTCTCCAGGGAAAGGTGTAAGGAATAGGAGTGTGAAATGGACTAGGTATAGGGGCTTCGATCGTATGAAAGTGGGATACGCTATAGCAGACAAGAGAGCTACAATACAAAACTGATAACGAGCTGTTGTTTTAAGATGATTTCCCTTGGAGTTTGAATATTGGTCATATTTACAAATCTGGATATAATGTGATATACTATATCTTTATTTCACAATTCTGTAAACGGAATAAGATAAAAGGCCGGCCCTATATAGGGTCGCCGCTATATCAAGCTAGATCATGTATACATGACTTTATGAAAGAATATCACTAGCGAATGCACACTCTCTACATTTTTGGGTCTAAAATTCTAATATACTGGATGAATTTTACGGTGAGTACCAGGTGAGTAATGTATAGGCATATATCAATTCCTGATGTGACTCTATAAAATCAATAAAAAGAAAACCGAAGTCCTCGAATCTATCGAGAAAAATAAATATTGATCTTCCTCCCTGGTGTACTGCTATATTAGGAGAGGAAGGTTTGACGGGATGTGAAACATTATTCCAAGGAGTGGAGTGACGTATATATAGCCAGGCCTATATGTATTCACTTGGGTTGACTGCATAACACAGGGACTTTTCTAAAGGGGGTGGGAGGGGCGGGCGGGAAAATGCCCCTAAATATATACATATATATATATATATATATATATGTGTGAAAGAAATTGCGAGAATAACGTTGCGTAGCTCAATCAAAGTTCCCCAGAGCTGTCCTCCCTTTTTGAAATTTTTGCAAAGGCTGAAAAAATGTCTCCGCCGGGAAACGAACCCGGGTCGTTGGCTTAGAACGCCAATGCCTTAACCACTAGACCACGGAGACGGGTTAGTGGTTTCGGCGACACCAGATTCAATTGACCGACAGATTGACAAATCCTCAACCTCAACCCTACGCAACGTTATTCTCGCAATTTCTTTCACATTTGTATTTATTTCCACGAGATTTGCCAAAGCTGTTGTATATGTTATTTCCTTACACTTATATATATATATATATATATAATTTTTTTTTTGCTGAACAGGGGGTGGGGATATTATCCCTGAAACTTAACTCATAAGATGGTTTCTCTTTTCTATCTCTCTTCCCTGTTTTCTTGTATGTATTTCTCTTCCATATTCGACAAGAGAATCCCCCTATCTCCCCCCCTTTTTTTTCGGGGGGGGGGGGGGGGGTATTAGTCAAATTTTGAAATGAGAGAATCTTGTGCTGCTTCTATGCAAATTTTGTGTGTGACATAATTATCCCACTCACCCCATTCAAAATGTTCTAGCTATGCTCCTGGTTAGCATGGTTAGAGTTGACTTGGCTACGGTCTAAGGGAGGTTTGGATAACTGTTCGAATCACTTACCTTGGTCAGTGGCGGATCCAGGGGGCGTTTCATCAAGTGTTTTGTCGGTGAGTTTTACCGACAAATTTGCTCTCAGCCAATCAGATGCAAGGATTTCAGGAGCTTTTAACATTTATTGCAACTTGTCATTGTCATTGATGACAAGTTTTATGAAACAGGGCCCATGATTGTGAAATGGAGTTGGCGCTTGCAATTCAGCATTTTTACATATTCACTCATTGAAGAAAAAGTAGGTAAAGCTTTTATGTATGTTATAGGCAAATCAAAATGGGTTTTTTTACTTCAAAATAAGAAATATTTTGCCCATAGATATCGTAAAAGATTATTATAACTGAACAAAATATCACTCAGTTTGGGAAATCATTGTCCAAATTGGTCGGATGGCATAAGTGCCATCATGTTTTAAAAACCCATATGTGCTTCCATTTCTTGAGCTGCATGGTCAAAACATACAGCACGATATTATTGCGCGATACGTGAAGTGCAGGCTATGGGAGATGACCACAAAAATAGAGGGGCAAACGCCTCCCGCGCATTCCCCCTCCCCTCCCTCGTCCGCCCCTGGATGCGCCACTGATGATGGGTCAAGCCTCATGCTCACGTCAATAAAAAAAGAATTAGAGACCTTGATAGAAATGGACGCGAGGAAGGGACAGGTATACCGCCAATCTGTCGACCTGACCGATTACTCATCAAGAAAGAAAGAAAGAGAGAGAGAGAGAGAGAGAGAGAAGGGTCAGTTGAATAAATTGAGTTCAAGAGTTGTATTCAAGGTGTGCTATTTATACCACAGTCTTATTCATATCCACTTCAACTCCGACTGTCCCTCATAATGTAACGATGAGTGGATGAGTCGACAGTTTTAATAAAAGTGGGGAGATTGGGCTTTTATCTTGAGTTTACCCCACCCCGCCCATTTTTAAATGGCTCGGGGGCCTTGCAAAGTATGAAATCCAGTTGGAATTCACCATTGAACATGTGAGCATAATGAACTAAAAACGGAGGTCATTTGTCTATGAAAATAAGGTCCCGAATTCAGTGTTTGGAAGGAAAGTTTTGCATTCCCTTCAGTTTGTCTGTTAAAATTAATATCGACCCCATTGAATATGAGGATCATAAAATTGAACTTACAAAATCTGGAACTATAGTACTGCAATGATACATTGTTAGTATCAAATCAGGTTGTTTGTGTCAAGTAGATGAACATTTGTATATTCATTTTAAATGTAATCAGCAAGTACTAATACACACTAAGAAATTAGGGTGCAGTGAGGGGCATTTTTTGCACCCTCTGGGTTCAAATCTGCACCCTAAAGGGTGCATCGTCGATGGCAATCGATCACCATTCTCGCCTCTTCACAGCTTAGCAGCAGACATGCAATAACAAGTTATTTCATAGTTCACGCACGAATGGAACACAGGCAGTATAAATAAGGAAGGAGATTATGTATAAATAAGGGGAGAGAGAGAGAGAAAAAAAAAGAAACCAGACAGGCAGACAGAACAGGAGACATTACTGACAATGAATTGAGTATTCTGCGTTTAAATATTCATGACCATATTATTAACGAAGATGGAAGATAATCGATGATGATGAAACTGAAAGCGTGAAGAGAAAAAGAAAGAGAGAGAGAGAGAGAGAGAGAGGGGGGGGGGGGGGGGAGATTGCACCTATTTGCAGTTTTGTTCTTGATTATGAGCAATATACTTTATACCACATCCTTTCATTTGAAAAGAATGACAATAGAATGTGTCTATGAGAATACCACAACACCTATTGTTCTCCATGTATTCCCAACTGAAGTTATTTCACAAGAACCATTATTATTTGTTTTTCCAATGAAAATGTCTGTCCGCAGTTAGTATGGTTAGCTTCCACATCAAAGGAAAGCCATTGACTCTGAAGGATTAGTTTACAAAAACGAATCTCAAAAGCATGCAGAATAGAGATGGGTGATTGCTATCATTCCTTCTTTCACAGTGTTATCCGAAAGAGGACAAGACTCTACCTACCCATAACATGGATACTGTCTTTATGTCCTTTACAAAACAAGAAAATATATGTTTAATACTAATTATGGTAGCATCCTTCAATATATCCAGATTAGGATGAAGCCGCTGACGCTCTCCTACCCCTTCACTTTGTTTGAATGCGAGTATACATGGTATATATAGGTCTACGGCAAAGGGCTTCCCAAAATATCCTGTCCCTGTATTTCTGGATACTATACGTCACTTTTTTCATGTAATAGAACAATGCCTTTATAATATCTCCTTTGTAGGCGCCTTGAGCATCCTCTGGGATGGATACGTGCGCAATATAAATGTAGCTATTATTATTATTATTATTATTATTGAATTATAAATTATGCTTTTTAGCAGGGTTGTGATAAAAAAGGGTTGTTTTTAAAATTAAAAATACAAACATGTTTTTTTGTTTAAAACGTTTTTAATCGTTTAAATTTTTTTTCAAACAGAAAAGTGCTTTCACAGGTTCAGTACTATCAAAATCGCTCATTCTTTACAGTAAAACACTTGCAATGTGCCTTTATGTTATAAATACCCTTTAAGATTAGATTTTGAACCGATGATAACAATAATGACCTAATATTGAAATAATTTGTCACTGCATATCAGGTAAAAAGAAATGCTTATTTTAAAAGAAATTTGAAATTTTCACCCTATTAGTATCAGTTCAGTTTCAGTTTAGTTTATTTCCATTTCCATCAACAATACAAATCAATACAAATCAATATTCAGTAAATAATACAATTATAATATGCATGTACAATTCAAAAGAATAAAATCTTGTGTGCTATAAAATCAATGACATTGAATAAGGCATTGAAGGTACATTTTCATTGAACAAAGGCAAATAAATAACACGAACAAAGCATTGGAAATGGAGGAGTCCACTTGAAAAGCAAAGCTTGTAAACTGTGGACCCCCGAGATTGAACATTATACTATAACCAAGAGGGCAGAAATATGTTTTCGAAGTGATACTTCAGCATATGTATATGTTTATTTATTCAACAAGGCTTGAAGACTAAATGGGGACATCGCAGCGGACCAACAGCTCGCAAGACCTATGGCCCAACAGCTCAAAGAAACCGGCAGTCCACGATTGTCGGTATAAAGCATTAATAACTTGCTTAGTTGTTATCAGATTTTGCTCAAAATGTCACTGATCTGTTTCTCTTATGTTCTGTTTCTCTTAAAAATCATCTTCATATCAGGGTGGACGTCCCCTTTAATGTGGCATGAGATACATTCATATCACTTTATTTGATTTAAACAAGGAGTTACGTGGTATAACTCCTTGATTTAAACATTCTTTGGATCAATGTGTATGATAGTGGAATAAAGAAAATGAGAGAGAGAGAGAGAGAGAGAGAGGGGATGAGAAAGATTTGTGTTTACTTGTACTGTTATAAGCAACTGTGGAATCATGAAAATGGCAAAATAAAATACCAAAACACAGACTGAAGACAAATGCACATAAATTTTGTAATACATTATGTCTATGGGGCGTTTTGAACCTTTTTTTTGTACAAAAAAACAACGGACGATTTAAAACGCAATGTTTTTAACGCACTATAACCCTGCTTTTTAGCATGTTTAGTGATTTCAGATCAAAGTCAATCACAATCACAAAACATACGATTCCCTGCAAGTTTTCGTTCATGTACTTGAGATAATAATAATAAAAATTATGTCCATTTATATAGCGTAGCTACTATACAAATAACTTCGCTTAATATACAAAGTATCACATTATTACCCCGGCTTTAGCCGAGCCGCCATTGGCGCTAAGGCATTCAATGAATGTCTTGCCAAAGGACATTAGCGCCGCGTCGGGATTCGAACCGCGAACTATGTGATCCATATAGATCAAGAAAACCCTTGCAGTAATCATGATGATAATGATATTGATCAAAGCAAACGAAGTCATTCTCATTTTCAACTGATGAATAATACCGAAGGGTTTTCAGGCAGATTCTTTCGCAATACATGCAAGCATGCAGGGCGTAGGAAACGGATGGTAGTACTGCGCCCCCCCCCCCCATATCAGTAGGCAAATTTAGATGTATTATACAATTCGGTATCTTCTTGATAAGATAAGTTAGAGAGAGGGGGAGAACAGACGGAAAAGGGAGAGGATTAGACATAGGAGAAAAGAGACCATATTTAAAGAGGTGAGAGAGAGGGAGAGAGAGAGAGGAAGAGAGAGAGAGAGAGGAAGAGAGAGAGAGAGAGAAAGAGAGGTAAGAAATTGACAAGGATATTATATCAAAATGAAAGATGTAGTGTGATTGTAAAGATCTATGTTAAGAACATGGAGAAGGGAGCAACGTAATATTGGCAAATACATATTTTATTGGCATGATTGGAACTTGCACAAAATACAAAATATATGTACACACGTTTGATCAGTTTCTCACAGCTTAAGAATTTGATAAACAAATTCTAGTCACAAAAAGCAAATTATTCTTCTTTCAAAATGATTAACTGCGGTTAGAACATTTCCTTTCAAAATCATAATTGCTTTTTTTTACTGCAAGATCAGGAATATGATCAGCATATATTGTCCGCATGAAACGTTCATGCAGCCTTTCATAATAATTGCTTGCGGTCACAGAGGGTTTCCGATTAAATTAAAGTCTTTTTTTATTCCACATTTTTTACAAATGATTTTACCGTTTCACGTTGTTTATTTCGAATTCCTCACATCAGTGCATGCACATAGACATACAATGCATAACATTATGTTCTTAATCTTTTCATATTATTTCAAAGGGTAAAAAACTGGATGCATTTGTATGATCAAAATATTTTTGAAATTGAGGAAAAAGACAATCCATAAAGCGTGTTTTTGTATATAAGTTTCCTAAACCACATTCTTTGATGTAAATTGAAACAACCTCGTCGGAAAGAACACAGTGTTCCACAGTGTGTTCACAGTGTGTTCAAATAGTCGACTCTGTGAAGATGTGATTCACAATGTTAAAACGCTCGAATTTAACAGTGTGAAGATGATTTCACACTGTGGACACCTCCACAGTGTGGTTTACCACAGAGTTTTTTACAAAGTGATGTTCGCTCACGATGTGAAGATGTAATTCACAATGTTAAAACGCTCGAATTTAACAGTGTGAAAATGATTTCACACTGTGTTTCACTGTGTTCCACACTGTAAACACACTGTGGGACACTGTGTTCTTTCCGGCAGGGAAGAGTGTACTTGAAAGGAACGCTGAAAGCATTGTAAAGGGGCGTCGCTCCCGAATATTATTAGGGCCTGTAGTTTCCCCTCCCCCTTTTGATTTTAGAGATTCTGTTTATTATAATCCCTGTTTGTCTAAATAGTATATTCCTATCTTATCCTATTTTTCGTTTTCAAGGGTATCATTCAACCATTTCGGCCATGAAGAAAATAATGTGAATCAAAGTTTTGTAGATACATCAAGGTATTCTATGAAACAAATACCCGTTGAACTCTTTCTCCATTTTTTGGGGTTAAATTATTGTAAATATTGCACATTTCCCCGAAATTCACTCAGAAAATAAACGAAGTTGGTTCAGCTTTTAACACACATTACGATAATTCTTTTGACTAGAATTCTCCATTATTATATGCTTTTAAATTAGATAGATATGAACTCATGCAAATTCAACCCCTCATTTTTACCCAAATCATTTACCCACGGACTACTGAATTCTCAAATTCACATCGGGTTAATGCAGGGAACACTCGGTTCCAGTAGACAACCGATTAAATCGTAACTTTGACGACTATGATGTCATTATACCGGTACAACAAAATATATCTGACTCCGTGCTGTTACGCACGTCCACATTTGTTCTTGTATTTTTGCGCAACATAATATTTGATCATATAATTGTTAAATACCTCAATTAATCACTTAATCGTTCCTTCTTGTCAAACAAGTTCTCTTTATGAATTACGTGTAGGGGTGTTTCCTCATAAACACCGCCTCCTTTGTGTAATTTTCATATCACGATGATGTGTTATTTTTGAAAGTGTGCCTTTGGATTACTTCGCTCAAAGACTATACACACTAAAAAAAGTCACTTTAGGGTGCAAATTTGGGCGGAGCACCCGTATATCTACTCGGGTGGAATCTTGCACCCCTATATACGGGTGCGCTTTTGCAGAAAGCGGGGTTCAAAATTGTGTAAGGTTGAATTCTGCACCCTTCGATCAGAAGTCCTGACATGAATACCCACACCAGCATTATTAACACTTATGTTACAATATCTCATTAAATAAGACTGTATATTATATTCAAAAGCATAGAAATTAAATAAATTAGAAAAAGAAAAAAATATATTCATTTTGATCAGCTTGTGTCGTAAATTTGCTTAAATTTTAAAAAAATTTCCGTAATGACGTGTATCAAGAGAGTAATAGCGCAAAGACTATAACCCGGCTTGCAGGCTGACAGCAACCATCGTATCGGTACTTGTAGGGCAAACTTGCATAATTCGCATCAAATTATACGGGGAGTTAATCATGGCTCATTTCGATAGTTTCTTTGTCAGAAAAGTTATTTAAATATAAGAATATGTGGTTACATTTGATAATTCAGTCGGGATTATATCATTTTAAGTGAAAGTGCTAGTTTTAATAACTGTTATTGTACTGGTTTGTTATGTGGAGATATAGTGGAGTACATATTTCAGCTTTTAAATTTGTATGAATAAAACAAGCTGTCGCACTGTAGACGCCCCCGGGTGTGGCCCGAGGTCCCTTCATGGCTCCTCTTACAGACAAAAAGCCTATGAAATATCTTCAAGGTCGAGGTCAATGTCACACAAGCCTCGGGGGTCACTCGGCTAGACTGCGTTTCGCGCTCGGACATTCTATCATTAAATGACCACCCCCTCCATTCCTTGGACAATTTTTGGCATGGTCAAATAACGTTTAATCCTCGTACTTCTCACTGATTAGTGTCTGATTCTTTTAGGAGTGTGTGTGTGTTTCATGTGAGTGCTATTTGAACCACAGATTGGTTTTTTATCTTTATGCTTGAAGGCCAAAGTGTAATAAGCCTAAAAATACTGTTCATGAAATTAGATACAATATTGTAATGATCCCCGTAAAAAATATTAAAAACGATTTATCTTTATAACAAAAATTATATATAATAAATGATGAGATAATGTGAATGAAAATTATAGAGATCCTATATTAGGATCTCTATGATGAAAATAGGTATCGCCCTCTGTTGGCAATTTTACCAACACTAATAATAGTTTATGAAGCGAGGGGGCACATTCGGCCTCGGTCCCCACATTTTGTAACTCCATGAATGTGCCCCTTTACTTTTGATGTGATGACTCAAAGCCTCTCCAAATGTAACGTGAGTAACCGTGGAATTCTCCGTTTTGCTAACGGCTAACTTAGTATTGGGGTAGTCTGCAAGAACGTACCCTATATAATTTGACACTTTATCAGAAAATCATTGTGTCTTGAGAGAAGCCTAACCCAGCTACCTACTGCATGCTGTATGCTAAAACAGATACAACCTAGAGTGAACTGCTTATAATCAATGTAGCCTATAGACTTGGTGAAAGCATCCTCCACATACTTCGCCTTGGTGTAGTTGGATTAAACATTGACCTGTTTCGATTAAATATTCACCCTTCCAGGTTTTTGTGATACATGTGATGAAATAGGAACAAGTCAGCCATTTCCTTATGGAATGCATGCCCGCAATTTATAATAGACCTGTTTACTAAGTGATTCAAATTTGATGCATACTTTTGAAACAAAGATTGTTCTTGACAACCTGAAAGCTTGCCAGAGGCTTGTCAGACATAGCAACAAGTAATGTATGCAAACTGGATTCCAAGTATCGTAGTTCATTCATTAATAACGGGTTAATGGAATACCTCGTTACTAGGTCCCCAGGAAAGAAACATCCATAAATTTGAATCACTTAGTAAACAGGTCTATTGAAAGAGCAATGTTGCTCGTGGAAACAAATACTTCAAAGCCAAATGAACTGTTGGGACTCTTGAAAAGTACGAGCATAGACATACAAACAGCAATCGTTCTCTTCGTCCTGAGAACGAAGCGCTTATATAAATACAAAAAATGATAAGATGAAAGGTCCCCGGGGGGGGGGGGGGGGGGGTACTCACGTATATTGGGTATACGGGGACGTGCCGCTGGGAAGGACTTTTTGAAGAAAGATCCTTAGACATGGGTCCCCTTTTCATTAAAAAGATCCTTAGACATGGGTCCCATTTCCCCCCCAAAAATCCTTAGACATGGGTCCCATTTTCCCCCCAAAAATCCTTAGACATGGGTCCCATGTTGTCCCTACTGTCTGACGCTACTTATTTCCCTGTGACTAACAAGCAGTCGAACGTAATGTGTATTATAATAATTTAAAATAATAATAATTAAAAAAAAAAAGGATGAAAAGGTAAAAAGGGAGAAAAACGTGTATAGTTTATGTGTGTGTGTATGTGGGTGTGGGTTTACATATATTCATTTGTGGGGTACAGAGAACAATAGAGCACAATGATGGCCTTTATTCCGTCATGCTTGTGGGGTACAAAATACGATAGGAGAAAACAATAAAGTTCCCCACAAATCAATGTGTGTGAGGGTGTGTGTACATGGGCCTGTTTAGCATTATGTCCGAGGACATTTTCGGACAGAGAACAAAAAAAAAATCATGACAACAATGGTCCTCGGAAGCCGGACAATAGTCCTCGAACGTCGAACAATGAATTTATGCCTTATTCCGTCGACTGTCCGAGGACGAGTAACAATAGAGGAACAATAGTTGTCCTCGGAAGTAAAGCCATGTAAACGTGTGTGTGTGTGTGTGTGTGTATAGTATGTGGGTGTGTATGTGTATACGTGTCAGAAACAGAGCTTGTGGGTAGGCTATAGGCTCATATTTATTTGGTTGTACTTTATATTATACGCATATAAAGTTAACCTAAGTATAATGGTAGACTATTATGAAAATAACTAACCAACCGTTGCACTTTTCATTACTGTAGCCTCAATTTTTGCCTTATCACTATATTGTAAATTGGATTTACCAAATTAATACAAAATTACCGTTCATATCACCCCGTAGCCATCTCATTTTATTTATATCAAGATATCTATCTTGATATAAAAAAGTGAAGTTGGGGATTTACCCACCCTATGCCTGAGTGACCTATAGGCCAAATTTCTTTTGGCCGAAAATCAAAGAGACGTAATTCGATGGGTGGTAAGACGGCATCTTCGAAAAGGTAGGATAAGTGCCCAAGTGTACGTTTGGCGGGATGATATTTTCAATGTTTTTGGAATGGGTTATGAGTTATATGATTTCCTTTTCTTATTTTCGTTAATTATAGTTGGAAAAAAAATAATCGTACTTTATCAAAGGAAAAATAAATTTTAGTTAGAAATTTTAGAATTTTAAAAATAATATTTGTGGCGAAAATAGTCAGCCTTGACTAATTGCCAAATAAAAACAAAAACAAGAACAACGCTCGTCAGAAGGAGCTATATAGCGCATGGCCTATGGTAGTCTTATAGTGCAGACACCAGGGTGATGCTCCTATGTATCACTCACGAGAGCGTTGGCTGCCCAGTTACGTAATCTCTCTACGCTGTATATCGTAATAACAAAGCCGATGATGTTCATCAAAGCTTACACGCGAGCTTTGGCTTCAAGATGAAAGGTGTGCCGTGTCGTAACTGTATCAGCTAAGTTGATCTCCAGACAACAGCGGGGGAAACAAATAATCAATTACCCCATTTACCATCAGACGGATTAGCCTATGCATGGTTAGGCCAACGAGATTATCTCTTACGTAACACAGACACAGACATGTTATGACGGCTCTTCTTGGAATTCAAATTGCCCCCTATGTTGCTTCCGGTTTTTCGGTTTGCGTGTAAAGCATATAATTGCTGGACATTGTGGCGAACTGTAAACTTCGCACGTGAGCGACAGAAAGAAGCGATAGATACAAACACTGAGTTAGAGGGAGATAAAAAAAAGGCCTTATGACGCATGTCGTCTCGTCTGGCTAGACAATCTACTGTGTGAGCGTATTTTGACTGTGTGATGCAACGTTTAGAATACCCGGCCCCTAATGAAGAATAATTTTCTCTCAAAATACACTAGTGTTATCAGAGTCACTGAACATAATTGGTTTTATAGTGAAAAAGCTACAACATAAATATCTATGTAAACATTCGCATTTCACTCACAGAAAATGTTCGAATGTAAACACGATCGATTAGATAATGCGAAGAATCATAGTTTCCAGGGGGAGTAACTTGTGAATGTAATGGCAAAGTTGATAAGCGCCTGTAGCTAGCCGACTGGGATCGGCGAGACGGCTGCGAACGATTTTGTATACAAGTCTGGTCTGTGTATGTGTTGTCTACGAGCGACACACACACACACACGGTACATTTCGTCATAGGGGCGCAAACTGCATGTACCGTACCACCACACACGTGTGTGTGTGTACTTTGTGTGTACGTGTTCATAAGCGCATGTGAGGTGTGTGTGCATTGTAGATAATGTATACGTACATCTACATGCGGTTTCAGAGAGTTCGATCGCTCGCAGCTAGCTAGCTAGCGCAGCCTCGCTATCCATATCGCCGCGCCAAGCCAGCTAGCAAAGCTAGTTACTCAGATTATCTTCACGAGGCAACAAAGCAACACTGAATTCACTGTGATTCTACTCTTTGCATTTAGCGCTGAGTAGAGAAGAACATAAAGACAAGAACGGCAATTTCTTGCCCTTTTTTCACCAGAGGATGGAGGATCCTCAAGTACAAGTTTACAATCCAAGTCTTGAGAAAGTACTGAAAAGTTATCAGACTGTCGCGATGTCAAGTTTGGGAGGACCGAGCAGCTATCGTCCAAGTTGGGCAAAGGCGGCCGTAAGTTTAGCTGGTAAACAACTCGTTGATCCGATCATGAAAGAGGCTGTGGTTCGCGTGTCGGCTAGCAAGGCGGCCGCCTTGGAACAAGCACATGCACACCGAAGCATGGCCAGTGCAACTACAGTCAAGATGGAATATGACCCTTTGCTTCATCCGCCGCCATTTCCTATACAGCAAATGCCAGTCTTTACCCCAATTGATCAGACAAAAAGCGAGAAAGGAGCCACCATTTTGGAGGACGAGGCCATCTCATGCTTTGCCGTCGGCGGAGAGAAGCGCTTGTGCCTTCCGCAGATTCTGAACAGTGTTCTCCGGGATTTTAGCCTCCAGCAAATCAATTCTGTTTGCGATGAGTTGCATATTTACTGTTCCCGATGTAGCCCTGAACAGCTTGAAGTTCTCAAAGTTACAGGCATCTTGCCCTTTAGCGCTCCTTCATGTGGATTGATCACCAAAACCGATGCTGAGCGCCTGTGCAACGCGCTTCTGCACGGAATTATGGACAACCGGTCTCCCAAGTCTCTGGGACTGATGTCCCAGGACGAGAAGCCAAAGCACCCAACTGAGAACAGCATGAAAGTCTACCACGAATGTTTTGGGAAGTGCAAGGGTCTCCTCTCTCCAGAACTCTACGAAACTGCCAACAGCCCGTGCATCGAATGTCTCGAATGCAGTGTCATGCTCACACCTCAGAAATTCATCGTCCATGGACATAAGCGGAGAGAAACACGCACATGTCATTGGGGTTTCGACTCTGACAACTGGAGGAATTATCTTCTCCTAGCCAGGGACCAGAATCCTGAGGAAAAATACAAGGAGGCATTAGAGAACGTGAAGGCAAAGTTCGACCCCACCTGCAAATACAAGAGGAAACAGGTATGGAATGTAGACTATTCATTCAATAATTGTTTTTCCACAAATTTCACAATTTTCACAGTTGAATTAGTATTAGTAACTAGTATTTGTAGTGAATTGTACCCCCCAAAAAGATTATAAAACTAAAACTAAAAGGGAATTTTTAATGATTCTACTGTTAAACAGCTTATCTAATATGAAAATAGAAAATTGTATTGTTACATCATGTATGTACCAAATGTAGGGTAACACTGAAATGAGCAAAGAGTAGTCTTGTGTAGACTACTAGATGTATATTTAACCCTTTTTTTATAGAAAAAGAGAGAGAAAGAGGGAGAGAGAGAGTGAGAGCAACATAGAATGTATTGGAGCAGAAAGAGGTAGATGCAGATCACCCACAAATAAAAGGAGAGTGTATATTCAGTGGTGAAAAAACATTTAGTCTAGCCACCATATGAAGATGTTGAAGTACTGAGTTACACGCCATAAATTTGTGGCCAGAAATTTTCGCAAATCGGACTAGCCAGACTATTTCGCGATTGGGAAATTTTCAGATCTACATGTACAAACAGCAATGATGATGTACTTTTGCAAAGCTAAATGGTGAATTTCTGACCAGGATACAACAATAACAAAATTGCAAACACGTAATCGATTGGAAACCATATTCTCCCTATTAAACCCACCCCTCTGATACTGATAGTGCCTCTGATTATGAGAGAGGGTGCTGCTGACAGTCTTGCGCATTCACCATGTGCCAAATATAACCCTCCCTTCCCAAATCCTCGCGATCCTGCAAATTAAATGTATGTCACAAATTTAGACGGATCTGTCAGAAGCCTTGCTCACATGGCATGTTGGAAACAGTTGTAGACTGATGGCTGAGAGAGAGAGAGAGTGAGAGTGCACTACAATCTACAAGAACAAGTGAAGAAGGTTCTAAGAAAGGGGGAGGGGGATGTACATGTAAGGTATTCTGAATACAGTGTACATGTATATGAATGGGGAAGGCTTGTAAGCCTGACTTCTATCATGGATTTAGGATAAATCATTTCTCATTGAAAATGCCGACAACATTTGTGTCTTTTCACTTCTTCGGAAAGTTTACATGATGAATAGACTGTATCCATCTAATATTTAGTCACAATTACGTGGGGATGGTGTACAAAATGTTTTGCTAGCTCAGGATGGGATTATTGAGTAATGTAAAGGAGCTGTGGACTTACATGTACTCAACCTTCTACGGAAGTGTTCATCTTCCTGGCTTCCTAGGGCTAGCCTTTAACCGCAATCCTTTGCCCTTTCCTTGTCACAGACATGAAGATAACAAAGACAGAAGCTAATTCTCACAGGCTAGCTTCCTTAATTGTCTAAGGCTATTCCCAGTTTTAGGGGCCAAATATGTCAACTTCGAGAGAGTAGAGATTAAAAAGAAGTCACGGGGAAGGAGAGGGGGCTGTCAGAGTGTTGAAATGGTGGCTTATGTTCCCTGTCGAACGGGAGGAAATGATATCATTGTATCCTGATTGTGCGCAGAAGGTTCTGTTGAGGGATGGGGTCGGTAATCTAAGTGTTCCAGTTCCGAGATTCTGTAAGATAATCCTGCACTGTGAATCCCAGACTTCAATTTTGCATAAGATTGTTTCATTGCTAAATTGTGAGCTTTAAGTTTAGCAACATTTGAATCATAATATTCCTGAATGTGGCATATTTCCTGGAAATATTCATGACTACTGAAATAACATAACCTGCCTCAAACTTGATTAATCTTGTCGTGTAGGCTCGTATTGGTCCCCAATAAGGTTAAATGAGAAGGAGGAAGTATTGTCAGACTATTATATGTAGTCTACATGTATATTTACATGTAGGTATTTAACATGTAATGTAGGCCTACAGTCTAAATTATCATCAGAATGCTTCCTGTAGACGTTTGTACCGAGAGCTTTTAAAAGTTTTTAAACGAATTGTGAAACTTTCATGTCGGCTTACATACATGTAAGCTTTTACCGGTATTCACTTTCTTACACAGTTCATTTGTTTGCATGTGTGTGTTTATCTGATAATGTTCATATTCCACATCTGAAAGTTTTGGTACTCTGGTACATGTACATGTAGGTGAAATGCGCACAAAGGGCTACTGGAAGGCAAAATGCTCCCACACTTGAGGTAGAAATATGGACCTTTCACATGAGATGTTTACAGTTCCAGGAGAGGAGCAGCCAATGTACTCCATGTAGAGTAGAGATCAAAGGTTAACATGCTGTTTTTGAATACAATGCCAGTGTCTTATAAATACAGGAGCAAGTTTTAGTTTCTGCCTGGAAAATAGGAATAGGACTACATTAGCATGTGTCTTGCTTTCTTGCTTGGTTTGGTACTTTGGTTTCCTATTTGTGGTATTTCAGTGTCTCTTTTCTTACAAGAAGGCACATTTAGGGATTAGAGAAAATGCCAGTATCCACACTGCGCCAGTAGGTCTGCATGTATTGTATGTAATGCTGTATTGTTAACCTGTAGCAGTACAGTATCGCATTCTAGTGATGTTTTTGCATTATCTTTTGATCCACAATTCTAGGAACTACATATTATACATGAGCAGAAAAGGAAAAATCACTGAAAATTTTTAGCTTATTTCTAATGCAGTACATTGTGCTGTTTATGAGTAAGAGCATAATCATTAGAGTCGCTAAATTGGCTATGCAATGTAAAATATATAATCACTATTTCCATGTGCACATTATTATTAGTTAAATTTTTGTAATTTTCATTATCATGGGCTCATTTTAAATACATTGCATTTTTTTCAAACTATGTAAAAGTAGAAAATTAGTTTTTCTCTCTTTTTATGACAGGTGGTGGTATTGTTTGATACACTAGACCATCTACATGTATGTAGAATCTTTTCTTACTGGTTTGAACATACATGTAAGTGATGAGACTTAATGAGGCAAACCACGGCACTGTTAATGATGTAATCGTCTGGGTAGAAGCTATATTTCTTATGATTACCCAGACAGTTTATTTGCAGGTAATTCATAAAAGTTGATGAGTTATCCAAAATGGTTACAATAAACTGCTGTACATTTGTTTTATTTTTGCTGGGCGGATGAAGGGATTGTTCGTGTACATTCCCTTTTTTTATCATTTGTCATGGACACTTTTGGAAGTGTTTTAAAATTATCTCCATTATACAGCAAGTTACTCACATACGTATCCCCCGTTTCAAGGTTACATGATTGCGATGCCTATATATTTCTGTGGAATTTTATATGAGCGATAAAGGGATTCTAGGATTTAAGCCTACACAATGTACATATTGTGGTTGACAAATACGGCATTAGCAATTCTTTAGTGTGCATTATGATCATTGCATGGTCAGATTCTGCATAGCTGCCAAACCTATAGGCTTAATGGGGCTTCCATTGTTTTTTTAAATATTAGATGTGCAGAAAGGTGTGATTTTTGTTAAACATTCAATGCATTCAACAAGGAGAAAGATGAAGCAGTACATGTACACATTTATGTTACTATTTTTAATAGTTTATCTTTTTCATTAGTTTCCTTTTTATTAGTTAGTCGTCAGTAGTTAACTGAGTGCAGCTAGCTGTATTCGCGTGCTAGTCTCTGATTTGTGGGTCCGGAACGGGAAGATGATATCAGACCCAGTTTCCTGTCTGTGAATTGAGTAGCGCTTCCCCCTTCGTGGCTGTGCTGAACAGCACTGCTATGCTGGCTGCTTGTTAGATATTAGTAGACTCATGCTTGGACATTTTCTTCTTTTCCTGTCTCATTGAGGCTACCATATACAGAATGTTTGTCTGCATCATATTCAGTTATTATCTGACTGCTTTGAGATATATGTGTATATTTTATTACATGTGTTCATTAATTCAAGAAGTACACATTTTCAAGTGGTGTTTTATGAAATATCACAATGTCAGAATTATCCCCACATTGATTTTGATTGTGAGTTCGATAAAATTGATTATTGGATACACATGTAATTGCACAGAAATGTGAATTCTCCTCTAGAATATATTGTAAAAGGGTCAAAATGAACTGTTTTACATGCAAGTTGTAGGAGTGAAAATGATTGGTAAATCTTGCATACGGTGTACAATTAAAAATTACATGCACACATACATGTACATGTACAGTACATGCACAGTGTATTGGCCATTTTACAGCTTTTATGAAGCAAATTGTGAAGCACTTTGTAACCACAATGAAAAGGTGCTATACCAAACTCTATAGATTTGATTGGATTGTATAACACCAGCATGTATATGGTATGCACAGGCTGAAATGGAGATGCAAATTGTGTGTTTTTTTTGCCTTGAGACTCATATCTCAAGCTACATTGAACATTGCTTGAGAGTCGAAATGATTTGCAGAAATTTGTCGCACAATTGTGCAGCCTTGCATTGTGAATCACATCCTGACTAGGGCCCAGGAGGAACGCTCATGACGGTTTGATATTGGTTTCTTTCTGTAGATAGTCAATGGAAAATAAAGAAGAACAGGAGGGGAATGAGAGGGATAGGGGAAGAGGGTAATGGGGGGGGGGGGGGGGGGGGAGGGGGGAGGAGGATGGGTGGGTAGTGAACAGAGAAGAGCTACAGAAGGCTTATGTAGGCACACAGTTTATCTTAGCTACAAATGGAAATTTTGCTGAATTGAACAAAAACACCAAAGATGTCAGAAGATGCATGTTGCAGGGAGAGATGAGGGTTAGTGTGAATATTTTGTTTTCCTCATATCAAGAGGCATCTGGTAAAATCAGGAGGAGGGGGGGGGGGATGGAGGGTGTCTGAGATTGAGAAAGCAATTGACATTAATAAAAAATGTAAAATGAGAAAAGCATCGAAGTTGAAAAATGGGGGCAGCAAGGTAGAGATGACGAGAGAGATAGGCGGGGAAAGAGAATCATCCAGACATGACCGAGGGAAAGCAAGAGTAGTCAACTTGAGAGAGAGAGAGAGAGAGAGAATCATGTGAATTCCTGAGAGAGTAGGTGTCTCCTGAAGTTAATGAATTTTGATATGATTTCACCAGTGGGTAAATCTAAAACAAATTGCTCTGTCTGGAGTCCTCTACGAAAGTGCCAACTCATGCTTGCTGATACAGGGCATGCAGCTTGAACTGATGTCCTTTGTAATAACGAGGCAGAAAATCATAAACGTCTTTCATCTACTGTAAATCTTTTCACCCTAGATATGGGTCTGCATTTACACGTTTCATTACAAACAATCCAAAACTAAAAAGTATTGTAGTCATATTCCTAGGTGAAACAAATTATAAATAAAACATTCTGTGTACTTAAAGGTGCCCAGCTTATAAATTTTACTCTGAACCCCCCACAAATTTCAAAATTTATGCGTACGTCCCTGAAAGATTTCCATCTGGACACCCTGTGAAAATCGTTAGTGGGAAGCCGTGCCTTATAAAGATTTTACATACAGGGCCCTGTTTCCTAAAACTTGTTCAATAACAACTGACACATATCTATGACATATTTGCTCTCAGCCAAACAGATGAGAGTATTTCAGTAGCTTATAACTGTTATTGTAACTTGTCATAAATACTAAGTTTTATGAAACAGGGCCCTGGAATCATGAATTCACACATGTATGGTGTACTTTATTTTTATCAATTCACTGCGTAAGCAACCGCACCTTTCCTGATGTTTCTTTCTCAGAAAGCTCCCTACCACATTAAGAGGATTCTGCATCAGTGCGGCTGCCATGGGGGGTCTGGCGGGCTAAATCGCCCCCAATTTGATTTCTCTTATCTGAAGTTATCTCCCTTTTCCTAGACTCTGTGCCAAGATGGAAATGTAATTTCCAAAT
Organism: Heliocidaris erythrogramma; assembly: GCA_025617745.1. Classification (NCBI taxonomy): domain Eukaryota; kingdom Metazoa; phylum Echinodermata; class Echinoidea; order Camarodonta; family Echinometridae; genus Heliocidaris; species Heliocidaris erythrogramma. The sequence continues at coordinate 2,172,014 of CM046865.1, read as the reverse complement.
AGCGTTCAATCTGTCTTCGGCTGCAATGAATTGAATTATTTGGGCTAATTCCCCCAAAATGTGGTACAAATTGCTCCCATGGACATATTGGCACATTAATAAGGTAGTCCTATGTGTCAGTTGCGTGACAAGGGGGGAGCTGGCTTTCCTTTTCTTTAGATTTAGTGTGTTTGTTTGACTCATGTGTCACATAGAAAGAGGCTAATTTGCTTTCCTGGGTCATTGCCATGTATTTCATGTACACTGGCAAGTCACAAACCATGCATAGTGCATGCATGAATTAACCCTGCCGGGTTCGTCCCCATGGCTTAGGGTGGTCAGGGTCTAAGCACACTGTTGTTCATACACAGTTTCATGACGGTATTTACTTCCATCATGGTGTACGAAGCCTATAGAAATCATGAGTTTCCGCACTGTAAGGGTTTGATAAACATGTACTAAGTTCTCAACATTCTTTAATATTCTTCAGCTAATGTTGTGGCAGTGAGAATAGCGTATCTACCCAAAGGTTGTTGATCTGTCATGGATCTAGCAATGTGTAACAAATTGTTCAATTAAGGCCCCACTGCCAAGACTGGTACAGTGTGGATCACATGATTACATGTATGTCATCCAAGTGTCTTTTCAGCCATACCCAAAAGTCAAACAACCCTCAATGATTTCAAGGGAAGAGAAAGAAGGGTGAAGTCGCCTATTTATATTAAAGAAAATTGGTACAACAACTTTGCTCTCATTAAGGATACTATGGGAACAATCAGTCAGACTAGCTTTCACTTTGTTCAGAAATTTCTCACAGTACGCTTAACAAGCTATTAATAGTTCCCTGACCCATACAACTTTTCTGTTTTTCAGGCCTTTCATGTTTTCATAAGAATTTGCTTACTCACTCCGTTTTTAGAAAATCTCACTGATTTTTAATAAGATCTCTGAAATGTGAAAGAATAGAAAAACTGGGAAAGAAGCAGATCAACATTTAAAAAATGGAATGTGCACATAGACCCCTTTTTGCATAATAGTCTTTGTATGCCTCCAAATGCGTACATGTACATGTAGGCCTATATATTTTTTAAAGGGATAGTCCACCCTGATTACAAGTTGGCTTTAAAAGAAGCAGATAAAATAAAGAAATAGATCAGTGAAGGTTTGAGCAAAATCCGACAATAAATAAGAAAGTTATGAAGTTTTGGACTTGTAATCAGTCAGACACAAATTGGCAACTCCGTGACGTACATCTTGCGAGCTCCTCTCCCATTTGCTCAGTATAGAAAATTTCATAAATTTTCATTTCCTTGGTGTTTGATGAAGGAATAGACTTGTTTCATACAGGTTTCGTGTAACAGCATATGAGCAATGATTAAAGGTCCATGTACGACTGAATATTTCCTTTAGAGAAAATGGAAATTAATGATTTTTGGGGTACAGGGCAAGTGGGAGAGGAGCTCGCAAGATACGTCACAGAGTTTCCAGTTCGTGTTTGAATACCACTTGAAAAATTCATAACTGTCTTATTTCTTATCAGATTTTGCTCAACACTTCACTGATCTGTTTAATTTTTCTGCTTCTTTTAAAACCAACTTGTAATCAGGGTGGACTATCCCTTTAAAAGTTTGATCACTATTCCTGCCAAACGTTACTAATGATGAGGTATTTTAAGCTCTATTTTGGACACCCTTTTGAGTGCCCATATCTTGCCCTTCCTCTCTGATTAATGTGAGCAATTAAAGAGATAAATCTGGCTTATTTTGTTTCCAAATTATCCCATCTAGCTGTTAGATAACAGCAGTGCATGCAAATTGGCAACATCAAGCAGAGAACGTGAGCAGTTTGACCTTGTCATGCGTGATAAGCTGCTAGGCTTCTACTGAAGGCAAGGCAATCCTTCTTACAATCAATGTTCAACCATACACCAAGGTCCTCTGACTACACTACATGTATGCTTGACAATACAACTTGATACAAGCTCATGATATAGGCCTATATTAATATGTACGTACATTGTAAAGAATATAGGCCACACTGTAACATTGCAAATAATATGATTGATCCTGTGTATGTGTGTGGGGACTGTCATATTTTTATTGTACAGTACTGTGCAAGGCTTTCCATCATGAAAGTGTGGTTTATTTGTCATCCAATATTTAAAATGCTCCTAAAATTAACTCTTTTTTAATGAATCGGAAAAGCATACGGTACTCTGAGCCAATAAGCTTACAGCAAGATTGTATGTCCTTCGTTTATGCATTTCCCTGTAGAGGAGTAGGCATGTACATAATGAAGGCATGTTTGTGTCTAGTATTTACATGTACCTCAATATTAGTAGGTGTACTATGGATAACCACCTTTTTTTTTTAACAAAGGGTCAGTGTGTTTCCAAGCAATACTTAAAAATAGGCCCTACCGAAGGCCCAGCTTGGATTTGCACATTCGCTCACAATAAATTGCCGTCCAGTGTAACTGAAGCCGAGCTGTCAGTGGGTCTAGCATTGCTTCCCCCCCCCCCCCTCGCGTGACTCGGACAAAATTGATTGCGCCAGAATGTACATAATGCAGGCAGACAAATTCAATAGTCAGGGCTGTTTAATTAATTCCGTATAGCGTTTCAAATCACACATGACGCTCATTTCAGGGAGTGGCATAGCTTTGAGCTCACTGGTTCAGTGTACGTGTGAATATGCTATAATCCTCTCTCATTAGCGATGCGACGGAGACATTTCAAAGAGGCAATGCACGTATGTGAAGGAGATTTGCCAGATATCAAAGAATGAAGAATTCCCGTCTCTTTCTTGCAAAATGATTAATCTTGTTAGATTTTCGACTGGACATGCCGAGAAGTGCTCAGAGGAGAAATGACATTGATAAGATCGCTCACGGCCTTGAGGCTTCGTTAGGTCTCTGTAATGAGGGCTAGGAAATATGAATTTTCAATTTCTTTATCTTATGATGAGATTACGACGGGAAGAAGCAATGATTTCTGTTAGGAAGTGGAAGATATTCCAGAATGACGTCTAAAATGGGGATATATTATGTTAAGGATGTCTGTATTTAGACATGATTTGGGGTTTATGTTCGGGATAATCTATAAGTTAAATATAAATGTATGGATACTAATGTACATGTATGTACAATTACTGTACATGTATCTAGCATTGAATGAGCACTTAAAATACATACAAGAATAAGTATGATCTGATTTTTACATGATCTACATGTAGGGCTATATTGAGGCCTACAGCACAATAAGAACAAGGGGGGCGTTTCATCAAGCAATTTGTCGGTGATTTTTACCGACAAATTTGCTCTCAACCAATCAGATGCAAGAATTTCAGTAGCTTATAACACTTGTCGGTGAAAATCACTGACAAAATGCTTGATGAAACACTCCCTGGAGTGCACCCGATGCAATTTTTATGCTTGTTTTTTCGAAAATTTGAATGCATTTAGTTTTTAAATTCATTGCTAGACTTCAAATTACAGATTGCACATTCATACATCCACAGTACATATAGTTTTCCCTTTGCTCTTCCGTCCAGAATAAACTTTTATTGCACAATTTTGGTTTAGGTTCATCTTTCAGTACATGTACGTATGTGTAGTCATAGAACTGCGTACATGATGTGTATTGTGTAGGCCTACATGTCGGTGTACATGTGACCAAGGCCTGCAGACATTACTCTTTGCCTACTAGTACTGGTATTCTTCTCCATATATGTACTTATAAATTATGCATATTGTCCAAATTTATTTTGCAGATAAGGTCTGTGTACTTGAGGTATAGTGTAAACATTGTAACCTTGGACTGTGAAAGTAAATGTAGTCTGCTCCCAAGGATCATATCATGACACTATATCTTATGTCTTATATAGGGTGCGTTTATAATATCTTTGCGTACACAGAATGAAACGCAGTTTCATGGGGAACTTTTTTATACTTCTATTCTCCAGGTGAAATTGGGCTCTGCAGCTGCCTCATTGTGCAAGCTTTGTGTTTATGTGACATCATATAAACACATTTACAAATGATTGTGCATTTATGCTTCCAAAGAAACTATGTTCAAACTAATTCCAAACCCCTTTTTGTGAGTTTTACAACAGCATTTTAAATCAGCGATTATACGAAAATGACTGGATGCAACAATGTTTTGAACTAAACGTGTAGCAAACGGTTCATTCTGGCCTGATAAATGGGAGCATAAACGCACCCATAGTCTTCAATTAATTATATTCATATTTACATCAAAGAATACATGTATAGTCTGTAGACCTACATGTACATTTATAAGAATTTATATACATGTACATGTAGTAATTTTCTCTTTGTTAATAGGAGAGAACCTCACACTATCTGACATATGGCTTTTACTTTCTCTGAGTATTTCACTTCAGTTTTCTGAATGTACATGTAGGCTTGTACACCTGGAGGTTTTCAGATTCAATTAAGTAGGCCTAGAGTAGGTTCATTAGATGTAAGTGACTCCCATATATTGGAAAATTAATAATTAAATTGTCTTGGTCTGAAGACTAAGTGCAGAGTAATTTGCTGATATTGAACAAGGCCGAGGTCAAAGTCCATCTAGCATAAAAGGGATTTGTTGAAATATTGGGCGTTAAATCAACAGTGACGGCTGGTCTAGACTGGCCAGCTCTTCAGATTAGTCTTGAGTACCCAGCGGTGTCATGTGACTAGTGGCTAGCCAACCAACCAAGGGGTCTGCAGGCTGGTGAGCTAGACCTCGCCCAAGCTCAAACAAGGAAGGTTGGATGGAGGGGAGCAAATTATGTGGACGGGGCTGAGAGTATTTGCAGAGAGTATTTTCAGAGAGTAACCCTTAGTCTTTCCTGACATCAAAGAGATGATCAGATCCCAAGCAAGGGGTGGGGGGGGGGGGTATATTAGATCTTGCTTGTTTAGAAGACATGAGAAATCAGTTCACTACATGGAAATGGATCATGGTCAGCAAAATTTATTAAATTTGTAGTCACAATTATTACATACATGTAATAGAAGTAACAAAGGAGTTATATGAATTAAGATACAAATCTGGTGCAATTTTAATGATTTCTCATAATATACATGTAGCATTGATAAAATTAGAACAAAGAATAGCATTTTTTTCTTTTTAGCTAGTCCTAAACAGAAAGAAAATGAAGCTTTGCATGTACATAAATGTATTCTTATGGATTCACTTTATGCTAATCATGCATATGATGTTATGTACAGGGACAGTGGAGGATCCATGGTGACAAATGGCATGCATGTGTGTAAGCAGCAGTAGCAGTACATATATTGCATGGCGTGTGTGACTGCGAATCTGGCGGCTCAAGGAATCTCATTCTCGATTTTGTCCGTCCATCGTCATTGTCTGCCGCATTCCCCGTCGTCTCGCCTCTCCCTAGGTCACGTGACCATGCCCCTCTGGGCGGGGAGTGAGTGAATGACGGAGGAGTCTCGCCATGGCCGTGTCCATGGTAACCGTTCTGAGTAGGGAGGTTGCTTGTCCTTTGCAGGTCAGAACAATGACCTCCTGCGACTGGACATGGTAAATAAAAGAGGCATTGTGAACTTGTTCTTGTGATGACATTTTACTGTTTTACTTGGTATTCTTGGTATTGCCAAACTTGCACTTAAGGTCTTTTATGCTTACTTCTACATACATGTACCCATATGTGTGCATCATTGGAAACAAAGACATGAGAGTGGTGAGCAGTTCAGCTGTGGAAAGCTGCAAAAGAGGTCTAGAAAATTAGAGGAAGTGTATTGATTTAAAAAACAGCAACCTAGCAAATAGCTATAACCATTACAGGAAGGGTGTGTAACAATAGCTGTCTCAAACGAAAATGTTGGTCTATGTACATGTAGTAGGCATACAAACATGTAATGATGTAATATGCATTTAGATATGATATGATTTGAGCTAGAAATTCCATGGATATTCTTCTTGTGTACATGTACATGATTGTAGTGATAAATATTGATATAGAGGAGGCAGTCTATTGAACTGGTTCCTCTTGTGTCTTTCTCTGACATATATTGGAATAAAAATGTTTGTTTACAGCGTGGGTCCATAGGTCTGTCAACTTTAATAGTGGGGAGCAAATATTGGGAGAGATTATTATTGACCTGTTTTAGTTGTTTCATTTGTTTCATGTCATGACGTACATGTATTATGTCGTGATTAGTGAATAACTAATTGTTGTCATTTCCGTAGATCTCTCTATCTCCTATGACTTTTATGCCTTTTGTTTGTTTTTTTATTCTAAACACAGAGAAACAGGCTTTCAATGCAATATTGAGACCGTTAAAATCTACTTCCATACATGCATCAATAGCCAACATGAATGGGTTTTGGTGTTTACGTAGATGATCTTTTGTATGAAATTCTTGTCTGTCTGCGTCCTGCTTGTGCTCCTTTTATGGTGAAGGTACAAAGTCATGTTCATTGAACTGTACAGTACATGTACATGTATGTCAACATGCAGGTTTGTCATGATGCACATACATGTATCTAAAAACTATGGAGTACTTACTAGGATAACAGAACAGGGCTCGGGTAAATTAATTTAATATTTCCCAGAAACATTCATGAAAGCATCATTATTGGGATATTGTTTTAGATATTTTGTAAAATATTGTTCTTAATATGTAAAAAATGAACCTATGCAATACATGTAGTATTTTCACGCGTAAAAAGTAGTACCATTTTCACGCGTAAAAAGTAGTACCATTATGTAGCCTACAAGTCCTAAACGTATCCTACTGTATTCGACCCTTGTACATATACATTAGGTGTCCAAACCAAAGATACTTGTTTGTTTCGTGCCTCTCTTTTCTTGTTACTCTTTTATTTGGTCTTTATACCTCTTGTTTGCTACTTTTTGAGCAATTCTGTGAAAAGAGAATCTTTCCAGTTTAGCTACAGTCTTTAGAGCTTGAGAAATATTGTCTTCACACTCCACTAACACCATTGAAGGTCAGGTAGTAACCTAAGAAGTAAAGGATTTTTTTTCTTATCCTTTTCCCCCTCTTTTATTTATGGCCCCTGCTTTTTATTTTGTCAGTACATTTCTCTGAATATAAAATGGCCTCATGGGGTTGGTAGATATGTCTGTGCGGCTCTAGTAATGCCCTTGGTGCTTGTTGTGTGACGTAAAGAGACGATATTGTGTCTGTCTGTCTGCGGTGTGAGAATACCGAGTGGCCAAGGCTTGTTTGCCAATCAGTAGTCTAGACTCCAGACTTCTCTGGAGAAGCAGTACCTAATTGTATGTAATTTACTCTTTTTCTTTTCCAGTTAATTGTAGAATATTTTCAATGCCTTTGATAAAAGTCCATCAGTCCCATGCTACATGTAAATCGGGTTGAAAGAGATATTCTAATAAGGCCTGACTGAATGACGAAAAGAATGGGATTTTGATGCATATTTAAAATTTAGAATTAATGTTTCAGAATTGAATGTTGATCTTAGTATTTAAGAAAGATGGACAAGAATTTTGAAGTTCACTTCTCAAACTTGCAAAGAAAAAAAAAAGGCTAATAATAAAAGGAATTACTAACTTGTTATATTGAATATTTACTAAGCACATGAACTTTTGTTTTTTTCTTGGGGGGGGGGGGGGGCTGGTAGGGTAGTATGAGAAGGACCCATTCATTTTAATTTCCATAGTTGTGACTTATAACTTTGAAAGGAATGTATGGAGCCATCTTTAGGGTTGACAATGGATTCAAACTTTGTCATAATTAATAAGAGCGTCTGTGTGGGACCGTTCACGCTCGTTTAGATCTTGATGATTGATCATCAACCATGCAAATATTCCTCCCAAAGTTCTTTGTACCAGGTGACATGACCTGCACATGAATAGACTGTACAGAATGTTCACTTTATAGGGGTTGTGCACCGCATGAAATGAATGAAGTTGACAGGAAGGATTTCTGTGGGTAATGTAGGAATGTGATGACACACAATGCGGTCACCTCTGCACCTGCTATAGGTCTAGCATGAATGAAAATAGTATTATCAGCAGATATTCTCATTCATCTTCATTAAACATGGAAGAAATGAATGTAACGTTTTTGAGATTGCTAAACTCTTCCTAGTCTTAGCAAGAGGCCGGAACATACTGTATAGAGACCTGCATGGGGACTTTTGAATGTAACCTCTTATCACAGAAATCTTGGATCTGGAGCTGATTTCAGATCATTAGTTTTTCCCTTTTTGTATATTTATATTTCAAGTCAATTACTCACATGTCAGTTAAAGGCTTAAACAATGGAATAACATATTGATTAATTGAGAAAGATGATTCGAAATAAAACTACTTGTCTGTTAGTTGGAGGCCTTTGTGTATAGAGGGTTCCCAGAAGCAGCCATGTTGGAGGACATAATAAAAACCTGTGCACTAGACCGTGACAACAATGGCTTTTCATAGTCTGATTGTTATGTCTATTATTATGTCCTCCAGCATGGCTGCCGTGAGTGAGAACCCTCTATATGAGTGAAGAAAAGATTCATAAGAAAAAATACATCTGGGAAAAATAGGAAAACTGGCACTAACATTTTGTAAAATATCACAAGGTCTAAATTTAAAAGAGGTGAATGAGTTTTTCCATTGTGAAAAAGGCATGGTCTGTTTTTATTACCAAGTATTCTTTTGTCTGGTCAGTAATTTAATCAAATCTGTGGGCTGCTTCGTACTGATCAGGTTATTATTCAAACAGAAGACACCCTTCGAAGAATGAGGCGTGTCTTGCGATTTTCACCAGAATTCTCCACAGGTAGCCAGAGCGTGAGCGGGCAGGCGGTGCACATGGCCATGTATAGTGCGCATTCACTCCTATGAATTTGATATTGGCCTTTCAATGACCCCACATTATGCACATCTTGGTCCAAGGCTATTGGTGCACTTGTGCCCTAATATGTATGCACCTTACACACATGTCATTTGCATCTACCTGCTTTTTGCTGTTTGTCGCTCTTTCCTCAGCCTCTTACTCATCCCTCATCTTACTTATACTCCCATCTTCTACTTGTTACTCATCCTCTTATAGATGCTTTCCCAGAAGTTGGAGCTTTGTCAACCATTAAAAAAATTTTTTTTTTTTTAGTGTTGTTAAGGGATTTATTTGGGATATTCACTAGAAACACTCTTGTCACACTTTCACTCCATCAGTTTTATTTAACAGAAAATAAATCTGACATTTATATAATCCCTATAAACTATAAGGAGAACACCCGACGCCTTAAAGCTTTCTCCTTCTGTTAAGACACATATAAATTTTGATTTTATATTTGTGGAACTGATAAGAAGTAGATGGATCTTCTTCACCTTCTCTCTCATTTTCTGTTTTTTTAATGTGCTCTATTTTCTTTCTCTGTTTTTCTCACCTTCTATTTCTATTTTTCTTCTCCATTATATCCCTGTTCATCATTTCCTACCTCAACTGGAGTACTCTGCTTTATGCCTTTCTTGAGCTTTCATGCTCGCTTTCTCTCTCTCTCTCTCTCTCTCATTTGCCCTTTCTTGTCAGTTTTCCTTACTGTTACCATCTGTCTATCTGTCTTTCTGTGTGTCTGGTTTACTTGATCTTTCATGCTCTCTATTTCTCTCTCTCTCTTTCTCTCTCTCTCTCTCTCTCTCTCTCTCTCTCTCTCTCTCACATTTGCCCTTTCTTATTAGTTTTTCTTATTGTTACTCAGTTTCTGTCTGAATCTCTTTCTCTGTCTGTCTGTGTGTCTGTCCCTTCTGTGTCTGGCTGCTATCCCAGTCGCGGATGAATCATCTTGAGCCTTGGACTGTTCCTTACCTACTTGACCTAGTAAGCAGGATAGGTGATATGAGAGACTGAATTCTGCAGGTGACAACCCAACACATTTGAAAGATAAGAGTAGTAGGGCACAACGAAGAAAAGGCAATAAAATACAGGCCCCCCCCCCCCCAATCTATTGCTTGGCACACCACTGGCCAATAAAATTGCTTGCCTTATACAATTTATTCCACTGACGGAAATGAATAAGCTCATGGAGTATGTGAAAGAGTTAATCTCTGAATGATATATGGATGTTTTCATTCTACATAATGGAAGGCAATAGGCATTACCAGACATTAATCTGTGATTAAAGATCCAATGTCCAATAATAATGATACTAATAATATTGTACATCGCATATCACGTTACAATATAACTTCTTTGTGAGCTTCCAAAAGGTTTGGATATTATTACCCTGGTTTAGTTCTGTGGCCTTAATCAGTGCACAGTGCATTCATTTCAAGGGATAAATCCTGTCAATAGCATAACCTTGGGCTCCTGGGTGATATAGGCCTACTCTTTCTCTTTTGATTCATTTTCCTTGCCAACGGAACCCCTAAAAATATTGAAGGGCCCCTTTTCATCTGTGTGTAATAACTTGGGTCTATGAAAATATCAAGTCAGTATTTGAAGACCTGAATGACACGATATGGTGATATTAAAATGATATTTTGCATACTGATTTGCTATACCTTATCATTTCCTGTCTGTGATTACCCATCTAAAAATTGCTTCTTTTCAAAGACTCAATGATTGTGAGCGATCAAAAACTGGGTCGCATGATTCATGAACCGTTCAATCACGCAGCAATTTATTATTCCCCAGTATGTTCCGCTATACTGTACAATCGCCTAGTCGGCAGACACTTGCAGTTAAGTATAGACTATAGAGATATGTGTCATGGTCTTGCCTTGCTCTCTATGTGTCCTCTATGTAGACTAAGGGGCCCCCTTATCATATCCAGGCTTAATTGGATGAAAAAAATTGATAATCTTCATGCGCCAATTTCCGTACAGTTGCCAGATGTATTTCACGTAAGGCCTATTCACATATAGAAATGTGTTTATGAACTCATCAAATATATGCAACTCTTCCTGTATAGATTATCGTCAGCACGATCTTGAAATACATAGGCCCTACATACATGTATCTGATTTATGAAATGTGTATTTTGCCAGTTTTCTCAATCATTTAGTGATGAAAAATTCATTAGTGTTACAATTTCTCATTGTGGATGATTGTGAACTTCAAAAAGATTGAATAGAAAAAAAAAATGGTTTTTAACATTTATTTATTCAGTATTATGGGGGGGGGGGGGATGGGGAGTGTAATTTATTGTATTCAAGCTACATGTTCATTTAGCCCCGGGACGCTGCCACGAAGTGGCAGCGTCCTGAGTGAAACCAGTACGATTCGGTGGGTCTCACAATTTACCAATGTTCAAATGACCATTGAAAATATGGCCATATAATTTATTTTCTTTCATTCAAGTATCATATATACGATGCCACTTACCTAAACAGACCTTCCGCAAATCAGATTTTCCTAAAAAATGTGTAGAATCGATGAATGTCACTTTTTACTTTCAATTTTCCAAATCAGTCCCATTCGCCATGTAGTTGAAGCAGAAACGAAAATAGGCAGTTGCGCATGCGTCTATGAATATTTATTACAATGACGCCATAGTTTTCGTCACAGGAATAATGAATATTCATATATCCACCGTGATCCGCCGATCTCTCGAGCCCACTCGTCTAATGAATATTCATAATCCTCCCTTCTTGTCTGTATTATATTGGAGCTGCTGCGCATGCGCATTGCAAGCAAAACACCGACTTACGGAAGTTTTTAGTACAGGCTCTTGGAGATAAATATGCCTTTTTTGTATCATCCTCATTGAAAAGAAAGACGACAGTCAATCGTTAAGTATTGTAAGTACCTAAAATAGCCTAAAATCAACTGATTTCATGTTTCATGGCTATCATTTTGACAAACGACCTTGTAATTATGTGACATCCATGCGATCAAAGGACTGCGAATCGCAGCCCGAACACTACGTGTTCGGGCTGCCGCAGTAACATGTACATTATACATACATACATGTACATTGAAGTGGATTACACAATGGCTCTAAATCTAATGATTTTAATTGCAGAATACACTTATATAGGACACTGGAATATAATTATCATAGACATAGTTGTTCTAATGTTGATAAAACTTACAATTTAAAAGTAGGAAATTAGACTGGAATTCTTAATATTCTGATATTAAGACATTTTATTTCAAGTATTTTTCCTGTATTAAAAATTTACAATAGATTTAAGATCTATAGACAAGGTAGTAGGTGCATAGGAAATAATAAGCATATATTTGCAATTGACTTAGATGTACAGTAATATATTAATTGCTGGCACATGAGTATATTGGCCTACATGGAGACAGACTTGCATGTTCCCCCTTTTCAATAAGGCGAGGCCTCTCCATGCAATGCTCATGCTATCCATGTGTGCATCGCAAGTAGGCACTACAGATAGCTCCAGCTAATAGTAATAGCAATACTGGCTGTGTGTGGCACGTCACCCGAATATTGCTTCTGTTTGTCTCGTAGCTCCAAGGCATGCGACTGCCGCAGACGAGCGAAAATGCCAAGCTGATTTCATTAAGGTATCGTACGACTTTGTCCTCGGCCGACTCCTTGCGCAGGCGATTGGTTGCGAAAGCATGTTTTATTACGTCGATAGTAAAGATAGGGCTCTGTGAAACATATCAGGGCCTGTTTTTTTCACCCATCTTCTTTTCTCCCATCTATTTTCGGCAAGGATTTTACTCTGTGTTATAATCCATGATGGAAAATAACCTAGGCTGTAGCTAACAGGATAAAGGCATACATGAAGACCCTATATAGAAACCTCATATTGCGTGATAACAATGCTGGTGAATAAGATTTTACTGATATTACGTGGAAAGCTTTAAATCCACCATGGTCATCTAAAGAAGAGCTCTGTCATAAAATATATTACATGATCTACATTTTCATGTACTTGAAACTGATGAATGCGATTTGTAGGCTACAGGGTCTATGAAGTTGTAGGCATAATGGTGTTGCCCTTTTTTCTGTGTACAGACAGCAGTTGGTGTACACAGCTAGTTCATTATTCATCAAAGCATGGGAGATCCATTCATCGGTATGAATGTTTAATAATTCACCAAGGTCAGCTGCTATATTGATGACCAGTTTGATCACTTGCTTTACTACCACTGCAAATTGATTGTTCTTTGTTCTCTCTCTCTCTCTCTCTGTCTTTCTATCTTTCCCCCCTCTTCTGCTTGTCTGCTTGTTTCTCTTACAGTTTATCTATTGCTTTCATTCTCTTTGTGTTTCTCACTTCTCTCTCTCTCCCTCATTCACCCTCTACCCCCCCTCTCTTTTTTCTTTCTCACTCTTTATATAGCTCTTTCTCGTTTTAATATTTTTTGTCATTCAATTTCTTCTCTCACTCTTCTCTCAATTTTCTGTGTATTTATCACTTCATTGATACCGAGTTTCCCCTCCTCTTACCTAAAAATAATAGCAACATCCCCACTACCAGAACCATTACCATCACCATCACCATCACCAACACCATCACCAACACCACCATCACCATCACTGTCATGCACCACGGTTTCACTGGTCTGCCCTCATGTCCCTGTCCCCTCCCTCTTGTATGCTTAGGCCATACATGTACCATACATGTATGGATCAGAGAACAGGCAGGGAACCCTGTGTGGATCACCCTTGTTTTTGTTGTTCCTTCCTAACTACTAATATGACTGTTGTCCTTGCGCTATCCTTGGTATCCCAGCATAATAGACACACCATTAATATGATAAAACAGGGGATCGATATTCAGCATGTGTTTCAGGATAGTCCCTGTATGGTACTATTAAATGATTCAAAGTTTTTTGCAGCCTGGCAGTATTTTTGAATTTCAATACATTAGCATGATTTATCATAATTTAGAAAATTACTGCCTACATGTATCTGAAATAGTAGTATGATATGTGTAGTTTCCTGCTCAAATGAAAGCGTATTTTTGCTCAGGAGAAAAGCGTGAGGGAGGGACAGAAGTATAACGAGAAAATAAAAAGCTCTAACCAATGTCAATGATTGTAGGCTTTAATACACATGGCCCCGTTGATAGTCTTTAAAATTGATTCTATCATAATACATAGCACTAATTCAGACATTGAACTACGTGGACAAGTACTACCTACATTATTTTATAAAGCAGTTTTACACTCTTCATTTTTCATGTTCTGTAGGCTATATGCAAGATCAAGGAATCCCATTACTGATTTAATTTCTCAGCTTCTCCTAGTGACCCATACCTCCAAAGGGTATGCACATTCAAGACTACTTGTTCAATTCCCAACTCCAAGGTTGAGTCGAAGACATGGCCATTGTTGGCAGTGACTGGGCAGAGAAATCAAAAATTCATCCCTTGACACAGCAGTAATCCCGCTGTCTCCTGCCATGGCAATCAAAATCAATACCTTCTCTGAATTCTCCCGGAATAGTCTATTTCCCGTCTGCGGATGGAATATGTCTTGAAAAGAAAAGGGAAAACTGAAGCCTTACACCATAGATATTTGGATGGAGACCACATAGTCGTTCTTGCTTGATCAATGAATTTAGTGCTCTTTACATCTTGAAAAATGAAGTATTCATTTCTGAATTAATCTTGTTTAGGTTTTTTTTTTTTTTTTTAACATCTGAACTGACATTGGCTACTACTGCTCGCACGCCAATCCAAAATTTCACCCTATGGAAAGGAGTTCAATCAACATATACTAACAAACAACATATTTACATCAATGTTTTCCTATCAAGATTCACCGTTTAAGGATATCCTGTCAAAATTTAGCTGAATCTGAGTGTGGTTGTGCTACAAATGTAGTTCATGTCCTCAGAAGAAAATGGAAAGGAGAGAGAAAATTCTAAATGAAAGCCACCATATTTCATAATTCATGTGAGATGCAGAGGGACTTGGGCAATAGCCTAATTGGGCAGACAAGACGTGACGGATAAGACAGATTATTCCATTAACTGAAGGGAAAGGCAGCGCATCAATCAAAGTGAGCAAACTGAAGTTGCTGTCGGCCTCGCTCTGTTTTTTCGTGGACATGACCTGTACTGAGGATGCACAAAATAAATGTAGCTCATTGTAGTAGTTTACCGTAGACAATTACATTTTCTTTTTCAACCTTCTGTATTTGAAAGGACCCCAAGGAAGAACAGATACACAATGCTGGATTGGGCTTTCCTCCGATTTGAATTGTTATCTGTGTGCATGTTTTTCTATCATTATATATATATATTCTTTTTTTTGGTGTATTTTTATCTGATTTCGGAAATAAAATCAAACAGATACTTTAAAAACGATAGGGAATGTATAGATGTTTCATACTATCAGCATTCATTGTTACTTGATCACATGTCTGAGGATAATGATGATACAACCAAGATCTGTTTTGCGTTGGTAAATTATTTAGTGAGCAAATGTTTCTTCATAACATCAGCATTCATTGTTACTTGATCACATGTTTGAGGATAATGATGATACAACCAAGATCTGTTTTGCATTGGTAAATTATTTAGTGAGCAAATGTTTCTTCATAACATCAGCATTCATTGTTACTTGATCACATGTTTGAGGATAATGATGATACAACCAAGATCTGTTTTGCATTGGTAAATTATTTAGTGAGCAAATGTTTCTTCATAACATCTCAGTAAGATCAGTGGTCGCATGAATCAAACGTTTTCTAGCAATGTCGTTATTCTGCCATATTGTTTCAGTCTAGGTTAGGTGAACATTTTCTATTCTCTGAGACTATGTGATATTGTAGGTCTACGTGTATTTCCGGAGTAATCCACCATCAAATTTCCTTCTCTATTTTCATCTACAAACTTCAGATTTCCTTTCAATTGATTTCATTTCCTGTTGAAATGTGAAATAAATACGATTGAAGTACAAAGATACCTTTACTGACATCATTATTAGTCCTTAGATTAATAAAGAACCCTAGACACAACACAGGAGATCATTCATGTACAACATGTTATGTTAAACTAAACAAGTGTGGGTTGTGCAAGAGAAAATTTAAGTAGATCAAATATCATTAACTTGAGACCTCACCAATTTTATACATTGTGTCATCATTGATAAAGAAATGAATTTTCTTCCGTTTCATGCTTCTGATGGCTTATAAACAAATCCCTAATTTCCAGTGGATTTCTCATATGTGTTTATGTATGAGTGTTTTTGCTCTAAATAGATTTAGAAGTTGGGTTTTTTTTTCCTTCTCTTTTTAATTCTGGAGTCAGAAAATTTTGTTGGTTGACAGTTCTAATCTTTATTTGTTCCATAAAAAATATTTCAATTTGTCAGAGATTGCAGATGTACTCACGTTTACACGTGGCAAATTATCACTTGAATTTGATTAACTAGAGCCTATGTGATGTATTACCACTTGTTAGAAATTCTCAACAACTATGATTGAATATGATCCAGGTTGTTGACTGCTCCCTATAGAAACTACATGGAGTCCCCATGTCTGAGTGGAAGTTCAAGGTCAAAAGATTTGACCCTGTGACCTTTAGACTATGTTTCCCATCATACAGTCTGACAGAGAGATAATTCAAACCCAAACATCACACATATGCCTCACCATGGCAACTGCTGCGCAAAACTCCACATTTTTACCAGAAAGTTCACTGTTTCCACGGTGATGCGGAAAACATAAGTTGCAGAAAACATTCCAGTGAATGTGGGCGTTACCAGAGCGAAGAATGGGTTAGTTGCAGGAGGCTTGTTTTGACGTAGAAGGGAAGGCGTGGGACTGAGGAAGAGTGAAACCCTTGAGTCTGGGGACTTGGTGTCAATGGGCTAATTATATTATTAGCATGTGATATGGCAAGTTTATATCTTCATTAAACTCAATATACTTAACGAGAAACAGTTTCTTTGTTTTTTTTGTGACGTCAAATAAGAAGTGGAAGACAAGTAAATAGATCTGGTACATGTAAACTAGTTTCAACTTTTTTTCCGCTCTTTTTTTGAAACCCCACTCACAGGCCTGTAACATGTACACGCAGTTGAAGATATAGAGAAAGTTCACAAAAGAACATTTTGTTACAATCCCAAATGCAGGTTACAGATGTTGGCCATTGTGGTTTCAGATGGGAACGACATGTGAGCTTCTCTCCGCTGTCACCATGTTTTAAGTCATACATTGCTAGAGCTTCAAAGTATATCTTTTATGAGTACAGGACAGTCCTTTACAAAATGCAATACCATTTATGATGTCCATATTTCAGTCAGTCTTTCAGAATGTTCAGTTACATTCGTGCAGTTCCATAAAAAACTAAATATTCAGTAAAGGTCACTATTACCTGCTCATGTGTTGAAGGTACTGATTGGTAGGCCTGTAGTCATAAAAAAAGATGGTTATGATTTGTAATTGCGTACAGAGCAATGCCTTTCATATGTTAGTATTATGTGGGTTAACTGGTTCCTGATGCCTGCTGGCAGTAATGTTATGACAGATGACATCTTGATTTTTACGTTTCTCAGTAAAACCCTCAAATGAGCACCCATCTAGGTTATTCAAGTCTTCCTGTTTTGACACTGTAGGCCTGTTCACATGTCCATAGCTACAGATTGATCGGAGGGCTTATGACAGACTACAATGTATCTTTTTTTTGAATAGTTACTGCTACCACATCTACACGATGGTGCCCACAAAGTTGACCAAACTTTGGGAATATTATTGTAGCAGAGGTTTTAAACATTTTGCTTTCAAAACGAATCTGAAATATGAAGTCAGAGGCATCGTTAACCCATCTCAGTTCATACTCTTTGTCTCTATCAGATATCAGAGGGAAATTTATGATAGGGTAGTGCTCTTGTGGATGGCCAGCTCTGTAGAACGGTGATCTTCTTAGTTAGGACTATTGTCATAAAGGTTGTGCCAACCGAGGATACTGTCTTGGGGAAGTAACAGCTTGGAGTTGGATCATCAGCCTTTTCACACGAGGGTAAAATTCATTGTATGGAAAGCTTATTTATAGTTTAAAGCTATTAACTAATCAGCCCGAGAGCAAATTTTCCCTGTGTGAACGTCAATCTATACGATGTTCGTGCAGGTACGAACTCGCGATCTAAAGACGGGTCAGAGCAGCCTACAGATACGAAGTTCGTATGGAGGAGGCAAGAGATTTTGTGTATGAACGGATATACGTCTCTAACTGGGCAGAGCTAAGACCAGGCGCGTGTTTTGATTGACATGACCTGCTATTATTATGGGCAATGGCCCTACTGCGCATTTAATCAGCAGTGAATCTCGAATGATCGCACCGAAATTTTGTGTGTGTGAATGACATATGTAAAGCTTATTAGTTTAAAGCTCTTCAAACTAATAAGCTTTACAGAATTTTACCCCTGTGTGAAAGCGGGGATAGTTGTTTGTCTTGGTTGAAAGATAATGCAGTGAGAACAAGACTACCATCTCTGGTGTTGAGAGTGCATTTCTCTGTCTCATACTCAAGGGCTGTGTGTTTTCTCTGGCCATACATGTCTTCCTGTACGTCCAGCACCGCTCATTAAACAGATAGAATCTTGTCTCC
This sequence comes from Heliocidaris erythrogramma, assembly GCA_025617745.1. Classification (NCBI taxonomy): domain Eukaryota; kingdom Metazoa; phylum Echinodermata; class Echinoidea; order Camarodonta; family Echinometridae; genus Heliocidaris; species Heliocidaris erythrogramma. Next base: position 2,153,539 of record CM046865.1, on the reverse strand, counting down.
CCCCTGAAACAGGCCAGGTGCGTCACCAAGGGTGACTTCATCACTGAGAAAGCATCGTCTTCCTGCCGTTGTCCTGGTAACAGGATCTGAATGCTGCACACTGTTTCCTCTGTCCTCCAAGATGACCAGTCCAAGGATTCTTTGTTTCCTCTGACATTTCGCAATCACTACTGTTTCTCATCATACAGTTATCTTGCTGCTCACATTCTTACTGCAATTTCTGCAAATTGTTCATGTGATTGCGATGACCATCTGACTGTTTTTCCGATCAGTTGTATCCTTTCGATGGTTGCGATAACAGTCTTGTATCACACCAAACATGAAATGGAAAAGCTTTCCTTCAAAGACGTTCCTCAAGAGAAGACAATTTGGGGGAAACATTCACCGTCGCTCGGCTTCTACATGTAGACAAGATTTTTGAACTACCCCAAGCTATGACTGGTTGAGGAGTGATACCCCTGTTCCTGAGCTGTCTCTTAGAGAATCTTGGCAAGACATTTCAGACTTTCCTGGGGAAAACATAGGCTTAAAGTAAAATAGAAGTCTTTACTTGCTATTTAGGGTATATTGCAAGCAATGTTGAACCCTTTAATAGTGGAATCTTGGCTCTGAAAGGAAGTGTGTGATCAGTTGAATGCATATCTGAAGGTTTGCTATTAATATTTCCACCATTAAATATATAAATATTTATAGTGAAGCTAGAGATATCTAAATATGAATTTATCTGTCTTCATGCACATACACTAAAAATCCAGCTCTCAGATCTGTGACAGTGACAGTATTTTGGGTACCGTACCGTATGTGGGTTATGCATGAGGTGATTCAACTTTCTTGGACAATAACACTTGTGTTTTGTGTTAGAAACAATTAAGATCTCTAGACAAGTGACTAGACATATGGAAGAGGCACCCCCTTCTATTCCGCCAAAAGTTGTAGATGAGAAAGTAAAGGGATGAGCTTCTCCTGAGTGTCAGCAGTTTAATGAATAGTGACAGTTCCTCGTTTTCTGTTCAAGTTTCAGTTCTTTATAGAAACTCTTACATGCTCAGTCCTGGCTTGGATTAGACCAACGTCCCCCCTCTCCCGCCTCCCTGTCCAAATGAATTTGTTGTCTTTGCTGAGATGCAGTAATAACTCTGCTTGTCTCTGTTCCCATGTGTCTTTATATGTCAAGATGTGGATTGTTTTGATACATGTACATACATGGAGATATTTTTGGACATTTTTGGACATTTGTTTAGTACAGCTGATGGGCATGGTATACAATATGTTCAGTAAAAGAGATGAAATTATTTCCCCCTCGCAGTGGTCAACCCTTACATCATTTTAAAAGCGAATCTCAACTCACTTTTAAGTAATAAGAAAATATTTTGTTGTATGCTTCCTCTGCCTTGGTCATTTCATTGTTCCAAGGTACTATCATGACAATATTCGTAATTAAATAACCCCACCAAAGCATGTTTCTATCTAAACCTGTAGGCAGATATATACATCTTATATTGGATTTACTGCGGTTTTAGCAGGCCTACAGTGTAGCCTTTGGTATTGCAAATGAAAGAAATTGTGCATCTTGAGATGGACATGAGAATACTGATAGGCATGAGAATACTGATAGGCAAACAACAATGCAGTGATATTATTGGGGATGTATTGTTAGGGATGTGTTGTTAGGACCCTCAGGTGAAACAACACCCTATAAATATTTCAGGATCCTTAAAAATTGAAAAAATAAAGGGATGAATTTTCATGAGAGGTAGATAATATTTCTGAGCATGATTATGGATTAAGTAGTGATGTACATGTTTAATAGGTCCTCCTGTAACCAACATAATCCTTTGAGGGGAGAATAACTTACAGTGGTTTTTAATTCCAGCGAGGGATTATATGTGAGTGTTGGAAAGGGATTTGATGTTGATTGGAATTCATTGAAATGGCTTATCCCGTTGGTTTGTAATCTGGCACGTAGCTCTGTGCTTAATTCTCTGCTGGTGTGTTATGCGGACAATATTACAGATAGGTGTACAGGGTGTACTTGTATAAAGTAAAGTTGTGCCAGTTTTACTGGATTCCAGCAAGCAGATCATGCAGTAAGAGGAAAGGGGTCAATTTAGCTGTAAAATAATGATTGCATCCCCTTTAATTTGATTTGTCTACATGTACTTGGATTGCCATGATAATTTTGATGATTTTCCTACAATGTTTTGTCAATTTTTGGCTTTGATTTTTTCCTCTTTCCTCTGAGGCAACAGTGTATTAGTTTAGTCTAACTTAGTGATATGCAATTTTACAAAAAGTACCGGTATGCAAAATCTCTCTTGTTCTTGCAATTATAGAAGCACATATTCATAAACATAATTATTTGTCAGGATATCTAGTTTGAGCTGGTCTCAGGATAATAAAGCATGACGTCATTTATAGGTAGAATATCCCAGAAACTCCACGCTAAAAAAAAATACCCCGCTTTTCATGTAGTGCTTTACAACAATCAGTGATCACGGATATTTTGAGTGGTGGTGTGGGATAAAGTTTCTCACTTCATCACAATACATGTACGCTTGGTTTCATGCTCCAGTGGGCCGCACTCCAGCTCAAACCGATCGTTTCCCCGTCTGCATGAATAGGAAAGATGAAATCGAAATTGGTTCTGACGAGACACCAGACGTATTACACTGTTTGTCATTATCTTTCCTATTTTTTTTCTTCCACCTCCATTCATGCCAGTCGGTGTTGGTTAAGGTCTGCTGGGGAGAGCTGATGAACGATTTTTCAATTGTGGTTTTGTCAGAGGCTTTCTTTTCTCTATGTTCCAGTCTGCTTCATAATATCTACATTCCTTAGAGACAGCTGGTATGGGCTCCATGTATCATTCTGAATGCATTATGATGAATATTTAACAACTTTTCTCCCTGTACTCCCAATAGGTTTCTAATTTAATAGCATGAGTGGGATAGTACATGTTGATGAGTGACGAGTATGTTATTACATAGCTTGATTGAGATTTTCATATCTTTCTCTGATGAGTTAAATCATTAGCTTGAGTAAGATTTTACATGTTGTCGATTGATGAGTATTTTTTGTAAGCCAACGTATGAACTAAATGCAATCGGCTTTAAGTTTGATCATGAACAAAGCATGAAGGAAAAGAAAAAGGATTTTATTGCTGAAATGTTTGTTATCATCTAGCAGAATGCATAATTCATCTAATAAGGTAACAGTGGGTGGAAAATAAAATATTTGTAGATTTTTATGTATTCCTATATGATAGATGTGTCTCAAGCGCCAGTGGATATGATATATCACCCGTAATCCTTTTGCATATTTTGTCGAGTAAACTTGGGGAAATACTGATTCTTCATTTTCATGCCCACGAGAAATCATTTTGTACGCAGACAGAATTTATCCACACACATGTATTCATCTTGTTGGCAGAATGCCAAACATTTCTGATTGATCTTAGCTAGCTGTGAGCGATAAAAGACATTTAAAAAAAAAAAATTCTCATTCTCTTTTTCTCTCCCTCTCCCACTCCTTGATTTCTAAAATGCAAATGAAAAAACCTTAGATTCTCTGGACATTCACCCCTTTCAGTACTCGTGCTGCTAGCGAACCTTGTGCATTTCCACATTACTTTAATAAAGTCTCCATTTTTTGTTTCCTTCTATTTTTACATCTTGCATGTAGAATCTCAAGGCCCTCCGCCGGGCTAACCGGTGAACTGAAAATAATTTTCCCATTGATCTGGAAAGGAAAGGGCTTTTTAAAGAGGATTTGTAAGAGGAGAGATGAAAAAAAATGTATTGATGCTTCAGAGAATTGAAGTGACTGCCCTGACGTCATGGCTTCCAACTCTCACCTAGTTTCCATGAAATATGATGCAATAATTTAATGTAGAGCTTAATAGTTAAGTGCAAAACAAGGAAATATGCTTGCTGACCACATTCTATTTGTAACCATGGCACTTAGTTTAAATTTTTTTTGTAGCTCCATGTTTCACTTCACTCTCTGGATATCGTTGTGTATGTTCAGATTACACAGTACTACTTCTTGCCACATGTAGGTTGTATGTAGGCCTCTATCAGAGAATCGTCTAAATCTGTGAAAGATTATAAGCAATCGTATTACAATATATAGGCTATACTCTGCTATATGAATGCACATGTGTTTTTTTTAAATCTAATTATTTTAGGGTATGAAAGTTTAACTTTGTATTTGCGAATAATGATATGCAGAAAGCCATTTCTGTTACAAAATTATTGGCCTTTTTCGACCCCCTTTTTACGAAAGCTTTGGGCAGTTTTTGATTAAACTTTCCTTACAGTCAGGGTTTCATGGAAACCCAAATGGAGACCGATAAAAAATGCAGAGTTAATGCGCCCATGGAAGTAACTGATTCATGTGGGTTTTCCCACCCGCTGGGACGGAGTCGTCAATTTACACAGGAGTTCCTACAGGAAAGCCCCTTGGCCAAACCGTCACGCAACAGCCTGGCTAGTCCACTGTCCTTTGGGCTATTTGATAGTCTTTATCCCACGCTAAAACCTACTTGTATGCATATAAAAGCTGTGAACTGGGGAGCGTTTCATCAAGCATTTTGTCAGTGATTTTCACCGACAACTGTTATAAGCTACTGAAATCCTTGCATCTGATTGGTTGAGAGCAAATTTGTCGGTGAAAATCACTGACAAAACGCTTGATGAAATGCTCCCCTGGTCTCTTCTATCCATAGATCATAGCACAGATTTTCTTGTGTTATATTCCACTAGCACTTTGTCGCTTGTTTTTTCCAATAACAGGTCTATCTGTTGTGATCAAGCATGGAGGTATATTGGCGAAATTGAGGATTAGATACAAACAAACCCTTCAAATGATGAGTTTGAGTAATGAAATTATTAATATTTGAGTTGTCAGAGTTCTTTATCAAAAGACTAGTTTATTATCATATTCAAAACTTATTGCTGGTTAAGGCTAATTATAGTAATCTGAAACAGTTCATGTCCAAAGTACAGGAAGGCCTATTTATATTTGAATTAAAATGACGTTTATTAGCTTTACAATATATTCTGGCAATCAAAAAATTCTTTATACAGTTGTTTTATTGTGTAAGGTGTATGTGAAAAGGGGATGGGGAATCAATAGGTCAGCTTGCATTCATTCACAATACTTAAGCTCCTGTGCCTTCTCCCTACCCCTCTTTGCCAAATATGGGGTAGTGGAAGAGGTAGGTGGTTAGGGGCTGTCACTACCATGGTGTCGTCATGGCGATGTTTATTAGGGCTTCCTGCTAATATTTTTCTGTTTGTTTTTATTTGACCCTTTACGTAGTTTGCATGTTCGGAGACCTCTTAGGTCCTGGCTGACTGTTGGCCATGGTATTGGCACTGGTTGTGCCATGATGTTATATGAACGTACAATTTCCATGTTTGAATATTATTTCTGCCTGCAGGCCCTCCATCATACTGTCTTGGATTCTCTTGTTTTCGTGATTCAAGAGAAAGGCTTTCTATGCGCTTTATTCTCTTGTGCTATAGGCCTACAAGTAATGACTTACATGTAGTATCAGTTCCACATATACACTTTCGGGATTGAAAAGAATTCTTCATTTTTGGATAAACTTCTGCTGCTGTTCCTCCATGTACCACATCTTCAGAGATTAACTTGATGTAAGGATCTAAATTTCATATCAGTGATCAAGAATTCCTTGTCAGATTAGTAAGTCAAGCAGTACATTGTAGTCAGTTATGAAATTATCTTATTATGCATGGGGCTTGATGATGCAATGTCTACAACATTATCTTCCCTTTCAACAAAATTAGCACACTGTACTTTCATCAATTTAGAAACCTTATCCATTATCAAGTCCATATGCGTGCATTGTCTAGGAAGAAGTGTAATGATAGTCAGTAATGTGTAATTTCAAGCCCCCTCACGAATGCCCTTTTGAAGTTTTTGTGCCAATTTTATGGGAGAACATTGTTTTGTTATGTGACTGACACAAGAGAGTTGACTAAATCTGGTGCATCTCTTGTTTTTCCAGCTGTATCTTATTGTCCAGTTAGCATCCCAGACAGCGAGACAAAAGACGAAGAAGAATGGAGAGAAATCTGATAATGGGACAAAACCAGAAGACAACATCAGTGTCTGGGAGCCATTTCCCTCAGGTTCCTCTCCTTTTCAAAATCATTGGAGAATGAAATCTGCGAAGGGAATGAAAGGATAAAAAAAAGTTGCTCTCATCATTTTCCCTTCATGCGCTCAATCCCACGAGGACGTAGCCCCGTCTGCGCAGGAATCACATAGTCTGCTCCCATTTGCGTTAATTTCATTTTAATCAAGACACCCGTAGTAGACATTCAAGATCTGTTGTTTATCAACATGTCGGTTCCCATGGCGACCATCCTTTGCTTCTCCAACGCCATCCCACGGAAGGAGGAAAATTCATAATTTCCGAAGTTTCGGGACGGCAGGCTTAAAAAAGAGAGGGAGAGAAAGAGCAAGAGAGATGTGGCTATTTATTGATTTTCTTCCTTCACATATCGTGTGAGAAGTATGGAGTCTAGGAAATTAATGCAGTGTTTGTGGTTACTGTGGATGATAACATTTGACCAGTATGGAATATATGATATGACGGCCTGTTGTTCATCTTCCGCATAATGATGAGCTGCTGTTGATGACACAATGTCCCTGGCATTAAGCTTCCAAACCTTGCTGAACATGAATGAAAGATATAATCAGCTTCATTTATCCAAACAGGGGCCTGTAACATAACAGTCAATCTTATAATCAATTGTAACTCTTCAGTACATGTTTTGCCATAGACGTAAGATTGATTGTATCTCTTTATGTTACAGGCCCCTGGATTGATATCTTTGTGCTGCTTGTCTTTTACAGGCTGATTGTGAACTACATGTGTCTGGAAAGATATATTTATTTATTGATACGGTTATATCCACACAATTACATCTGACAAGGTAATACATCACATTTTGGTATTCTCAGAACATACACAAATCCAGCTTTCACTCCCATGTGGTTTCTTTTTGGTATCTTTCTCATTTAAGCATATTCTTTTTCCAAGGAAATAAAATGTGGAACAAGAAATTAATGCAGTCGGCTATAGGCAGATAGGAAATGAAATACAGCATGAACATATGCTATAATTGAATTGGCAAGTAGATTGTGGTTCATAATTAGTGCTTCTGCACGGAATCTGTTCAAAGCCTAGAGGAAATATCAAATGTAGCAATTAGGCGGGATGCAAGCACCAGAGCACAAAATAGACGTCTATAAACAGAAACTTGTAAAATCTACTGATGGCAGGGGGAGGGGTTGGTGTACAGACAAAAGTATTGTGAGACTAATAAATGACTCTCTTATGCATACATTCATACATTTCATATCTGAAATGCTGTATAGGCCATACCTCATAAATATGGTTTATCTAAGCAGCAAAATAGCAATAGATCAATTAGGCATATATACACAAGTACTTTAATTAGGCTTACATTTTGGATAGGTACTGATATTCATACATTGTTACTGATATTCACATTCATGATTCATTACAAATGAATACAGTCAAAAAATTTCCTACAGAATTTTAAAAGAATTTTTAAAGTAAGTTTTTCCATAGATCTTGTTTTGTAATTTTTAAAAACTGTAGTAGTTGTGAAAAAATGTCGAGGAATAGGGGTCAAGAAATGTGAGAATACAGCAAGCTGACGTTGTGATCTGACAAAGTAGTTCAAGATTTCTCGACATCTAAAACATTGTGGCAAGCTTCTGCGTATGGCTTAAATATAAAGTAGAGTTCTGGTCATGCAATTAACATTGTGCAATTGGAAAAGGTTGATCATGTCTACATAAGAATTATTTTATACTGTGAGGTTTTGGAATCATCAAACTGATAAGAAATTAACCCAGTAATCTCGCTGAAAAGCACATGTACTGCACACAATAATAGGCATATTGGACTGCACACACAAGTGACGTGAATGTTCGACTCAAACATTTTAGCAATTTCTTGTCATATTTCGAAGATTAGGGCATTTAATGAGCAGTCCATTTCAGGGGACATTTCTAGAATGATGTTCTACCAAACTGACATAAAAAGAACGAGAGAGCTCACAAATTATTTTTCACCTTTCCCAGAACTCAACCTTCTCTTTGAATGAGATAATTTCATTAAGTTGATGTGACATGTAGGTAGGATAAGAGGTTATTAATTAGTCCTTGTGGTGATAATCTTGTTGCAAGACTCAGACAATGAGATGGGATAGTGGATAGGGATAAGGTGTTGACAAGCCATTAATTACCTGAAGAAAATAAGGGATGAGATTCATTAAATGTTAAGGAACTAAATATGAAAAGGTGATTGATGTATACATGTGTTCCTGGTACGTGTCATACTTTCGATCAAGAGTTCCTTCCTTCTTTAAAAGTTTTGTTTGACTTTGTAAGTTGATCTGTTGTGTCAGTTGTTAGATAGCTGAGTTTATGGTCTGCCATTTGAAAGAAGGAAGTTAACGCATTTTAGCCTGAGAAGTCCAATTATCTGTTCATCTTGCATCAGGGGTTACTGACTTTGAATTGAATGAATAGTAAACGATGTATGTTACAGTATATAATGTTAAAATATTCATTACAATGTTTATTGCTGGGTTTTTGTAGTTGTACGTAGTATGTGAAGGCCCACAAGGATATAATGTAATAGTGACAATTCATGACCAATGTACTATTAATCGTTTGACTGAGTTTCACTTTCCCATTTCTAAACAAAATTTTAATTGTGGGGTGGGATGGAGGGGGATTTAAGTGCATGAAGCAGACAAAGTCGAGAGCCTAATGGAATTTAATGAAGTCTAATGCAATTTATGATTTCAATTTTAGGCTCACTTAGTGATTTAACATGTAGGATGTAAGTTTACAGCATGTGGGCTCTCACGATAATCAAGTTACGATTGGCAAAGCACAGCAGCAGATTCTGAACCATCTGTAATAGTAAGAAGGTATTTTAGGAGAGTAGAGATGAGAGAGAGATAGAGAGAGAGATGGAGAGAGATAGAGAGAGAGAGAGAGATAGAGAGATAGCGAGAGAGAGAGAGAGAGAGATAGAGATAGATAGAGAGATAGATAGATAGATAGAGAGAGAGAGAGATAGAGAGAGAGATAGAGAGAGAGAGAGAACATTATTAAGGGAGAATTAGAATTGATACCATGAAAAAGAGGCCATTAGTTCAGAGAAGATAAGAATGCCAATAATAAAGAAATTAATAAGCAATCAAATTTAGGTGTGAAAAACAATCTTTTTCCTCTCTTGTGCATTAGAAACAGTGCCCTTGCAGCAGTTAAGTACTCTGAACAACACTTTGATTACTGATTTTGATCAAATTTCCTCTCCAATTGTCTGTGATAATTGGCTAATATGTTTTCTCTTATTTTTCTTTCTTTCTTTTATTGTGTCACCTCGATGGTGTTATCTTCCGGGCTCTTCTGCATTCGTCTTGTCCCTGGTCTGTCAATCATTTACTTCTTCACCCTCACAGGTAAGTGAAATTGTTCACCCCTCAGTAATGATGGGATGATCCAGGTGTATGTGCTCCTGAATGATGGATGAATGACAGTGTAAGTGGCTGGGAAGGTGTTACCTTCCTTTGAAGGGTGTGGCAAGGTGAATTTAAAAGGAATCAATTTAAATGTTAAGGGAGATAGGAAGCAAAACTAAGTTTTGTTAAAAGACATATGATTGTGAAAAGAAAAGCAAATTTTTTGTTCTCAGAGGTATATGGGTATATGTATATTTGAATGAATTAAGTTTCAATAATTCAAAGCAAAAAAATTTGGGTGATATTTATGTACATCTTCCCAAATTACAAATTGCAATGATAATGATAATGGAGTAGCAATCTGTCGTATTTCAGAGGACTTTGTCCTTGCTTGCAAAATCATATTAATTTGTCAAAATTGCTGCATTAATGGACGTGTCCCTGAAGAAAGATTTGACATATAGATGGTTTTACATATATATATATATTTTTTTTATTGGGGGGGGGGGGAGGGGCATTTAGCGTGACTTTCATGTGACTTGTGTGCAGTAATTGACTGTCATGTTGATTGATGGGGTGCTTTAGAGTAGGTCCACTTGAATTGGAAAATATGAATAAATATTCTTGAGGCGTTTGGCTGCATATGGCACAATGTTTGTTTGTCTCCCTGCCCCAGCTATGTGATAAAGAAGAAATTGATGGATAGAAACTGAAAAAATTTGTTGGACATGACTTCAGGTTTAGTGTTTGATAGAAACAGTTAATAATTTTAAAGAAATACTGATGTTAAGGGATCAACATATGAAACAAGGGTTTAGAAACACAAATGATAAGAGAGAAAAATTCCCATGTCATAATTAGATAGCATTGAGTCGAAATACATCCCCATTTGAAGCTCTCTCAGCTGCGATTCCCTCCGTTCTGGGGGTATTTAATTTCTAGGATGTTGTACTGAAAAACGTGTGAGTCATAAGATCTTCTTATGAAATGGCACCATGTAACGCGTACAGTCTTGCTCCATAATGTGATATAGTATAGAGAACCCGCAGGCTACAGATATATGGAAGGGGGCTACGTTCAGGGATGCTGCGTTTTCCTCTCAAGGAATGCCGAATGAAAAAATTGAGAATGCAATGATTCTGTTGGGTGTATAAAGATTATATTTATGACTCTAGTAGATAGCACAAATTTTGCTAGTAGATGAAGACCCTTTTGGGGTAGAAATGTACTTAAAGCTCACAAATGTAGCTTTTGATGATATTTGCAGTTGTACAGTCCAACAGTATTCTTCTGTTCATAAATATTCACACCCTGCACTGAAGAACTTCATATAAAGTATATAAAATCTGTTGGAGATATTAACGTTTGTAATGAAGTTGAACTTAAAAACTTTTGCAATATTAACAAGGAAATGAATGCAGATACAGAATTTTTTTTTTTTTTTTAATATTTTTTTTTTTTTATACAATGTAGATTAGAGGGAGGATTAGTGTGGTAGTGTTGGAGCCTGCTGTTTAATTTTTTTTTGTTGAATTCATCGTCATGTAGTGTAAATGTATGATTTAATTGTATTCTTTCCAAGCTTGTTATTCTAACCCACTTTCTAGCATTTGAATATGCTGGTAGTCCACGTTCTTCCTCATTATTTTGAGAAGACTGTTAGAAACCTTATATTACAATTGATCGAAAACAAGTGTGTGAAAGAGAGAGAGAGAGAGAATGGGAAATTTTGTCGGCAGATGAAATAGAAGCTGGACAATATGCAATTATCCAGTCTCTATTAGTGTAACCTAGTTTTGTCTGACAGTTTGAGGTAATTATCACGCACACTCATTGAACTACCATTGATTCTGCTCCAATTCCTTTGCAAAAGATCATTCACTGGACTATGTAAGTATGAAATGTCTCGTTAGTAACATCAAGCCAGCTTCTAATTAGTAATATCGGTAACACAGCACACCAGTGAAAAAGCGAGTTTGATACTGTGGTTTACGAATTGATAATGTGCAGGAAAGCTTTTTTGTAATTAAAATAACCAGACATTATTGGATATGATATTTTCCAGCTATTTTTAGTTCTTTCAGATTAGCTTGGAACGATGCAAAAGAGAAGTACATTTGGATATAGAGAAGTATGGATATATAAAAAGGTGGCTAAAAGGGATATGATCGCCAAAGTCTGAAAGTGTTGATGTGGCGCAGAGAGAGAGAGAGAGAGAGGGGGGGGGGGGGGGGGGGGGGGGGGAGGGGGAACAAAACAAATGGAGAGTGACACACCAGAAATAATGAGCATGATGCTATGAAGTTGAAGCAAGGACTTTACAAGAGTGAATATCATACAGTGAAAAAATAAATGGGTTAGAAGTATGAATTTGAGAGCAGCAAGGATACTTCTGTGATGACAGTGTATCAGATGTGTGAATTCATTGAAAAGTCAGGAGTGTGTCGGTTGACAAAGGAAAGAAAAGGGGTCCAGAATGAGTAGGAGAATCTTGAACACTTGACTAATCTTGTTTCTTCTAAGGTCCTTTCATTCCTTTTGAATCAAAGCTGGTAGGATGAAGATGAATTTATAACCAGGTGAGGTATAGGATTGGGACAGAAAGTGAATTGTTGAGGAGAGAGAAAAAGAGAGAGAGAGAGAGAGAAGTAGAGAGAAAGAGGGAGAGAGAAAGAGGAAGAGAGAGAGGTAAAGAAAGAGAGAGGTAGAGAGAAAGAGAGAAAGGTAGAGAGAAACAGGAAGAGAGAGAGAGAGAGTAAAGAGAGAGAGAGAGAGAGGTAAAGAAAAAGAGAGAGAGAGAGAAGGAGGGAAAGAACAGAGGTAAAGAAGGGTGGTTGACCGCACAGGGAAATGGTAATCCCTTTTCACATCACAAGAAAGCATGCTTCGTCTGCGCACTTTTCCCTCTTTCAGGCTCGCTGACACGCGAGGCTTTATGAAAAGGCGTTATGCAAATGGGAGAAAAGGTGGGATAGGGAGCGATAAAGGGTGGTTTACAAGAAGAAAAAAAATGGGAGGAGAGAGGAAAAAAGGGGTTGAGGGATAAAGAGGTGTAGAGTGGAGGAACCTGAAACTGGAATGGGTGCCGAGGATGGATGGGGTGCATTAATGAACTGATTTTGTGTATACCCAGTGTTCAGTGTGAGAAAGACCTCTAAAACATGGAAAGCCCCAAAGCTGCAATGTGATTGCAGTGTGGAGTCTGTAGACAAATTGAATAAAATGTGTAATGTATTCACAAGCGAATGAGAAACCAAAGGCATAACATGAACTTCCAGGATTTGAGAGGAAAACGACGGCCTGGTGATGGGAATGGAAGGCTACAGGAAGATTTATCAACTTCAGATTGGATTTTCCTAACCATGCCATTTTGTAAAGTGAAATACCAGACCAATAAAACATAGAGACGGAAACAGACAAGGGAAACAGACATAGAGATATTACGATAGGAAACCATACGACATAATATGCAAATCCAATCAGTCAAAATGCCAATATCCGCATGACATGGACCGGACAGGCTGATACACCCCTCTGCCGTGGCCTCTCTCTCTCTCTGTCCATCTCTGTCTATCTGTCCCTTGCGCTCTAGCTCCTGCGCTCATACAGCCATTCTAATCTGGATCGGCTGGCCATGAGTAACCCAGTTTTCCATGTCTCCCGCTTTCTTTCTACCTAAACCTCTGTCTGGGGTCTGACGGATCTAGGTCAGTTGTTTTTTTTCCTTTCATTTTTTTTCTGGGTCTGTGTCTATCTGTCTCTCTGTCGCCTTCTCACCATTCCTGTGTATGTGTGTGTGTGTGTACGTGTGTTATTGTTAGGTATTAGCAGGATAGCACCTGGCCGTGTACCGTTTGTATCGATTTGCTGCAAAACGGGAGACCAAAGATCGTGCCACCTCGCTTAAATAGAATGCCAGCTTCCTGCGTTACTGCTTCCTCCCTACAAACAGTCAAGAACTGCCAATATTTGAATTTTTTAAAGCAAAGAAAATAATCTAATATGTGTAATAATAATTTAAAAAAAAAATGTTTCTTTTATAGCGCTATATCCAATTTAACACTGATCAAAGTGCTTTACAAAACAACTTAATACATGAAATCTAAAAAACTAAATTATACAAATGTAATAGAGTTAATTACAATTTAAATAGGTGTGTTTTAAGATGATGTACATAACACCTTTTGAAGGATTGGAAGGAAAATAAATTGTGGTTATTAGAAATTCATAAAAAGCCTGACTGTTCATTTTCACATGTTTAATGCCGAGGAAGCAGTTATCCAAGGTAGTCCTGTAAACCATTTTGCTCGCTCTTGCATATAGGCCTTATTTATTTCCTTAGATTATTTTTTGTACGATGTGAACCTGTAAAAGGTCGGTAGGGTGCTGAAATCATCCAGTGCGACGAAAATTAGTCAAAGAAGTATTTTTAGCTTGCCCTCCCAAAACTGTCTAGGGGGAAGGGGGGATTCGGTTTCAGTTTCCACTTTTCGACGCACGGGGTCAAATATTGTCAGACGTGAGACACTGGTAATTAGCAATATGAAGAACTTCCTGTGGATTTGTGTGTGTTAACTTGTCATATATGATTGGTTATATATATATGCATGGTATCATAGACAGTGCCATGAATGATGGGATAGATACAAAGCGACAGAGAAAGGAAAAGTCAATGAATCAACAGAGTGACACAGAGAACAATTAGGAAGGTGCAATGTACATATTAGGCAATGAAATGGCAGAGGCAAAGATTTAGATTTTTCATAGTACCAAATCAGTTTTTTTTTAATGGTAAAATGTATTGGTTTTAACAATAATGTAGCTTGTCTAGGATTGTAGACACGCGTAAAGTATGCTTCGAAATATAAATTTACATTTTGTATACATGTAGTTGACATAACCTGTAAATTTGTACTGCTCATAAGTGGCTCCCATAAGGTTAGTGTGCACCTTTCCTCTCTTGGCAATTTGTCTGCCAAAGTTTGAGCAGTGGGACCAAGGAAATGTCTAATTCTGGAGTTCCTTAGACTCTAGATTACAGGCACTAATCTCCCAGTCATCTCGAGAGGGAGGTATTGACGGGACTGGCAGGTCAGTGACGTTCGTAAAGTTGAGCCAATATTCATTGCCTTCGGTGTGACGTTAATGATGTCTACACATTCTGCATGTTCTCTTACGGTTCCACGTATTTGGATCCGAAGAGACCTTGAGCTACTCTATTTCCAACTGACAAAACGATGCCCCTTACCTTGTTTCCGCCAGTATTTTTTCTGTCTAGATCCAGAAAGGCATTAACTCTGTATAAAATAAAGGACATAGATGTGTTCATACCCTTCTCTCTCTCAGCTGGACAATATTTTGTTAAAGAGAGCTCGGGAGAGTAAATTGATATTCACATTTTGCTCATGTCAACAAAGAGGGCATTATTTTTTTTAATCTCTTTTTTTTTAATGCATTTTATTTGAGATATTTTGATATGAGTAGGTTCAGAAGATTGTTAGATTGTTGTGACAACCATACGCACATTGAAATCAAGTGACCCCCATGTGTGTACCATGTCTAAATTTGGTTGAAATATTAAGATTGATCTAGAGATGAGTCAGTCGAGAGGGGAAGCCCTTTAAGCCTACCAAAGCACACCTGTACGTTATGATAAGCTTGTCGGGGAGCTAATCGGCTAGTGGATCACCCGTGAACGCTCTGATGCCGACGAACGCTCGATTCCTGTGACGTGATAGGATGTATTAATGGCGGCGCTCTCCAAAGTTTGTTTCGCACCAGGATCTGATGATTTGTAGCTTGGTAAGGTCACAAGTTCAGCTCTGAGAGATTAGCCACAGTGCACTTGAACAGATCAACACTGCTCTTGTATGGAATGATGGAAATATACCGTGGTTTGACAGTTGATCAGGGGACAATTTTCTCCGGACTTTATTTTGTCTATGATATAGAGTTAGGAAAAGGGTTTGGTTTCTAGGGTTAGGATCAGGGTTAAGTATAACATTTGGTCAAGGGTTTAAGTTTGGAATTAGGTTAAAGTACAAAATTATCGCGGAGCAACTATCGCCAGAGCATGTGTCATACAACCAGAAATGCACGTTGGATACTATTAAACAGGCCTACCAAGAGATGAAATGCACTATGACCCTATCTATACAGATATTGCTGAACATATCAGAGAATGAAAAATCCTCTCCATGGAGCTACAAAAAAAAATATCTTAGCCAGTTTTTCAAGTAGTGCCGATGTTTCTGATCAGTTTAGATTTCATTTTCCAGCAGCAAAGCCCTGTCACGTAATATATGAATTATAAATCCAGCCTCTCTCTGAGGCATAGGACTGTGATTAGTGCTGTCAGGTCACTTGCCATCACTCTGCAACATTAGCAAATTCACAGTTATCCAATATTTCAGAATTTTGCAGCCAGAGAGGGAGATACAGATAGAGAGAGAGAGAGAAAGAGAAAGAAAGATAAAATGAGGGATGGAGGGAGGGAGAGAGAGAGAGAGGGCTGAGCATAGCACATCCCTCATCTAATCAATTTTTCTGAGGTCATTTTTAATGGTGGATCCTTTTCATCTTGTGCCGCTGCTCACTGGCATGCTTCCCTCCTAATAGAGCGCTTTCTCCTCGCTTCATTACCCCTTTGTATTGCCCTCCTACCCAACACAATATATCACTCATATTTCCCAATCTATTAGGATTTCTCGTCTCTTTATTTTTGACTGGGACTGCGATTGTAAAAGAACGTGTGCTGTGGTTGAGGGAGCACTGCCCTAGCCAGATGAGTTACCTTCTTCTACCCTCCCATACCTTCATCACGTATCACTCCGAATTCATATTATGATTCTTTTTCCTGCATCCCCTCCCTTTCTCTGTCTCTCTCTCCCTCCCTCTCCCTCATCCCCATCTCGCTTCTTACGACCGATCTGGTTGATGAAGCTTTGCTGGTGCGAGACGCCTTATCCTCATGCGGGTGCCATCGGGGATCATGTCGAGTGGCCTGTCTCCCGTCTCGCCAATCGTCGAGACGATCAAAATAGCTCCCAGTGTCTGTTCATTGGATGGGGACAGAGAGATGAGAGTGAGTGAGAAAGGGAGGTGGAGAGAGAGAGATGGAGATAGAGATAGAGATAGAGATGGCTCGAGAAAGAGTGATTAACTAGATGCTATCTAGCATTTATTCATCATTTAGCAGATTTTGTGATCATATGGCTTTGTATGTAATGTACAATATTATGCTCCCAGAATCTGATTTACATGATGCTCTAGTTACACACTATTATGACATTTGTAGAATATAAACCATGACCTGGATTGCATTGAAATCCAAGTTGAAGGAGAAATGAAGAGATCTGTTTGATTTCATTAAAATCAGAAGTGCTCTGTAGGGAGGATTGGAAGGGCAGCTTGTACAGAGTGAATATTTGAAACAGTGACGATTGATAGAGAGGGAGAAGTGGGAAAGGGACAGACTTAAAGATGCTATTATTTTGGAGAGAAATTATTGTCAGTCAGAATAAAGATGACATTTACAAGAGAAAATATGTGACTTAATTATAGAGGTGTGGAACATTGTAGAGATGTCGCTTAGAGACGTCATAGATGTATTCGGCACTATATAAATCCAGAATATTATTGTATTATAATATTATTATGAATCAATAGCGCTGTACATGTATAATAACAATGGTATGAAATGCAAATAGTACTGGGTGTGGTGGGCCAAATTTAAGAATTGCTTGTGTATGATATTATTTTTTATTTGAGCTGTAGTAAATTGAGGAATAAGCTTGATTTGGCACGCCTTAATAAAAGAGGGAGTTACCAGGTATATTGCCAAGTCCATGCATGCAATATATTATTGCTTTAAAAGGTTTTTGCTACAGTATATGTGATAATGTTTTGTTGAAAAAAAGTAGAATTCCTTAAATCTGAACCTAAATATCTGACAGAATGGTAAAAGAAATCAAGTTGCAGAGAAGAGAGATTCTATGAAAGAAAATATACAAATTGTGTTAGTATGTATAGTCTTTAGATATACATTGCAGGCAGGTTTGGGTTTTGGATGAGGAGTAAATGAAAATAGTAGTAGAAATACTATTAGACTGGTATCTGCATTGATAAATCTCATTACTACATGTAGTAGTAGTTTGTACTTTTTGAGTTCACATTTGTGCCAATTTTAGAGGTATTGATTTTACATCCATGAAATCTTATCCTCATCACCCCCTTGATTTACCAGTCTACCAATTCAGAACAATCAATTGAGCTAATCTCATACCATGAGAAGATTAAGAGTGCGTTTATGCTCACCTTTTTCAGGCCAGAATGAGGCTTTTGTTACGCGTTCAAAAGACGGTTGCGTCCTTTTTCAATTTTGTGTGAAGGCCGATCGTAAACGCACAAAAAGGTGCGTTTACGATCGGCGTTTCTCCAGAAAGATGGTTTCTGGGGAAGCATAAACGCACGATCATTTGTAAACGCGTTTAAATGACGTCCTGGTAAACATATTTTTCTGCTTCACGTGTAAACGGTGCACAATATATCGAAAAAGCGCGCGCCCAAACTTGACCTGCAGGTTTGCGGATCCAGCTGCAGAGCCCGAATTCGTCTTGAGAAGGGAAGCATAAACAGAACCTTGCGGAACTGCGTTTACGATGAGCGTTTCAAAACGCTCATTCTGCCTTCAAAAGTAAGCATAAACGCACCCTTAATCTCATGGAATCCTGGTGGCACTGAAGCCTTTCATTGCATGGAGAGCCCACTGGTTG
Source organism: Heliocidaris erythrogramma (assembly GCA_025617745.1). Taxonomy (NCBI): domain Eukaryota; kingdom Metazoa; phylum Echinodermata; class Echinoidea; order Camarodonta; family Echinometridae; genus Heliocidaris; species Heliocidaris erythrogramma. The sequence continues at coordinate 2,135,223 of CM046865.1, read as the reverse complement.
TTGGTGGTACTATTGAAGGAGGATTCTTCTGGGTAGCATACATGATCCTATTTTTAGAGGAGGTTGACTGATTGCCTGGAACTTATCATCAAAACTCACGATGATAGCTTCAATATCTAACAAATAGATCCTTACATTTAAACTGTTTATATACTCAAATCTAAATGAACATAATTTGTAAATTAAGTCTGCATTATCCTTTTGGCAAAGGTATAGTCAGGGTCTCACCAGTGCATGACACCCTTGATTGGTGCTGATACCAAGCCTGGGGATTTCAGAAAATAAAATACCAAGGGAAAATTCTTCCTGACAGGGTTAATAAATATGCAATTGCATATTTCCAAAATGCAAATGGGCTTTGGTCCTTCTGAATAACACCATGGGAAGTCCCAAGTTCATTTCAAGGGTGAAAATTAACTGAATAATAATCATTTTTTTTCTCCCCCTAATATTTCAAAATTTTAAAAAATTGTGATAAAGTATCATGAAGGTACATGTACTGTAATTCAGACACATATATTTGAAATGGGTTCCAACAAGGTGGACGGGACGAGAACGAGAACATCGCCTCGTCCACACAATAAGCCACTTCGGAGATGCAATCTGAGCATGAGCAGATAAAGGTAATCTGTACCAAATTCTAAAACCCACTGACACTAATATTCGATATGTGCTCATGAATGTCATGTAATCATTATTCAATTATGCACTAATGGTGCATTCCATGATATCCAGGTGGAAGTATTCTTTTTAAAGGGGGAAACAAAAGCTATTCATGAGGCACCTCTATCACTCCCAGAGTTATTTTTCTGAAGTGCACATAAAGGGACCCTCCATGTCTAAAATATCTGTGGATATTTGGGGTCATTTGTACCATGCGCTAACCCCGAACTGGCTTATTAAAGGAGAATTAACCTCAAACAATAAAGACGATAGTGTTCAAAGGTGTTATTTATTCCTACTTGTTAGACTATATGGCTTCGCGTCAAAATATACGAGATCGATACGAATCAAGATTTTCTGAGCAAAATTTATCATCTGCTAGCAATATGTATCGTCTGCTAGCAATACATGGGGGCTGCCATTTTTTTATGTGTACAAGAAGATTTTCTTAATCCAAATGCCCAATTGCCTTTTTCAAAATTAAAAACCCATTTGAGATTAAAAATATAGAATAGATATGTCAATTTATTTTTAAACTGAAGATTTCCTTATATATTTCTGTTGAAAATCGATATTCGCTTAATATAAATCTATTTTCTACATACTGTGACGCAATGGACGGAGCAAATTAATTCAAATTTTATGGATGCTTCTTCCCTGAGCATCTATAGCGGCAAACTATGCATTCACCTGCTTTCGGATAATGGGACTTGAAAAGTCAGAATGCATGCTGCATATATTATGTTCTGCTCTGTTTGGCAAACCCAAGAAAACAGATTTTTGTTAAGCAAAACCAGACAATTTAAAAGTATCATTATAAAGATTTAATTTTTATAAATCATGTAAACACCCACTTTATATTTTTCGTCACATATGGGATTTTAGGTAATGAAGAAAATCAATTTAGGTCTTGGATTCAAAATATCTTCCTGACCGGAACATTTCTCAATGGTTCATGTACAAATCCAAATCAGCAAGAAAATGGCAGCCCCCATGTAAATGAGTAGGAGACGATACCGGGTGTTGGAATATCTTTATTTATACCCTTTTCTAATATCTTATTAGAAAATGATTTAGGCCAATAAGTAGGAATATATTACACCTTTCAATATAAGTAAATTTGTACTCAGGGGTTAATTCTCCTTTAAAAAGACCCTATTATCAGCAACTCAAGACTGCTTGTTGTCTAAGGGAGAAAGTTAATCTTGAAGATGGTCAGAGGCTTATGTCTGGGCTTTTATCCAAAGCCTGGAGTTCCTCTCTCTGACATACCACTCCCTCTATCAATGGCAAAGCCAACATTCCAACAAGGTGGACCGGGATGAGTAGACACCACACAAGAACGAGAACATTGTCCTCGTCCACACAATCAAAAAGACCCTATTATCAGGTAAACCTATAGGTGTAACTGTCTTATCTAAGCCTTTGTCTGTGCCTGTATAGCACCTCATCCATTCTATCTTTCTTCTTGTCTGAGGGAGAAAGTTAATCTTGAAGAGGGTAAGAGGCTTATTTATGTCTGGGCTTTTGTCCAAAGTCTGGAGTTCCTCTCTCTGATGTAACACTCCCTCTATCAATAGCAAAGCCAACATTGTTTTGACTGCAATTGTGAGGGTGCGGTCTCTTTACTTGGAATAGTCAGATGTAAAGACATATGCTTACGTAGAAACATTGATAGTATTTGCCATCTAATTTTGTGGAATGGATTTATTCAGTCAGGTCCCCAGTGTTCATTCCCTGACTAGTAGATTTCATTATTGACTGGTTTTAATCTTCCAGTCAAAAGGATGGCAGTTTTTATTTGGGGTAAATGAAAGGGGACAGTGCAGGAGGTATAGTTGGGAAATAAAAGACGAAGCTTATAGTTGAACGATGTGCAATGCTGTCTTTCTCTAGACAGCGTGGTGTGTAGGGCCGCCGATCATATTTGGACGACATTAAAATGTTTTGAAATTTTAATTTGTAATATAGGCTGCAATCTACGACTGAGACTTTGTGACGCCTTTACCCTGAATAGTCTTTATGTGCATGGCTGGATTACAGAATGAAGGTCATATTGCGGGGAGTGAGCATGTGGAAAGGTTTTTTTTTCCAAGCACCTTGCATTTTGAAAGAACAGACCACATTTCGTTTTGTATGATTGCATTCATAAGGAATTGGTTTTCCCTCAAATATTTTTGAACACTGTATGAAAGGGGTAACCTTGCTAGTCATAAGGACCGCTAGTCATAGTGATCGTTATTCATAAGGACCGCTATCCATAATGCGTGACTAATTGAATAGCGGTCCTTTATAAATAGTGGTCCTTATAAATAGCGAGCAGACCCGATATGAAAAACATACAAGTCGGGATGTTATAGCCCGAACAAATTATATGTGCATACATTGTAGACCCACAACGTAGCCTATATTGTACTGCTAATATGTCCATGTCCATACATTTTTCTAATGAGGCCAAGTATTGTTCTCTTCACTGGACTTTGTCTAGTCTTGTATGCTTTCAAGAAATAAGCTGTGTTTGTTGGTAGTCTTTGTTTGCTGCTAGACACACCTCCCTTTCTATCTGGTTTGCATTCCAGAGTTTCATGGCTAAGGTTGATTATATAATGACCCTTTCACAACTAAAATCTAAGATCTTGCAAGATGGTAGGTATGTATGTAACTTGTCTTATTTACAATAGATCTTTGTTGTAGTGTGAATAGGTGCTAACTGTCATGCTTTTTAATGTAAGGAGATAATTATCTTTGCAAGATGATGATGTTGAAGCAAGTATATTCATGTAAAACTGCATATCAAACAGATAGTAGAACCCTTTCTTACTTTGTAGGTATAGTTCATCATCCTTATGGATATATCAACAATATTACATTATCCTCTTAGGCCTTATACTTTTTTTATTCATTACCATTTCCAATTATATCTACCACCCAATAACTACTGCCATACCATTACCACCTATCATTACCATCTATTAGAGTACCTTTATATAGAGAGTAGCGACATAGACGTCTGACTTTTCGGGAAACAAAATGGAGTTTGAATTCTTCCTCTTGAGAACACCCAGGTGCTCATCGGAATTGAATTGAAATGTTGCGTAGCAGAGGAAAAAAATAGCGTTCAAATGATGAGTGTCGCTACTCTGTTTATGTACATGTAGGTACTCTACCATCTACCACCAAACTACCCCAGCTTGCAACCTCTACTACCCTTCCACCCTTCCATTACTTAACCAGTTACTACCACCACACCTTTTCCAACCATGCTACAAATGTTTAATGATAAGAATGTTGAGCACTTTTTTTTTCTTCATGTGAATTGGGCATTACCTGTGACACATTTCTGTGTTATCTGTAGATAGCTAGACATTGATCAAAGTACCTTTTAAAATGCAAATATCCAAATGGAAGAGATGTCAACACAATTCCCTTTTTTAATCACCAAGCCATGCTATTGGTCGTCTGGCTCATAACATCTGTGGGACAACAACACATGCTTGTGATACACTTGTTTCAAAGTAAATGATGAACTATGTGTTGGGCACTTTGCAAATATCCAATGGCCTGCTTCCCCCCTCCCAATCCTGATTTCATGGTTAGCTTGATGATTATATAAAGATAGCTTGAAATGGCAAGTACTGTTTGGGAGATCATTCTGTCCTGTAGGGCAGTTATCTGGCACATTGCCAAGACTTCCACCAAACCTAATATAATTTATGTTTGCATATTAAAGTTGTATGATGATTTTCATATGGCAGCAATTATCATCGTTTCATGTTATCCAGAGCTTCTGACCTGCTGAATAATATAGACCCTGGAGTTCATCATTTTGTACAAGTGTCTTCCAAATAATGAACTCTACAAACACACTCTTCCTGGTTTTAATTACGTCTTTTAAGGAGGTTCTGTATCTCCTATTACTTTACTTTTGAACTTCGAGGTGATTCATTAAAAAATGTAAGCAGATTTGCACACCTGAACACACACTACAAAGGCTTATGTCTGTGCTTTTGTTCAAATAGCCTAGTACCCCATCCCATACAACTCCCACAATTCCTTGTTTTTGCATTGTCTGTGAGAAGTCGCAGATAGCAGACTCTTTTAAAGGTCATCATCTTGTATACCAACCAGTATTGACTTGCATGAACACTACCCTTTCATTGTCAACAGTGGCGTATCCAAAAAATTTATATTCATATTTTTTTTTTTTGGGGGGGGGGGGGGGAGCCTCCCCATCTATGGGGAATATACTTTTGCTGCGAATGAAGCTAAAACACAAACTTGCATATCTCTTTTGCTGCAACCATAAAAGGGTCTTCATCTCAAAACTATTGTATGAAGTTCCACTTGACCTCATCAAAGGACATCAATGGTCAGCACCTTTCTATTGTCCTCCCCTTCCCATACTTGACCATTTGAATTGAGAATCTTTCTAAAGGGTCTGAGCTGTTTAATCACACTGGCTAGACTCGCTGATTGGAAGAAGTTGGAAAGCATCCCTTTTTAAGCTTGACAACAAATCTTTCATTTACACTCTTTCTGGTGTTCTTGGAAAAGTTAGTTGTCTATTCTATCTAAGCCTCAGATAATACCTATTAAGCCTCAGAATTGGTTTGGGGTGATTAGTACATTACATAAGTCATTACTTCAAAATTACTAGTTTGCATCTATAGGAGAAAGAAAAAATGGATGAAAAATTAGGTGTGCTCTCCAAAATCTTTGAAAAGAAGAGTAAATTATGCTTTTTTAAGGTAAACTACTTGTATATAACATGAATTGAATTGAAATGAATTGTTGGCAAAACCAAGGTATTTTGTCCCATGTGTTATAGACTACATAACAGATTCTAGCATGTACACAAAGATTACATCAGGTTTATAACACTTCTACTACATCGATCTGACCAAAACTGAGGGAAAGAATACTGTTGATGTTAACTATAATTATTATTTCTCATTACATATGAATAATGGAACACAAAATATTCAAATAACTTAAGACTTGCCATGTTCTGTCTAACATTTCAAATGTTTGAAGATCTATTTCCCCATATTATTACATATTGTTGTATATGTATATGTAGGCCTATAGATCGTAAGCACACCAAGGTGCTCTACCCTCCTCCCTCTAATGATATGTTGATGGAAAAGCTAATATTACTGTCACAGGCAGCATAGCAAGAAATCCAATTGTGATGTCTGCGGCTGCATTTGAACCTAGCCTGTTTATCAACTTAGAAAGGGCAGATGGATATATTGACATTTAAAGGGCCAGTCAGCTTTCAAATCGGGCTGCATTCAGTCTCTTATATTTTGAATGAATGGGTTCATTTATTTCCATGGTTCGCTATGTTTGTCAATATTGATCAAGTAATTTGTTTTTTAAAGCGTTGGTGACCATAGCCCTCATGTCATACTAGCAACGGCATTCAGCAACAAATTGTAAAATCATTTGGTAGATGACGTTGTTCCTTTAAACAGCAATACAATTTTCCTTGGCCTCCTTTAATCAGGCAGTGTCCATCCAAATGGTCAGTTTACACAGTCTGTCTCGGCCAGTCCGATGGGGCACCCTGGGTGTCGATTTTCACGCTGGAATGATGTTGTTGACCTATATTTTCTGCCATCAGGTCGTCTCGCTCTCTAAATATTGTACATAAATATGAATATTTGTCATCTTTGTCTGTCTGTGTCACTATCTTTCTCTCTTCCTTTTTCTCACTTGCTTATCTTATTGCAGATCATGTCTTGTGAATGTCAACTTGATTGTTTTCTTGTTGTCAATCTCCTTGCCTGTAATACATATTTTGTTTTCAGTAAATAGACCATACTGCTATGACATTATCCACCTTTATCTGGTGTTTACATAGTGTAATTGTTTGTTTCGTCTATAGGACAAAGTCTGACATGATCATCTGCTTCCCAGTTGTTTTCCTCTTCATTGGAAACACGCATAGTTTCAGCTGTACACTGTTGCCTATTTTCATCCTACACACAAGAACCCTTAGCGTAATTTCCATAATTGCATATTCATTATTATGAGATTAGATTACCTCTAGTAAAATTTGTCACCATTTGTAAACATCTGCTGATTATTATCCTTGAAGATATATAGCCACTCGTTTTACAGCTCTTTTAAAACAAAGATAATAAGCCATTTCGGAGATGCAATCTGAGCATGAGCAGATAAAGGTCATCTGCACCAAATTCTAAAACCCACTGACACTAATATTAGATATGTGCTCATGAATGTCATGTAATCATTATTCAATTATGCACTAATGAGGCATTCCATGATATCCAGGTGGAAGTATTCTTTTTAAAGGGGGAAACAAAAGCTACTCATGAGGCACCTCTATCACTCCCAGAGTTATTTTTCTGAAGTGCACATAAAGGGACCCTCCATGTCGAAAATATCTGTGGATATTTAGGGTCATTTGTACCATGCGCTAACCCCGAACTGGCTTATTGTCCTATGAATCTCTTCTTAAATTTAAAAAAAAATAGTTGTTGAGAGTTGCGATACAAAAGGGACAAATAGACCTATATTTGGCATGTGGTATGACATTCATATGTGCCACGCCCAGTTTATGTGGTACCCTCATTTTATTAGAGATGAGGATCGGATTGAAACATGATTTTCATGAGAAGTGTTGTTGAGTAGCGTCATTATCATCACGTGAACCTCGTCCAATTGTAGGTCGCTTCCGCGATAGAGATCTCACCCGGTTATCTCAATGACCCACATGTACACAAATGGAGACCGCAGAGTCTACCCTACCCAATGTCTACAGTCTAGACAATGTTGTTACGACAGAGGGAGTATGTTTCCTTATGCTACTGGCTGGCCAGATGTGCTGTGCAAGGCTGATGTGATAGTCTAATGTATAAGACCATTTTAAAGATGTCATGAGGGAAATAGTTTTCTCTGAATATTTCACCATTTCTCTCTCTCTTGCTTTCTTGTACTCTCACTTCTTTTTCTTTTTCTTTTTCTTTTTCTTTTATTCTCTCCCCTCTCTTCAATCCCTCTTTTCTCTCTCTCTCACTCCCTATTTCTCTTTTAGGGTGAACTCCATGTCTCTCTGCTTTGCTTCTTCAATCAATGATGAGTAATGCCTCTCCTGAACAATTTTTTGAAGTCTGCCAAAATGTGAAAGACGTCATTAAATCTTCTATATGTTAAATACATGTATACCTTCTAAAATATTACCAAATATAAATATAAGGAACGGAAATGGGAAAACATATTTTGCTCTTCCTTTTGTTTACCTTCATAAGGAAGCATCTCTTCATCAAATAAAAGAAGGAATGCATTCTTTCCATGTTATCTTGACTTTGAGTTATATTTGCTCACAGGGCCGCAAATACACCTGTCTAGACCCCTCCCTCCCTCCCTCTACTGTTTTTTATAAGTGGTTCTGGCTAGGTGCCAGGGGGCTTGATATCCGGACCAACACAAATATGAAAATATCATACAGTCCAGGTACCACATCTCTCTCTCTCTCTCTCTGTTGTTTACTGGTATTATGTCGTCCATCATTTCTAAGTTTCCTTTACATGTTAAATTTGAGAAATTAAAGTCAAATTAAGATCCAAAAGTTCTAATTCTGGTAAATCCCATTGCTACAGATCTCTGTTATGTTCTACATTTGAAATGCATCCTATATTTCGAAGTGTGATATTTGTTCAGTTGATTAATGATTGCGTGTATGGTGTATAGTTTGCCTGGGATGGTGGATTCGATATGTGACCCAATTTCGGTGCTCACAGCATTCAAGGAATTCCTTTCACCTGATATCAATTTACTCCACCTGGGTGGAGAGTGGAAATTATGGACTACATATAGGAACTGTATTGTAAAATGACCTGATCATCTAAAGTTGATTGCATTTTCTGTTGTGTCAGTGGCAGTTGCCAATACAGTGGATATCATCAGTTAATGGCATTTTCAAGGTGTCCATTTCTTAGATACTGTCATGATCACACCATAATTCCTCATTGTGATACTTTCAATTATAAACCAGTGACATTAGTCATACACTGCCGGCATGGAGCTTGATCTACTTCTGTTGACATATTTGTGATGAAGTTTTACCATGCAAACCTTTCAGACCAAATTAATGAGTAAAGAGATTGTGCCTCTATTTCCCCATCCTTGCCCTACTGAATTTGTATGTGCGTGACCTTACGTAAATTTCATGAGTTGAATTAGGCCTAGTTGCAAAGCTAGCAGAGTTGAGGGTGATTTTTGTCTCGTCTCGCCTGCATAAGCAAAGAGCGAGACATAGGCGCCGCTTTTCCGATGGCGTCAACAATTTTGGAAATGCTCTCATTTCAAAAGTATATGTTCAATTTCCATGAAACTTGCACACAAGGGTTGTAGAGTATCACAGATATTGTGGAACAAATTTCAGGTCAAAAGTCAAGGTCAAAGGTCAATTAAGGTCAATTGAGTTAAATTGTGTTCCAAAAACTTAACCTGAGGTTAAGTTTTTGAATAAATACTTTATTTCAAAAGTATTTGTTCAGTTTCATTGACACTTGGAATATTTCTTGGTAGGAATTGTCTTTATGTTCTCCATGTTCAAATGAATACCCAAATCTTACATTTTCATCACACTAAAGGTCACCTACTGATAGTTTAACTTGGTTAAGTTTCTGGTAAAATTTACTTTTGTCTCCATATACATACAAGTCTGCATTACTATTGGGGGACTTAATCTCATGGGAATTCCAAGAAGGTAGTAGGTAGTTTTGTGGAGGGAAAAACTGAGAAAGAGGTTTATCTCTGGCTTTCTTTCCTCCATTCTATTCAGTACCAAGATCCTTGGAAACACATCTAACATTCCTGGGTTCCTCAGATGAATTTCAGGTTTTTATATTTCCCTTCTCCTGTGGGTTCCATAGAGGTCTAATGTCACTGTGCCAGGGTTTATAGGGAATCATGTGACATTCATTGGCTGATCCCTTAGTCAAGCAACACCCCTCCTTTCAGATCAGCAGAGAAACTATGCTGCTGTGATAGTCTTTGAAGTCAGACACAGTGTAACATAACAATACTTGCTATGGAATATAAAACACTGTGACAAAATTGAAGTGACTGTTAAGAGACCAATATACAGAAGATTCATGAATGAAATGGAGTCACCTTTTGTAACGTACATGTGTCTGATTATTTCTTTCCTAAAGTATCAGGCAGCAATAAATTTAAGCAAATATAATTTCTGTAACAAATCAAGCAGCAATTTCTATGGTGTGTTAGAGATTGTGACCGTTAATGACAAATCTAGGGGGTCTCTTTTCTTACGTGTTGAAATTCACCAATTTCATAAAAGCCGTCTCCGTAGGCCATTTTTTTCTTGCTTGCAGGATTCAATGATACCATTGAGCACAAGTGAAGCAGAAAATAGGAAGCTATTTTGAGCATTTTGAAGTGGCCTATGTTCACAATGACCCCCCAGGATGGCCAAGGTTTATGACTGGCACCACTGAACATGACAGACTGTGAAATCTGTAGAATGTTAAACAAATTATATTAAAAATATACTGTGGTGCCTGCTATGAACTAAAGAAAACATCCAGAGCCACTTACAATATGAAGCAATTTATTTTGAAAGATATATATCACGGTCATGAAAGGCTATGAAAATTTCAATTAAGATGTCAATTATTGAAGATTAACTTGTTACTTAGTATCGTAACCATAACACAATGATGAGGAGTAAATCTGGAAGGAGTTAATGATGTGGAAGAGATCTCAGAGAAAGAAAGTATCTACTGGAGATTTTGTGGTTTAAAAAAAAAGGTTGAGGTCCAGCTGTGAGCGTGGGCAACAATACTCATTGGTATACAGTACCCAAAAAACATTTCTTCATGTTATGGGCTTGTTTATACTATAGATCAACATGTAGCCCTTAGTATACAATCAAGGAAGAAGGAAAGAAGAAGGAAAGAAATTTGCCAGAAACACATACTTTTCGGACAAGATTCCATCCATGTGCACAATTGGAAAGCTATTTTTTAAAACTGTTAAATAATCTATTATGATGATCTTAACAAAAATGTTGATCTCATGGGTAGGCCTTACCTAGTAAATCTTAGACTCATTGATTGGGTTTTCAGGCTGTAAATTATTATTAACAAAGAAATCCGCAGTGGAAAATGGGATGATATAATGCGATAAACTGCTGGTGAGAATTGATACAACTTACACTGACTTTCTTTGAAAATTAATTTTGAACAGGATATTTGTATTTGTATTTTTTGGAAGTGTAAATGGCCCTTCTCTGTTGGCTATCTATATGAGGTCGGAGGTCAGACGTGAAAGTATGTAGACTCCAGGTTAGTAGTGGGATGCTGGCCGGGAATCCCAACATGCACATCAGATAGTCTACTTTCCGAGCAAAAACTAATTTCTACTTGTCATACCGTACCTACATACATGTACGTACATGTACTTGCTCATAATCGTTCTCTTTTAAAACGTTTACTACATGGAGGAGTCTCTTTATTTAATACATGGAGTCAAAGCTCCATGTATGCCTATATATGCTTTTTAGTTGCTGCCTTGTTAAATATTGAGAGTTTCTAATCCCATCAGGGCCCTGTTTCATAAAACTTGTTATCAATAACAAGTAACAACTGCCTCATTTCTATGACAAATTCGCTCTCAGCCAATCAGATTCAAGGGTTTCAGTAGATTATAACAGTTATTGTTACTTGTTATTGATAATAATGTGATGTGCTTTTGTGTATGTGGTTGAGCCATTTTGATAGACGAATGAAACTCGCCTGAACAGAACTGTACTTCAGGATGCTACATCTTCCTTATGTTACGGCTTTAATAAGCCTGGATAGAATGTTATTTGAATAAAGATTTGTTTTGTATGTCCAACATTAAGATCACTATCACGTTTGTCTTCAAATGTGAAATAGACTTTTTTGATGCTATCGTGTGCCTTTGAGATAGATGGAGTATTTCTCGTTTAAGTACTAATGCAAATGACAGAGCTTGTGCCTCCTCCATGCAAGCATGTGATCATTCATTATTCATTAGCATTGCCATTAGCATTGCCAGCCAGAACCAGGTCGGGTTATGCCATGATGGTAATGGACCTGACAAATTAGGGAGTAGGAATGAATCAATAAAGTTTGATCAATATCACCGAAGTGTTGTATCAGAAGAGTACACAAGAGTACTGTATTGTGGGTTTCATTGTCAAATAGGTATTATTAGCAGCCATGTTTTTTCAATGGAGTTGGTTTGGGAAGATGTGCAGATGGCTAGACTGATGAATACAAAGGGATGGAGACAGACAGACAGACAGACAGGTGGAGAGAGAGAGAGAGAGAGGGGGGGGGGGGGGGCAAGCAAGCGAGTGAACACTAAACTGAAAATGATCATGTTATAGTGGAATGAATACAAATCAGGCTCGCTGTATAGGCCTACACATCATGAAAAGGGATATTTCATAGAGAGACTTCGAGTTTAAATTATTATATAGTACACCTACCGGTACATGCAAAGCTACGTGGATACTGAAAGGTATCTGAATCATGTATGTTTGAGCTTGAACTTGTGTATGCGATGTGAATGAATGATAGGATCTAGGTCTCTGCTTTCACCTATCCTCCTACCCATAGCCGGATGTGTGTTGAGGTACAGGGGGCCTGGGAGTGACCTTCGATCCCCGCTGCAAGAAATTGAAAATGGCAGGGTGGGTGCCCCAATGGGGGGAGGAGGAGGAGAGAGAGAGAAAAAGTGTGTCAACATTTTGCATTCTACTTTCAAAATATAGATGGAATATGGAGGCACATTATATGATGATAATTATGTAAGCATCATTTGATCATTATCTCAATAAGAATAATGCCATATGGTGTTCAAGGCCTGTTGATCAATTAAAGTGAGATGTATACGTAGTGATATTGATATGTTCAGGATATTTAATCATCCAATGCTTGGTGTTATTCTCCTATGGCAATAGAACATATGGCTTGCTTGACATGATCAACTGGATGTTATTTTGAATGAAGTGGATACCATGTGAGTTAGGTTTATTAATATATCATTTAGTCAGTACTGAGTGCTGGCTGAGTTGTACTAATTCCTGGTGGTCAAGCTAAGTATTATGAGATCTTGACCTCTGTAGCTAGCTCAACAGAAATGTGACCTTATGCAGACTTTTTTTCCCTATTTACTAAGCCTACTAACTGTATGCTACATAAGACAATTACAAAAACATGTAAATGGACAAAAGTAGCAGATAATTATGACAGGGATTCAGCTTACAAATACTTCATTTAAAATGGCAATAAACTGGCAAAACTTGAACAGCGCCTCCTTAGAGTAACTGCTAAATTGAGATTATAATTTGAAAATTAATTGCATTTTATTTTGAATTTCGACAAACAACTGGTTGGAGAATAGGTACATTTTATATTTTAAACTATTATTTTTGATGTTGCACATGTGGAAAATTGCCTACAGATACATTCTAAGCTTCTACAAACTAGAATGGGGTATGATGGGAAATTTAGAGGCACAGACACTTATCAAATCCTGTTGAAAGATGGCGCCATTAGGAGCTTCAATTAATTGTCACCTTAAAGGTACTTTGTCACTTTTGCAGCCTTAAAGTTTGAAGTTGTATGAGTATGCAATAAATTACAAAAGAATTATAATTGGAGAAATTGTGCGGATGTGAAAAGGATTATAATTTGCTTTTAAGTAAGTTAAAATGGAAAAACAATTGGAATTTTTTTTTTAATTTTATGAAGTTTAGAACAGCCCTACTTTTTAAAAACTTAGAATTGGATTAAAGAAAAGTACTTCTATAGGAGTTTAGAAGGTAATGAAGAAAAACAGTGATTTATGGTCTGGAGATGGAAAACAGAGAGCATGAGAGAGAGAGAAAGAAGGGGGGGGGGGCTCTCTATAAATAGAAAGGTAAACAGGTGTCAAAGGTTACAGAGAAAGGGGTCAATATTTATCACCTTCATCATCCCGAGAGGGTCATTAGAACTCCAAGAGCAGGGTCATCTGAGGGCAAATGGATTTTTTCCTCAGTGGTCAGTGGGGAGGTCACTCAGGTCATGCAAGGTCAAGTTAGGCTGAATGGGTCAGATGAAGAATGTCACACCTGGTCACAAGTTGAGCTTGAGAACCTGCTGCTGCTTGATGATTTAGGTACCTACTGACTTGATTTTTAGGGTGGCATTGAGGAAATCAAACCCTGTCTACTCTTTAAATTGTATCAAATTTATGGATCGTATTTATTTAATTTGAAATGATGCTAGCATTAATTAGCAGCTGGGGGTATCCAGCAGCCACCTGTGAGCTGGATCGTAGAAAAGTGGCTTCCAAAAGTTCAGAAAAGCATTTCTTAGCTGTTTAGCAATATATCATCCAGGTATTTGGCCTTTCTTTTCTTATTTTAAAGTTTGATTCTCGTGATAACACTGAATATTTGTATTGGGTGGTGTAGCCTAAGCTGGACTGTCCCAATGGTACAGTGTGGTTGTGGCTTGTCAGACTCCAAGCCCCATCCAAGCACCTCCTTCCTCACCACCTTCCCTACCTTAATCCTTGAGAGCATGGCCTATGTGATCTGGAATATTGAGTTTCAGCTTTGCCTTTTACATTATCTACATGTATGACATTTAATACATTGGATCTTTGTGTATAGTTGTTGATATTGTTGCTTTGAAGTTAAGTTTTTATATCTCTTGATTCTCCAAAACATATCTTTATATCCCTTTGTGTCACTGGATTTATCCATTTTTAGCGAGATTTGTGTCTTGTTTTGTAAGCCATCAAATGTGAAGAGACATCTTTAAGCAGAGAGAGGAGAGAGAGAGAGAGATAAGGAGAGAGAAAGAGAGAGAGGGAGGGATAGTTGGTCAGCAGTACTGTAGGAGATGCAGTCTGTTTGGAGGGTTATATACGGTCAGTGTAACTTCAAACTTCATGTAATCTGTGACCAGCTTTAAATGACTTCTTTGAAATTGCGTCATGTTTGCGTGGGATTCGTCTTATATGGCTATTCTAAAGATCCACGCTGTTTGATATGAATAATTCAGGAGTAAGTGGTAAACATAAAGTACATAGAGATTTGCAGGACTTCCTTGTCCTCCTCTGCAAATAATTCTTCTAACACGAGACTGATACTGATTCAAACTTTCAAAGAAAATGGTAATACCTGTACAACAAACTTTAGGAAAAGCTGTTTGAGATGACATTGTAATTACAAATCATAAAGAGTTAAGGCCTCTTTTGTCACATGTAGGCGTAGATGTAAGTGTGTTAGAAAAGAAACATCTTTCTTGCTGTATGTGAGTGGATAGATTACTATTCCAACTTAATTAAAAAGAGCCGATAAAAGAAAAGCGAATCACTTCAGTGTGGGCCGATATGAAAGAAGCTTTCCTTAAAGTGTAAATGTACACTTGAAGAACTTACTAGAACCAGCTTAATTAACACTTATGTGTGTTTCATAAAGCTGTTCGTAAAGTTATGCATGACTTTACGAACGACTTGAGTATGAAGTGCCAGATAGGATGCCCAAAGTTTTTCCTGATGTTTTAACAAAGTGTGACTGTATTTCCAATAACCTCAATTAAATTATGGCAAAAAATGTACTTTGCATTAAAAATGTCTGTTATAATAAGAATGTTAATCTACATCTGCACAGTTCAACTTGAGTTGATGCAGTTAAAAATGATTGAGCATCCCATTTGGCTTGTCATATATAAGTAATTTGTAAAGTCATGCGTAACTTTACGAACAGCTTTATGAAACACCCTCCTGATATCTTAAATATGTTACACAGTGGTTAATTAGGTCTTCTTGTTATTGTTTTGTTTGGTATCTTCTTATGTTTATGGATGGAGGAGCTCCATGCTGAACATGCCAACCACAGCCAGTAGCATACATTGCCTGGTGAGAATCAGAAGGGCATTATCTCATACTTTGACATAGAGTCAGAAGGACATTATCTCATACTTTGACATAGAGTCAGAAGGACATTATCTCATACTTTGACATAGAGTCAGAAGGACATTATCTCATACTTTGACATAGTGTCAGAAGGGCATTATCTCATACTTTGACATAGAATCAACATCCTTTTAGCTCTCAACAAAGGACATGATGGTATGCCATGTCAGGATATTTTCTCTGATGTCTTCATGATGTATGTATCCAGGCTCTTCAGGTTTCTGTTTGTGTTGTTCTCCTGCCAGAAGGACCCTTGGATTCCAGAGACCTTGTACGAAAAACACAAAGAGATGGCATATGCTGTCCTACCTAGCCTGTTCTCCAAACCCTGTAGAATTACCTGAAATACCTTGGGGTTCATATCTGCCAAGTTTTGTAAAGTTGCATTGCTCTGGCTGCCCAGCATATTAGCTTATATTATTGTGATACAATTCATTTAGGTAGCCTTTGAAGATAGCCACTCATTGTTGAGCTTTTTTCGAGCAGTTGCATCTGTTTCTGGAGTTGTATTGTCGGATGTCTTTAAGCAGGGCTTCTGTCTTGAGATTACAGCTTTTAAGTACTCTTTTAAACAATACCGGTACACACTATAAGGCAGGCAAAGATGTAAATATTCAATGTAGGGCCAGCAAATAGACCTTGATGAGTCAAATAGTTTCTGTTCTTGACATTCTACAACTACTACCCTGTGAAATGTTCTTGAGGTGAAATAAGAGGCTGAGTGCCTGAACAATGGCCTGAAATATTGATGAAAGACTATGTCATACCAGGCGAAACAACTTTGGTAAACATGCAGTGAATATAGGACGGGTCACATGAACAGCTTGTATGTGCTTCAAGGACATTGTCTCTGTCATTTTGAGCAACGCAACAGCAGGATTAAAATGTCTTGTAATTGTATGTAGGTCGATGTAGACCAACCGTTTTATTGATATACATGTATGCCTTACAATGTAGGAGTGCACATGCCAAAGTATAATAATGTAGGCCGCCTTCTTTCACATTAGAAAAAAAATTAATAATGTTCACATTGTTTTGTTATTTTAGCGCGAACTAGATAGGAACATGTTGCTTCTTGTTTCATGTTGCCTTTTTGCTGTGCCACTATTAAAGCTCAGTGTTTATCTCTCTTTTCATTTGTTTGTATGGTTTTACATTACAACTTCACAATGACATGATAATGTTTCACAATGACATGATGTTTCACTTTCAGCCCCCCCCCCTTGTTTCATGGAACTTGTAATAACTGTTAAAAGCTACTGAAGTTGTTGCATTTGATTGGCTGCATGTTGGCAAATTTTCATAGAAATCAGACACTCGTTAATGATAAAAAGGTTCATGAAACCGGGCCCAGGTGAATAATCCAGTTCTAGAAATTGCGTCCATCTTGCCTTTTTCCCTTTCATTTTAAAGGCCATTTCATGTTGTTATAATGTTGGACTTGCTAAGGAATGGAAGCATGCTGGCCCACATGGAGTTGAACTAACGCTTCCCTCCTTACATCTTCAATTTTTAAATTTTCATTAACAGTCTGAAAGAATTTAGGGGCCATCATTGAATTTTGTTTTTATTGCAGTAGTTATATCCAGTAAATTTAGTCATTATGGAATTGTTGACGTAGACCTATGTGGAAATATTTACAATGTTTTTATTTGAGCACAGAGAGAGTGATACTGGCCATGTAGAAGTATGTCATCTTTACTGGGTTCATCTATAAATAGATTTGCTCAGTGTCTATACATGCGGATATGTAAGGTACATTGTTAAAGGTTTGAAGAAAAAACCAGGAGCGTATCAGATAACTGGCAAAGTGTAATCTAATCTAAGAACCTTTCTCAGCCTCTAGACAAAATAAAACCATTTCAATTCTGGTCTCGCTGCCAACTCTAATGAATCCACATGAAGGAGAATGGAAATATCCAGAAAGATAATGGGATCATTTCTGTAGAAATTTACAGGCAGTCTACCCAGGGCTGTTTTGTTTTGTTGGTGTTTATTATCCCTGGGTAGCTTGGAGTTTGTTCTTGGCACTGTTCCAAGTTTTTTGTGGCCATCCACCTATTATTCCATGTGGTATCTGTTTACCTTATGTGTTCCCCCATACACGTTAGCTTGTGGTTGGGCATAGTACATGTATAAGTGTTTACCTGTATGGATTAAAGCAGTAGTTGTAGTAGTAGTACATGCTTGTGTACATGCACTGCTTGCCAAATGGTTTGTTTGTATAGTGCAAGGTATTGGATATGTTATGGTTTCTGTTGTTATCTTGCTACATCCAGGAAATTCTGTTTCCTTCCTTCTGTTGTGCCTTAATCCTTCTTCTTAAAAATGATGAGAATATTCTAAAGAAAGAAAGGAGAATGTAGCTATGATGAAATGGTCATTCATTTACCAGTTTGTGTATGTGTTACGTAAATATATGCCAATGAAAGTTAATATTAATAAATATGTATTTGAAAAGGAAGATAAATACTCATTCTATGTCAAACCCTAGTGTTGATGAAATGCTTCTTTCTTCACTCACAATACATGATAGAAATGTCACACATTGCAATGTTTACATAACACACACCATGGAATTTAGACACCCTAAATCATGTTTAATTTACATGTATGTTTGTTAGGAAGTTACATCTAGTTTTGTGAATCAACTGAAAATACAGTTCATTTATTTATTATTTATTTATTGCTCTTTTGTTTTGCTCGGAATGGATTAGAACAAGTAGGCCTACATGTCAGAGTATTTGAATGAATCAGGCTACGGAATGTTTGTATTATAGAGAATGGTTTTTTGTTTGGGGCATGGGCATTGAGGAGCATGAAGAACCACGTGTTTCTTGCTGTTGCTTCAGAAGCAGGACGCTTGGTGAACCCTTCTTACCACTATAGTGCCAGGTCGTGTAATTGTAAAAGGTTAAAAGGGTAAAATGGAAGAGGGAACATGGAAAGGTTTTTGTGGTCTCTCTCCCCCTCTCCCTTCTTGGATGTCTCTAACATCCCTCCGGGGTTTAATATGATGGGAATAAGTGCTCTCTTTCTACCACATTTCTATTGTGAAGTTGATCATGTGACCATAATGGGTGGATCACGCTGCATGCATCGCTCAATTCCATGAGGAGAATGAAAAGCGATTGAAAATCTAGCTTTGCACTTGAGATGATTAAGGACTTTGTGGGAATTTGTATGATCATGAGTTCATGATTTGTTTTGGTAATTTAAGTTAGAGCTTAGATCATCATGTTGTTCTCCCATAGTGCTGCTGATGATGTGACAACAATGATATCTAGTAGGACAAGGGTGATGCTCTTCATGATGACAATGACGACGATGGTGATTGTTATGATGATGATGATGATGGTGATGATGGTGATGATGGTGATGATGGTGATGATGGTGATGGTGATGGTGATGGTGATGATGGTGATGATTATGATGATGATGATAATGATAACTGATGATGGTGATGATGGTGATGATGATAATGATAACTGATGATGATGATGGTGATGATGATGGTGATGATGTGATGATGATGGTGATGATGATGCCAGTAATCAAAATATTATAGGTAGCGTTCGGATTTAATCATACTTTGCATGTTATTGTCGTTCATAATATAATCACCATGCTGTAAGTTATACATACATAATGTAAAAAGAATAAAATCTTACACGTTTAATCCAGATGTATCATCTTCACCCAAATTATGTCAATTCAAATTTAACATCTGTTGATTTTTTATGATATAAATGATAATATTTTAATAACAGTAATAAATAGCATGCATTTATCCCATGCCAACTACTTTTCTAGGTATATCCAACAATGTGAATTAATAAAATTTCTTTTTTTTTGTATTTTCTACAGCAGGGGCTGGATGAGAATGGGAATGCCAAGAGACACAAAGGAGAAGTGGAAGACGAAGATGAGATGGGCAAAGATGCGATCATCACATCGTCATGGCCGGGGTCGACGCCCTTTCAGAGACCGTCTGCTTTCCGCCCCTGGTCGCCGAGTATCCTCAACAAAGAGGGCGGCAAGATGGGACTGCTTCCAGACCATGGCACTGTTCTTGTCAGAGACAGGTAATGAAGGATGATGAAGATGAATACCATCTTTACACATTGATCCGGCTCGCGGGTTTGACACGACTCTCGTTATCGGGGTTCTAATACGACTCTCAGATGGAAACCTACTATTGTGGCAGAGCTAAAAAGGCTTGTTCAACCAGAGTCTCGGATGACACTGATTGCCTTTATACATAAAAAAAATGTTGTGTTTGACACGACTCTCGTGTTGAATCCGCGAGTCGGATCAATGTGTAAATGCGGTAAAAGTCTTGTTCAGACGTGATGGGATACACTGGCTATAATTCCATTGACTAGACAATCATAGCAATTCCTATTTTTTACCTTCAAAACTCAAACTTCAAACCTAGGATTCCTTCATTTGTCTGAAATGTCCTGTGTTAAAAGCATACAGAGTTATATTCCTAATTTTGCTTTGAGAAGTTGTAATTTTGGATTTGCAATCTCGGCAGATATGGGTAAGGGTTTAAAAAAAATTAAAGCGAAATAGAATAAATTAACGTAGTGTGCATCTGGAAATTGTGACACAGATTACAGAGTATGTGTAGGGTCCTTGGATGCACACTTCTCCTTTTGCTCATCCCAACTCGCCCGAAAAAAACTTTATATGTGTAGAAATCAGTTTGATGCAACTAGTTTTGTGATAGCTCATCCAAAGACTGCTGCTGTTGTTTACCCAAGTACCAGTAATGATGTGTGTGTGTGTCTGTGTGTGTATGGAGTATTATTTCATTTTACTTACACATTTTGACAAAACTAAGTTGGTAAGGAAAAACAGTCTGACAGTAGACTTGCATGTTTGCGGTTAGGACAGTGGTTGTGGCCCTGAGATCATTAGTCAGGACATTGCAAAATCTCTAATCTCCACTAGACAATATGATGGAAATATAAGATACCGGAAGTGCAAGTCGAGGCGAGGCAAGTTTAAAGGAAATCCATGATAGGGCATATTATTTCACGCTTCTGAAATGTTAGGGTGTCGGGCTGACCTTTAAAATAAAGGCAGTTCATTGTAAGATGTAGGCCTACATATAAAGTAGCTTTACGTCAGCGATATAAAAGAATACATGGGAGTGGTGAGCGATTCAGCTCTGAAAAGCTCAAAAATAGTTACATGGTAATCCCAGAGAGCTCTGCTAAAAAAATGAAGTAAACAACGAACAAGATAGTACATAGAAATTGACAAAAGGGAATCGCATTTTGTGGAAAGAAAATCCCACATACAAAGAAGCGATATTTTCCCCCAGTGATTTGAAATGAAGATCAAAATATTAATATGCATCATCATTTATTTAAGTCGGCATTTTCCCTCTTAGGAGGGGGTTACTGACTTTCGCGCCATGATGACACTCCCTCCTTTATGCTTTAATATAATTCCAGTATATCTGAAATACTGACGTTCAGTGTACAAGGGCTGCTAGTTTGTGTAACTTACAGCTGACCTTCAAAATGGTATCCTGGTGTTAATGTGGACTGAAGCATCAACAGACAGGACCATCTTATTCATACACATGCAGGCCTATTGGAAATGATCGATAAACAATTAAGTTTCAGATTGTGTATTAAAAATTAATTCTATAAATTGGAAGTGATTAATAGGAATAACGGACCTAATATCAATTAGCGACAGGACTTCTTATATTTGTACTCCACTAGAGATCTTGTCTGTAGGTCCTGTATTAAAAAGTTTGTGTAGTCAGTGCTGTCTGTCTCCATACAGGTTGACATCAGAGGTTAAGAAATAGCGTTTGTGCTTGCAGAGGAAGTATGGAGAGGAAGCCATGTGGTTAAAGAAAGAAGGAATTTAGGAATGATTTCAATCTACCAGAGAACAATGGATACCATGAAAGCTGGAGTTAGACAATGTCATAAGGTCTGAAAGCAAGATCTTGTCATATGGCATCAATGTGATTTGTACCCTTTCAGACAAGGAAATGGGGGAATATACGATTCCTTGAACACATCTCAATAGGTGCACCATAAGCAATTGCTTGTGTGAACATTGTATGGCATGACACAGGTTTAGGCATTGAAAATTCAAGAAACAATGATAGTCATAACTAGGTGGGACTTGGCCTTAGCAGGGCGCTGAAGGGGATAAGGAATGTTCTTCAAAACTTTTGAAGCATAATGCCAAGCATTCAACTGCTGATTTTCCTCAAACAAAGTTTCTTTGGTCAACGATATATTTCCCCTTTTGTTTGTTTCTTTTGCTATATGGTATTGGTTTGTTTGTATGTATGCTACATTTCCTTATACAATGTTTCCTCATACGATGTTTCCTCATACGATGTTTCCTCATACGATGTTTCCTTTAATGTGAATGGGTATGTTTATATTGAATTCTTTTCTACTTCTTTGTTCTGTCTTTTAGCCGTGGGATGCCAACCTACCTCAGCATGGGACCACCAGTCCTCCTCAACCCAGAGAGAGTGGTGCCCCACACTGCAGCTTCCAAGTAAGTATTGTGATATATATGGTAGGGAGACATACATGTAAGAAATGGTCACCATTTATAAAGCTCTGACTTTGGTATGAGGTACTGGTACTTTTGCTACAGTTTCCAACTAACTATTGTAAAACGTAGGACGGCAATCTCCTTACCTCCTTCTGCTCAAACAGCATATATAAAAAGATTCCATCATGATAGTGGGTTACGATATATTTTGTGTTGATGAATCATGTTCAACAGCATCTCAGTACACAGTCACCCAACAAAATGAAAAGATCATAATCATCATTGGAAAGTTATAATTGCTTGTCGGAAGTAAGATCTTACCAGACATTTTCAAATGTCAGGCAGTGACTGCAACCCTTACAGGCATAGTTTGGACAAGATTGATATCCTAATTATCTCTTGTGTTTCCTACAGGTTTGACAGCCAGTTTGCACCCAATGTTGCCTTGGCGCCACCCTTGAAACTATCACCATCCTCCAAAGAATCAATGTCACCGGATGGAGAGAAAGAAAGAGACATTAAATGTGGTGAGTAGCATGAATGGGATGCATAATTTCTGTCTCATTTTGATGTAATTGGATTCACTTTGCTTCTTAAAATAATTCATTTAACTTAACTTGATATTTTACCTTATATAGCATATTAAATAATTGTACTACATAATATTCCAGCTAAAATTTCCATATTTTGTTTTAAAGTGGGTTTGAGAAATCACCTCTTTTATTAATTAAATACCTTTGCAACCTGATGCTAATTTCTTTATCATTATCATTTATTACAATATGAATATAGTTTCATGTAATACTTGATTTCTATTGTATATTCCAATTTCTGATGCACATTTTATGTAAACATTGCACTATTACTCCTTGGACTACTATATTGTGTATTTTATATTAATAAAACAAAATTGAATTGAATTGAATTAATGTTTGAAAATGGGCCACATTGGTGACACACACTGAAGCAGTGACTTCTAAATTAACAAATATAAGAAATACTTGCACTGAGTAATAAAAGGAAAAGAAAGGGAGATAAGGCAAAGCAGAGTGAGAAACAGAAGTAGAGAAAATTCAGCTGAGAGAGAGAGAGAGAGAGAAAGAAAGAAAGACAGAGAGAGAGAAAGAAAGAAAGAAAGAGAGAGGCATTGTATAGAACTCTCTAGTCCTAACCCAGCTGCTATTTTGCTCATTACAGAAGACCTTGACGTCCACCCTGAGAGTACGATGGAGCAGGAGATTGAGATGGTGAAAAAGATGCTTCTTGAGAGTGATGCCCTAGATACCAGGGTAGGGAGGGAGAAACTTCTTCATGAGCTTGCTAGGATACGCATCAGACAGGAGGAAAGATTACAGGGTGCCCTCGCTGCCAAGAGAAATTTTCAACAGGTAAGAATTTGTCAAGTGATTTGCTAGTCTTTCATCCTCCTTCCTTACAGGCCAAGACAATTCTTTGATATCCTTTTGTATTTACGTTGATCAACCTCAAATGCATCATCAACATCAGTTTAAAACAACGATACAAGAGAGGATAGAGTGATTTAGCTCTGGGTAGCTCTGGGGGAAAAAACCACCCCAAAACAAACTAAGCAAAAAAAGAACAGAAAGTATGACAGTTGCCCGTGACAAAATTATGGTTTTGCTGTAGATATATAAAATGAACTCTCATGAACAGAAAAGTAATATATACACGTCATGATAAATAAATAAATGTCTAGGTTAAGTTGGAAACTTAATATCTCATTATCTGTTGGATCTTGCTTTGCAGGAGATGGAGTTCTTGAGACTGACCAAGAAAGACAAGATCAGGGAGGCCATGGAATCCAAGCGCTCGCTGCGCAAGGAGCTAGACCGGGTCCGGATCGAGTATGAGAGGAAGCTCCGGGAATCCAACGAAGCACGTCAGCGCCTGAAGCGAGACCTGGAGCTGGCCAGGAGCCGACGCAGCGAGAAATCTAACGAGATCGGCAGGGACAATGAACGACTGATCTCTCAGAACGAATACCTCAAGGATCGAGTGAGGGATCTTGAGGAAGAGAGGGAACAGCTTCGGAGGGAGCTTCAAAAATACCGAAGAGATCAGGCAGATGCGGCCAAGGACGGAGAGAAAGGAAAAAAGAAAGAGCAGGAGAAGGAGCCAGAGCAGGGAAAAAGACTAGAGCAATCACCGATCAGGGATGATAGTTCAGACTCTGTAGAAATCAAGAGAGATGAAGAGAAGGTGTTGGAGAACAAAGTGGAAATAAAGCAAGAGAAGGAGGACATTGAATCTTCAGAGAAAATAAAAGAGGAGGACGTTGGTAGGTCTCCGCAACGGGAGATATAGATGGTATCTGAACGATTCAGATATCAGGTTTGAACCTCCAACAAAGAAACGTAGGCTCGCATGTTTGCATGTCATGCAGACTATGATGTGTGCCAAAGGAATCTAATATCGCTATGGTTACGCTTGTGTCCGTATCGCGCCCATGCAACGCATTGTGAAGGAGACGTAGTGCCTGAGTTGTTCTGTCCTCAGTCTTGGCAAGTCAGAAGTATCCCCTTGTCATCTACACGTCCAGTGCTTCGTGTATATACAGTCAACGCTGTCTATGTGTGAATTAGATGCCAAACTTGACTTGTTAACTTGAGTCAATCGCTGCTGTAATTTTGCATACTGATTTCTCGCCCCTACCTTTCCTTATATCCTTCATTTGTTTCTTTTTACAGGCAAGTATATGTAATATGTTTAAAATAGATTTCCTTTAATGGAAAAGGACATGTAGCCAATTTGCAAACATATATAAATAATATATATATGTAGATATACAATATACATGTGACGTATATTCAGTTTTCAGATTTTTGTTGCCAGCATTTTGAAATTCTTGTGTATAAGACTATGGTCACTGCCAATTAATGTTTCCTCGATATGTTTTCATTGATGTATATTTGAAACCTTTGTCAAAGATTTGATGGATTCATAAAAGAGCATTGTAAGATATGATTCAGATGATAATGAGGAAATTGTTTTTTCATTATATTGTTTGGTGTTGACTAGTTTTTTTGAATGAGTAAACGATTAGAATACTAGCACATAAATAAGCAGCTACTCAATATTATTTTATTTGGTTTATGTTTGTTGAATGACTATGATACTTAGTTTTTTCGACTGTGAGGTAGGTCTGAATCAGTTTTGCATGAATTTTATTGTTTGTTCGGTGTTATTGTAATCTCATATTTGCAGCTGGAATATGTTATTGTTATGAATCTGAAGAAAAAGAAATTGCCTAACTTCCTTCAAAAACACTTTTACCTCATGTATTTGGGCAAATTGGTGCGATATTTTTTATCTTGCCTTACAAAACGGTTTTAAGAAAAAATCTCATTTCGCTTCACTGTCTATGGAAATGTGAATAAAATACCTCAGAAACTTTGTGTTCCACTTGAAGAGTAAGAAAGTATCAAAGAAGTATTGATTGAGACTATCCTGGTAATCACCTCTAATAGATGCACGACAATCAATCTCTTTCCACGTCTAGTTTGGTGATATCAATCGTAAGTCTTTGGCAAGCCATGTACTGACGAGTTACAATCGATCATAAGATTGACTGTATCTCTTTATGTTACAGGCCCCAGGTCCCTGTTTCATAAAACTTGTTATCAATAACAAGTTACAACAATTGTTACAAGCTACTGAAATGCTTGAATCTGATTGGCTTAGAGCAAAATTGTCATAAAAATGGGGCAGTTATTATTGAAAACAAGTTTTATGAAACAGGACTCTGTAGCTGTTGTTGAATCTTATTGTACCCCATGTCTTACTCCTCTCACCCTGTTTGTTTGTTTGTTGTCATGTTCTTTTGTGGCTTTTTGTTGCAAAAATAAGGAAATGTGTCATTAAAAAAAAGGAGGGAATTCGCGCATGTCGTTCTTGAATGGAGTGAAATGGGATCAGATAGTAGCTATTTGTCAACAAACTTAAATTTCAGATGGTTTCTGGTAAAGTTGATGAGATTGTCTTCACTAGCTTGAAAGTTTTGATGGCATGAAGCTTTTCTATTTCAGAGTAAATGGAAGGTGATATATACAAACATTTGCAAAGAAGATTTGTTTAGTATTTGCATTATGTGTAGCCATCCTTCAC
This sequence comes from Heliocidaris erythrogramma, assembly GCA_025617745.1. Lineage (NCBI taxonomy): Eukaryota > Metazoa > Echinodermata > Echinoidea > Camarodonta > Echinometridae > Heliocidaris > Heliocidaris erythrogramma. The sequence goes on along the minus strand of CM046865.1, from coordinate 2,108,892 downwards.
TCTGTCTTTGTATGATTTGATAACAGTTCAAGTGATTTAATATCTGATATGTATCACACAAGTGATTTTGATAATAATGGCTGGCAACAAAATATTGCATCACTTCCACTCCATATAGCTTCACACTTTGACAATCTCTTGATGATAAAAGGATAGTGTGATTATTATTTTTTTGTTTACATTTATGTATTTGTTGCAATTTATGAGTACTGAAATAGAGGAAGAATTTTTTATTTGTGCTGTGTGGTATTTAGAGGTGACTTGCAGGATTGATAATCATACTAACTGGAAGCACAAGAGTGAAAAAAATAAAAAATGCTCTAATTTGTTATCAGGAAGCAAAAACATAATTTAGTACTTGTCCAGGAAGAAGATAAAGAATAACTAAGGTTTTGGTGTAACTGAATGTTCTTTATTGTTATCTTTTTGTTGTTTTTGTATGGCCAGGGAAACCAATTGTGTTGGGTCCTTGCTTTGAAATAGATTGAAAGAAAACGGGTAATTTTTGATTATTTTATGCTCATTTTTTATTGTTAAGTAGTGTGATTGTTTCATGCTGTTGTTTGTTATTATTCATGTTTGAATTTGGAATTTGTCTGTCATTCTAAAAGCAGCTTTGTGACCAGTAATGAATCAGAAAGAAATATAATTTTTTTTTTGCTTTTAGTTTTTGTTTAGAATTTATGTGGAAGGATCTTTTGGGTGTATGTTTTGAATGAAAATATGAAATACCAGCATTTTAATTTATTGTTTAGAAAAGAATTTGTGATTGAAATATTTGTCTTGTCCTGGTTTTGCTATGCCTATATTGTACTAGGGTTGAATATGAGTTTATCATATATGGCATAGTTTGAAATTAAGTGAAATGAAACAAAATTGGTTTGCTTGTAAAGATTTTATGTAGATACAGGGATAAATGCATATAAATATATAAACATGCATGTAAATATATATATAGAACATATATGATAACAGAAATATACTATATATATATATATGTAAGAGTGAAGCAGTATTACGGCTAGGTGTTTTGACTTGTGTGAGTTCTGAGCCTTTATCTCATTCCCCCCTCTCATTCTTCGTTTGATTTATTTCCTTCTGTTTTGAAGTATGGATTCCATGTGGATGCTATCCACATACCTTTCTCTTATGTTTTTTTTTTCATATTGAAGTCGAGTTGATATTGTATTCACACTGAGCAATTCAAGACTTTGCTACCTATCAACATTTTTCAAAAAGGAGCCTGATTGAGCCCCTGTTGTAAGTTGTTGTCATACTTATGACAGACCAATTCTGGTAGTGGATAATACTTGACTTATTTGCATGTTGTTTGGGTTCACCCTTTAGAAAATATGTTTCTGGGTACTTTTATTGAAATGAACATCAAGTATTTTTTATTGTAAAATAGAAATCTGGAATTTGAGATTTTATTGTTCACTTTTAATTTTCTTGTAAACACAAGTCATTTTCATAAAGAAATACCTCATTTATGTCATTTAATGTACAAAGGATTTAATGTTTAAGAACGAGCACTTCTTGTCAATTCTGTTGTATATAATGTATTGTAACTGTGTGTTTTTTTTGTTTTTTTTATTTTTATTTTGCTGTAGTTTTTTTAATAATCAGTAGGAGCTTTTGATTCGCCAGTGGAGTGAAATTCATTTGTTTTGGTCAGTATGTTTATTTTCATGGTGAAAATTACAAAATGCTGCATTTTATTAAGAATACATGTATAACATTATAGGTCCCGTAAATGTATAGTTATTTTTCCCTTTTTTGAAAAGTGATATATTATATTGAGCGCAGTTCCAAACAATGCTATTAGAAAATAAGTCTTGAGATGAGGCTGGTATGATTAGCTTAAAGGAGTTGGTCTAGTGGTACTGTCATCACCTACAAACTAACGCAGACAGACCCTGGTTCAAACTCATCACCATCTTTCAGATGGTTACTTTAAAGTTCGGTCTGCAGACATAAATAATATCTGTTTGATACACGTCTGTGAATACCCAATTACATACGAACAGAGCAAATGGATAGGCCAAGCAGAGACTACTGGTAGTTTTTCAGAAATTCTCTACTGCAATTTGAAAGGGGAAGGAAGGTCGTATGATAATCTATAGGTGAATAGATGTATTCAGTGAGATTGAATGGGCATTCAAGCGTATTGTATTTGATTGATTAGTTTTCAATTTAATTGATAATTAGAATTATGAAATGGATAATATGGAATTGTTAGGAAATGTGCTGATGATATTTCCAGTCTTGTGAGAAAAGTTGGACATCATGATTAGGTTTATAGTGCTAATACAGAAACTTTTTTTTTCTTGGGGGGGGGGGGGGGGGAGGGGGTAATTTCAGCATTGTGGAAGATTCACTCCCTTGCTATTGATGTGTTCTTTATTCATCCTCCTTTAACATCACTTGAAAAAGTATGACCTTGGCTAAACACAAACAGGCTCTTACTCATCATGGAGAAACAAATTAAGAAGGGGTAGAGCTCTCGTATGTCTTTGAAACAAGAACAAAACAAAGCTAGGATTCTTTTTTTTTTTTATCAAGAAAAGTGTATAGCATTTGAATAGAACTAAAAGGGCCAATCACCACTAGTAAACAGATACAGCAGTCAGTGATTGTGAAGTAGATGAGGATATTGCAGTTCAGTTATTGGAAAGAATAACTGTAGAAGAGTTGATTTTGAAATGCTTGAATTAAAATTTATTTATTAAATAAACATTTTGTCCCCATTTTAGCATTTTACTTGGTTGTATCATCATTATGACAGAACCTTAGTGTGTGGAGTCTGTGTCTTATGTATGAAATATATTGACTTGCTTGAAATTCATTTGTTTTAAGACATTTTAATAGGGGATCAGCTGAATAAAAAGTTAATGATTTGAAATCGAAAAAAAGAGTGAAACGGTGAAGATTCAGAGATGGCATTTATGAACTGTAAAATGTGTAACCATGGTTTTAGATGCTACTGTGTAAAAAATAAAACTATTGAATGGAAATATGACCTTATTCTCACTTCATCTGGCCAAACCAAACAAATAATGATACACATATGCTTTGTCTGCAGTGGTTTGAAAACCACATTTATGGAGATCACTCAGAGAATCAAATTTAAACTGGTGCTACTATTATTTTGAATCAATGGTTGGTGTCATGTTGGGCTAGAGCTAAGGCAAGGCATTTTGAGAATCACTATGTAAGGTGTGTGTGCGCACATGTGCATGTCCACCAGAGCCTCACTTCTAATATGCTCAGAGGAAGGGAAACAAAGTATTGGTGTTGAAACGAACCTCACTGTTCAAATGTTCATTGTTGGAGGGTCCAATAGCACTACTACATCACACATGTATTGGTATGTACATTTCGTAAATATATGATATTATTGCTTTGTACAGAATATGTGTAGTAGGATTTTGAGAAATGCTAAATCGATGCTTTTGTTGTAACTAACACATGATTCTCCCCCCATTTGTACAGTGTGTGTGTGTCTCGTGTCTTGTTTTAAAAGCTGATGCAAGTGTACATGTATATAGTGTACATTGGTTTCAGAAATATATGTATATGTTTAAAATATATATATATATTATATTATATAATTTTCAGAATTTTAATAATACAAACAACAGTCGAGGTGTTGTTCTTTTCACAGTGAGGGTGAAATCACCCGATGGATAGAAGGAATTTTGTGTGTGTACATTGCTGGAAATGTACTGCTTACGTTAGGTCTAAAAGTGATAACAAAATAAAGTAATGTGTTATTGTAGTATTAACTATGCAGTAGGTATTAAATAGGGTCGGAATGTCTTGTATGTTTTATTTTGCAACATATTTGTTTCCAGGTGATGATAACCACATCCTTGCCTTACCTCGGGGGGAGGGGGGGGGGGGGTGGGGTGACTTGCGGGCAGGCATATGTTAAAAGTCCAATACCAAGTGCGACCACTAGTTGGTGTAATTAAAAAAGAATGTGTGAAATATTCAACTTGAACCTATCCATACCTTAAGAGGATTAAATTACCCCTACCCCCTTAAAAAAAAAAGAAAAATGACTGCTTCATGGAAAGCTTTGTTTAATAGTGGGTGAGATTTATTTAGTTTTGGTTAATTAAAGATTGCTAAGGACAGGGGGGGGGGGGGGCAGGAAAATATAGAGGTTGTATATGGTGTTGGGATGTGGGCTTTTACTGAAGAAAGGCCTTTGAAGATCACGCTCTTAAATATCAAGAGATAAATGTGGATTATATGTACAGAGGTTGAAAACCGATTTCTCAATGTGTGTGCATGGGATGTAAGAATTAAAAGGCATTTGGGAACCGATTGTTGCAAATAGAATAGACAGTAGCCAACAGGTGTTGCTCCTGGAGGGGTTTCGAAGTAGTTTAGCGAAGACCAACGCACCAAGTGTATCACAAGTCTGGTTTGTGCCAAAAGGTTGCTAAAGCAGAGAATCTGAATTATGAGAATTATCACTATAGACATTGTACATCCATTTCTTTTGGACTCTAATGCTCTTTGTTAAAAGGATGCAAGTTCTGTTTTCATTGTGTGTTTATCTATTGTGTTAATAATTCAGCTTCTCTACTGCCCCTTTTTTCCATCAAACTGTGACTCCAGGAGATGATATTGTTATGCCAAGTGGTTGTGATTGGAAAAGACTGTTCCTTCAGCATTTGTTATTTAATGCTTGGAATGAAGATAATTGAAATGCATCTGTTTGAAATGTGTGATGTAGCTTTATGTCTAAAGCAAACATTTCTGTAAATGTTTTCATTCATCATGTCATGAATAATTCATAAGCCATGTGTGTAACCGATTTGAATATTCATGATAGCTTTCTGTAATAATACATGTGTGTTTTTTGCCTACTGCTGATTATTATTCAAGCAAATTTTCTTAAGGAGTTGTTCTGGGGAGAAGAGGAGAGGAGAGCAAAAAGAAATGGAAATGCATCCATTATTGTTGTTATTATTAATTTTCTTTTTTTGCCTCATGGGTTGGAGTAACCTGTTGTTTTAAGAGGTTTATATTGTTACACATAATTTGAAAAAAAGTATATATATGATGAAGCTGCATTAAATAAAAACCAAGAAAACTGTCTTGACTACCTCATACCATCGACTCGTAGCTGCATTCATTTATGTCTAAGAAAAAGGATCAGTAAAACTGCAGAGATGGGGGAGGGAGAGGGAGAGAGAGAGAGAGAAGGGAGAGAGAGAGGGAGAGAGAGAAAGAGAAAGAGAGAGAGAGAGAGAGAGAGAGGGGGGGGGGGGGGGGGAGGAGGCAGCGGATGAGGAAATGAATGAGAAGGAAAAGGAGAATGAGTGGAGGAAAATGAGGACAAGAGGAAGAAGCCAGAAAAAGAAAAAGAAGTAGAAAAAAAAAAAAAGAAGACAAAATAGTAATAGAAGAAGAAAAAGTAGAATAATGAGAAGCAGGAAGACGAGGAAGAAAGAGGAAAGAACAAGAACAAGAAGAAGAAAGAGGAGGAGGAAGATGAAAAAGATTTTAAAAAACGAAAAGAGAAGAAGATAACAGTCTAAATGATCGATAAAATGTACGTCTGTTTTCACGAGCATGATGTCAAATGGGATTCAGGTGCTTCTTTTTCTTTGGGCTCCTTTGGACTCTTCAACATATAAATCATCTTTCGTTTTCCAAGAAAGCAACAATCACAAATAATTTGGCGGTCTTCCAACTCTAGTTTTCTAATACTTCTGTTTCCGGGGTTATTGACTGTGAATGTGAATGAGCAACTGTTGACTATCAGAAGTGGGTCGGGTCATAAAATTGTGTCTGTGTTGAAATGAGAAAGTTTTATCGAAAATAGGAAAGGGATAGAAATGAAAAGGATCAGAATTGATTGCTGCTGTCGTGTAGAAATAAACAGTAAGCCCAGGGGGCGTTTTTACAACTAAGATTGATTTAAAGGATTGATAAACGACATGAGAGCATTAAAGAATAAATGCTAGCATATATGGTAATGATGTTTGCATTGGTCAGTAAACCACAAGATTTCCTTCATTTTTTTTTTTATTTTTTTTTTTTGGGGGGGGGGGGGGGTGTACACCAGACGTACTGTACCAGGATAGAACAAAACCCATAAAGCCGCAGAGGCGTATCTAGTCCTTGGATTGGCGGGGGGACAGGCATCTGAGCCAACTTTTCTGACGCTAATTTGCGTCAGAAGCAGGGGGCGGATCCAGGATTTTTTAAGGGAGGGGGGGGGGGGGGGGCACAAATGCAGGGCTGTCAACCTTGGGGAAACTGCTTGGAGGGAGATTAGTACTTTTTTCTTCTAGCCAGCCCTCCAAAAGTCGCTCAGTGGGGGGTGGGGTATCAGATTTTATGGGGTCCTGTTTTCCTCCATAACTCTTGACGAGCACACACCAAAATAAAAAGGTTATCAGTTCTAAAACGGGGAGCACAATCCAAAAAAAAGGAGGGGCACAATGTAAACTTTTCTTTCTGCCCCCCCCCCTTAATCCGCCACTGATGGAGAGGACCTTTTACAGAGTATTCTTCATGAACCTGATAACCTTTTTTTTCTTTTTTTGTCAAAAGTTGTCAAGGGGCCGTCTGTCCCCCCCCCCCCCCCCAACTACACTAGTCACGGGCAATCCACCCTTTGTAATAAGTTGCTTTGTGTGAAAGCATTATAATAAGAAACACGTGGTGAAAGTTTGAAAGAAATTGGTCAAGGAATTAGAAAGTTATGGATTTATGAGATCACTAAATCTATGTGAATATCAATTGACAATTTGTAAACTATGCAGTTTATACTGCAGTATTTCTCCTAAGCGCTTTTTGCCTTGGGGCACTAATAATAATAATACATGTAATACTATTACATTTGTGTGTTGGAGCAAATGGGGGAGTTGTCCACCACTACACCACAGTGACATTTGATTCGGCCAATTTGAAATTCCCATATGTACATGTATAGCGATTACAACTTTACAAGATTCGTAACTTTCTTATCGCTTGTCCCATTTCGTTAAAATTTTCACCACTCTGCTTCTTTTATTTTTCCTTTCTTTCTGAAAAACTTGCCATTAAGGTTGGATTTCCCTTTAAAAATGAAGCTCTGGAATGCCTCCAAATTAAGGCAATGGCATTTGTAAGGTTTTATGAATGATGCGTCTCTGAATTTCTTACGTTGCAACCGATTTTCTCAGTAATGAGCATCTCGTGGACAAAATTGTTTCCCAACTTGAAAAATACACATTTAGATTCATGCTGATGGATCTTAAAATATGAAAATTTGGAATTTCTAAAGGAGAACAAACTACTCAGCAGGAAAACTCTGCCCGTTTCATAACAATAAATAATTGTCATAAGCTATTGATATTGTTGCATTCGATTGGCTGTGAGTAAATTTTTTAAAGTTTGGCAGTTATTTTTAACAAGTTTTATGAAACGGCCCAGATTTGTCTGGTTGGACAGATAACTCTGTCCGACCAGACAGAGTTCATTGTCCTTCATAGCTTCCAAATCGGAACTCTGTCTGGTCGGACAGAGTTATCTGTCCAACCAGACAAATTAAGGAAAACGATGATCAATTCGGTCTTAGAACAAACTGAAAAAAAAATTATTATCAAAACTGACCAACAGAAAATTCAGTGCAGATCTATTGGAAAACTACAGTTCTCAAACAGGAATGGAATCCAAATTGATCCATTTTCACATTTTACGTTGGAGCTAAAATCCCTTTGTCAGGGTATTTGGCAGTATTCAAGATATGCCATACTAGGCTTGGAATTATTTTTAAAAAATGTTGATAATTCTCAGGTGAAGATATGTAGGCCTATGTGTCTCTACAGCAGAGAAATTCGTCCACTTTTTAAAAATCAAATCATTAAAATCATTTCATATGAGCTACAGCTAGAATGGAAAAAAAAGAAAAGATATTGCCCTAGGCCCCTGAGCAAGTAAAGAAGAAAAACTGGACTATTTTGAGGACACCTTAGATTTTAACTGTTTGAACTCTAAATTATGCTTAAGCATTTGCATACTAAATACTCAAATGAAAGGAAAGTTTAAAACAAAAGATGACAATACACATATACTAAACATGTATTACATAGAAGATACATGTATTTTGAAACCTAATTGTGTTCCAACCTCATAGGTGCTCCTAAAAGTAATCATACCAATTGGAAGATGTTGAGCCCCACTATTTTAATAAACATTGCATTAGCTTAAATTATTTCATACTAAAACCGGTTTACTAAATATTTTCTCTTTCAACATAAGGTACACAACAAATAAAAACATTTACATGTATAAGTTTTCTTCTTTTGTAGGAGTATATTTACAAATTCATCCATTCACATTTTACATCTTTTAATGAAGTAATAAAATCGAAAGCGAAAATACAAAAAGAAGTCCTGCAGGAAAAAGCGACAGTACAGGTACTTTATTTACATATATCACACCATGGCTCCAGCAAAGTACCTGGTTGCAAACTCTTGAGCGAAATCAGTAGAAACTCACTATAATGAGGACTTTTGGACCATGAAAATTATCTTGTAATATCAGGATTCTCAGGATTCTCCTTATATTAGGGTATAAAAACAAAAGAACAAAGACCTGGGACCAGCAAAATTAAATTACCTTGTTATATAAGGAATCTTGTTATATCGGAGCTCTTTATAGCAAGTTTCCAGTGTATTGAAAACGTTTTCCAGCATCATAAATGGAATGAAACATGCCTGAATATATATCGTATTTGGGCCAGTATGGATGCAGCAATCCTCAAGTACTATTCAGAAGTGATCACTACACTGATAACTGAAAATAAGTCCAAATGAGGATAAAAAGGGGAAGGTTAAAAATATCTTTACATTTTTTTTTTCTTCACAATCAACAATTTAGCACTACACTGTGTTTGTTGGGGGTAATGCCCTTAAGCTTTCAAATTGACCGATTTGAAGTGCTAGTCAGTTGTACAACAATACTGATCTAGTCCTCAGAAACAGAAACAGATTCTGAAAGAAACATAAGAAAGGGCTATAAGAAGGCTGTCTTTTTATCCTAAATTTATCCTATAGGTTGCATAGTGAAGCAGTCCTTTCAGTGATGGCACACTGTCTCAAGACCAAAGGAGAAAGAATGACAGGATAAAGAGAAAGAGGGCTCTTATCAAGTTATCACCATGGGAAGCTGGCTGATAAGAACATGGAAAAGAGGACTTGTCCATTCACCCAAATGTCACATAGTAGCAGTTCTCTGGGTGATGAAACAACATCGTCTCAAGAAAAAACATGACAGGATAAAAATAGAGAAGGTCAGGCCCTAGTCATGACCATTAGTAGCCTGTGAGAAGACTGTTCTTCTATCTCAAAGGTCGCATAGAGGCAGTCCTTCGAGGAGACATCAAGTCTCGAGGGTAAAGCAAAAGGCTTGGCAGGATGGTCCTCATCTGGTCTGGACCATAGTGTAATCAGGTTATAAGAACATGTAAAACAGGACTGTGACAAGAGTTTTTCCCTTCGTCGCAAAGGTCACAGACGAGCACTTCTTTCAGTAGGAACAACTTATGAGAACAGAAGGAACATGGACAGGGGAATGGAGAGCGATTCATTTTTCATCTTGACCACGGTGAAGCCGGGTTGACTAGAGCTTAAAGCTGTTCTGAAGGATAACCTGAGCGCTGCCCTTCTTAGTAAGAAGCAAAACATCCACCAGGTAACAAGGTCCAGATGCAGGAACGATGAAGATCTGGTTCTAATACCTGGGTGGTCTAGGAGGCATGCGGGGCGGTGGTCCTCTATGTGGTCCACCGTGTGGGGGACCTGAAACAAAGCAGAAAAGACAAAAGTGCTGTTAGTAGCAAACAATGATATGATTATTAAGACGGAGATGATGGAGGTGGGTATAACATCTTAAAAGGAACTTAATGTGTCTAAAGGTATTTCATCCCTTTTGCAGCCCTAAATTTTGAAGTTGTGTAAGTATGCAATAAATTACGAAAGAATCATAGTTGGAAAATATTTGCGGAATAGAAAAGGATTATAATGTGCTTTTAAGTAGGTAATAATAACAATAATTAGGTAACACTTTTTTTGACTAAAAAAAAAAAGTGTTATTCTAAAAATTATTTTTTAGAATTACTAGTATATGTACTTGAATTTATATCTGAATAGTTCCCTCTGTGACTTAAGAACTTGTGACCTTGACTTTTCATAGGCAGTACATGTATCTACAGGATGTTTACTAAACCTGTGAAATGTTTCATGGAATTTTGTTTAAGTCTGCAAAAGGGATGGGGTACCTTTAATACTACGGCAAGGAAAATTTTGGCTGGGGTCTCAGAAAAATGCATGTTACATACATATCAAAATCAACTTATATTCAAAGGGTCAAAAAAAAAATTATTTTCCAAATTTCCCAAGACTCTGTTAGTAAGAATTATAATACATCATAACACCTATGAAGAGATAACGAACAAAGGACAATGAACGTTTTACTATATTATCATTTTGAATGCCAACTCTTACCAATGCTTAAATTAAGACTAAATCACTGAATTAAGAATGAAAAGAATTGTAGAGAATTGTAGAGAATCACTAAATGCATCAATAATCAATCACTTTGGATTTCAGTGTTATTCTGATATTCAAAATCTAAAAGAGGAGATGCAATTACTCACCACCAAATGGAGGACCCCTTGGAGGGCCTCTGAAAGGAGGTGGTGGTCCCCTTGGACCCATGAATCTGTCTTGATGGTGACCTGTCATAAAAGATACACGTTGTTTGTAAATTACAAGCTATGTCATAATATTTACATGCTCTTGCATAACAATAGTACTAAAAAAGGAAGGATAAAATACACATTACTGCCAAGATCGTAACAAAGTACAATAACGTATAGAAATTCCAAGGATGTAAGGTAAATGAATGTATAAAGATAATAGCTTGAAGTTAAATAATCAACATGAGTATCTTTTCTTAATATCTTCATTACAAAGAGCAGAACACACTTTTTCGATAAATTAAAAAGCTGCAATGTTAGAACTTTAGAAGAAACATTGTTTTTGCAAGTTGAAACACATATTGTGTCAAATTCTGTAATTCTGCTCCCAACATTCTTTTGATGTCTGAAATTTCATGTCCAGGAACTGTTACTTTGTAAAATTAATTATGATAGCAAGTGTATAACCTGATCCTACAATGGTTATATAACATGAAGTGCAATCCAACTTTTGTAAAAAAAAGACAACCCAACTGATTTGTGTGAAAGGAGAAAAATAACAGAACAGGATGTTGAAGTTTGAAAGAAATTGGACAAAAAATAAGAAAGTTATAACTGTTTGAAAAATAAGATCACTACATCTATGCGAATCTCAAATTAAAAATTTGGTGAATCAATTGTGACGTATTCAAGGTCCTGCAAAATGTGTGGCTAAAAAGGGATGGTAAAATTCCTGAAGCTACGGTTACTCACCTGGTGGTCCCATCCTGAATCTATCTGGTGGTCCATGTGGCCCACCCATTGGTGGTGGTCTCATGTGAGGAGGGGGCGGGAATGGTCCTGGGCCATGGGGGCCATGGTGCATCCCTCTTGGGGGTGGTCCCCTCATATCAGGCGGGGGTACAGGGGGTGGTGGTAACCCACCCATCATGTTGTGGTGAGGTGGTGGCATGTTCCCCGGCATGGGGGGCATACCACCGGGGGGTGGCACAGGTGGGGGAGGCATGGGTGGGGGTGGCATCCCTGGTGGAGGGATGGGAGGGGGTATGCCTGGAGGGGGCATACCTAGTGGGGGCATTCCTGGGGGTGGCATGCCAGGGGGCATGGGGAACGGAGGAGGCATGGGAAGGGGAGTGTTTGTCGGTGCGCTGCTGGTTGCAGTACCTCCTGAAATTACAGATATGTACATATGAATAATAAATTACAATCACAAAGAAATAAACAGGGGAAAACGGGTTCGCATTTAAATGTAAACAAGATAATGTCTTTGAAAAGGCTCACTATAACATTGTAAAACACACTGAAGTATTCTTGAAATGAGTCATACATGTAAAATATTATCATTATCACACAGATTTCTTTTGCATCGTCTTGAATCTTCTTACCAGATGGTGGTGGAGGTGGGGCTTGACCAAGGGGCGGGACTGCACTGTTGGCCTGAGATGTGGGCGGGGCATCAGCAAACAACTGATGAGGACGGTCTGCCTGTGAGAGTGGGTTCTGAGCTGCAAGAAGACGTTCTGTGGCAAGAAGGAATATGGAAATTTAATGAGAGACTGGGAAACTACTGCACGTCTTTTGCAAAAAAAAAAATGTTTCATTTTCTTCTCTGAACAAAATTCCAACACCTATATGGATATATAGAATTTCATCAAGTACCTCAGAAAACATGCTCAAGCAGACTGTCAAGCTACATGAAAATGAAAACGGGTTTTTAAAAAAATTCTTTGAATCAGCTGCATATATACTTTTCATTGAGCTACAGAGGCAGGAACAAGGCCATTGCTGGATGATGTCAACTATACGATAAACTGAAAACAATTACTGAAGAATCTGCTTCCCTTTCTTATTATTTAATCAAATAGTCCCCATTAGGAGAATGAGATGACATAAGAGCATATTTAAGAAATCTCTTTAAAAAACCATAATATTCCATTACTTCCTAACATCCAGTCAAGCTCCTTTTAATTTAAATTTTTCATTGTGATTATTTCAACTACTATGTTCATCGCCAGTTTCCATTTCTAATGAAATTTTAGTCCCCCTCCACACCCACTTGACTCATGGTTTTTGACTCCCCACACTCCCCTTTTGTTCCCATTGTTTTGTGTCCACAGCTCCTCCCTTACAGTTCCTGTTACATGTAATCTGTTTTGTGTCTGTAGTCTATATATATATGCTTGTCTTGCTTTTTATGTTTGTCTTTTTGCCTCTGACGAAGATTCTGCTAGGATCGAAAGCTCAGGCCCCCTTTTGACTCCATTTGACTCCATTGGCCCGCTATTATTGGATAAGCAGTTTTCAGCAGCTTGTTTTCGATATCTAATGAAAGTCATCAGCATTATTATACACAATTCTCAAAGGAAAGCAATTATCATTGGTAATAAAAATAGATATATTTGTTGAAATAGGTCTCCACATCACTAATAAAAATTCAATTCATTATGCTGCAAAGAATATCCATACATCACCTTGTAAGCTGAACAAATCTTCTGTACAGCGCAACAAGATCGTTAACTCATAGCATTTAACCCTAACTGCACTGGGGGGGGGCTTCCATATTTTTGGTGATTGCATCGCAACCGCTGGCAATTTCGGATTCTCGCTTCATGACTTTTTTTTCCTGAAGTCTTGCGCACGTTTTGATACATTTGTCCATATCAGACATACCTAGGGGGTGTTATATGCTAATTAGTATGCGCATACATGTCCATAAAATTGCTAATCGCTCCATATATTGTAAATAGTAAAATTGCATATTAATAGTTTATGCAAATCTGTTGTACACATACAAATATATAAGAATTGATTTATTTCACATTTGGGAAACATTATTCTTCATTATTACAGTTTTCATTTAGTTTTCTACTTGTTTAGGCTGAAATTATGAAAATATCCCAAAAATGCATAAAATATGCATTATGAATAATTAATTAATTAGCTAATTATTCCCAAAAATTGCATAAACTGATTAAAATTAATCACACCATCAGATTCAGCATGTGAAGATCTATCGACATGCAAATTTTCAAGTTCATTGGACATTGCGTTTCCAAGATCAATGTGGGTGGGGGGGGGGGGGCCTCCCAGGTCCCCCGCCCCTGCCCCCCAGTATTTTCATGGAGCAAAATAGCCCAGTTCAGTAAGGGTTAAAGGGCAATCCAACCTTGGTAATAAGATGATTTGTGTGAAAGCAGAAAAATAAGAAAAACAGGATGGTGAAAGTTTGAAAGAAATCGGACAAGGATTAAGAAAGTTATGGATGTTTGAAAAATGAGATCACTACATCTATGCGAATCTCAAATTGGCAATTTGGTGAGCCGATTGTGACATTTTTGTGGACAACTCTCCCATTTGTCATGCACAAAAATATCATTAATTTGCGGTTTTCTTCACAGCGCTTTTACCCTTGGGTCAGTACTCAAAATATATTGGAGATAGCATATTGTTATAGGTCCTCATGAAAGAAAAAGATCCTACTGAGTAATACATTTTGATAAAAGTGACATTTTAGTCATTTTGTGTGTTGGAGCGAATGGGGGAGTTGTCCACAGCTACATCACAGTGACATTACCTATTCGGCCAATTTGAGATTCCCATATGTATAGTGATTACAACTTTCAAAAACTCATAACTTTCTTATTGCTTGTCCGATTTCATTCAAACTTTCACCAATCTGCTTCTCTGATTTTTCCTCTTCCTTTCAAAGCAACTTGCTATTAAGGTTGGATTTCACTTTAACACAAGGTTAACGCTATTCAAGCTCGAAACTTCACAGTGAGCCAATGCAACAGCAATGCAAGGGGCTTTTGGATCTGTTTCTCCTCTAAACTTATCCCTACCTGCAGCTGATCCGTGCCTCTCTCCTCTGGAATCTTTCTTGAAAGCAAATGATATAGTGATGGCCCTGTTACACAAGTACTGTCCGTTCATAGCCTCAATGGCCGCATCGGCTGCCTCAAAGCTGGCAAAGTTGATGAAAGCATACCCCTTGGAATTTCCAGATTCTACATCCCTCATTATCTGAAAGAAAGGAAGAAACGCTGATAATCATCATTTATTCTTTGTTCTTTTTAACCGGTTGACTACTGAATTCTCTCATCTCCATAGGCTTAATACATGAAGGAACATATACCTCACATCACAACTATCAAAGTACATCAGTGTATGTTGCCATGGCTTGAAAGACAAAACTTAAACCTCCATGGTACATAGACCTTACCCAGGACTACTTCTGATAAACCAGTATATCGTTTCAAGTAGGCATATATTTAAGATAATTAAACAAGGAAAATAACAGGAAAGAGTGAAAACAAAAATTTGTATATGATTGAGGCTATCATCATATCTAGAAAACTATTGCCTTTGATCCTCATTGGATGACTACTAAACTCACAAAATACTTATGATTACCAACTAAACAAATACTCGCCTACGATAATTGACCTTAGATAACTTCCAATTGTACAATAACCCTGAGGAGAACTTCTCATTGAGAATACTTTTACTACCATACTAGCTAGGGAAAATCACCCTGGAGGTGGTATTCTAGGGGTAGTTGTTTAAGGACGGCCAAGCGTTTGCTCCGGCAATATTTGCTCTGGACTTTATTTCCTCAAAGGTATCAGGTTAAGGTTCCAAAATCATTTTATGTTGGTTAGGGTTAGGTACAGTGTTTTATCCATGTTTGAAGTTGAGAATTCAGTAACAGGAAATTGAGCGAGAATTGTCACTAAAGCTTGCGTCATAGAACTGTCCTCCGATCATGAATTGTGCCAATGACATGTGGTTGGTTATACCGGTACCTTTGGTGTTTGTAAGATGACTCCAAATGCACTGAAAGTATCATAGAGGAGCTTCTCATCGATCTCGGGATCAAGGTTACCGATGAAGATATTGGCTCCAACGTCAAGGTTCTTCTGATGAGCAGACGCCTGAAGATTGAAAGATGAACATATTTATTAGAGGACTTGACACTTAAAGGAGTCCCGTGCACATGGGCCCCCACAATTTAACTCTTGAAATTTTAACAATGCAGACATAAAGGGTTGAATATGAACCCCCTGAGAAAAAAAGTTATAGGCATTATACATTTGCAAAATTTTCATTAGTCCCGTACTATCAGTGGGGCTAAATGAGGATTTAACCCCACCGATAGTACGGAACTAAGCTTAGCCCACTTTCTGTTCACATTGCATTTTACCGAAGTGGGCTAACTCCACGATAGTACGGAATTGTGTTAGCCCTAGAAAAAAGCAGGGTTAGCTCCACTAAAGGTGGGGCTAAACACTCTGGCTGGGGATATTGTACTGGACTAAACCTGCCGAATGAGAACCGCAAAAAAAAAAGCCTGGGGTTAAAAAAATCAAGTGTAAAAAGCCTACATGTATTAGTGTGGAGCCCTGTTCATTATATTGATCTTTTCAAATTTCACATAACAATTATTGATATATAGAAACTCTTAACGCAGGCATTTACATGTAGCTGCAAGAGTCATTATACCAATATGAACTTTATGATCAAACCGGTTCGAATTATCTGATCAAGTTCAGCATTTGGAATGTACAGACCCTTCCCCACCTGTGAGTTTATCTTTTTTAGGCTTACTGATACTCTGATTATTTACCTAAAATTGCAAAGAAAAGATTCTTACCTTGTTGACCCTGACAGGTTTGCCATAGAGCTTGATCATGTTCAGCACCTTGATGGCATAATCAGCATCCTCCTCCCCCATGAACTCTACAAAGCCATACCCCTGATGTGACTGGGTTACCCTGTCCTTTGGCATGTGAGTGTTCACTAGATTGGATAGAAAAATGTGGAGATGAGGTTACTATGCTCTCCTTTGTCTCTTTTACATTTTAACACCGATTACGTTTCCTTAATGAAATTTCCTTTATTTCTCATGAAATTTGAGTCCATAACTACAAAATGCCAAGATAGTTATTTAGAATTAAGTAAAGATGAATAGCAAATGGCAAAAAATCTTAGAAATATCAATGCCTCAGGCACACTCTGACGCAAGAAACTGCCTAAAAATTGAAAATCCAGGAGAACGTATTAAACATCATCTCATATGTTTTAATGTAATAAGTGATGAGCAATGGCTATAACTAAAAAGTCACCAACGTACAATTATTAGAGAGTGATGATGTAAACTAGATGAGAGTAAAACTAGAAACTTGGCTGGAGACTACTGCATATTTCTACCACATCTCGTAGTAAAGATACAAGTTATGAAGGTCTCAGATCGCTGGCAATACATTTACCAACAATGCAGGAAAGAGTGAAGCTAGTTTGACACAAGTGGACGTCTGTGTCTCATTTTGGGCACTTAGAATTTGCCCAGGACTTACCAACAGGTCCAGCCTGTAGGAAGAGTTCCCATAGTAACGCCTCCGTCACCTTCTCATCCAAGCCTCCAACATAGACTGTAGCATCTGAATGATGAAAGCGAGAGAATTGAATGAATTAGGGAGTTCTGGTAATAGAATGACATTTCGAAAGAAATTGTCTTTCAGTAAATCTGGATGCTCTTATATAATACGGGTTGTTTGGACAAGCAAAACATGCACGATATCAAATTTATTAAAATCCCCATTTGGACTGTGTGCATGTGGTTGGGACAACTTGCTGGAATTCCTTTATCATTACTAAACATTTTATACCGTATTCATACATGTATATCACATATTTGTCAGTTTTGTTCATTAGGTGACAATAATATTTCTTGATTATCAGTACTCCTGACTACTCTTAACACAGATTATTCAGATTCAGAGTTTGTTGACATATATGGTTTACAAACCCTGGACTAAACACTAAGCCTGCTTAACCCTCACATTAAAATGCAGTTTCAATCCAAGGTCAAAACCAATATCTTTGACAAAATAGCCAGACCTAATACATGTTCAGCAGTGGATCACAAGCAGCTAAGCTACAAATTTCTTTCACACAAGGTCATGAGGAGTCAGAAGGATGTGGTAATCAGCTTAGTTAGCATGAACATTTTCTCTACTTTGAAAACAAATGCCTATTGACAAGATGCACTGAAATGGTCATGTGACCTGATATATACTGATTCCTAATGAAGGCATACAAAATGAATTGAAGATAACATTATATCGAAGTCTGCCCGCGTGTTTATACTGCCGTCTATGCGTGCAAGATATTAGCACAATTAAATTTAGCATGCCGTGTCGGAACAGCGCAGCGTTGCACTGCCTTGTACTCTGCTCACCTACAGCACATTCCGTGCCAATCCACATCGTTGCCGCCATAAATTGTATTTTTTTTTCTCATAATCCGATCGTCGAAGTGTTAGCTGTGGTTGGAAGATGAAGATTTTTAGCAAATGCCGAGGGTGGTTTGCAAGGTTCACGGTACATGGGAATGGATGATACATGTATGGCTTGATGTTCATATGTCATATTTCATAAAACATCAAGTCCGTATGGCTAGGCTGTACACAAGTATGATATCTTCTCAGAGCACGGTCATGACTGTATTATAGTCTACTTGCACCAAAATAAGAATATTTCAAAATAAAATCCACCCCTTTCTTTTCTTTCTTCTTGTCAAGTACAGTCCACCATCAGGTGCATTATCATACTATTGGCAGATCTGGTGTGTTGTACATACATGTACAGTGCTATATATTGTCTAAAGAGTACTAGACTCTATGTGCGGCTTCCCCCAACAGTAAAGGTGTATATTGGAGACTGTTTCCCATATTGGATACTAATATCCCTTTCAAACCAAGCACTTCCTCGGGGAAGTTCCCTGCGTAAGTTCAGAGTTACGCGAGGAAATGAACAAGGGAATACATGTAGTTCCAAGCGAAAAGCAAAAAATTCACAGCGTAACTCTTCCACATAAATACACGCGTTGCCGCAAGCCATCCACATTGACTCCCTATTTAACCCGTTGCTGCTGGTGTGGATTAGCCATACGGGCTTGATGTTTATGACATATGAATTTGAATATCAAGCCATACACGGGAGGCAATCTCCCCTATGGAGAGACAAGTAAACAAAGAAAAATCAATGGGCAAGATTCATCCATTTCCACTTACGGTGAACCTTGCAAACCATCTTTGGATGGTTCCTCCCCAGTCAAGCTTCTTCGTTTACTAACCATTGTCTACGGCGGACCGTTAAAAATGAATATTAATGAGTCAGAAAGAAGAGGATCTTGGGTATTTGATTCTAGTTTCATCGTGACTTGGCCGTGAACCAGAATAGCCTGGTGGTTAAGTCGCTGCCCGGCAAGCAGTAGATGACAATGTTCGAATCCCGCTGGTTCCAATTTTTTCTGCCTTTTGTTTTTCATTACAGATCGAGCATACGATCTTTAACACTGGGAGTAAAATGCCTAAAGATTTGTTTACAAGTTAAAAATTCCTCCCCAGTCAAGCTTCTTCGTTTACTAACCATATTTATTGACAGACACAGAATGACAATGAACCAGGGTGGAAAGATTGACCTTTTATTGAAACATTTCACTAATTTCGGAAGACAATGCTGTCACTTGTCAGCGCGCATTACAGCGCAGAACACAACAAGTTGAAAAATGAAAGTCACAGATCAATAGTGTGTGTGGCCACCATTTGTTTGCAGACAGGCATTGCATCTGCGACGCATACTGCGCACCAGTCTTTGAATGAAATCTTGTGGAATCCTGCCGGCCACTCCACGGTGTTAATGTTCTCACCCTCAGGAATGCAGTGGTTAACCGTGCAGTATGAGGTCGGACATTATCATGCTGAAAGATGCGCAGTCCTCGGTTGTTCTGCAGGAATGGCACCAGGTGTGGTCTCAGGATATCGTCCACATAGCGCTGTGCAGTGATGTTGCCATCCACAAACACCAGGGGTGATCTGTGACTTTCATTTTTCAACAAGAGACAGCATTGTCTTCCGAAATTTGTGAAATATTTCAATAAAAGGTCAATCTTTCCACCCTGGTTCATTGTCATTCTGTGTCTGTCAATATAAATATGATATACCATTATAAAGTCGTGGGTACTTTCTATTGTGGGTATACATTATACTTACCGTTCACGATTTAGCTTTCGCTGTGCAATTAGCATTACAAATACGGCGAGATCCGCACGGAAAATGCGCTGTAGTGGAACAGAGTAGACTACATGGCAGTGCAACGCTGAGCGGTTCTGATGCGGCATGCTTAATATAATTGTGCTAATATCTCGCACCATCGCATGCATAGACAGCAGTATATTAGCACAATTGAATAGCATGCCTAGATTCTACACACAAAGTATAGTAAAGTCGCTATGAGTGGGTGGTGGCATTACAACCTAAGTATAGGTCGGCTATTCAGACACCTTGTTGGTGATATACTTCGTGTGTAGAATCTAGGCAGTCATACACCTTAACTTTTTCAAACACCAATGCACAAAAGTCACCAACATTCACTTAAAATCGGCATTTAATTTACAAAAACCGACCCCAACATATCCAAGAAATACAATAAACTCAACTCACAGACTGGACAGATGTTGAAAAAAATTAAATTCGTAATTTACTGTCGATCATGTCGATTCTCGCGAAACGAGGTATCGGAGTCATTGTGTACATTTCCTGGTCCACCGAAAACTCTTAGACTAAAATCGGCCAACAAAATTTTGTCCACAAAGAAACTCGGGATCGCAAGCGCACATCGATCTCTACGATCGCGCACACACAGAGAAAATCAGGACTTTTCTGTGTATGCAATAGGGACCGAATTTTTAACAAAAAAATTCTTTTGGGGAGATGTCAGCGCTCGCGGCGACCAGGAGGCAGGAAATGTACACGATTCTGATACCTCGTTTCGCGAGAATCGCCAGTAAATTACAGATTTCAATTTTGGAATTATCTTTTCCAACATCGGGGAGTTGAATTTATAATATTGTATTTCTTGGATATGTTGGTTTTATCATTATGTAGGCCTACCGTAAAAAGGCGTAAAAAATATTTTAAAAATGCCGATTTTCATTAATTTGATTTGAGTGAATGGTGGTGACTTTTTGTGCAGTGCCAGTCATGCCAGTGGTCATGGTGGTGGTGTTTGAATTAAGTTGAGGAGGTGTATGACTGCCTACTCAACCTAGATTCTTGTTTCTACACACGAAATGCACGAAGTATAGACGTCATGATGGTCATGATGGTCATGTAGCTATGTCTAGTATGAGTGCACATTTCCTTTTATCATGTTCATGTTCGCCTGCACCAGGAAATGATCCAGCCATCTTGAAGAGGAAAAAGAACTTGGAACTGAATATAGAGGCGTAGTGCCTGCGTTCAGTATCTTCCCTAGGTATCCCTAGGTATAAAACATCAAGCCCGTACATTGCCCGTAATATCTGGCTAGCGTGGATCGACACGGTACAAAACGTTTACGGTAGTCCACCTTACCTGAGCCGGCGCCAGCTGAGCTAAGTAAAAAAAACTAAACTCGTTGTCGTTAGACATGTTAGAATGAACATCGTATGTCTTACTCTTAAATAAATATACCATTCATCATACATTGGCTCTTCATCAAATAAAAACAATACCTACCTTGATTTCTTTCTTGTGGCGGTCCGGCTGCCATTGTATTATGGTTATTTTATATGCTTTTCTTTTCCAAAATTACTTCATTTTTACCGCTTTAACAGGATTTCGACCACTGATCCACGCAAGAAGCACGCCAACGATTACAAAGACTGGTATCTTTTTAACATAACGGTACCCTACAGACTAAACGTTTAAACCTATGGTTTAAACATGCTAAAATTGATTACCACTCTGAAACTCAAAAACGGTCGATGAAATTATCGACAAAGCGCAAAGATTTTATACGGTATTCGCCATGGAAAAATGGTATAGAGAAATGGGCAATTCCATGGAAAATGCTCCCTTGCCAAAAATCGCAAAATTGGCGATAACTCCAGAAGTATTTGTTTTATCATCACAAATTTAGTATCAAATAAACGAACCCAACAAGCTCTTTATTTTGAACCTTAAATAAATCGAGTGAACTATATGTAGGCATGATTTTCTTCAAAAACCCTCAATTTTCGGTAAAAATATGGCAACATTTTAGGTCAAAACATCCTTATTTTGCAGTCTCATTATTTCACACCACAAGCTTTTCAGATTTGACCTTTTGGGAGTTTATTGCGATGAATTGAACAAAGATTTAATTTTAGATGCTGCACTCCCAATGAACATTCTAAAGCAATGCTATAGGGGTTTATAAAAAGAGGACAGTGTCATGTCCGTTACAATCCTTTTTAGCTCTAAAAGAGAATTGTTATACAGTATGTTTTTATGTTTAGAGTATATTTTATAAGCTCCTGTTAATCCCTAAACTAGATGCACAGAAGTGACAGAACCCTAAAACTCATTTTGAAACTGTTCGCAGCTAGAAGTAAAAAAATCTTTATCCATATAACTGGTTACAAAGATTTAATGTTCTCTTCAACTGTTCAGTGATGTACTGTGAAATTTGCTGTATATGTCCATAAATTAAATGTGTCTGATTCAGGTACTAAAATGTGTTTTAGGAATCTTTATACCTGCGTGATAACCTGATGAGTGCAGGTCGAAAAGCTTCGTTATCATGTTTCTTTTTCGTGCTATATTGAAACTCTTTATTTTTGCTTAAAACTGTTTTAAATAACAACAACAACAACAATTGTCTGACTGTCATTGCCCAAAATCTCTTGCTTATAGTGAAATGAAGTGTGCCACGGTCACGAAGCTTTAATATTATAAGAAAATATAGAAAATGTTGCATTGGAGAAGGATGAAGATAAAGCTCAGCCTCCCTCCAGCGGCGACAAATTGTTGTCGGCATATGCGCCATCTCTGTCGGCAAATTTGGGTGTCACACACCCCATTCAAAATGTTCTAGCGACGCCCCTACCTCTCTCTTTCAAACGTGCATTCTCTCTCTGCCTCGCTATACTTATTTTTCTATCAACCCCTTGCAATGTGCATAATAATTTCAAGATTCGAGACTAGATATTTACATATATTGGCCATAATTTGATGTAATTAACGTCACATGCAATATAAACTTAAACAAAACACGATTGAAGTTCTGAGTCGTATAATCTTTGCTATATGACGACCTCTTTCGGTACACTATTTATTGAAATCACATATAACATGAGAACAGCTCTGTAAATGTTCAAGTGTACAAAAAAAAATTGAAATGAATGAATTCATGGTAAGCCGTTGCGGGGAATGAATAATAGTTCATACGAGTTGTACCTAAAACACGCAGTTCCTGGTGGGGAGGGGGGGGGGGGGGGGGGGGGGGGTTGAGCCTTATTTGTGCCGGTCCATTTCTTTAGAACAAGCTCCCACTTCACATCCGTACCCTACCTGCCCTCAGCGGTTTCAAAGCTGCTCTCGAAACTCGCCTTTTTCTAGACAGTAGCCTTGAATAATGATAATGTAATTTACCGGTACACATATGTAACATTCACTTATTATGTTGTTTTTGTCCTTTAGCTTAAGATATTAATTCCATACTTTGTGTTATACATTATTTTTGATAATGTATGCTATACCCCTTTCATTTCTTTAGTGTAAAATAATTTGTTTGTAGAGCACCATGAGCATCATACTTGATGGATACTGGTGTTATATAAATATCCATATTGTTATTATCCTTATTACTATAATCCCTACTTTAATTTGGCTAATGTTCGTGTGTCTGTCTGTCCGGCTGTTTGTTTGAAAGCGCTTTTCTCCGTGATTTTCCACTCATTCGAGCTGGATTTCTTTTTTAAACGTGGTTAAATTGTTTCCCAGATTGTCATGAGGGGGTCGTTTGTGGTATTTTGGTCGTATTATTTAAATGTTTTTTTTTACAATTCGTAATTCCTTTGGCAGGCCCGGGACAAGCTTCGAAGTTCCCAGTCCTTTCGACCTTTTTCAGGTCAGCGAAATTACATAGGCATAAATTTCACGTATACGGTACGCTTTCCCCGTGCACCGTCTATTTGAAGCTGCCTAATCTACACGTAAGGCTATGCTGATGAATGAACCGTCGCACTGCGTGTAATCATGAAGCTACAAATTGGTTTGAAGCTTCATGGTTAGATCTAATCTGAACTACCAAATAACTAGTACCTGAATTTCAGTCACATCGGACATCGGGAACGGCTCTATTTCGGCTTCGATGTCGAGTGGGGTGTGGGGGATATGGGGGTCCACTTTCCCTCCGTAATTATCTGACAAGCAAAAAAAAAAAAAAAAAAAAAAGGTTTTCGTTCTAACAAAAAAAAGGGGGGGGGGCACAATATATACTTTTCTTGCAAGGGGGGGGGGGGGGGCACAGGCCGGATATGCTCCAACATACCCCTGTCAATATTGTTATTTATTTGAATGGAAACTGAATATTGTTTTCTCATAAGTGAAGATGCCCATATAACGTTTAAAAGATGCACAAGTTACATAAGATATACACTTTCAGTGCATGATTTCTATCAATTCCTTCAATGCATCATGACTTAACCTACCAGGGAAAAATATCAGAAACCTAAACAATGCAGTGGAAGCCCTACAAATCTTATCATCACTAGCAGATACCCCCCCCCCCCTCGGTATTCTTTATAATTTCTATCTATCCCCCTGTATGTCTATTCTTTTTTTCTCTCTTGCTCTCATTTTCCCCACTGTCTATATCCTTCTCTATCATTATCCCAATGTATGAGTCTCTTTCTCATTTTCCCACTGGCTATTTTTCACTCTGTCATATTTCCACTGTTTCTCTCTTTCTCTCTCATTCTCCCCTCTGCCTTTGTCTCTCACTCATTTTCCAACCACTGTTTCCCACTGTATCATTCTTTCTCTCTCTTTCTCTCTCTCCCTCTCGCTTCTTTCAGCATTCCACTACATATGACTGAGCAACCTTTAACTGGAGAACTACAACAAATGCAATCTGTTGTACATTGTGGGGTATGTACTTACACATTTATTTTCGACTTAAAACATGTAATGATAACATTTTTATATTACGATAATTGCCTCTTGACTGCTTACTAAATACACCTTGTTACAATACACTTTTTCCCCCATTCTATAGTTATATTTTGATTTCACTCCGCAATGATATTCAAGTTTTACCCCAGTTTAAACCCTGATGCTAATTGATTTAAACCTATCTATATTTTAAAAAGAAGTCTGCTATGAATCAATTGTTCAAATATGTTTCATCAATAAACTACTTTTGCCTTTCAGTGTGAATGGGTACCTGGGCTGTATACATAGGAGAAGACCACCCCCATGGTAATTTTTGCTAGTATGACATAATTTGTGTTAATACAAGTCCGGTTTGGTATTGTTTTTTCACAAAAAGGGCCCCTTGCAACGATGCCACAATCACTGTCAAATATATATTCAGGGGCCCCTAAATCATATATCATCGAATGCGATTGTAAAGTCTTGATTTGTCTCTTTTTCACTTCATTAATAAGTCCATTATCATTCATTGGCGTAAATCCCGTGGGATAAAAAGCGGCTTGTCCCCCACTTTTGAGGGAGGAGGAGGAGGGGGGGGGGGGGGGGGTTGCCTGTTCAAATATGCCCCCTCCACTTTTCAAGGAAAACAATGTTTCTTTCTTCAATCAGTTGTTCAACATTTTGACAAACTCAAAATAAGTGACTCTTATACTCATGAAAAATTCTCTTTAAATTGCTATTAGGATACTAAAATTAGATTTAGCACGTCCTGAAATGTGTCCGATTCTTATTTTTCTTCAAAATCTCACATCTATCTCTATTTCGATTGCGTTTTCTGCGATTACCCCCCCCCCCCTACTCATCGGAACGGACTTACGCCACCGTCCATTATTCTTCTAAAATGAAATTTTGGGGCATTCCATCCTTGCTAGTCGACAATTTCCGCCAGTTTTCGGATCTTTTCACGGCCAGCTGCTGGAACCAAATTCTTCCAATATTCTGAATTTGCCCTGGAGAGAGAGAAAATTGACAGGACAAAGATCAAAACTTCATGAATCTAAATATGTCACCAAAGCATTAACTCAAATTTTTCTTCCTTCCTGAGAAGCGAAAAGCTAAATAAAAACTAATTAAGGGAATATGTTTAATGCTTATTGTCTTGTTGTAAAGTAAACCTGATGCAAATTATTAAACATTATGGAAGGAAACTTCTTTCTTTCGGTCTCCATTTTATGAATTATGTTGTTATAAGTTAATCACACAAGAAATAATAAAGATCATAATTATAATAGTTATATTTGAAGAGTGGAATTTTGAAACTGTATATGCCCTGGAAATTCCCCCACTTTTCAGGATATCCTGTTCACTTTTAGGTCAACATTCATATGAAATAATAATAATAATAATTCATGTGAAATAACAGGACACTCCAGAGAGTGAGGCAGTATCTCAGCAGAGAGGATTCTTATAAATCAAATGGGTTGAATTATTATTGCAGTTCTCATAAGGTTCGATGATGACATGCAATCATTGTCTTTTTCGTTTCGGCTTACACCACTGTTAATAAGGAAATGGTTTGCTTCTTTTTGTGATGTGATTTCTGTACCCCGATTGTCTTATCCTAGGACGAAAAATTACACCCGGGGTAATATATAATTATGTCCTCGGGATTGTCTGCGGTAGTTGTCCGGAGGTTAGTTGTCTGGGGTCGATAGACCAGGGGTTAGTCGTCCTGACATGGAGTAGGAAGTACTATACCTCTTGTGCTGTACCTCTCTAAATGCGCGCTTGAGACTGTTATATCCATCCGACATATCTCGACCAGGAAATGAACGACCTCTCTCTTCCGTCAGCTAAATAAAAAAGAGAAATAATTGTTAAGTTCGGGTTTGAGAAGGGGAGGGGGGGGGGGGGGGACATCTACACTGTGAAGGCTGTTTCATTGACTACACTTCCATGTGGATTATGAGAGAAGATAAAAATGTCTCTAAAAAAAAATTACCTTTGAAATTGTATTGTAATGTATGGGATACCGAGTGAGCTTTCCTAAAGACTTTTTTTTGTAACAATGACCCTTATTTACAATGGTGTATCATACAGTGTCATAGAGTAGAGCCTGCCTACAGTCCCCTCTCGTTTGTAGCCTCCTAAAGAGTCAATGAAACTTATTGTATTATAGCATCCAGGGCTACTTTCGGTAGCATGGTAGGATTCTGCCCCCTCCCTATCGACTTTAATTGGATACGCCCCTGCATATGTTTCAACTGATTAACAGATCAGGTGACTTATAGACAGTTTCCCTCGAAATGAAATATCGTCACAAAAAGTGAATGTGCTATTCGTCACACCAACGAGACCGACATCGGACCAACAGACGGAACAAAAATTAGTATTACCCCGAAAGGCCAAGTATGAGAACTGGTCGGTTTGGAGTCGGTTTGGAGTCGGTTTGGAGTCGGTTTGGAGTCGGTTTGGAGTCGGTGTGGAGTCGGTTTGGCAATGTGACTAAAAACTCATACAGCCAAACCGACCCCATACCCACTGATTCTTGTCCATTCGCGGTAATGCAAATTTTTGTTCGGTCTATGTGGTGTCGGTCTCGTTGGTGAGACTGAGGCATTATTCTCACCTCTTCTGTGATAGCTCTGATGTGATAGGGTTCGAATCCACAGCATCCTCCGATGTACCTCACACCTACCTCTTCATATGCCCGACGAGCAAACTCTCTTACGTCAGTCCGTGTAAGGACTCTCGATTCCATCGCTATATGGGCAAAATACAGATTTGGAGGTTGTAAATGCAGTATGTAGAGTGGCTATTACGGAAAGCTTCGCTACTATCAAAAATATATATATATATATATATATATATATATATATATATAAAATATAAATATATATAAATATAAAATAAATATAAAACAAAAGCCTACATGTGAAAATAACAAAATCTAAGGCATCTGACAGAGGGGTGCGTATAGAAGGGATAGAGTGGGGTCGTTCAACACCCTCATTCGTGTTCTTCTTGCTTCACTGATTCGTCAGCCTCATGCCAAAAGGGCCTTAAGGTCATAGACTTTATACAGTGATAAGGCCCTTTTGGCATAAGGCCGACGAATTGTCACCTTAACTAATAACATCATTATCTTCAGCATATTGATGGCGTGAGGTGGGATGGAGTGCTATGCTCGAAATTCACGATCTGTTTTAACGATCTACCACGCATACTGTGTGATATAAGGACATCTACCTAATTCTAGATGAAATTAATTTGAGGGGGGTGCATCTCCCGACAATTTCTTTTTTTACTGGCTTGACGCACCTGCCACCTATAATCTAAATGATAATGGTGATAATCATCTATCACCCCCAGCACCCAAACATCACCATCACCATCAC
Source organism: Heliocidaris erythrogramma (assembly GCA_025617745.1). Taxonomy (NCBI): domain Eukaryota; kingdom Metazoa; phylum Echinodermata; class Echinoidea; order Camarodonta; family Echinometridae; genus Heliocidaris; species Heliocidaris erythrogramma. Next base: position 2,080,826 of record CM046865.1, on the reverse strand, counting down.
CATCTACACCATCATCACCACCTACCTCACAACCACCATCACCACCTACCAGCAATAGCACCACGATCACCCACCACAACCACCACTACACCATCACCACACCATCACAACCACCACCAACCCGTCACCTCCTCCAGCATCTTCATCACCATCATCACTACCACCAACCCCAACCCCAACTATACTATCACCAATATCACCACCACCACCATCATCACCTCCACCACCGCCACCATCACCACCACCATCACCACATGCACCATCACCTACCATCAGCAGCAGCAGCACCAACTCTATCACCGCCACCACTACCCACCACCACCACTACTACTACCACCATCGTACCACCTACCATATGGGAACTCGGGTAGGACGGAATACCCCCTAGGATCATTAGTTATCTCTTGTGTGTGATAACCAAGAGGTTGTGCCATGAGGTATCTCTTAAAACCAGCCTTCTCTAATCCTTCCTTCATCATTCCCAGCGTCTTGAGAGCAGTGTCTGGGTCGTAGCAACAATTCACACCGATGACGTCAGCACCTTTAAGCAGAAAACGAAAACAGGCCATGTATGAACATCAAAGTGAATCGTACACATTTCATTTTCTTCCACAAATGCAAAACAAAATTGTATAAACATAGCATGAAATACATAATGTGAAATGCATGCATAGCTAAAGAGTAATAACATGATAAAGATTAGTCCATGTATAAAAGTATAGGCCTATTTGAAAGAACTAGAAATTTTCATTGCCGAGCAATGCGAATGTGGTACACAGACGGCTCCTCATGGGAAATAGTATTCACTTTTTTTCAACATGGATTTGTATGTAAAATTTAATGCTGAAAACGATGGCATCAACTGATTTTTGATAAAAAGTGCCAAAAGTGCCCAAATGTTATGTTTTTAGTGGCCCGCCATTGTCTTTATGCATTTCGGAGCCAACCTTGGGGCTAGAAACGTTCGTTTGGTTTTGAAAACCCACTCAGTAAAATGAAATATGGTAGTGGTTAAAGGGAAATCCAACCCTAATGGCAAGTTGCTCTGAATGAGCGAGGAAAAATCAGAGAATCAGATTGGTGAAAGTTTGAACGAAATCGAACAATCAATAAGAAAGTTATGAATTTTTGAAAGTTGTAATCACTATACATATGGGAATTTCAAATGGCCGAATAGGTAACATCACTGTGACGCAGTTGCGGACAACTCCCCCATTCGCTCTAACACACAGAGCACAAACAATATATCCACTAAAATATGACATTTGACCCTATAAAAGACGGAACACTGGGGCAGCATCACCAAACACTGTAGATGTCTAGGGTAAACTATGATGGACCTCCATACAAAATCTGAAAAAAATCAGTCGCAAAATGTGACCGCCAGAGTGCATGCAAGATAGCAACCAAGATATGACATTTGACTAAAAAAGCAGAACACTTGGGGGCAGCATGACCAAGCACTACAGATGTGTAGATTTTACTAAAACACATCCATACAAAATTTGAAAGAAATCCGTCAAGAAATGTGGCAGTTAGAGCGCACAAAAGACATATGACCTTCGACCCTATAAAGGAAGGAACAATGAAGGCAGCATTGTCAAAAAGTGTAAATTTGTAGATTGTACAAAGATACATCTCCATACAAAATTTGAAAGGAATCCGTCAAGAAATAGGGCATGCAGAGCGCACGCAAGACATCGTCCAATATATGACATTTGGCCTTATAAAAGACGGAACACTGGTGGCAGCATCACCAAAAACTAAAGATGTGTAGATTTGACCAAGATACACTTCCATACAAAATTTGAAAGAAATCCGTCAAGAAATGTGGCAGTAAGAGGGCACAAAAGGGACAAATGACCTTTGACCCTATAAAGGACGGAACAATGAGGGCAGCATCACCAAAAAGTATAGATGTGTAGACTGTACCAAGATATATGTCCACCATGTCCATACAAAATTTGAAAGAAATCCATCAAGAAATGTGGCCTGCAAAGTGCACTCACGCCATCCTCCAAAGTATGACCTTTGGCCCTATAAAAGACGGAACACTGGTGGCAGCATCACCCAAAACTACAGGTGCGTATTTTACCAAGATACACTTCCATACAAAATTTGAAAGAAATCTGTCAAGAAATGTGGCAGTTAGACCGCACACAAGAGTGCACACAAGACATCTATCAAAATATGACCTTTGACCCTGTAAAAGACGGAACACTGGAGGCAGCATCAGCATCAAATCTATAGGGTTGTAGATTATACCATGCGCAAGATACACCTTCATTCAAAATAAATCCGTTGAGAAATGTGGCCGATAGAGCGCACACAAACCATCCACAAAAATATGGCCTTTTATCCTATAAAATACGGAACACTTGTGAACATTAAAGTAGATATTCAAAGAAAATCACAAATATGGCAATTAATGTATCACTAGAAACTGGGAAGCTTACAGATGGCAATCTTATAAGTTTTATGTCAACTGCGTATCTGATGATTATAAAAACAACACAAATAAAAGCTCTTCTCAGCATCTGGAATATCCAGGATTAGCTAGAAATATAGCGATGTTTTGATGTCGTCACACTCGGGATCGATCCTGCTTAAGCCGACGACGTCCTATAATGAATGAACGTAATTGCAATGCAATTATTTATCAAATTATAAAGAGTTTGGTGTATTTAAACATGACCTTATTTCACACCATTATAAAGGGAAAGTGAAACTGATTCTGATAGCTATAACCGTTTGATTGTAAATACACAGGAGAAGGGTCAATGATCAATGAAATAAACCCCACTTTCAAATTGAAAAGCCCTCCGAATAATAGCAGGATGGTATTCGTTCCCTCTTGAAACGCCGAACATGCCCCGGTGCAAGCAGCTGAAAATACAATGGCGTCTTATTTTGTTTACAAGTGACTGATTCCTTTGTTTTTTTAACGCTGCATTTTTCATCAAAATAATACCATACACGAAGTTAAGAGTGAGGCAACAGACAAACATTAAGACTGACGCTAGTGAAGGAAGAGAAATAAGTGAAGAGGAGATGACAAAATAGGCTCTGAAAAATGTGTAAGATGTTATGGGACATCGTCTGCTTAGACAGGACTGGTCCATGGTGTGTCGTCACATATCTCAGCAGCGTCCGAGGAGCTCTTCAGCTGCTATATCGGGGGCTGTATTTTACCGTTTTATAATTGATAATAATCATTACTTCAAATGTTTGCAAGCGTTGAATTTGGATAACCTTGTTTAATTTATGCCATCTATGCAATAATAAGTATTAAGCCAATATTTAAAATCATTAAAGTTCTACTTTAACTTAAAAATTATTGGTGTCTAGATTATATACCAAGATACACTTCCATACACAATTTGAAAGAAATCCGTCAAGGAAAGTGGCAGAGCGTACACAAAAGGTGGTGGCGGCGTAACGCTGCTGAATCCAAAGTATCCTCCGGCATTCTGCCGGGGGACACAATAATAAAATTCTGAAAATACTCAAATTAGAAAAAAAGAAGAATTTGTCGTGGACTATCCCCTGTCACAAAGAAAACTGTTCAGATAAGTCTGGGTATTACGTTTAAATAACCGTGCACAATGATCAGCTGATAATAATCTCGACCTCTGTTTTCTACGAAAGACCTATACGCGTCACAGAGAATAGGGCGTCAAATACTGTGTATCGACATCATTATCATCATGATGAGCGCCACTTATACGCAGAGAGACAGTATTATGTATACACTCTTAGAACAGGTGGTAAAAAAACATGTGGTGAAACAGTCGTGGTAAGAATATGTGTCAAAATGTACACATATCTGTGTAGAAGCATGAAACAAGGGTACACAGCATGCGAGTTAAACGTTTACACCTGCACCGCGGTAAAAAAGAAACCCGATTCTGGTCAAACTTCGTCCACATGTCAAAATGTTACCCCATTTGTGGTAATCATCAATACACTTGGACACGATGACAAAAGAGAGTGGGCAAAATATACAGCTCCTCCTTGTACCCTCCACAATACACCTGTTTACTAAGTGATTCAAATTTTATGCATACTTTTGAAACAAAGGTTGTTCTTGACAACCTGAAAGCTTGCCAGCGGCTTGTCAGACATAGCAACAAGTAATGTATGCAAACTGGATTCCAAGCATTGCAGTTCATTCATTAATAACAGGTTAATGGAATACCTCGTTACTAGGTCCCCAGGAAAGAAACATCCATAAATTTGAACGCTTAGTAAACAGGTCTACTGTTCTGGTAGAAGAACATCCCTTCATTGCTATTATGTAAAATAAGTAGAACCGTGAATATGCATGTGACACCTGTTCTACATTTTTTTACATAATAGCATTAGCAATGAAGGGATGTTCTTTGTCTACCAGAACCAGTGTGGAAGGTACAATGCGGAGCTGTATATTTTGTCCGCTTCTTTGTTTGCCATGTTCATAGTTCTAGTGTGTGTATATAGGCGCGAAACGCGGCCGGGTACGATCACATGCAGTGCAGTGGTGAAGCTACACTACAGTTCATCGTCATCATGGAGTCGTTGCTGAGATCGTGGGGATGCCAGCCGATGTCATCTCTTCATTTAATTGTAAAACATTCACATTTTCATTATATTAATTTTATTATTGCATCAGAAGCTATGTTATAGACCCAGAGCACATTTCAGAGTTGATTGCACATTGGAAGTGGATGTTTGATGTTGCGTTCCGCCGCGAAGGCCGGCGGAGGAGCCCCGGGCGGAACTTCCCGATTTACACGTGTGCACCAATACTTTCATAGCCAGCCAAAAATGCCATGCAGTTAGCTCAATTTTTGTCCAGATTTATTCCTAAGTATCTATAGTGTGACGCCACCATTATAATATAATTATGTCTAAATTATATGTAAATCATTTGTTATGTGAAAATCAACCTTTCAGATCATGATATAGTTGGAAAGTCTGTTGTAACTTTAAGTTAGTGTTTTTTCCAACAAATTCACAAAACAAGAAACCTACATCCAGGTTTTCGCCCTTTTCTTTTGGAAAATTGACCAAATTGTAAAAAAAAAAGAAGCTCGTATATTGTTACTAACATATATAAGAATATATTGTGATTGATCCACATTCCAGCATTTAGAGTATAATTATATGTAAATTATATGTAAATAATTCAAACTTTCTGATCATATTTAAATACTGTAGTTTAAAATCTGTTAACTTTTTTTGGAACTTTTTCCATGCTTATTAAAATGCAAGTTTAACAAAACAGTAGTGGTGTAGACATTTAGTGTAAAAAGTGACACATTGGGGTGTGGTAAAAAGTATGGGGTAAATTCTTTACCACTTAAGGGGTAAAATAATAACACAGCTGCGGGGTGAATTGTAACACAGGCTGGTAGTGGTTAAAAGTTGCACAGCATGGGGTAAAAAAGGGAACATGGTCGTTTTGGGGTAAGATGTTACCCCACCCTTTGGTGTTAACATTTTACACATTAGATGTGTAAAACATAACACATGTATCAAGCAAAATCTAACCACTCATTGTGTGTAATGGTTTACACCACAGACGACCATGTTCCCTTTTAACACCAATGGGGTAACTTTTTTTAGTGCAACGAGAACTTTAGAACGCTTTATAAACTATTTAAAAACGCAACGCAGTTATATGTTTTGTATGTTTTAACCAGCTAAAACAGTTCAAACAAAGGTTTGTCAAACTTTTGCCACAGCGGATTGTAGAATCTACACAAACGTTATCATGGTTATGAATGTCTTCTTATGACTTGTGTTCACAATTTCACAAAGTTCACAATTCACACCCATCATGCCTATCATAATGGTAATGATTGGCACTGCAAAGACTGAGATCTTGAGTCACACCCTCCTACCAGCTTTCGCCATCCTAACAGCCACATCTCCCGGTGCCACGCCCATCTGGTCCCCAATCACCGACATCCTCATGGTACAGGCGACTGGTAGACCGGTTCCAGCCATCACTTCGATTGCCCACTCAGCCTCCTCGACGAACCCGAAGAACTGGCCCACGATCATGACGATGTAGAGGAGGTGAATACCAAAGTTGTATTATGCGGATTGTGGATCAATGATGCATAAGCAAAAGTAATGAGAAATGATGAGATGGGTTTGATTTGAACTGATTCGATTCGGTTTTAATCAGAAAACGATATGTTGTGGAATAGCAAAAAGAAAGAAAAAAAAAATCGATGAAACTACAAGTCCACTTACCAGCTATATAAGTGAATACAGTAATTAATGAGTCAGTGGAATGCGTACCCCCCCCCCCCCTCGAACTGGGAAAAAGAAAATCAAAGTGAAAAAAAAAGAGAAAGGGGTAGAGAAAGGCAACGAAAAAAAGATTATAAAATACCTTCCCAAAATCTCCTCTTACACTGTTACTTGTTTTATCCACCTAATATTTCTGTCCCCTCCCCCCCCCCCACGTCGATGGACCCAAGCTACACCACTGCACGTACCTCTCCAAGCAAGAAATCGACTCCTTTTTCGACGAAGATGTCGCACTCTTTCTTAAACTCATTTTGTACAAACTCCTTCCCGGCGCCATCTTTCTGATAAGCGTGCACGCTGGATACGCTCCCCGCCACCAGTGCCCCGCCTTCGTTCGCTACCTCCCGGGCCAGATCACACGCTGCATGATTGATCTCTGAGACCTAGTAAGGAGAATAAGAATTTCATTCTTTTAGAAATCCTAGACGAGCTTCTTGAGAAGCAATAAAAACATTTCTTAATCATTCAATATTATATATCACAGAGATGAAGATGAAAGAGCGAGAGAGAGAGAGAGAGAGAAAGAAAGAGATGGACTGTGTGTGAATTTAGAGAGAGAGAGATTGAAGAGAAAATGTAGAGGGAGGGGATGATAATGAAGTATTCGTACTAATAGTAATAATGGATAAGACCTAGAAGAGAAAAGAGGAAAAAAGAAGATGATAACAGATTTTACGAAGAGGAAGAGAAGGAGGAGGAGATGAAGATGAAAGTGTGTGTATGTGAGTGTGTGTGTGTGTGTGTGTGTGAGAGAGAGAGATAGAGTGAGAAATAGATGGACAGGGAAAGATTTAGAGAGACATAGAGATTGAAGAGAAAATAGAGGGAGGGGATGATAATGAAGTATTCGTACTAATACTGGATAGGACCTAGAAAAGAGAAAAAAAATGAAAGAAGGAAGACGATAACAGATTTTACAAAGAGGGAGAGAAGGGAAGAGGAGATGAAGATGAAAGTGAGAGAGAGAGAGAGAGAGAAAGAGATGGACAGGGAAAGAATTTAAAAGACTGAAAGAGATAGAGATTAAAGAGAAATAGAGGGAGGGGATGATGTATTCGTACTAATACTGGATAAGACATAGAAGAGAAAAAAAGGAAAGAAAGAAGACGATAACATAGTTTACGCAGAGGAAGAGGTTGAGGGGGAGGAGAACGAGGATGACGACGACGAGGAGGAGGAGAATGATGATGATTAAGACAAAGAGTTAGAGGAAACTTACACTTATCATTTCATTGGAGTTCTTTTTATGCACGCTTTTCACTCTCAGATTGTCTTCTGTAGCGGCGAAAGTAAACGTCTGAATAATATCTGCACCTGCTCGGAGGAATTCTCGATGTAGCTGTTTAACTGGAAGGCAAGTTAAGGAAATACCAAAAAAAAAAAAACCCAGATCAACTTACAATGAATGAGTATTACTATTTTTTTCAAAAGAATTCATAATTATGTTTTGACATTTCCTGACAATATATTGTGGATAGGGTGACAACTAATATCTGGGGGGGGGGGGGGGGGGGTGAGAACACACTTTTACCTTTCTATAATGATGGTCTCGAATTCAGTAGATTAGCCGACAAAATTCTGGCCAGTGCAAGATTTTGATCAACATTTAGTCCATTTGACACTCCCATGTAGTCAATAGCAAACCGAGAAAAAATGCGTACACTGAAGTTTTTTGTTGTTGATTTGTGATCCCACGTGTTCCTAGAACAATTTCAGCTTTGTTGCCCAATGGGCAACCTTGAGCAATTTTCATCATTTGCATAAATCCAAATTGGCGTCTGGTAGCCATATTGAAACCCAACTTTTGAACTACATGTCACATACTAGTGTATGATGCATGTATGTATATAGGGGTTTCGAGGGACGTAGAATTCATTTTTAACGCAATTTTTGCAATTTAAGGTCACGTTTAGGTCATAAAGGTCAAATAAAGGTCAAATTTGTTAGCTGTTTACATGACTGTGCATACGTTAGATTTTTAAACTGTATAATGTCTAATGCTTATATAGATGAAGGGGCTTTGGGTGTGTAGAACTACTCTCTGAGATCATTCATTCATTCATTGGTCAGAAGGGGTCAATTCAAGGTCAAATATGTTGAATTTGATATTATGGATATTGTTAAATATGATTTGTCTTTGGCGGGTATGTGGTGCCGAATGACTTGATGATGTTTTGTTTTCAGTTTAAGTCGAAGATCAGGTCAAAGGTCAAAGTTCTTAGCCCTGGGTCAAATAATGTCAAATTCAAATACAGCGTATCTATGACGATATCATTCATTCAAAATTCCAGTTAATATTAGTCTCAAAGGGATCACTTCAAGGTCAAATTTGAACTTGACACTGGATATTGCATTACTATAATATGCCTATGAAGGTTTCGGGTCCGAATCTCGTGGTGGTGTGTTTAGCTTTATAACTCATGATCAGCCAATTAAAGTCAAGTCAAGTCAAACTCTGATGCATCTTGATCACAGGGTAAGAGGTCAAGTATGTTTTGTATAATTATGGCACAAATGAATGGGAATGATTTGTCTTCGACCCAATTTGTTTAACATTTTTACTCAGGCCAAAAACAAAAAGTGAACTCCAATTTGCTCTCTTTGATCAACCATTGGAACAAACAGGGGACTACTACGTTCAGTTCTTGTCACACGTATATACAGCCATTGAAAAAAATATTAGACCAAGAATAGTTACTGAAAATGTTATATTTGTGGTAAGAAGGACATAAAATATAAAAGCAAGGTACAGTGGCTGGAATTAGTTATTCATTCAATGAAATACAAAAACAAATCATTTTCATTAGTTTGAATGCATATTATAGTACCTTTATTACAGAAGCTTGGTCTAATAATTTTTATCCAGGGCTGTATATGGTCAATAATATACTCTAAACTATGTTGTTTAGTCCACAGTTATTATTCACAGTGATCTATGGGGCGATGATGATCTGGTATAAGTGATGGATATCACCATTTATACCATATCACTAATTTACACACTCAGTTGTACCCAAAATTTGCAATTGTAGGGATTATCTGCAAACACGGGTTGTAAAGTATGGATTATGTTTAATGTCGTCCAATATTTGTCTAGATGAAAACCCAGAAGCATGGTGATGGGATCTAGCACAGGTTTGGTGGTATTTTTCATGTTTATTACATGAGACTTTCCCCAAGCACCGTTTGTAATAGAAGCTTGCACGTCATCTGGTTTGTCTGCAGAAATCCAGAAGGGTTTACTGGATTCAAGTCTCAGTTTAGGCAGAAAGTTCTCACGAAGTGTTATACATGTACTAGGTAAGGATTAATGGGTGGCTGTTCCGTTCTACAGTATTCATAATACCAGGAGTTATATTATTTTGACAGAAACGAAACACCTATTTTGGTTATGACGAACCATCAAATTTACTCAGACAGAATATGGATATTGAGACGATGTTCCGACTTACCTGGTATAGTTAAAAGGCAAGGGTTCCATAACTGCCGATGTCCACGTAAAATTTACGTGGAGATCGGTGCCCTTAACACAAATGTTTGCAATTAATCGCAGATTTCATAGTGAAACAACCGTTTTGATTGGTCTGTAGGGGTCATCATTTTGAACGAGATGTTCACGATACAATGATCTAGATTGGCTTTCGACACTTCGCAATTTATTGCAAACCTTTGTGTTTCCGGACCCAGGTCATCAAATTCGACAAGGGAAGGTCCTTTATATCGTATGAAACTATATAGGCCCTACATTCCCAACACTACACCCCGTGATGAACACATGGCCCTTCCTGCATAGAAACTGCATAGTCCTAATCTACAAGCTGGTCTACAAAGTATATCTGAAACTGAAAGTTTGAGATCAGACTATCTCACACATAGTAAACAAACTGACAAATTTACATCAAGAGTGGCAGAAGAAATCCACAATCATGATATGTTACATGGCTTTTCAACATGCACCGCGACATCAATTTTTGAGACATCTAAGATTTTTCGTTCTCGGAAAGTAAAGATACATTCCAGTATCATCCATTGGGAAGATTGCCATATTTTCCTGTCGAGCACCTCTCATCAGCAACAACATTATATGTAATATCTGAACAATTAAAAGGAAATGCATCATCTTATTATAGTGCCAGATGTTAATTCCTACAACTTAAGGGCTGCGTTATTACTCAATTAGCCGGTGACAGATTTTACCTATCGGACATCCATATGAGCGTGATGAGTGGGACGTAAATGTATGGCATAGAATAACCTACTTTTGCTGACGCTATCAGTTAATTTGATGTACAAGAAAAATTATGTAATAGCTTCAGAATCCCAGTAATAATCGCTCTTGGTTCCAATAAAGGTCATTACCGGTAATACAAGCAAAATGCCCAGCAAGACTGTTACATATGTCAGTGCTATGCATAGGTGCTATGGTTAACCTGAACTGCAGCACCTCGAGTCATACCATCTCCCTGGTCATACGACTCAATATATTCTTAGTAATTCAACATTCAGTGGTTTGCAGTACACCAAACCGTATAGAAACAAAACTGAGATGATTTGAAGCGGTACAATTATGAATACTATTCTCTGAGTCCTGACAATGAATTAAAAATTACAGATATTTGAATTTGACCTTTGTGACCCAGGGGTAAGATTGAACTTTGACCTGACCTTCAGTTCGTGAACTCGACTTAAATTGAAATTACAACATCATCAAGACATTCGGCACCATATATTTACATATAGAGCGTACAGAAAGACGTAATGGGAAGGATAGATGCATTAAAAAGGGAAAGACGTGATTTGGCAATGCACTGATATTAATTTGTAGTGTAAGGAAGTATGAGAGACAATTTCAATTTCCTCTTAAATGAATTAAGTTAGGGGGTAAGTTGAATGTCATTTTGAAGAGAGTTCCAAAATTTTGGGACGGTAAAAATAAACGTGTTTTGAGCTTGAAGGGTTCTCAGTAGAGGTAGATAAAAGTCATTACAACGCCGGGTTGGGTACTTATAAGAGGATTTATTTGGGTAAACATATCATTAAATACGTAAGGAAGCATGTCGTTATTATAAGAATACATAAACTGGCCTCACTGAAGGTACAACAATGCAGTTACTCAAGCATGCATGCATGCATGCTACCCAAATCACAGAACACCATTGATAATGCAAGAGGTAACCGCTTCTATAGGGGTAGTCGCGATCGGGCCTAATATTTGGAAACTTGGTCAAAGATCAGTGAAGTCTTGAGCCCTGGGATCGAATAAAGCTTTGGCTCGTTTCACAAGGAGTTAACATTGAAATAAGCATGAATAAAAGTCCTAATGTAATGTAAAATAGCCATACATCCTGAAATCTCTCTCTCTCCCTCTCTCTCTCTGTATTTTGTCTGTTTCCCCTCTTCCCTCCTCTCCCCCTCCTCTCTCTCTCTCTCTGCTGTCGGTCTTCTATCTTCGTCTTTATATCAGACCCTCACCGCCCTGGCCAGTGACCAACAAGAAAGTATCAACTTCTTCTCGCCGAAACTAGCCTGGCCCTCTTTTTACCAAGACATCTCCCAAACGTATCCAGGATTATGTGAGAAATACAGTGACGCGTCCTCTATTCCAAAATCCTGCACACGCCACTGCTTCCCTTCCAGCTTATCAATTCCTAACCTGCATCTGGATACTTTATAGTTGCCTCTGGGGTCCAGCTGCCAGCCATTACGTAACCTCTTTTCTCTAGAGTAAGAAGCATACTGCCATCGCCGACCACGGGACCATCGGCGAGTCGCTCCAAGAGACCTTTCGTCGAGGAGGAAGACGATGTCGATGAGGTGGATGACATTGTTGATCGGTATTCGCGAATCTGAGCATGTAAGGGTCCAAACGAGGCTAAACCGCCCTGATGATAGGTCTATATATACCTTTCTTACTAAAAAGTCTACTTGTATCCGCATAGATAGACGGTTCTGTATTTCAACACGCATGAATAAATGCAAGCAAGTATGTGAATCCATCCCAGTTCATCCATACATGGTTTAGACAGTTAATACGACCAGACTACCACTCAGGGGTCACCACGAGGCAGGTGTGTCGATTCGTGTTCAATGGGAAATGGGACTTCGGAACTAGCGTATCATGAAAAGGATGGTCTTTGGAACTACTAACATTTTGGAAAAAGAGGGTCTTTGGAACTGGATTACAATATAAATACTAGAAATTTAATTCGTCACTGGAGACGAATTAGGTGATCTGTCTTTTGATCTTGATATTTTTGACGAAGACGAATGACAAAATGATAATGTGAAACATGACGTTGATATCGGTAATTATAATGAATCTATTCACAATTTTTATGATTTCAGCCTTTTCCTAGCATTTTCAATTCGTAGGCTCTACTACCTATTTTAGTGAAATAGCGCCCCCTTTGTTTCAATGGGGCATAGAGTGTGTGAACATGAATTTTGGATGATTCGTGGATATCATGACAGTGATGATGATAATGATGTTGATAATCATCATGATCATCATGAATATCATGATGATGATGATGATGATGGTGATGATAATGATGATAATGATGATAATATAATGACGATGATAATGATGATTATGATGGTGATAATGATGATGATTGATGGTGATGATAATGATGCCGATGATAATCATCATCATCATCAATATCATCTCAGTGATGATGATATTGATGTTGATGATAATCATGATGATGATAATGATAATGGTGATGACCATGACTGAAGTGACATTGACCTTAGCCATGCCAAATATGAAAGAGAGATGACATTTCGTGAAGAAGATACGATCATAAGTTGATCTTTACAAAATGGCGCCTGGATGACGTCACAATAATCTCATGACCTTGAAAAAGATGCGGGAAATTGACCTTATTAGGACTGATGACTAAGTCAATTCTGAGAAATTGTGATATCAAATAGGACTATTTGATATTGCAGGATACTTCGGAGATAAACCCCATAGCTCTAATACACTACAGGGAATCACAATTTCCATAGGGTTGTACACACTACTTTCCAATAGATATAACACGGAAAATAAGGCAGTTTATTGCATGGTTTGTGATTGTTTATGTTATAATAGTCGAAGAGGACGGTAAAATGACAGGCAAAAAGAAGCAAAAAAAAAATAAAATTATGGACCCACCGGGGATCGAACCTGGGTCACCGGAATGGGAGTCAAGTGCTTTGACCAATATACCAAAATATTTCCCATAGAGATAACACGTAAACGAAAAACGGGATTCTCAAATCACATATTTTAGTTTAAAATTGACAATGATCCCGACATCAGATTGAAAAAACCGAACTCTCATAGAAAGAGTATTTATCAGGCTACAAAATATTAAAATCTGGAAGGAAATAGACCAAAAATAACTGAGATACTGCTCAGAGAACGATGTCATGTAGATTCATGATTCGAAAAAAAATCATCTTCCATAGACATAACACGCAAATAGGGGAAATTCTGACATGTCGTTTTTAATTGAAAATATCACTGTGATGACATCATCAAAATGAAAAACCGTGGAAACTGATCTTGTAGAGAATTGTCTCAGCTATAACATATCAAAATTTGGAAGAAAATTGACCACTTATTACTGAAATATTATCAAATTAAAACAAAAATGATGACGTCATTTTTTTAAAATCATTTTTTTTTGAGTTCATATGCAAATAGGATGACGTCAGAACATGAGATCGGCAAAAATTCTACATGAATTCAAATCTACAACTCTCAGGCTTTCAGAATATGTAAAGAAATTAGGGGGTTTCCGCCCATTCTGACGAGCTATGGCGGATTCTATATAGGCATGTTTTTACCACATTTTACATTAGAATGTCCATTGACGCGCGCACGAATTTTAAAGTTTGACGCGCGCGTGTGGCATTATGGAAGGTCGATAATGACTGTAAATAGTTGGAAATTGTCAAGAATAGTGTCAGAAAGACATACCATGCGAAAAAACGGCGTTTTTACGTTATGTACGCGCTGCGCGCGCGCATAACGCGCACACGAACGCGCACGGACGGAAAATGTTTAAATGCTTAAAATGTCCTGAACCGTACTCTAATTTGATTAAAAAGTGATTTTGAGCATTTCTAAATTTTTACGCGCGCGTACGTGCGCGTCATGATGCGTGCGCGGATTTTGATGACATTTTATGTTGACCCTTGACCTGAAGTTCATGTGTGTCAAATATGGTTCATTTATGATGACTCGTTATAAAGATATCAACGATAATGTCATTTAACAAAATGGCGTCTGGATGACGTCACGATGACCTGATGACCTAAAAAAAGATTTTTCAGCTTGACCGTATATGACCTGATGACTGATAGAAATGTCATGAACATTGACTGAGAAGTTTTTGAGATTTATTGGAAACAAGAAAGTGGGAGAAAATAAAAATAAACTAGAAATTTAATTCGTCATGGGGACGAATTAGGCGATCTGTCTTTTGATCTTAATATTTTTGACGAAGATGAGTGACAAAATGATGATGTGAAAGATGACGTTGATATCACGATGAGACTAATTATAATGAATCTATTCACGATTTTTATGATTTCAGCCTTTTCTTTTTCAATTCGTAGGCTCTACTACCTATTTTAGTGAAATAGCGCCCCCTTTGTTTCAATGGGGCATAAAGTGTGTGAACATGAATTTTGGATGATTCGTGGATATCATGACAGTGATGATGATAATGATGTTGATGATAATCATCATCATCATCATGAAAATCATCATGACAGTAATGATAATGATATTGATGATAATCATGATGATGATCATTATATCATGACAGTGATGATGATAATGATGTTGATGATAATCATCATCATGGTGATGATGATGATGCTATAATGATGATGATGGTGATGATGATGATGATAATGGTGATGACCATGACTGAAATGACATTGACATTAGCCATGCCAAATATGAAAGAGAAATTACATTTCGTGAAGAAGATACGACCATAAGTTGATTTTTTACAAAATGGCGCCTGGATGACGTCACAATAATCT
Organism: Heliocidaris erythrogramma; assembly: GCA_025617745.1. Taxonomy (NCBI): domain Eukaryota; kingdom Metazoa; phylum Echinodermata; class Echinoidea; order Camarodonta; family Echinometridae; genus Heliocidaris; species Heliocidaris erythrogramma. The sequence goes on along the minus strand of CM046865.1, from coordinate 2,065,475 downwards.
GATGACCTTGAAAAAGATGCGAGAACTTGACCTTATTAGGATTGATGACTGACAAAAATTTGAATATAATTGACCATGCCAATTTTGAGAAATTGTGATATCAAATAGGACTATTTGATATTGCAGGATACTGGGAGATAAATCCCATAGCTCTAATACACGACAGGGAATCACAATTTCCATAGGGTTGTACACAAACTACTGCACACTACTTTCTAATAGATATAACACGGAAAATAAGGCAGTTTATTGCATGGTTTGTGATTGTTTATGTTATAATAGTCGAAGAGGATGGTAAAATGACAGGCAAAAAGAAGCACAAAAAAAAAATAATTTATGGACCCATCGGGGATCGAACCTGGGTCACCGGCGTGGGAGTCAAGTGCTTTGACCAATATACCAAAATATTTCCCATAGAGATAACACGTAAACGAAAAACGGGATTCTCAAATCACATTTTGTAGTTTAAAATTGACAATGATCCCGACATCAGATTAAAAAAACCAAACCCTCATAGAAAGCGTATTTATCAGGCTACAACATATTAAAATCTGGAAGGAAATAGACCAAAAATAACTGAGATACTGCTCAGAGAACGATGTCATGTAGATTCATGATTCGAAAAAAAATCATCTTCCATAGACATAACACGCAAATAGGGGAAATTCTGACATGTCGTTTTTAATTGAAAATTTCACTGTGATGACGTCATCAAAATGAAAAAACCGTGGTGACTGATCTTGTAGAGAATTGTCTCAGCTATAACATATCAAAATTTGGAAGAAAATTGACCTCTTATTACTGAAATATTATCAAATGAATACAAAAATGATGACGTCATTTTTTCTAAATCATTTTTTTGAGTTCATATGCAAATAGGATGACGTCAGAACATGAGATCGGCAAAAATTCTGCATAAATTCATATCTGCAACTCTCAGGCTTTCAGAATATGTAAAGAAATTGGGAGGTTTCCGTGCATTCTGACGAGCTATGGCGGATTTTAGATAGGCATGTTTTTACCACTTTTTACATTAGAATGCCCATTGACGCGCGCACGAATTTGAAACTTTGACGCACGCGTGTGGCATTATGGAAGGTCGAGAATGACTGTAAATAGTTGGAAATTGTCAAGAACAGTGTCAGGAAGACAAACCATGCGAAAAAAACGGCGTTTTTACGTTATGTACGCGCTGCGCGCGCGCATAACGCGCACACGGACGCGCACGGACGGAAAATTTTGAAATGCTTAAAATGTCCTGAACCATACTCTAATTTGACTAAAAAGTGATTTTGAGCATTTTTAAATTTTGACGCGCGCGTACGTGCGCGTCATGATGTGCGCGCGGATTTTGATGACATTTTCTGTTGACCCTTGACCTGAAGTTAATATATGCCAAATATGGTTCATTTTTGATGACTGGTTATGAAGATATTATTGATAATGTCATTTTGCAAAATGGCGCCTGGATGACGTCACGATGACCTAATGACCTTGAAAAATATTTTTCAGCTTGGCCTTATATGACCTGATGACTGACGGAAATGTCATGAAAATAGACAGGAAAGTTTTTGAGATATTGTGGAAACAAGAAAGTGGGAGAAAATAAAAATAAACTAGAAATTTAATTCGTCACTGGAGACGAATTAGGTGATCTGTCTTTTGATCTTGATATTTTTGACGAAGACGAATGACAAAATGATATTGTGAAACATGACGTTGATATCGGTAATTATAATGAATCTATTCACAATTTTTATGATTTCAGCCTTTTCCTAGCATTTTCAATTCGTAGGCTCTACTACCTATTTTAGTGAAATAGCGCCCCCTTTGTTTCAATGGGGCATAGAGTGTGTGAACATGAATTTTGGATGATTCGTGGATATCATGACAGTGATGATGATAATGATGTTGATAATCATCATGATCATCATGAATATCATGATGATGATGATGATGATGGTGATGATAATGATGATAATGATGATAATATAATGACGATGATAATGATGATTATGATGGTGATAATGATGATGATTGATGGTGATGATAATGATGCTGATGATAATCATCATCATCATCAATATCATCTCAGTGATGATGATATTGATGTTGATGATAATCATGATGATGATAATGATAATGGTGATGACCATGACTGAAGTGACATTGACCTTAGCCATGCCAAATATGAAAGAGAGATGACATTTCGTGAAGAAGATACGATCATAAGTTGATCTTTACAAAATGGCGCCTGGATGACGTCACAATAATCTCATGACCTTGAAAAAGATGCGGGAAATTGACCTTATTAGGACTGATGACTGACGAAAATTTGAAGATAATTGACTAAGTCAATTCTGAGAAATTGTGATATCAAATAGGACTATTTGATATTGCAGGATACTTTGGAGATAAACCCCATAGCTCTAATACACTACAGGGAATCACAATTTCCATAGGGTTGTACACACTACTTTCTAATAGATATAACACGGAAAATAAGGCAGTTTATTGCATGGTTTGTGATTGTTTATGTTATAATAGTCGAAGAGGACGGTAAAATGACAGGCAAAAAGAAGCAAAAAAAAAAAAAAAAAAAAATTATGGACCCACCGGGGATCGAACCTGGGTCACCGGCGTGGGAGTCAAGTGCTTTGACCAATATACCAAAATATTTCCCATAGAGATAACACGTAAACGAAAAACGGGATTCTCAAATCAAATTTTGTAGTTTAAAATTGACAATGATCCCGACATCCGATTGAAAAAACCGAACCCTCATAGAAAGAGTATTAATCAGGCTACAACATATTAAAATCTGGAAGGAAATAGACGAAATATAACTGAGATACTGCTCAGAGAACAATGTCATGTACATTCATGATTAAAAAAAAAATCATCTTCCATAGACATAACACGCGAATAGGGAAAATTCTGACATGGCATCTTTAATTGAAAATTTCACTGTGATGACGTCATCAAAATGAAAAATGGTGAACAATGATCTTGTAGATAATTGTGTCAGTTATAACATATCAAAATTTGGAAGAAAATTGACCACCTGTTACTGAATTATTATCAAATGAATACAAAAATGATGACGTAATTTTTTCAAAATCATTTTTTTGAGTTCATATGCAAATATGATGACGTCACAACATGAGATAAGCCACAATTCTGCATGAATTCAAATCTACAACTCACAGGCTTTCAGAATATGTAAAGAAATTGGGGGATTTCCGTCCATTCTGAGGAGCTATGGCGATTTCTAGATAGGCATGTTTTTACCACTTTTTACATTAGAATGCCCATTGACGCGCGCACGAATTTTAAAGTTTGACGCACGCGTGTGGTATTATGGAAGGTCGAGAATGACTGTAAATAGTTGAAAATTTTCAAGAATAGTGTCAGGAAGACAAACCATGCGAAAAAACGGCGTTTTTACGTTATGTACGCGCTGCGCGCGCGCATAACGCGCACACGGACGCGCACGGACGGAAAATTTTGAAATGCTTAAAATGTCCTGAACCATACTCTAATTTGACTAAAAAGTGATTTTGAGCATTTTTAAATTTTGACGCGCGCGTACGTGCGCGTCATGATGTGCGCGCGGATTTTGATGACATTTTCTGTTGACCCTTGACCTGAAGTTAATATATGCCAAATATGGTTCATTTTTGATGACTGGTTATGAAGATATTATTGATAATGTCATTTTGCAAAATGGCGCCTGGATGACGTCACGATGACCTAATGACCTTGAAAAATATTTTTCAGCTTGACCTTATATGACATGATGACTGATAGAAATGTCATGAACATTGACTGAGAAGTTTTTGAGATTTATTGGAAACAAGAAAGTGGGAGAAAATAAAAATAAACTAGACATTGAATTCGTCACTGAAGACGAATTAGGTGATCTGTCTTGATCTTGATATTTTTGACGAAGACGAATGACAAAATGATAATGTGAAAGATGACGTTGATATCACGAGGACATTAATTATAATGAATCTAATCAAGATTTTTATGATTTCAGCCCTTTCCTAGCATTTTCAATTCGTAGGCTCTAGCTACTACATTATTAGTGAAATAGCGCCCCCTTTGTTTCAATGGGACATAAAGTGTGTGAACATGAATTTTGGATGATTCGTGGATATCATGACAATGATGATAATGATGTTGATGATAATCATCATCATCATCATGAATATCATCATGACAGTAATGATAATGATGTTGATGATAATCATGATAATGATTATATCATGACAGTGATGATAATGATGTGGATGATAATCATCATCATCATGATGAATATCATCATGACAGTGATGATGACAATGATGTTGATGATCATTATATCATCATGACAGTGATGATGATAATGTGGACGATAATCATTGCCATCATCATCATGAATATTATGACAGTGATGGTGATACTGTGATGTTGATGATAATCATGATAATCATGATGATGATGGTGATGATAATGTTGATAATCATGGTGATGATGATGATAATGATGATTGATGGTGATGATGATGCTGATGATAATCATCATCATCATGAATATCATCATAGTGATGATGATAATGATGTTGATGATAATCATGATGATGATAATGATAATGGTGATGACCATGACTGAAATGACATTGACCTTAGCCATGCCAAATATGAAAGAAAGATGACATTTCGTGAAGAAGATACGATCAAGATGCGGGAACTTGACCTTATTAGGAGTGATGACTGACAAAAATTTGAAGATAATTGACTAAGCCAATTTTGAGAAATTGTGATATCAAATAGGACGATTTGATATTGCAGGATACTTGGGAGATAAACCCCATAGCTCTAATACACGACAGGGAATCAAAATTTCCATAGGGTTGTACACAAACTACTGCACATTACGTTCTAATAGACATAACATGGAAAATAACGCAGTTTATTACATGATTTGTGATTGTTTATGTTATAATAGTCGAAGAGGATGGTAAAATAACAAGCAAAAACAAGCAAAAAAAAAAAAAAAAAAAAAATCGGCCCCGGGATCGAACCAGGTACTTTGACCATGGTAGTCATGTGCTTTACCGATAGACCAGAATATTTCCCATAGAGATAGCACGTACACGAAAAACGGGATTCTAAAATCCCATTTTGTACTTAAAAATTGGGCATGATGCCGACATCTGATCAAAAATTGGAGACCACACTTGTAAAAGCTTATAGTCTCAGCTACAACATATTAAAATCTGGAAGAAAATAGACCAAAAATAACTGAGATACTGCTCAGAGAACGATGTCATGTAGATTCATGATTCGAAAAAAATCATCTTCCATAGACATAACACGCAAATAGGGAAAATTCTGACATGGCATCTTGCATTGAAAATTTCAGTATGATGACGTCATCAAAATGAAAAATGGTGGTAACTGATCTGGTAGAGAATTGTCTCAGCTATAACATATCAAAATTTGGAAGAAAATCGATCACCTATTACTGAAATATTAGCAAATGAATACAAAAATGATGACGTCATTTTTTCAAAATCATTTTTTTGAGTTCATATGCAAATATGATGACGTTAGAACATGAGATCGGCAAAAATTCTACATGAATTCAAATCTACAACTCCCAGGCTTTCAGAATATGTAAGGGAATTGGGGAGTTTCCGTGCATTCTGAGGAGCTATGGCGAATTCTAGATAGGCATGTTTTTACCACTTTTTACATTAGAATTCCCATTGACGTGCGCACGAATTTGAAAGTTTGATGCGCGCGTACGACATTATGGAAGGTCGAGAATGACTGTAAATAGTTGGAAATTGTCAAGAATAGTATCAGGAAGATGAAACATGCGAAAAAATGGCGTTTTTACGTTCTCTACGCGCTGTGCGCGCGCATAACGCGCGCGCGGACGCGCACGGACGGAAATTTTTGAAATGCTTAAAATGTCCTGAACGGTACTCTAATTTGATTAAGAAGTGATTTGGAGCATTTCTAAATTTTGACGCGCGCGTACGTGCGCGTCATGATGCGTGCGCGGATTTTGATGACAGTTTCTGTTGATCCTTGACGTGAAGTTAATGTGTGTCAAATATGGTTCATTTTTGATGACTCGTTATGAAGATATGATTGATAATGTGATTTCACAAAATGGCGCCTGGATGACGTCATGATGACCTGATGAACTTGAAAAAGATTTTGGAGCTTGACCTTATATGACCTGATGACTGGCGGAAATGTCATGAAAATTGACTGAATAGTTTTTGAGATTTCGTTGCAACAAGAAAGTGGGAGAAAATAAAAATAAATAAATAATAATAAATAAAGAAAGAAAATTCTGACGAATACAATAGGTGATCTGTCACTATGACAGATCACCTAATAAATAATAAATAAATAAAGAAAGAAAATTCTGACGAAATTAAGAGGTGATCTGTGATGACAGATCACCTAATAATAACTAGAAATTTAATTCGTCATGGGGACGAATTAGGTGATCTGTATTTTGATCTTAATATTTTTGACGAAGACGAATGACAAAATGATAATGTGAAAGATGATGTTGATATCACGATGACATTAATTATAATGAATCTATTGACGATTTTTATGATTTCAGCCTCTTCCTAGCATTTTCAATTCGTAGGCTCTTTTTTTTTTGTTGAATAACTAGGCTCTACTACCTATTTTAGTGAAATAGCGCCCCCTTTGTTTCAATGGGCATAGTGTGTGTGAACATGAATTTTGGATGATTCGTGGATATCATGACCGTGATGGTGATAATGATGTTGATAATCATCATCATGAATATCATCATGACAGTAATGATAATTATGTTAATGATAATCATGATGTTGATCATTATATCATGACAGTGATGATGATAATAATGTTGATAATCATGATGATGATCATTATATGATAATGATGTTGATGATAATCATCATCATGAATATCATGACAGTGATGATAATAATGATGTTGATGATAATCATCATGATCATGAATATCATGACAGTGATGATGATAATGATGTTAATGATAATCATGATGATAATCATGATGACCATGACTGAAATGACATTGACTTAGCCATGCCAAATATGAAACAGAGATGACATTTCGTGAAGAAGATACAATCATTAGTTGATTTTTACAAAATGGCGCCTGGATGACGTCACAATAATCTGATGATCTTGAAAAAGATGCGGGAACTTGACCTTATTAGGACTGATGACTGACAAAAATTTGAATATAATTGACCAAGCCAATTTTGAGAAATTGTGATATCAAATAGGACGATTTGATATTGCAGGATACTGGGAGATAAATCCCATAGCTCTAATACACGACAGGGAATCACAATTTCCATAGGGTTGTACACAAACTACTGCACACTACTTTCTAATAGATATAACACGGAAAATAAGGCAGTTTATTGCATGGTTTGTTATTGTTTATGTTATAATAGTCGAAGAGGATGGTAAAATGACAGGCAAAAAGAAGCAAAAAAAAAAAAAAAATTATGGACCCACCGGGGATCGAACCTGGGTCACCGGAATGGGAGTCAAGTGCTTTGACCAATATACCAAAATATTTCCCATAGAGATAACACGTAAACGAAAAACGGGATTCTCAAATCACATATTTTAGTTTAAAATTGACAATGATCCCGACATCAGATTGAAAAAACCGAACCCTCATAGAAAGAGTATTTATCAGGCTACAAAATATTAAAATCTGGAAGGAAATAGACCAAAAATAACTGAGATACTGCTCAGAGAACGATGTCATGTAGATTCATGATTCGAAAAAAAATCATCTTCCATAGACATAACACGCAAATAGGGGAAATTCTGACATGTCGTTTTTAATTGAAAATTTCACTGTGATGACATCATCAAAATGAAAAACCGTGGAAACTGATCTTGTAGAGAATTGTCTCAGCTATAACATATCAAAATTTGGAAGAAAATTTACCACTTATTACTGAAATATTATCAAATGAAAACAAAAATGATGACGTCATTTTTTTAAAATCATTTTTTTGAGTTCATATGCAAATAGGATGACGTCAGAACATGAGATCGGCAAAAATTCTACATGAATTCAAATCTACAACTCTCAGGCTTTCAGAATATGTAAAGAAATTAGGGGGTTTCCGCCCATTCTGACGAGCTATGGCGGATTCTATATAGGCATGTTTTTACCACATTTTACATTAGAATGTCCATTGACGCGCGCACGAATTTTAAAGTTTGACGCGCGCGTGTGGCATTATGGAAGGTCGATAATGACTGTAAATAGTTGGAAATTGTCAAGAATAGTGTCAGAAAGACATACCATGCGAAAAAACGGCGTTTTTACGTTATGTACGCGCTGCGCGCGCGCATAACGCGCACACGAACGCGCACGGACGGAAAATGTTTAAATGCTTAAAATGTCCTGAACCGTACTCTAATTTGATTAAAAAGTGATTTTGAGCATTTCTAAATTTTTACGCGCGCGTACGTGCGCGTCATGATGCGTGCGCGGATTTTGATGACATTTTATGTTGACCCTTGACCTGAAGTTCCTGTGTGTCAAATATGGTTCATTTATGATGACTCGTTATGAAGATATCAACGATAATGTCATTTAACAAAATGGCGTCTGGATGACGTCACGATGACCTGATGACCTTGAAAAAGATTTTTCAGCTTGACCGTATATGACCTGATGACTGATAGAAATGTCATGAACATTGACTGAGAAGTTTTTGAGATTTATTGGAAACAAGAAAGTGGGAGAAAATAAAAATAAATAATAAATAAATAAATAATAAATAAATAAAGAAAGAAAATTCTGACGAAATTAAGAGGTGATCTGTGATGACAGATCACCTAATAAAGAAAGAAAATTCTGACGAAATTAAGAGGTGATCTGTCGACTATGACAGATCACCTAATAATAAACTAGAATTGAATTCGTCATGAGGACGAATTAGGTGGTCTGTCCTTAAATTGGCACAATCATGATTGTAATCAGGATGATCGTATTAATGGGGAAATACTAAACAGAAGACAGGATGTCAAGAATGCCATGAATGGAGATGCTTCTTGAGGACGGGAATGTAGCAAAATGTGTAACGGTCATTGTAAAATGATTATGGTGATGATAACGGTGATTATGATGATTATAATCATATAATGATGATGGCGATGATATAATAATAGCGATGATGATCATGACGGTGATGATAATAATGATGATGATACAGGATACTTGGGAGATTAACCCCATAGCTCTAATACAGGACAGGAAATCACAATTTCCATAGGGTTGTACACAAACTACTGCACACTACTTTCTAATAGACATAATACGGAAAATAAGGCAGTTTATTACATGATTTGTGATTTTTTATGTTACAATAGTCAAAGAGGATGGTAAAATGACAGGCAAAAAGAAGCAAAAAAAAAAAAAAAAAAAAAATCGGCCCCGGGGATTGAACCAGGTACCTTGACCATGGTAGTCATGTGCTTTACCGATAGACCAGAATATTTCCCATAGAGATAGCACGTAAACGAAAACGGGATTCTCAAATCACATTTTGTACTGAAAAATTGGGCATGATCCCGACATCTGATCAAAAATTGGAGACCACACTTGTAAAAGCTTATAGTCTCAGCTACAACATATTAAAATCTGGAAGGAAATAGACCAATAATAACTGAGATACTGCTCAGAGAACGATGTCATGTAGATTCATGATTCGAAAAAAAATCATCTTCCATAGACATAACACGCAAATAGGGAAAATTCTGACATGTCATCTTTAATTGAAAATTTCAGTGTGATGACGTCATCTAAATGATAAATGGTGGCAACTGATCTTGTAGAGAATTGTCTCAGCTATAACATATCAAAATTTAGAAGAAAATCGACCACCTATTACGGAAATATTATCAAATGAATACAAAAAAGATGGCGTTATTTTTTCAAAATCATTTTTTTGAGTTCTTATGCAAATATGATGACGTCACAACATGCGATCGGCAAAAATTCTACATGAAATCAAATTTACAACTCCCTGGCTTTCAGAATATGTAAAGATATTTGGGGGTTTCCGTGCATTCTAACGAGCTATGGCGGATTTTAGATAGGCATGTTTTTACCACTTTTTCCATTAGAATGCCCATTGATGTGCGCACGAATTTGAAAGTTTGACGCGCGCGTACGACATTATGGAAGGTCGAGAATGACTGTAAATAGTTGGAAATTGTCAAGAATAGTGTCAGGAAGACGAAACATGCGAAAAAACAGCGTTTTTAAGTTCTCTACGCGCTGTGTGCGCGCATAACGCGCGCACGGACGCGCACGGACGGAAAATTTTTAAATGCTTAAAATGTCCTGAACCGTACTCTAATTTGATTAAAAAGTGATTTTGAGCATTTCTAAATTTTGACGCGCGCGTACGTGCGCGTCATGATGCGTGCGCGGATTATGATGACATTTTATGTTGACCCTTGACCTGAAATTCATGTGTATTAAATATGGTTCATTTTTGATAACTCGTTATGAAGATATGAACGATAATGTCATTTTACAAAATGGCGCCTGGATGACGTCACGATGACCTGATGACCTTGAATTTGATATCCGAGCTTCACCTTATATACCCGGATGACTGACGGAAATGTCATGAAAATTGACTGAGAACTTTTTGAGATTTCGTGGAAACAAGAAAGTGGGAGAAAAATAAAAATAAAGAAATAAAGAAAGAAAATTCTGACGAAATTAAGAGGTGATCTGTCGATGACAGACCACCTAATAAATAATAAATAAATAAAGAAAGAAAGAAAATTCTGACGAAATTAAGAGGTGATCTGTGATGACAGATCACCTAATTATGCTACGGAACTGGTTCTCACGAGCTCCCATTAGCTACATTTATACGCTGCGTGTCACGGCAAGTTTATGGTGTGTGTATATTCATAATTTTATAAACGGGGTTAATAGTCCGGGAGCCGGGGGTGGGGGGGGGAGGGGGGGGGGGGGGGGGGAGGGTGCTCAACCTAGCTGGAAAGGAAACAAATTTTCATGTTCATGAATATAGAGATCGCATAGTCCGATATAACGAATTGACCGTCTGGCATCTTCTATGTGGTGGGTGTGGCCTGGGGGAGGTCACAAACATTTTGAGCTAGATCAGCTAGAAAGGAAACCCTAAGAAACCTATATGACAAGATTCGCCATAGTCCCGAGGTACATGAATGAGCAGTGCCAGACGTTTTAAGTGGTGGGGGTGCCCACCAGACCCCTCCCCCCCAAAGTGGGTCCAAAATTGAGCTAGATCAGCTGGAAAGGAAACCCGATGAAACCAAGGGGAAATTGATCGGCAATGTCCAAAGATACACATATTGAATTGAACTGAATTAAATTGAATTTATTTCACATTTCACAACGAAAATATACAAAAGGTGTCACGTCTGGACGAAGAATAATTTTTCACGTACAGTTCAAGCATATACATTAAGTACGAGGTATGAATAGTAAAATATTCATTAAAGTATACAATGCACAAATCAAGTGTATAATTTAACCAAATATATAAGTCCATACCGAAATAAACTGTGAAATGTGTAGGAACCAACTAAAATGCAAGGCTTGTAAAATGAAAATGGTTCCTACTGAGCTGGAGTGCATCCACTGCCAGACGATTTTACTGGTGGAAAGTGCCTGCTAGACGCCCCTATGGTAATCCACCATCATTATTGCACTAGATCAGCTAGAAAGGAAACCTTATGAAACCTGTGGGAAATTACTCGCCAGAGTCCAAAGATACGCAAATGACCACTACCAGACGATTTAAGTGGTGGAGAGTGACTGTTAGACATTATTATAAAACGGGTTCAAGAATGTAGCCGTCCTGATTGGTCAAATAACACCACGTGACCGTACAAAAAAGTGATAACGCACGGCAAAAAGGTTCTCTAAAGCACGGCTGAGCTGCGCGAACGCGTACGCGTACCTCTGATGCGTGCAAACTTAAAACGCAATGGAATCGCGTAGTTTATTTTAGCGCACTGATGACATGCGCGCACTGAAACGCGCATGACTTTTGTTGGCTGCGCTTCTGTGATGTCATCTAGAAAGCAAATGACAGCCTCCATGACTGTGCGACTCTTGGCGTTTCTGTGGGGTTCGTAACCATTTTTTATAGACTTCATAATCATATTGCCGACCCGTTTTATAAAACTATTAATACATGGTTGTGAGTTCGTGCGTTAGTGCGATCTGGCAACACGCAGGTTTTATTGTGGTGTCACACACACTCGGCTTGCGCCTCGTGCGTATAGTACACCACGATAAAAAACTTTGTGTTGCCAGATCGCACCAAAGCACTCCCAACCATGTATTAACAGTATATTAATACATGGTTGGGAGTGCGTTGGTGCGATCTGGCAACACAAAGGTTTTCATCGTTTGCACGCATCAGAGGTACGCGTACGCGTACGCGCAGCTCAGTCGTGCTTTAGAGCCTTTTTTCCGTGCGTTATCACTTTTTGGGGGCGGTCACGTGGTGTTATTTGACCAATCAGGATGGCTACATTCTTGAACCCGTTTTATAATAGTATACTAATACACACCCCTTATTTTTTGAGCGAGATCAGATGCAAACGAATGTCCGTGGGAACAAAGAGAAAAAAAAAATTGTCCAGACTTACATAGATACTGCCAGAAATTATGATTATATATTGTGGGATTTACCTGCCCAGACGTCCCCCCTCCCCCATATAAAGAATGACGTAGAAATATGCAAATCAACAGTCATTATTTTTTTTTCTTATTCCCCCCTTTGTTTAACATATAAAACATGGGATTCTAGGCGGACAAACGGACAAACGGACAAACAGACAAACGCTGTAAAACGCCGTAAAACCAGCAAAGCATGATTGATTTAACGCACGTAAGGAGTTTGCTCCTATTAGTACTTTTAACAATGTGGATTATGGTTTATTGTGATTGTTAATATAGTCTGTTATATAATTAACATTAGTTCTTGACTGCAATGGAAAAACTCCGTTAGGCCAAGTATTGACGCTATAAATGTATAATTTCTAACATAATTGTATCCCCCGGCAGTATGCCGGATGATACTTTGGATTCAGCAGCGTTTCGCCGCCGCCGCCGCCGCGTCACATTCTTGTGTGCGCTCTAGCGGTCACATTTCTCGACGAATTTCTTTCAGACTTCCTGTGGACGTGTATCTTGGTAAAATCTGGACCCCTATAGTTTCTGGTGATGCTGCCCCCAGTGTTCCGTCTTTTATAGGGTAAAAGGCCATATTTTGGGGGATAGTTTGTGTGCGCTCTAGCGGTCACATTTCTCAACGGATTTTGTTCAAATTTTGTATGAAGGTGTCTCTTGGTAAAATCTGGAACCCTATAGATTTTGGTGATGCTGCCCCCAGTGTTCCGTCTTTTATAGGGTCAAAGGTCATATTTTGATAGATGTCTTGTGTGTGCGCTCTGGCGGTCACATTTCTCAACGGATTTCGTTCAAATTTTGCATGAAGGTGTCTCTTGGTGTAATTTAAAAACCTATAGTGTTTGGTGATGCTGCCACCAGTGTTCCGTCTTTTATAGGGTCAAAGGTCATACTTCAGGGCATGGCGTAAGTGCACTCTGCAGGCCACATTTCTCAACGGATTTTGTTCAAATTTTGTATGGAGATGTATCTTGGTATAATCTACACAATTTTTGGTGATGCTGCCCTCATTGTTCCGTCCTTTATAGGGTCAAAGGTCATTTTTCCATTTCTTGCACTCTTACTTCTGCATTTCTCGACGGATTTCGTTCAAATTTTGCATGAAGGTGTCCCTTGGTGTAATCTAAAAATCTGTACTTTTTGGTGATGCTGCCACCAGTGTCTCGTCTTTTATAGGGTCAAAGGTCATACTTCAAGGGATGGCGTGAGTTCACTCTGCAGGCCACATTTCTTGATGGATTTCTTTCAAATTTTGTATGGAGATGTATCTTGGTATAATCTACACAATTTTTGGTGATGCTGCCCTCATTGTTCCGTCCTTTATAGGGTCAAAGGTCATTTTTCCATTTCTTGCACTCTTACTTCTGCATTTCTCGACGGATTTCGTTCAAATTTTGCATGAAGGTGTCCCTTGGTGTAATCTAAAAATCTGTACTTTTTGGTGATGCTGCCACCAGTGTCTCGTCTTTTATAGGGTCAAAGGTCATACTTCAAGGGATGGCGTGAGTTCACTCTGCAGGCCACATTTCTTGATGGATTTCTTTCAAATTTTGTATGGACATGTATCTTGGTATAATCTACACATCTTTACTGTTTGGTGATGCTGCCCTCATTGTTCCGTCCTTTATAGGGTCAAAGCTCATTTGTCCCTTTTGTGCACTCTTACTTCTGCATTTCTTGACGGATTTCATTCAAATTTTGTATGGAGATGTAGCTTGGTATAATCTACACATATTTAATTTTTGGTGATGCTGCCCTCATTGTTCCGTCCTTTATATAGGGTCAAAGGTCATTTTTCCATTTCTTGCACTCTTACTTCTACATTTCTTGACGGATTTCGTTCAAATTTTGCATGAAGGTGTCTCTTGGTGTAATCTAAAAACCTATAGTTTTTTGGTGATGCTGCCACCAGTGTTCCGTCTTTTATAGGGTCAAAGGTCATACTTCAGGGCATGGCGTGAGTGCACTCTGCAGGCCACATTTCTTGATGGATTTCTTTCAAATTTTGTATGGAGATGTATCTTGGTATAATCTACACATCTTTACTGTTTGGTGATGCTGCCCTCATTGTTCCGTCCTTTATAGGGTCAAAGCTCATTTGTCCCTTTTGTGCACTCTTACTTCTGCATTTCTTGACGGATTTCATTCAAATTTTGTATGGAGATGTATCTTGGTATAATCTACACATATTTAATTTTTGGTGATGCTGCCCTCATTGTTCCGTCCTTTATAGGGTCAAAGGTCATTTTTCCATTTCTTGCACTCTTCTGCATTTCTTGACGGATTTCGTTCAAATTTTGCATGAAGGTGTCTCTTGGTGTAATCTAAAAACCTATAGTTTTTGGTGATGCTGCCACCAGTGTTCCGTCTTTTATAGGGTCAAAGGTCATACTTCAGGGCATGGCGTGAGTGCACTCTGCAGGCCACATTTCTTGATGGATTTCTTTCAAATTTTGTATGGAGATGTATCTTGGTATATCTCTCAACACATTTCTTTCAAATTTTATATGAAGATGTGTCTTAGTGAAACCTACACATCTAATTTCTACACCATCCTTTTGTTTGAGGGAGGGGATGGGGGAGGGTCTTTGTCCCTCCTTCAAATTGCTGCCAGTGCGCGGCCCCAGCAATGCACATTTCTAGTTATAATTATTTTATATGTCATATATCATCGAGTATAGTATAGTTGATTTCGAGTAATTTGTTACATACCTGCGTGATAACCTGATGATTTAACCTGTATTTTATAATATTATTACTAATATAAGCTGTGCATTATAAGATTCATTTCAAAAGTTTGAGACTTTTGTTTTCTTCAAAAAGCGCTAGCGCAAGCTGTAGTGAAATTTGGGTCGGTTCAATGATTTCCCTATTATTTTTATCTACAGTAGATAGTAGCAGGCCCGGATCCAGGGGGGGAGGGGCCCAACGGGCCCGGCCCCCCCCGGCCCCAAAAAAAAGAGGGAAAGAGAGAAAGAGAGAAGGAAAAGAAGGGAAAGGGAGAGAAGAGAGAAGAAGAAGAAGAAGAAGAAGAAGAAGAAGAAGAAGAAGAAGAAAATTTGAAAAGGGGAAGAAAGAGGCCGGAGCCGAAAGGGCCTTGCCTCCCCCCCCCGTGCCCAAAAAGAGTGAAGGGGGGGGGGGGGGGGGGGAGAAAAAGAAGGCAAAAAAGTGGAAGGAGTCCGGGGCCGAAAGGGCCTTACCTCCCAGGGTGTAGTGTTGCCTGTTGCCTCCCCCCCCCCATAAAAAGAGAGAGAGAGCAGGAAGGAAAGTAGAAAGAAGAAAAAAGAGGGAAAGAGAGAAGGAAAAGAAGAGAAAGGAAGGGAAGAGAGAAAAGTGAAAAAGGAAGAAAAAATTAAAAGAGGAAGAAGCGCGGAGGACGGGGGGGGGGGGGGGGGCCAAAGGACATTGCCTCTCCGTTCTCCCTCCCCCTCCCGGCCAAAAAGAGGGAAGGAAGGGGAAGGGAAAGAAGAGAGAATGGGAAAAGAAAAAAAAAATGAAATGAAAGAGGACGAAAAAGGGGGAGAGTCCAGGGACCGAAAGGGCCTTGCCTCCCAGGCCCCCTTGCAAAGGGGACCTGTTGCTCCCCCCCCCCCCCCTCGCAAAGGGAGAGAGAGGAAGAGAGCGAGCAGGAAGGAAATTAGAAAGAACAAAGAGGGAAAGAGAGAAGGGAAAGGGGGAGAGGAGAGAAAAGGAAAAAAATAGGAAGACAAAATGAAAATGGGAAGAAGGATGCCGCCAAAAGGGCCTTCCACGGTTCCACCCCCCCCCCCCTCATAAAAAAAGTGAGAAGGAAGGAAAAGGGATAGATGAGAGAAAGGGGAAAAAAGAGGGAGAAGAAAAAGGAAAAGGGGGAAGGGGGAAGGAGGCCGGAGGCCGAAAGGGCCTTGCTCCCACGTTGTCTCATCTCCCCATCTCCAAGAAAAAAAAAGAAAAAAGCAGAGCAGGGTGAAAGGGAAAGAAAAAAGAGGATATAAAGGGAAGGAAAACGCGGAGGAATAAGAAAAGATAAGAACATAAAGGGATGTTTCCTGGAAATGCAAAAAAAAAAAAAAAGCTTACTATCAATAAAGTAATTTAAATGCTTATCAAAGGCATTACCATTCTGAATATCTATGTGTTAAAATTTAAGAATAACAATTTCATCTCATTTGATAACAGATGGGTGAACATAATTTTGCTTTAAACTAGTTTTGCTATATGTGCTGTATAATTAAAATGGTTTGCTTGTTAATTCTATTATGTGCAGTATTTTGTTGTTATTAATGTGTTTATAAAGTATTGCAAAGTCAAAAGCAATATTTAATAAAGATATTTCTATAAGGGGAAAAAATCGGGCCTCCCCCCCCCCCCCAAAAAAAAAAAAATGATAGAGAGAGAGAGAGAGAGAGAGACGGAAAAGGGATCGAAAGAAAAGAGAGAGAAGGAAATAAAATAAAGAAGGAAAGAAAAGGGGAGAAGAATGGAAGATCGGGTTTTCCCTCGAACAAGGTACGCTGGTGCAGATGGGTGAGAGAGAGAGAGAGAGAGAAAGGAAATGGAAATGAAAAAAAAAGAAAGAAAGAAAGAAAAGGAGTCTGAGAGAAAAGTGATAGAACAGAGGAAGAACAAAAAAAAAAAAACGTGGGGACAGGGGTGCAATCGAATGTTTATCGTATCGAACATTGGTTTGGATTTGCAACTTTTTTTACATCTTTATTTTCTGTAGGATGTTGTCTATTCATTGGGTGAGTTTGATAAATATTTTGTCTATATTTTGTTTGATATGACTGAATTACTGAAAAGATTTCAAAAGAATTAAAAGGGTACAAAGCAGGGAGTCAGGGACAAAAATAATATTTTCTGTATCAGGGCTATTTTTCGTACTTCTTTTCATTCCAAATTCCATTTTGTATTGAACCTAATAGCAATTTATGGGGGCTCTTTTGCAACTTGCGAGGGCTATTTCTTTGTTTACATTTGGGGGGGGGGGGGAGGGTGAATTGCCTTTAGCCCTCGTGTAATTCCCCTGGTACAATGTCCTCCGAGTCAAATCGGTTTATAACCTTCACTCTTTGCTGGATTACAGGCGCACGCCACAACGCCTAGTTCTTTGTATCTATATATCAACAAGATAAAATGCGACTGCCTATTATGCCTCCGCCCTTTTTTTTTTAAGATATCGCGATGTAATTTCATAATAACTTGGCCTCTGTGACCCTTCAGTTTTGACCTACTTTAAAATTTAATTGAATGACTTCACATTGTTTATTTATCTATTTTGAAATGTTCAATTGTTTTTTTTTACAGACGTGCATCAATCAGATATGATTATTTACGTCTGGGACCGACCTTTAATATCACCATCTAAAAGACGTGACTCAGACTTGATCTAGGGATCTCTGAGTCTGCCTCAGCTTATAACTCCCACTTTTGGCTGGATTACAAGGCCTATTGCTCTTGCTGTGTATCTTTTATCATTCTTGTCCTATGTATATTTGAATTATGCTTTTATAATTCATCATGTATCAGCTATTAGCTGTCATCTTGAACATCGTTCAATAAAAGCGTATCAAATCAAGTGTGAACGTCATATCTCTTATGAAATAGTATGCATACAGCATACTAGCCATTGGAACTTTTTTTGTACTTGTATGAAAGAAAGTGTTTGGAACTTATAGTGCACATGATGCAATTTCAGGTGCGATTTTTCTTAGTGAAACGCCTTGCCATTCTTGTGGAATACTGGAATACTCTCTTCTTTTTTAAAAAATTTGTTTAACCTTTTATACAGTAATACAAATATGTATTAGCCAACCACTTTTGGTTTTAATCATGTCAACGGTTATCCTAAAGACGTTTAGATGCTGTTGATGATATTTCCACCTATTTTCAACAATATAGTGGAAAATCAAATTTTAACATTTCTTCAAAATATTCATGTTTACAGTAAAATTTTGCATGGATATTATATTAGTATTATTCTTTTACAGACACAAAGAAACGCAATAATGATCATGCTTTGGCATGTAAGTGTATCATTATAATTACACTTATTGTTTTATTACATCTTGTTTAATAGTATGCATACCAGCTTGTGGAACTTTTTCGTACTCTTACTGTATGAAAGAAAGCGTTTAGAACTTATAGTGCACATGATGCAATTTCAGGTGCAATTTCCTTAATAGATATCATGCATATAGAGCATATCAATAAAGTATATTTTTTAATCATACCATTACCGTGTCCGATATTGTCTTTATTATCTCGTGCGACAATTAATGACTGGTTTGCACAAAAAATATTAGTGCTGTTCCTTTTGAAATTTGATTTACAGTATATTTCAGTCTTTTCAGATACATAACTGTTTGATATATTCGCCGACTGTCGCCGAGGAGTAATGATTTGCCACAGTAATGAGCCCTTAGTACGGCTCCTGGCTTCCTGCAAGAGCCGACGCATACTAATAAGGATTCAAGAAACTCAGTGTTTAGGGCGGATTTCGAGGAAGTTAGCGTACATGACCATAATGACACCATCAGAAACAGACGTTAGTTATTACCGAACAAAAGATGAATAAGTAGCCCCCTCGAAATCATAGGTGTCAAATTGTAAATATTTTCTTTCGGAATTTAGAAACTTTAGTCATTATAATATGATCTGGGAGTGAAAGCCCTTTATATGCTTTTGCACCCCCCCCCCCCGAGATCGAGCGTCAGATACGCCATTTGTCACCATTATTGTAGAAATATGTAGCTCACATGATTTAAAATTTGGCCCCCTAAGAAATCCTGGATCCTTGTACCATTCTGAGGCCAGTTTCTGTGATTTTATTTCTGCTAATGGAGAGATGAGTTTTATAATATAATATTTGTATCTATGACATATTGGTATAGTTTGAAGTTTGAAGTTTGAAGGTTTTTTGTTCCACTTTCACATAAAAAACAATTCAGTTATTTCTACCATAAGCGTCAATTTCAAAAAGTACGAATAAAGAACTCAAATCAAGTACAATGGGCAGTAAACAGGTGGAAAGTTTAGAGAGATATTAGGAACGACTGGAAAATAGAAGATAGTGTAAACTGTGAGGAGCCTAAAAAAAGCATATAGCTTGTAAATGATTAGGCTCACGTTTAGAGTAACATTAACAGTAATTATGATTAATGTGCAATAAAAAGCGAAACGGAATAGAAATATCAGATTCACTAAACGAACAAGGAGAGCAAAGCTCATAATGTGGAGTAAAGAAAAGAAAATGACAAAAGAGAAAGAAGAAAAGAAGAAAAAGAAGTAGAAGAAGAAGAAAAAACTAGAACAAGAAGAAGAAGAAAGAAGCGAAAGAAATAATGTAAAGGCAGGACAGCTGGACAGTGTAACAAGGTCTTTGTGACCACCTGTACGATCTAACAGTTCGTTTTTCAGGCTATTCCAGAATTTGGGTCCAGTAAAGGTGATTGTTTTGTTTGCAAAAACGGTGGGAGCTCGGGGAAGGTGGAAAAGTTGGATGTACAGCATTGTTGGGTTGAAAATTAAGGACGAATCATCCGGTTAATCACCGTTCGAGAGTTCGTATATACATAAATATTACAATATTGTATAAGTACAATTCAGATATCTTAAGAATATTACAGTTATAGAAAAGCTCATTTGTATGTGCACGAAGTCCAACGTGCTTTACCATTCTTACAACCCCTTTTGTCCATAAGGGTTATGAAGCTCTTTCCCCGTGCAGTGTATAGATATAAGGCAAGATCGAGTCAGAATAGAACTTGTTCATTACACCTGAGTTACGTGACAACAGTTTACATAAACAATCAATTTGAACTTTCCACGTTTGTTTAATCTCTATATAAACACCCCAAAATTTTGTAGACTCAACCAGGGAAATAATTGATTGTTTATTTATATATGACCTGATAAAGATGATATATAATTACTAAATAGTATTAAATTTGTTTTATTATTATGATTGTTAGCTTTAATCCAGTCAAAATCGCACTTTAATTCAGTGTTTACAGTGGTTCAGAAGTGTATCAGGGTTATGGTCAGAGCAAACAATATTGGAGTCATCGGCAAAGAGGATATATGACAAGACTGTAGATAAGTTTATGGAGATCGTTAGTGTATATAAAATAAACAGGAGCGGGCCTTACAGAGAGCCCTGAGGGATACCACAAGTAATTGACTGAAGGGTCGATTCAAAACCATTCATATAATATTGTTTTTCTATCACTAAGGTAGTTCCTGAACCATTCCAAGACCTTCCCCTGGATACCTCAGTGAGATAACTTATACAACAATATATCATGATTTATAGTATCGAAGGCCTTGGAGAAGTCCAGGAAAATACATGCAGTGTGTGACACTGTCTCTATAGCTCTGGCAATTTTGTTAATGAATATTAGAAGCGCGCGCGTATATAGTTGAATACTTTTTGAGGAAACCAAATTGAGACCCGGAGAGGACATGATTATTATTTAAAAACGTAATTAGTCCAAAATAAACACTTTTTCTTTTTCTTTTGAGAAGCTTGTTAGGAGTGATAAAAGGCGGTAATTACCTTTATCTTGTTGGCCACCTTTCTTGAATAGGTATGACCTTCGCGATCTTCATTTTATTAAGAACAGCGCCGTTTTTTTAGTTATAGATTAAACAAATGTGTTAAAATATCATAATTGATAGGATTGAAGTAAATTGAATATATCATAAAGAAAGTAAATGTGAGAAAATTACAATGCCCCGACCGGGATTCGAACACGGGACCCTGGATTACATGACCAGTGCTCTACCAAATCCCGGTCGGGGCATTGTAATTTTCTCACATTTACTTTCTTTATGATATATTCAAATGTGTTAAAGGAGAAACTATGTCATGAATGATATTTCTAGTAAAACATTAGTTATACCTTTGATACACAGAGCTGTTTTTTAGCTTTAAATTGGTTACAGTGTTAATGGCTTCAGTTTCAGTAGGGTACCTAAGAGGGGTAACCGTGCACTCGCCATGACTAAGCGAAATCGACTTTTTAAAATCTTCTTTAATAATTTACTTTAAGATTTTCAAAATGTTAACAAGAAAAAAGAGTGGCCGCTAATGGCGAAAATCAAGAGGGTCCTATTGTACCTTTTTGACATGTTCACATGTAACTTTAAGTATGAATATTATATTTCATTGAAACCTGGTCATCGTATTAAGAATCATATTCCGCACATTTTAATAGCGAGCAATTATGCACCACTGACTGTTGTCATCGCAACCGTCTATCTCAATGCAAACCGACACGTTTTTCAGCTTTTTATGCTTGTCAGAGTGTTTTCAGATTGTGCCCCACCCGAGAATTCTTGATCCTACATTGGGCCTTTGACGCCTAAACGGTGCTGAGTAATGATTAAAAAAACCTGAAGGTAATATTGCAAAGTAGGTTCCACAGAATTTACGGATATAGAATGAATCCCACACTGCCAAATATTCACTGATTTTAGAGTTGCTTGATGCATATTTGTCGTAAAATCTTACGTTAAAATTGACAGGTTAATTTTGTTAAGTTTCCGGATACCCCCCCCCCCCCTCCCATCGTACGAGTGATCTGGGATCTTGTTCATACTTTCCGAGGAAAAAGAAGCAATAAGTGAGAATCCAAGGTCTCGTCAACTCGAACAGAATACATACAAGGGGGAATAAGTTAAACTTGGTTTAACTTAGTCGATGTATTTAAGGAGATCAAAGTGTCATGCGCTTTATTTTGTACCAATTATTGCAATTATTTAACTAAAGGAACAAAGGAAAAGGGATTCAGTCAAGAAATGAAAATAAAAAAGCTATTTCATGAAATTTATCTGTTTATATTCAATCAAAATAATAATATATACTATTTTCCATAGTATGGAGAAGTTGACATTTGGCACTCCGAATTCGATGGACTAAATCTACATAATCAGGCCCTGGTGTAAACCTGGAATCAGAGGCGGCGGAACGTCGGGCTCGGACAATGGAAGTGGGGGGGGGGGCACATTTTGTTTGGCGGACAAAGGGTGCCCTCCTCCCCCCCCCACTTCAACTGTCCGAGCCCGACGTTCCGCCGCCTCTGCCTGGAATAAAGACTTTAGTTAAAACGCTTTTCTTCAGGTTCTCTTCCAATTTTTTTCTCTCACCCCATATCATTTCGTAATTTTAAGGCCTTTTAAGATGATATAAAGAATAACCACTTTAGCCTTTTGAAAAGTAAATTTCCGATTAACACTTCATTTTATATGAAAGTTTGGGTACAGACATGTCTTTCATACTTAGATTCTTATTTAGAGAAAAAAATATATAATGGCAATCAGATTCATCAGTGGACGATAGTTGGTATTTATCAAGTCTCTTTGAATGCCACATTTATTTGATCACGATACAAATGAAGACAAATTTAATCACATGAAACATGAACTAATACGCTTAAATCAATGTGTGAAATTAATGTAAATCATGATGGAAAATAAACAACAATATATCGATAAAATAGAATTAAAGCGTATAATGAATAGGCCTCTACTAGAAATAAACTAGGTAGAAATCGAACGCAATACACTGAAACTAAAATAGAGACGAAATATGAATTCCTTCGATAACTGTCTTTCTCTCCTCTCTCTTTCTTTCTCTCCACTTTCTCTCCACCTCCTATATCCCCTCTTTCCTGTATCTACCCCTACTCTCCCACTCTTCTTATTTTACCTATCTTTCTCTTAGTCTCAAAACAGTTGCTTTCATCTTCCTCAAACCATAGCAATCATGTCAGCATGTCCGCATCTGCATGTATAGCTTTGAGCGTTTGACGCATTTGGTCCATCACGTACGAGGTTGCTATTCTTTGACTCTTTAGTATGGTACAGGTAATTAGCTTTCTATGCATGAGACAAGTTTCCGGTATCGTGTAAGCAAAGAGAATGATTCCAATAACATATCGCTAACAACTCAATACGACGGAGTTCCGCTTTTCTTGCTTCCCTCACCTGCTTCTTGTCACTTTGCCATCAGAAGCTGAGGCCCAAACCATTAGACCCGTCAAAACATTATGTCAGATAATTATGTCAGATAAACTCATACTCCTCATAAACTTTTGATCACTCTAATCAGAACGCCTTTCATGATTAGTATCAAATCGTAATTTTGATAAGATAAAAGAACGACGTTTGAAGGATGATAAAAATGAAGTAACAATCTTGACAATCTCCTGTCAGTACCCTTTATCTATAATATCTCTGTTTGTCATCATTCTCCATCTCACTCTCGCTCTTTCATTTGCGCGAAGCAGTTTACTTTCATCTCCAATAATGACACTTGTGATTTTAAGGTGGGTTTTCACGGGGCACGCGAACGATTCGCGAAGGATGCGAATGTCGAAAAAATGGCAAAATCCTACATTGGGAGAAGTTTTTCTCCGGACGTGTCGCGAAAATGGAGCCGCAAACCATTCTTGCGCTTCTTGTGCGTATGTGTGAATGCCGTGCGTAGCGTTGCAGAACTATGGCCAGTCTACATACACGAAGAACACGAGACTAAAATGCGAACCTGAGTTGACAGCTGTCTTGAGTTGATCGGTCTCTTCGTGGATAGTTCGCTGTCTAGTCGCAGAATGAAATCAGACACCTCGGCCCTGCGCTTCGCGGCAAACGTGCCCCAAACGCTCGTGAGAACTTTGCACGAGCTCAATGAGCAAAACCTTTAATACCCAAAAGTTCGTGAAAGCGTCGGTCTTGGTTCGTGTGTAGCTCGCGAATAGTTCGGGAATACTTCGTGACACTCGGAAATTAATCGTCGCGAACAATAGGCGAATTAACAGGAGGCCTCGACGAGAAAGGCTCGCGTTAGCTTCTTTGGCGAAGTCACCTGTTCTGAGGTGAATAGTTCAAGAAATGATTGGACGAACTTTCGCGAGACATGCGTTAGACATTCTCCAAACTGTCAGAATCTGTTTGGGGTTTCACGAAGATTTTGTGAACATCACGTCGTGAGTAGGTCGTGCGCTTATGACGAAGCTTCCCAGACATTTTCGAGAGCAAATCACTAACAAATCACGACCCGGGATGCTGGAAACGTTTGCAAAAATTTCAAACTTTGTTGAAATTCCATATGAACTAAAAACGGCTCCCGCGAACAATTCGCTTCCGAACCCCCGCGCATGTTTGGCGAACTTTTGGAGCCTAAAACACGAATGTTGGACTTTGCTATTTTCTGGACATCCGCATCCTTCACGAATCGTTCGCATGTCCCGTGAAAACCCACCTTAGCAGTCATGTTACAATTATGTCGACGGAAACAATAATTAGAGCAGCCATTAATTGTGTCATGCTCTAATAAACTGCCGTGAATCTTATTTTTCCTTATCATTTCGTCATCCGAAGCTGACTGGTATAAAGCCGGGTCTTTTAATTCCGTAGTTGGGTAGGATATTTTTCAAGATCATATTCATGATAGTAACCCACGCTGTTAGGACTCATCTTCACGCTGTTAGGACTCATCTTCCCAGCCTTACGTTTAACCGAAATTGTACTCTCGTGTACTGGCTTCCCGCTGTATCAAAAACGATTTTTAAAAAAATTCTGACTTTGGTGTTCAATGCACTCAACTATACTGAATCAGTGCCACTATCCTCTTCAATCAAGGAGTTATCACAGAACTGACTCCTTGCTTCGATCTTCTGTCTCCGCTGGGCTTGCAGAACTAGCAACTACGGACATCGTGCTTTCGGATATTTGAACCAATCAGACTGCCGAGTGACAGACAAACCATTAATTGTCTCAGAACATTTTAAACCAGAATAAAGCAGCTCCTTTTCATTCAGGGCTATTAGGACTATAGGCCTAATTGTACATGTTGGATATTGTTTTTTGTTACGATAACCCTTGAGTATAATTTGTAGCGCGTTGAGTGGTACTATTCCACAAAGTGTGCATTAGAAATACTTATTCCCCGCCTGAATGAGTCAAATGTCAAACGGGTAGGAATCTTATAGTTACAAATACAATTTCTGACCAACTTTTAATGATGATGATGACCAACAAGACACTGAACGATCCTTTCTATTTAGACGGTGGTAACAATGATTTGGTTGTTACCTTATCTTACTACCTAACCGTACTAATTTTAGGATTACCGGGCAATGCCATCATTATCCAATCTTACGGGTGGAAAAAACGAAAGACTACCACGGATGTCCTCATCATGGGCCAAGCGATATTCGACTTCATTGCTTGCGTATTTTCGCCTGCATTGAACGCTGTGATTACCGTGTTTGTGTGCCGGGTGGTCTTGATATCACTCGTAGAAGACGCAACCTCATTTGTATCTCTTTTCCTCACAACCGTAATCAGCATAGACCGCTACTTGGTAGTATGTCATCCATTACGACGCCGAATGTCGGTTCGTAGGTCAATTTTTTTAGTAACTGTCTGTGCAGGCGTCATCGTTGCACTCCTCGCTCCTGAAGAAATTTTGATGGATGTAGATGTGTTGGTTATAAATGGTCAAAGAAGATGTAAATATTCAAGACCTTATGGTATTTACATAGCTTTAACGGTGACTTATCTTGTGTTATATATTATATCGTTTCTAACTAGCACCCTCCTGTATTCCCTCATCTATGTTTTCTTGCGAAAAAAGGTCAAGATTCACGCCGACCTGGTGGGCAATGAACCCCCTGTCGCTACCATCAATTTAAATAAAAACAGCGACAGTTCCTTCGAGGCGAATTTGAGAATGCACCTTGGAAAGCCACCTGGAACTCATCCTGATGTTGGTGATTCTTCAAGCATGAAAATAAAGTCTGAAACAATCCAAGATTCACTACCTCCCCAAAGTGCAGGATGTTCAAGTCATTGCAACGATTCGCGATTACATCATGAGAGAAGTAAAGTCATGGTTTTGCATCTATTAGAGACTGAGCCGTCAGGGGACAACAGAAAATCACTTCGACTACTCCATAATGCCATCAAACCAATGCAGACATCACAGAAAACAGCCCCTTTCCAACGCCGGGTTACAAATCGACAAACGACCCTGAAAAACAAAAAGATGGAAGACTTTGGAAGGAGAACGACTCGCATGCTTCTGATCATAACCATATACTTCTTTGTGACGTGGGGTCCGATAATGGTTATGTATGTCCTTTGCCCTTGGATGTTGAACAGAAATACAGGCATCCCTGGATTTCCTATCGTATTCGACATTCTGAATGCAATCAAACTCACCAATCACATCGTCAATTTCTTTGTCTATTATCTGGTCAGCAACAGTTTCAGAAGGGAAGTTAAGGAGTCGTATAAAAAGTGTTTCGGTAGGAAATAGTTACAAGGTAGGATTACATGCAAGGGCGGCGTCGATTCGGGGGGGGGGGGGGTAGCCCTTCAGAACTTTTGGTTTAAAGATGTGCAATCGGGAATTTCTGACTTTTGCACAATGCGTCACATGTCGTTCCCATATGTTTGGTGGAATTCCCAATTAATGGGTATTGTTTATTCTAATGTACATGTATAATAACCATAATTTATTTTATGTTTATTTCGTTTGTCTTATTTACCCAGGGTAACCTAGCCAGTGGTTAAACACTATTATTCTTTAGGGCCCTGCACGTAAAGATATTGTACAACATAATACATAAATGTGAAAGTATGCAGTTGTTATATGTCTTGTATATTCTTTCTGTTGTTTTTATATAATACTTGAGATGGAAGACTAGTTTGTGCCTACTGACAGCTTTGAAAACGGGTTATCCAGTCGTTAATTCATTAATGTGTATATATTTTATAATAGTCCATGGGCCAGTAACCGAAAAGGTCCCCCCCCCCTTAGGCACAATTTTAAATGATGTTTTTATGTTAGCTAGGACCCTCAGCTATCAGAATCTGCTTGTTTGCCATAAAGTTGGTCGTGGGTGTGGCCACCAGGGCAGTTACCATGGTAACGGATCAAGAAAAATATGAATTTTAGGAAAAGTCATCTAATTCCAATTCACGAATCTAAAAATACTTGGTAAGCATCCTAATAAATGTATTTTAAGGTGCCCAATCGATTGCAACCATAATCAGAGCCATTTAAAGTCATGAGCGTGTCAAAAAATTGCCGTTACTATGGAAACGGTACCATAAAAAGCAACTTTCTAAACTTATAAATATGAAATAGCCAAAAAGGTGTATGCACAAACCTAAAGTATGTTTTTCTATTAGCGAGGATCCTCAGCTATCATAATCTGCCTATTTGATGTACAGTTGGTGGTGGGTGTGGCCTGTAGGACCGTTACTATGGTATCACATCAAAAATACTGGATTCTTAGAAAATACTGCGTCTTTGTAATTCAATATCTATAAAAATATGGTATATATATATATATATATATATATATAAATATAAGTATTTCATTATGTGTATTTAAAGCTGCCTGATAGATTGCAATCACAATCTGAGCCATTTAAAGTCATGGGCGTGTCAAAAAAGGCCGTTTCTATGGAAACGGTCCAACAAAAAGCTGTTATTTGTGAAAAGATCTATGATTAACCATTACAAAATAGAAAGAAAAAGGTGTCTGCACAGTCTTTGATAATGTTTTTACATTAGTTATGACCCTCAGCTATCATAATTTGCTTGTTTGACATCAAGGTGGTGGTGGGCGTGGCCGCTAGGGCCGTTACCATGGTAACACATAACGAAATTCTGGAATTTAGAAAATACCGTATATTTGTCATTAAGCAGCATAAAATATATGGTAAGGACTCTAATATATGTATTTCAAGCTGCCCCACCGATTCCAACCTCAATCTGAGTCATTTGAAGTCATGGGCGTGTAAAAAAGGGCCGTTGCTATGGAAACGGTCCCACAAAAGGCTGATATTTGTGGAAAATATCTATGAATTTTCAATACAAAATAGAAAACAATTGTCTGTACAATCTTAAATCATGTTTTTCTGTTAGCTAGGACCCTCAGCTCTCATATTCTTCCTATTTTACATAAAGTTGGTAGTGGGCGTGACCACTAGGGTTGTTACCATGGTAACACACCAAGGAATGGAATTTTAGAAAATAACATATATCTGTAATTCAACATCCCAAAAACAAATTGTAACCATCTAACTATATGTATTTTGGGGTGCCCGTTTGATTGCAAGTGCAATCAGAGTCATTGGAAGTCACCGTCATGTCAAAACATGGCTGTTGCTATAGAAACAGTATGATAAACATTGAATATTTCTGTAACTATTCAACACAAAACAAAGAACAAGTATATGTACAGCCTAAAATGGTGTTTATCTGTCAGCTAGGACCCTCAGCTATCAGAATCGAAAGCTTCCTATATAGTATAGCCACAAAGTTGGTTGTGGGTAAGACTGTCAAGGTAGCTACCATGGTAAGGCACCAAGAAACATCAGTTTTAGAATAATAGATAATAATAGATTGATCTTACTTACCCAGGATAACCACATCAGTAATATTACTGCCCTGCAACTATCATTGCCTTATACACATTTCATACATATGGGTCAAGCAAAACAAATGTGGGCAAAACACCTTGCCCAGGGATGTAAGCACCGATCAAAGATCGAATCCAATAGCTCTCGTATGAGAGTGAAAGGCCTTCACCAATATACCACAGTGCTTCCACCATGTATTTGTAATGTAACGAAGTACAATGTAGGCATCTAATTATACAGTTGAAGCTGCGCCTTTAATTGCAATCAAAAGCCGGATAAATTTAGGTCAGTCATATAAAAATATGCCGTTGCTAAAGGAAAAGAATGATAAGAAAGCTAATATTGATTTTTAAGAAAGGGATATTTATGTACCTAAATAATGAATTATAAACAAGTGCCTGAGTTCATAAATTTGTAACTGTCCTATTGGTTCAAATCCAGATCAAGAATATTTTCCAGGTTGGAGGCCTCAAGTTCATGCCCGGTAGGCCACTTGCTATGACAAACGAAGATGCAAATATTCAAATAGATATGCAAGGCTTCTGAAAATTCACTGCATAGGCCAATTCATATTGAAAAGGTACCACTGTACTATACTCTCATCTACTGTGATGTCGTATTACAACATTAACTTTGACTGCTTGGTAGGTGTGGCTGTGAGCACCAAAAGCACCTTTAAAATATTGGCATTTCAGAAAGTGGCATTGTTTTAGTTTAACATTATTTTAAGACAATATAACAGTCTAGACATGCTAGATATCTTCATTGCAAGCAGCCTGAATGGTTGCATTGAAAATGTTAATCCTTTAAGACAATGATCATATCCAAATATGGTCGCTGCTAAGGCAGAGTGTGATCGAGAAATCTATATTTAGAAAAAAGTGGCATATTTCTGTGATTTCACAACACGAAAGATAATGTTGGTGATGATATTATTTTTATAAAGTTAATTTCTGACTGTACTGCTAACTGCAATTAATGTGTTGGTATTGAGTTCACGGTCATCTGTGAAATGATAACTGAGGTACATAAGCGTCCACACCCAGTTGACATGAGTGAGAGCTACATGTATTCCACTTACCCCCTGCAAAGAGTTCTATAAAAGGATGCCATTAGGAATCAGAAGTTAGAGAGCATCCTTTGCATAGAGGAACGGAACATTTTCAGCAGAATTCCTCTTGCAGCAACACCCGCTACTTTGGATGAGGTTGAGGATTACCCGTCAATCAGAGCTATCATGAAGAACAGATACAAAAGGCATTGACATATTTCAGAAGTACATACCAAACTATACTAAGTAAATTTGAATTCCCTCTAGGGTGAAGTGAGGATTCCCTCATCATCTTCATCCTAACCATATAGACATTACTCAAGCATTGCAAAAAATGTATTCTCTTCTAACATAGTGGTGGAGGTATAGATGACACCTATATATATCTCCATCCTGAGTTCTGACTTTATTCTGCCAAACCAAACTGGGGAGGGTTGGATAAACTTGCATTAGGTTCTGTGACTGAGGTGAATCCATCTATTAAGCCTCCATTGCCTCCCTCCCAACGCCAAGGCATAGAGGTGGAAGCATAACTACTCAAGTACAGCTAAGCAGTTAGGATTGTTACTGCAACGGTCCCCCATATGGACACCGACATCTTGTCCGGAGCTGTCCGAACACGGCGAACAGTTAAAAAATGTCAACATAATTGCTGCTGTATAATAAGGGTCCTAGCTAACAGAAAAACATGATTTAAGATTGTGCAGACAGTTGTTTTCTTTTTTGTATTGATAAACCATAGATATTTTCCACAAATATCAGCATTTTGTGGGACCGTTTCCATAGCAACGGCCCCTTTTTACACGCCCATGACTTCAAATGACTCTGATTGTGGTTGCAATCAGTGGGGCAGGTTGAAATACATATATTAGAGGCCTTACCATATATTTTATGCTGCTAAATGACAAATATACGGTATTTTCTAAATTCCAGTATTTCGTTATGTGTTACCATGGTAACGGCCTTAGAGACCACGCCCACCATGAACTCTATGGAAAATAGGCAGATTATGATAGCTGAGGGTCCTAGCTAATAGAAAAATATAATCTAAGATTGTGTAGACACCTCTCTGTCTATTTTATACTGATAAGTTTAGATATTTTTCCAAAATATAAACTTTTTATGGTACTGTTTCCATAGTAGCGGCCATTTTTGTTTACATGACCGTGACTTCAAATGAACTAGATTTTGGCTTCAATCAATCAGGAAACTCAAATACATATATATTTAGATGCTTACAAGTCATTTTTCAAATTTCTGAATTAGAAATATTAGTTATTTTAGTAATTTCCTATATTTCCTTGATGCGTTGCCATGGTAACGGCCCTGGTGGCCACACCCCCACTAACTCCATAGCAAACAGGCAAATTCTGATAGCCGAGGGTCCTAGCCACCAGGAAAACATCACTAAAAAATGTGCTTAATGGGGGGGGGGGGGGGGGGGGTCTACGTTGGCCCATAGACTATAATTATTGTCCCCGCATTTTTTTAATCAAGTGGAAAAATAGGTACTCCTCCTATATTACTTCTACTATTACAAGTGTATTGCAACAAAAACTTCACTCAAGTACTCAATTATTAAAACATAAATATACATGTTGGACTACTAATTCGATGATAATGTAGTAATTACAAGTGTTGTTTGGGGGAAAGGTTATGCTACGGGACTTGTAGTTTATATAATTTTAAAATCATTTTCCTTAATCCCCGAAGTTTTCGATAACAAATGAATAAAAAAACTAATACTCTACGTTTCACGTTCCATAATTATGAACTTAATCAGTGTTTATTTTCATCTATCGACAGAAAGAGCACGTCGTTGTTATAGTGGGTCGCTAACAAATATTAGTGCCAATTAAAACATGATCCATTAGCAGGGACCTTCGGTGTAGCGACGGTGACAGAATATGAAGATAAAAGCACTAAATGGGACTTTGATGAAAATGGCTCATATCGCCTGGCTAAAGGATCGACTTGTTATTATATACACCATGATTTCAAAAGCAATTCCAAACAATAGGAATTCGTGTCGTTTATGAATGTCACTCAGTGAACCTCATAAAATGTCATTTCTCAATTTACATAGGAAGAGCATTTCAAGCAGGGACGGAGACTGAGTATCGAGGGAGGGGGGGGGGGGGGGGGGGGGAAGCAAGTCTGAAACCTCTCTGACAAGCAAAACTAATGGTTCAAGCGATTCGTATATTTTCAAACTTATCTTAAGCGTTATTTAAATATACGTGTGGACCTATAATGTATTTTTCTAAGATGTGTGAAAATAGTATTTTATTGAGAGAAGTAAAGGGAATTTTGCTGTCAGAGTAAACAGCATGCTTTACAATTGCAAGAGTTTGTTATCGTCAGGCAGATTGGTTTGGTATAGCAGTTAGGGCTTTCTGTGCCACTGTTGTCTCTTCGGGGGTACTCGTTTTTCCGAGTCGATCCTTTAGCCAGGCGATATGAGCCATTTTCATCAAAGTCCCGTTTAGTGCTTTTATCTTCATATTCTGTCACCGTCGCTACACCGAAGGTCCCTGCTAATGGATCATGTTTTAATTGGCACTAATATTTGTTAGCGACCCACTATAACAACGACGTGCTCTTTCTGTCGATAGATGAAAATAAACACTGATTAGGTTCATAATTCCGAAACGCAAATTTCCATATAGAAAGGGGTTCATAATTTCGAAAATGAAATAGAGTTCGTAATTCCGAAAATGAGAAAGGGTTCGTAATTCCGAAAATACAATAGAGCCCTACATAACTTTTAGGAATTACGAACCTTCGGAAATATGATATGAACCCTGTTTCATTTTCGGAATTATGTACCTTCGGAATTACGAACCGTCGGAGTAACGAACCTTCGGCAAAACGAACCTTCGGAATTATGAACCTTCGGAAAAACGACATGTAACCATCTCGTCACCATGTTCAAAAACTGGGCATTGTGGCGTGCGCCTGTAATCCAGCTACCAGTGGAAGTTATAAAGTGATTCAGCGGACCCAGGTTCGAGACTGAGTCACGTCTTTCGGATGGTGACGTTAAAGGTCGATCCAGACGTAAATAATCATATCTGATTGATACACGTCTGTAAAAACCCAATTACACACACACACACACCATGTTCATGGTAGAGTGGGTTTCGCTAGGTTGGGAAGGTATCAGACAAGTTGGGGCAATTGCTAGCACGGCCATTTTGCTTTGAATGCTAAATTAACTGCAAAGGTTGCTGCAATTTTGGTGGCAGCGATAGCCCGAGGGCGACGCCCAAGATGCTAAGGTAGGCAGCCTGTTATTCTAGCCGGGCATGACTTTTCAGAAAGACTGTAAGTTATATTCTTGCTGGTTAGACATTTATGTGTATTTTGTAAATGTCATTTGGACAGATTGCTTGTAAATAATTTACCATGCAGGATAAGGTAACCTTGATCTTAAAAGGAATTATGTTCTGCTAGCCTTAATTATAGACTTTGTATTTATAATTCCAATTTAGGACTTTACAGTTTACATTTGCATATAGGGTGATATTTTAAACTGATGCTATAACACAAAGTCATGGATAATTGTGGATTATTCATCTTTAATTAATGTCATTACTAATTACGGATTATGAAGAATTGATTATTGGTTATATGCACTCTTTAATTATATGCGATATACTCGAGCTTATAGTTAATTGGATATGACGTCATCTTAATTTGGTAATTGTATTAGATGACGGATTTCGTGGATTACTAGAATTCCAACTAAACCTTAAAGAATTACTCTCCCCAAAAGCGTAGACGCTGTCCTGGAGAGGATTGTGATGTGTCAGATGCTGCTGGTGCTAAAGGTGATGTGGTGTCCTTGTGGTGGTATCCTCGGTGCACTATGAACATCGTGCTAGGTGCAGTGTGCATGTGGTGCATGTGCGTCCCTCTCTTACAGCAACTGCAGGGTTAGGGGAGGCAACATGTCTCGAATGACAGGTAATGTTGCTCCCCGGAATCCAGCTATAGAAGTTGATGTTATGGCAGTGTTTGGGAGAGTATTCCAGATACGGATATTTCTTTGGAACCTGCTATACATGTAGCAATTAACTCAGCAGTGTAGGGCTGAGTGTATCTAAGATTGTGTCCAGTATATTGTGCTCGTTGGGGGCGGGAGCTACTGCCGATGAGGCTGGTCTGATTGGGCATCCTGATGTAACGAACTTGCGGCTAAGAAGGCGTCGGTGCTGAAGATAATCCCAGCCAAGGGATGACAGCATGGCTGTTACACTGGATTCTCTCTTGGCACCGTGACGTTGAATGTTTTCAAGGATATTGATATCTCTCTGTATGTGAGGATTCCACACACACGAGGCATATTCTCGTTGGGGTCTGACAAGCTACTTGTATATGTCATGTCTTTCACTTTTTGGTCACATTTACCAAGAGCTCGACGTATGATGCCAAGAGTCCGAGCAGCTATATGGACGATATCTCTTGTGCAGTGTTCCAGCTCAAGTCGTTTGATATGGTGACTCCTAAATATTTATATGTAGTCGCATTAGGAACATGTTGTCCACTGAAGTTAGGGGTTGCCGTTTAATTCAAAGAGATGCACATGTGGGCACACTTCTTCACATTGAATGACATGTCCCACTGTGTTGCCCAATCAGATAGTGTTAAGAGATCTTGTTGAAGACTGGTGTGGTCATCTCTTGTTCGAACCTGGCGATACAACACACAGTCATCAGCGAAGAGTTGAAATTGCGAT
Source organism: Heliocidaris erythrogramma (assembly GCA_025617745.1). NCBI lineage: Eukaryota > Metazoa > Echinodermata > Echinoidea > Camarodonta > Echinometridae > Heliocidaris > Heliocidaris erythrogramma. The sequence continues at coordinate 2,030,494 of CM046865.1, read as the reverse complement.
GAAATGCCCACACAAATGACATATGATTGATGTACATCAAGAATAATACCGGGCCGAGTACCGAACCTTGCGGCCCAGAGAGGACACTGACTAGTGGTGACGCTGTTCCATTGACACAAACTGATGAGATCTACCTGTAAGGAAGGCTTGAATCCATCTATGAGTTAGCCCAGTGATACCATTATAATTCTAAATTGAAGAGCAGCTTTCTGTGTGACACCTTGTCGAATGCCTTACTAAACTCAAGAAAAATTACATCTGTCTGGCATTGCTGGTTGATGTTATAGGCCCAGTCATTGATGGCTTCCACATGGTGGTTTTACATGAACAGATGAAAGCCCCCTTCTGAATCCATGCTGCTTTGGAATAATGATGCCATTTGTTTTCAAGTATTTTGACATGTGCCTCATTATTATGTGCTCTGGTATCTTGCAGCATAGATACGTGAGGGATACAGGTCGGTATGCTTGGTTGCTCTTATCACCAGACTTGTAGATGCTTGCCCTGGTCATAAGATTGTTAAAAGAGATGAGTAAGGAGTGGGGTGATCTAATCTGCATAGTAAGATTGGTCGGATCCTCTGATTCTACCGGATTCCCTGTTCATAGGTTTGCCAGTTATTGATGTTTGACTTGTAGCTTACCCAAGCTTACTCTACGTTCACTGCGAACAAAGTTTTCGTCCTGAGAGTGACAGAGATCCTTCAGAGAAGGACATCGCAACCCAAGTTCGTCTCATTGGGTCATCGCGTCCGATGTCGATCCGTCTTCATCCACGCCATTCAATCGTCAGCATCGACATCACGCAGTTACAATTCTATGACTAGACATCAAGAAGAGATAAGTCTCGCGAGCATTCATTTTATTAAAAGTCCTATCTTATAAATCACATATCAGTAGTTTATACTTTAAGGGGAATAATTGTACACATATCTGCTTATCTTTTTATCACATTGTAATTGTTCTTCGTTTATGTATTGAGCCAATATCATTATACTGTCATTTAATTTGAAAGATTAATATTCCCAGATACGAATATTCTCTTATGAAATAGATTAATTAACTTTATATAATCTGGTTTCTAGTGCTGAAAATTGTTGTTATGCGGGAGTTGGTCAAACAACCTAATCTAGCAAAACATTTATTTTAAAGTCCTCTGGTCATATCCACTTATATACAAGTGACAGTTGCTAGCGATGATGTTTCATGTGAGTGTATCGTCTCTAATAACTGAATTAAACTCAGAGGACCGTATTCTTGAAAGGCGCCTTACTTAAGCCCCCGCAAGTGTGTAGATTTAAGCTACCGAATTATGGAGAGCCAAATATCACCCTCTTTTAATCCTACAAAATCACAATAGTCCTGGGACTAAATACAAATACAAAAACTGGCAGGGTAGAAGTGATTTCTGATGCTCATTTCATGCCAGAAAATAATGTTTTTATTTTTTTTTTGTTACATAAATATACATGTATCTATACCGGACTTAGGGGTTGGCAAATATAGCCTTCCATAAATCAGTGGCCTAAGTTAAGCTAGGAAACTTTCGAGAATACGGGCCAGAGATCTTGTTTGAAGTCATTTCCAATGTAATTAATTAATTTTATCAGATATGTCAGATGTTTGATAATTATATTGTTATGAGTGAGAATGTAGCGCATATTTTGCTTTTGGTAAATTCAATTTTCAAGAATTACAGTGAAGACACAGGCTTTGTTTCATATCATTTCAAGTGTTGTCAATGGGATTATGTTATATTTTCTGAAAGTTCCAAGAATAAAAAGAAAAATGCACACCTTTTGTTACTCAAGTTATCCAGTATATATGTATAACGCCATTAGTGAATGAGTAAACTTTACTTTTTAATCTAGGCTGTGTACCATGCAACGGGTTAAATTCTCAGATATAACTACAACTCGTATGTGCAAAGAGCCACTCTTGTTTCTCGTAGTGGTAAATAGGAAATAACTGTGAACATGTGCTTATTTTATGACTTTTTATCACTTTGTAATTGTTCTTTGTTTATGTATTGAACCATTACCATTATACTCTCATTTAATTTGAAAGATTTATATTCCCAGATAGGATATTCTCTTATTTAATAGATTAATTAAGATTATATAACCTGGTTTCTAGTATTGGTTATTGTTGTTATGCGGGAATTGGTCAAACAACCTTATCTAGTAAAACATGTCAAAGTGAGACATGTCAGACATGTCAGATCGTTACTCCGCAGGTTCACAATTTCGAATTTCGAAATGTTCGTTATTCCGAAGGTTCTTAATTACAAATGTTCGTGATTCCGACAATTAAATAGTGTTAATTATTCGGAAGTTTCATTTTCCGGTAATGCCATAGAACCCTGTATCCTTTTTGAAAATTACAAACCTTTCGAATTATGAATTCTATTTTATATTTTGCATTATGACCCTTATTCCATTTTCGAAATTACGAACTTTTGGAATACTAAAGCCTAATTCATTTTGGGAATCAAGAATCTTCGAATATATGAACAGTCGGAGTATTATGCTCCAGCTTAAAAAAAAAATTATCATTTTATTTGTCAAATCAACACAACGGTAAAATCTTTTGACGGGAGCTGAAAAAGTGAATCCAATCACCATGACCATCACTGTTACCCTTAAGCATTCAGCTCCCTCACATACAACACAACAATACTATGATAAAACATGTCAACTTGGACTATAGGGATATTGCACTTTGATAAATTTCATCATAATTATACGAGTGAATTATGAATCCTATTTCATTTTCAGAATTATAAGAATTATGGGGAAAATGTGTTTCGGAATCACGAACCTTCAGAAAAACGAACCTTCAAAATATGAGTATCCCTCTCCCCCCCTCTCTGTTCAGAAGGGGGGGGGGGGCATTGCAGAGCCTGGCGTAACGTAGCCTTTGGACAAGGCCTCGCGCGCTGCTTGTCTGCCGAGCAGGGTCTGAAAATAGACTGCGTTTACAGCAGTGATAGCTGGGCCGAGCGCGTCTTTTTTTTTTGTAACCAAGCCTAGGCAGAAACCCCTTTTTGAAGACTTTGAAACAGACTACAAGTATCGGACTTGTATTTTCTAAACCCTAACCCTAACCCTAACCCTAAGCCTAACCCTAATAAGCAAAAGAAAATTTCGTAATATAATCTTCCGCCGAGATTCGAACTCTTGGTTCCTTCACCAAGAGAGGACTGGATTATTCGATTGCGCCACACAGAGCAGCTGCTCGATGCCCTTGCTCGTTTTATTATATAGCTAAAATTCGTTTTCATGAATATTCATGCCGATTAGTCTTGACGGAATAAACCGTATTAGTATGAAAAAATGCGAAATCTGCCTAGGCTTGGTTACCAAAAAATTACACGCGGGCCGAGCCGCGTCTACGGCGAGGCCTTTGCTAACTTGCGGAGCTCATCATATATTTGCATATGCATGAGGGTCTTACATAATATACATCTGCTAGTGACGATCGTGGCCAATCGTAATTGTTTTAACCGCGATGTTTTACATGGATTCGTTTATCAAATTATGGGGGAATCGTTATTCAAATGTACTAAATAATTAATAATATCTAATTCAATTTTCAATAAAACATGGATTTATTAAAAATAATACGGTATTTAATGACTAGAGTATTCATTATTTTGCTACTTAAGTAGATCTATCGCAAAATTTTGCTCCCTCGTTTTTCATTTTAACCTACGCATAGTGGTTCGCGCGATCAACTGGTCGTGATTGTTATTGCACAACGCGTGAACTTTCATCAAGTCTACTCGTACTGATTAGGCAAAAACGAATGAGCAAAGACAGTCCTTCGTCGTCAATCAGAACAAAAGGAAGTAAATTGCTGAAGGAATCTGATGTTAGTGTATCTCCAAGAAAGAGGCTTGGTTTCAGAACAATTCACAACAATTACGATTAAATTATTACATACCTGATCCTTCATTAAAGAATGAGAGGTGAAATGATAACTTCAATGGACAGTGCAGCGCGAGTAGTCCCTCCCGCCGAACTCTGGGCAGTTTCGGTAGGAGCTAGACGCCGACGGGGATGGTGTGATCGCAGCGACTGTGGCCGTGCGCACGAAGAAGTCCTTGCACAGTGGAATGGCTTGAAAAATTGCAGATTTGCCATAACCGGTTGGAAGATTAACTAATACATCTTCCCCTTTCAATGCTGATCTTATAGCTTTTGATTGTAACTCCTTAAAAGATGAAATTTCAACCTTTCAGCCGCATATTCAAGGCTCTTTGATAGGAGATCTTCTTCGCCGCTCGCCATGTTCGTCGGGCAGAAATATGATCGCTCAAAACTTTATTTATGAATAGATATGTTAATAATGAATATTCATAAAATTCTCTCGAATTGTTTACTCTGATTGGTGCATTGGATTGGAAGGGGTAAGCTACTTAGCATCTAATTATCTACGGATTTGGTAGGGGAAATATAATACAAAACAAAAGAAATAAACTACAACAACCACTCAGGTTAGTAAAGGCCTCGGTGCTGACGCACCTCGGGCCACGGATCACAGTTGTCGCGCGATTAGTCTATGTATTCAGGCGCGTTTAAGGACATAACAGCACCGAGTGCCTTGGCTAAAGGCTAGATGTAACGAGCCTCTGCATACATGTCACACATAGTTTCGTTCATATTCATGACCTTTCGTCTGCAGTGGAGATACGACTGGTAGTGGCATCAACCCTAGAGTCCCACTGAAGCTTGAAAATCATAAAAATTCTACTTATTATTAACCTCCTTCTTTTCCTCTTTGTAATCCTCTGCGATATCAATGAAAATGCCTAGAAAGCGTTTTTTGATTAAAGAAAAGATCTTCCAAGTAAAACGTGTCGCAATCGGTTCAGATAAATTCTTCTTTCAAGCATTACATTTTTGTTCGTTTTTTTATAAAAAAAATAGGGAAGTTAGGCAAGTGATTATTACAAGAATATGAAAAAAAAGTGACCTTATTCCAGAAAACCATTATTGTCAGTGTTCGAATTTCCTTTTTTTTCTATTTTTGTTAGTAGCGTATATCAGAAATATATACCACTTTCCTTCATCTACAGTATAAAAAAAAATCTTTACTCATGATGGATAAATAGAACACGATCCGCAAATCAGTTCAAGAAATTAAATTAAGAGCAATTTCTATACCTTGTTGATTGCCTATAGAAATTATCTTCGGAAGAAACTCACGTGCTTATTTCGCCATCTTCCTTACAAATGTCGCCCTTCGATGCTCGCTTGCTTATTCAGCCATCATTCAATTTGTAGTCGCAAGCGAAAGACGTTAACATAGAAGAGGCTTTTCTGATGTTCGTTCATTTTATAGGTTATTTGCGTTAGGCTGTTGAAATGATCTTTTAAAATTTAATCTAAAATGTTTGCGATCATGTTGATCATGTGCAGTGTTACCATGGTGATCTTTACGTGCTGATTGCTATAAGCCCACATGAATTCTATAGGTTCCGGTGCTTTGTCAACCTCGAAGAATGGTTGTGATACAAAGACTCGCCGTTATATTAAAAGTACGCTGCCTCTCCATATCCCTGTCATTCCTTTATCTGAAACCATTAGTTCGGCCCAGTTTCGCGGCTGCTCAAATAGTGTCGAATGAGTGGAGGCAACTCTTGAATGTATGATTGGTTGGGATTTTTATCCTAAGATGAGTTTAGACTTTTACTAATATTTACACACGCTTTCAACCTGAATCATCCTTCTACTTATCTTTTCAGCTTAAATGATGCATGAATTGAACACTTTTTTTATCTGTTTTTACCGATACGATTGGTTGGTACTGCTATCCACTTTTTCTGACTTTTTCCCATCTGCAACTGTTTCTTACCAGCAGTCGTTTGAGGAAACCCGTCGTCGGTTGTAGGCTCACAAGGTAAATACATTTGAGTTTGTAATCAGAAAATGTGGTCTAATGCACTCGACCAGTTAGATGATCTTCAAGGATCTTTCAGTCGTGTTGAATCTGCAGTGTGCTAGGGTTTGAGAAGTGTCTAAATTATTGATCTCAAACACAATGAATCATATCGTTCATAATAGGGATTTCGATCACTCTGTGGTTGCAATGAATAAGACGTCGAATAATTTATGTCATCCGGGAAAAAGAGAAGATAACGCAGGTACCGATGGTGACATTGAAAATACGACTGTGAACTTGACATACTACCTAATTGTATTACTTCTAGGATTACCAGGCAATGCCATTATCATCCAAGCTTACGCGTGGAGGAAACGGAAGACGAGCACGGATGTCCTCATCATGGCCCAAGCAACAGTCGATTTTGTCGCTTGCGTATTCACCCCTGCATTCATCGTCCGAGGTGGTTTTTCAGATCTGACTTCCATGGGTTTGTGTAAGTTGACATCCGTGTCAGAAGAGGCAACCGCTTTTGCCTCCGTTTTCCTGACGACCATAATCAGCATCGATCGTTACATGGCCGTATGTCGTCCATTACGACGTCGAATAACGATACGTGTGGCAGTCCTGTTGGTGATGATATCTGTAATCGTCGCCATTGCAATCAACGTTCCTTTTACATTTTTTGTTGATGTGCACAAAGCTAGACGCTCTAACAGAAGAAGATGTGTACTTCGGGTATCGAACGAAGTTTCACTGGCTTTTACGATGATGCGACTGGCCTTTTTCACTGTATCGTTTGTGACGTCCACCCTCCTTTACACCTTCATCTACGCTTTCATACGAAAGAGAGCAAAGATTCACGCCGAACTGGTGGACAATAAACTACCTGTAGCTACCATCACAGCTCCAAATAACGACATCGAGAGTTCGCTTGATTCGAACTCGAGAGTAAACCGTGCCTTCGTACTCGATGCAGAAACGAGAATGACTATTTGTCATCATGAAATTACAACCATAAATAACAAGTCGGGAACAACTGAAGCTACATCTCATTTCGAGATAGCAGGTGGTTCGCATAGCACTAACATGTCACTGTCGGCTAGAAGAGAAGTTGCTTGTTCACATCTCATAGCGACTGAACATGCTGAACCGTCACAGGACAACGGCAAACCTCCTAAAAAATCATATCATCCACAAACGTCATCGCCCAAAGTAGCAATTTCACAGCGTCGTGATCGTGTTGCCAAACAACGAACTGTTTTGAGGAGCAAAAAGGAATTCGATTTCGGAAGGAAAACGACACGCATGCTGCTCATCATAACAATTTACTTCTTTTTCACCTGGACTCCAAATATGGTAATGCGAATCATTCCGCGTTCACTAATTTGCAGATACAATTACATTCCTGGAGTTTCCGCCGTATTAAACATTTTGCAATCCCTCAGACTGACAAACCACATCGTCAACTTCTTCGTCTACTATTTGGTCAGCACAACATTCAAGAGAGACACCAGGCAATCGTTCCAAAAATGTAGAGCCAGTTTGTGAAAGTTTCAGGGGTAATTGCAGATGCTTCATAAGTATCAAATCACCAACTGTACAAGACATGTCACGGTAGCATGCCTTGGCTAGAAACAATATTATTACTACAATGTACTGCCTACCATGAAATCTGAGAGATTTCGATTGTTCATATTGTTCTGTTATTTGCTTAACTTAGAATATGTATTTTTGGAATCAAGTGATATTGGCTTGTATTGAGCATTCCCTCACAAATGACTACAATTTCCCCATAAATACATGTGGTAACATAATGATTTACCACAAGTGCCTACTTCAATAAATGCTCTACAAATTACCTATTGAAATTACGCAACAGAGGGCGAGATCCTTTCCAGATGGGAGGGGTAGTGCTCAGCAGAATGTATTTGTGTTTCATGGCAGCCCCGCAGCCTGTCATCACACGGCAGATTTTGTTGACTTTTCCAGATCTTCACACGGAGACGGAGTGTGTGCCGGCTTCAACAATGCTAGATACGCCACTTTATATTGAAGGATATATTTGATCAAATAAACGAAACTACTTAATGGTGACAAATGATATTGACTGAGATCAAACACGTCTGTTACAATGTCTCCGTGGTTTTGCAATTAGCACAAAGTGACGCTATTGGCTAACTAGAAACACTCAATGCCATTCGACAAACATTCCAGGAAAATTACGGTGGGGCCGTTTCGACAGAAAACTTGTTTATTCGTTGTCGACGAAGCAAACGAGATTTGAGAGAAGAAATGATATTGCAGAAATGGAAAAAGAGACCAACAATACAACACGCACGCACGCACACACACAATTCAAAAAGAGAGGACAGCAGGGAACTTTGATAGAGCTACGAACTATTTTTCTCTCATTTTCATTTCTCACGCTATATATATATATATATAGCTACGAACTATATTTCTCTCATTTTCATTTCTCACGCTATATATATATATATAGTGTGATGATTTATGAGACAGGAGACAAGGACGTAGCTGAACTTCAACTTTATTAGATCAAGCTTTCGGCCTTCCCGGCCTTCTTTAGGTTCTGAAGATAATACAAATATATGGCATATACTTCAATATACAAAATATACATTTGCATATTGATACCAGCATATACCTTCATGTCTACAGTATATACCGAGACGCCGTCGAAATGTTTAAGTTGGGTATCTTCGTATATATATATATATATATACATTATATATACATGTTGATATTTCACGTACTGGCATTGACTGCGTGAACACACTTTATATATATATATATATATATATATAAAGTTCATATATGAAGGGGTCTTACAAGCTGAGCCTTTGCAATCTGATAAATTATATAACTGCAAATTGAACGAGAACTTTACAGGTTCAGAAATAGTGATCAGAAAAAGTACTACTACTACTATATATATACAGATCGAGCATACACTCTTAGAAATATTGGGCAAAATTTTACCCAAATTTTACCCAACATGAGGGTCCTTATGAGTCCGACCAACTTTTAGGTAAACTTTACCAATTTCATTCTTATTTTTGACCAATGTTGGGTAAATGCATGTAAAAGTTGAGCAAGATTTAACCAACCTATGCCCAATCTTCATTTACCCAGTGGCATTTACCCAACATTTCTAAGAGTGTACGATCTTTAACACTGGGAGCAACGCCTAAAAATTTTGTTTACAAATTAATATATATCATTAAACAAACATCTCTCTCTCTCTCTCTCCTTCTCGCTCTCTCTCTATCTCGCTCTCTCTCTCTCTCATTTTGTCTCTAATTTCCTCTTAGCTTCCTCTATCCTCAGTAACTCTCTCCTTAATTATGTTTACTTATTCATTTTCATAATGCCATAGCAACCTAGCAACTCTTGATGCATGTTGCAAAATGTCCTCTGCAACGATCATTTGTGCCAAATTATTTACTCGGGCAACTCGAACTCGCTGTAGCCTGTCGCCGTCATTCGTTGCTTAATGTTTCAGTCAAAGTTTGATTGACATCATCCTTTGGTTTGTCGACGGCGATGAATACGATGGCAAAGTAGTGATTCATTTATATTTCAGATTCAAGGAGACCAGAGGTTTGGTAGATCTGCGACCGGTGATTACTCAAGGTATGCAGGATTGATTAAAAATCAGAACTGAATTTAAAAATATAAAAAATAATAATAATAATGTGACATGGAATCGACTATGGGAACAGGACTGCAGACTCTGAACAACACGGCGAATGCTTTACTTTCATCGGAAGATTATGAGACTATGGAATATGACAGTGCAGTTGTTAACCTAACATATTACATAATGGTGTTACTTTTAGGATTACCAGGCAATGCCATCATCATCCAAGCTTACGCTTGGAAGAAACGAAAGATGAGCACGGATGTTCTTATCATGGCCCAAGCGATATTCGACTTCGTCGCTTGCGCATTCTCACCTGCGTTCATCATCCGCAATGCATTTCCCAAGTTGATTAGCGAGATTTTGTGTCAGGTGGCATCTCTCGCAGAAAATACACTGGCTTTCGCCTCACTTTTCCTGACTACTTCAATCAGCATCGATCGCTATATGGCTGTATGCCGTCCGTTTCGACGTAGAATGACGGTACGTATGTCCATTTTGATTGCGATACTGTGTACAGTTGTTTCTGCTGCGATTAACATTCCTGCTGCTGTTTTTACTGAAATTCATGATCTTTTTAGTATCGGAAGAAAACTGTGCATCACTTCGAGATTTTACGTCTTTAGTTCAACGATGACGAATTTGGTGTTTTTCATTGTATCGCTGCTGACGAATACTTTCCTTTACGTCCTCATCTACGCTTCTCTACGAAAGAGAGCAAAGATTCACGCCGACCTTATAGGCAATGTAGCTACCATCAGTTCAAATAACGACAACGGTGGTTTGTTCAATTCCCTCTCAAGGGTAAATCATGCACCTGATGCAACACAGAGAGGTGAAACTTCTCATCATTCATTCGATGTTGCGAGTGTCGAGAACAAGTTTGAAACTAACCAGCTCTCAATTCGTTTAGATACAGCAGGGTGTTCAACTAACAAGAACGTGCCACCTTTGCCTAGAAGTAAAGTTTCCGGTTCGCATCTCATATTTTCAGGGACTGAAACTCGACAGGAAAATGAAAATCCTCTCTCATTACACCCAACTCAAATGAAACCTCTGTATTCCCAAGCGTCATCGTCTAAAACAAAATCTTCCGAACGACATGGTACAAACAGGCTGCACAAATTAAAGAAGAAAAGGGAATTTGATTTCGGAAGGAAAACAACGCGTATGCTCCTTATTATAACCATATTTTTTTTCGTCACTTGGGCTCCGAGGATTATTATGCCTATCGCGCCACGCCCGATTATTTCAAGTTCGGGATATTTAGCGGTAATCCAGATTCTGTTCGCTGTTAGACTCACAAACCACATCGTCAACTTCTTCGTCTATTATTTGGTCAGCAACAGTTTCAGAAGGGATGTTAAGGAGTCTTTCAGAAGGTGCAGGTGCAGCAAATAATTAACAGTAATAATAATAATGATAATAATGATAATAATAACAATAATAATGAATAATAATAATGAATAATAATAAAAGACGATTTGTACTACAGAATCGAAGAATAGAATTGAACAGACTAAAGCTTTTCGTCTTGCAGTCATCTGAATAATGATAATAAGAATAATAATAATAATAATAATAATAATAATGATAATAATCAAGATAATAATTAGACTCTTTTCTAATTCGCCTAATACTGTTATTCTAGGCGCCATTTACGGTTGTCCTTGCAGCTACGAGGCAAAGCATTGTCCTTTTACCAAATACAGAGCAAAGAGAACTGCATCAATACTGTAATTGTACATAATAAATAATATAGAAGAACACATTTTATCATTAATTACACCTGTCATGACAAAGAAATAACTTGATCATGTTAAAAGGCATGTGGCGCACATGTATATTATCTTATAATTCTAATCATTTCAACTTTAAACGATTCCTATTGGATTCTAATTCTAAGATATTGTTTTCTAATTCTAAGATATTGCTTTAAGTTTTGCTATGTGAATGATGCCTCTTTGTAGTTTGTAAAAGGCAACTATGTTAACCTTGTGTGTATATATTTAAATTTAAAATGATTCTTCAAGAACAATGTATAGTGAACTTCAAATGGATTATACAGAAAAATAAATATTACATGCCACTTAAAAATTAAGGAAAAGGACAAGAGGAAAGGCTGAGATATAGGTAAGGCGAAAGAGAGATGGAGAGACAGAGAGAGAGAGAGAGATGGAGAGAGGGGGGGGGGAAGAAATCAAGGTAACGGTAAATTGTAAAGTAAACCTGTAAATTTGTTGTTGCGATGTGTAAGTAAATCTGTAAAGTTATAACTATTTAATTTGCTTATATAGCTTTTATAAAATTGCAGTAGAAATGGGCGTAGTATCAGTTATGCATAGTCATGTATAAAGAAAACCAAAGAAATGACATTATGTATATAATACACACAATTTCTTTTAAATATCGTGACAACAGATTGCACTGGAAATTAATTGTATAGTATGGTTCTTGGACGATATTTATTTTTGAAATGTGCTCCATTCGTCTTGAATAAGTGGCTGTACTTTACACTATCAATAAATCAAACCTATTTTTGAACATGTCATTTTTACCTAAAACTCACCAAATAATAACCAAGAATACATGTACTGACTATCCTCAAAGTCAAACGTGGGGTGGGGGGCTGGGTGTTTGTATTATTGCAATCTCTCATGTTATGAAATATTATGTTGAATTATTAAAATACCAATAATACTCATAAAGCTTCAGATTTCCGTACGAACTATATTCTTTATATGCTTTAAATAATCCTAATATACTGCAATCAGGGTCTGGAAATCATTACGAACCAAATTTCAAAATATCGTCATTCTCATCTTTTAAGCGCTTATATGAGAATATGTACAGGCCTGAATATGTACTTTAAATCACATTAGAATAATGCCAAGATCCACTGTGATTTCCATTTTCTTGATTGATGGTATTGTATTCTGTAGTTATGTCTTTTCCATCTTCTTCCTCGCTTCCACTTTTCCCGTATTTCGTTCTCTTCTTTTTTTTTCAAATTAAATATCTTGATCTTCTCTTTGTTCTATCTCTGCTTTCTTCTACTTCCTCCTCCCCATCTCTCTTTCCCCCTCTCTCTCTCTCCCTCCCCCTCTCTCTCTCCCTCTCCTTCTCTCTCTCTCTATCTCTCTATCCCTCCCCCTCTCTCTCTCCCTCCCCCTCTCTCTCTCCACTTTCCAACCTTGTCTCACTTCTCACATCATCTTTCTCTTTACCTTTGTGTATGTCCATTGATTTTTTTTTTATAGAAATTTCAATATGCTACTGTAGTTTTGAAGCTCTTTTATAAATTACATTTATATTTCTTATTTTAGAAATTTCAATATGCTACAGTAGTTTTGAAGCTCTTGTATAAATTACATTTATATTTCACATTTTGTATTTTATTGTTGTATATCCTTTAATCAGGACCATGATGTAAAACAGCTTTCACTGATCATGTGTTATCCTGAATAGATGTGTTTCAATAAATAAATAAATATCTATTTGATATGATAGTGTTTTATTGCATACCATCATTATCATTATCAATGCATAGCTCTCACGGTGGCATTGAACGTAATTATATGGAATGACTTTACTATCAACTATTAGGATTATTACAAAGGCTCAAAGTAGTTGACATAAATATAAAGGATATCAATTGTATGTTCTGAAAAGAAAGAACTACACACGAAACAATGTGTTAAGAAGTCTTTACATTCATACATATATATCATTTTCTCTTTCCCGGTGAATTTGAGATGTATTTTTATTCTTCTGATCTATAATATGAGCCCTAATATATTCATGTTTGCGTGTTATCGCCCGTGACAGTCACTTCGTTAATCAAATTATTACCTCTCGTGATATCCAAGAGAGATTTCGTTCAAAGCATATTTACTCACTGCTAGCAAAGCAGCGGCACAACAACAATAATGTCAATCCATTTTTCATACAAAAAACACTAGGCTTTTTAAAACTGCGATCATATATATATATATACACACATATAATTGTGAGAAATGAAAATGAGAGAATAACAGTTGTGAAGCTTAAATAAAAGTTCCCCAGAGCTGTACACATTGATACTTCCTTACATAACACACAGTCATGATAGTTATATTGTTTGGGCTGACTGTGGGATTACCATACTCAATCCAGTTCTTTTCTTACAAAAGCTGGCACTTCGTATTTGTACAGGATCGTCCTACTTTTCTCATTTCGATCCCTATTTTCAAAAAAACATTGAATGTCATTGACTTAGAAATTAAAAAAAAAAATTATCTTTAATAATAATAATAATAATAATATATAACATTTATATTGCGCTTAATACAATGTTTCTAAGCACCGAAGTACTTTATAATGAAAATACCTAACTCCCTTCCTCATTTTAAAAACTATTCAATCTAAACATGACAGTTCACACAGAGCCCACCCATTTTTCAGACAATTTTCATTTTACGAACCCAAAATTATTCACAGATGAATAAATCAATAAGACACCATGGCCCTGATTTGTGGAATAATCTACCCATAGCTGTATAAAATGTGCTTCTCAATTGATTCTTTTAAAGCGACTATGAAGCACAATCTAATATCTTTATTTCAAATCCACCCCACTAATAGTCTACATATGAAATTTATATTATTTATTTATCATTAATTTTATCCATACAACAACTCATTAGTATATTTTTTACTCGACCGCTAATCATGCTAATGAACATCCAGTGCACTCCTACTTGCACTACACCCTACTGATCTCCCTTTTCTCCTTCAAATTTGTTGGTTCTATGTCGCCATTTTTTAAAAAAACTGAGATTCTGTCATCAAGCAGCTCGATAATGATGACGGTCTCCTGCGTTCACGAGTTCTGTTTATCAGGTTTATTGTAAATGTTAATATTTTCTTTGCGTTTAGAAGTAAGTTATTAAAGTCTGAAAAACTGTTTATATAATACTTTTCTGTAATATTAGATTAGTTTGTATCTCGTTATTGAACCTAGAAATAAAATGCATTATATTCAGTCACATTACATATATTATTACACTATGCACACCACGCAACCCACACCCCCCACACACACACAAACCCACACACCCACTCGCTTTTCACACACTCTCCCTCTACCTCCTCCATCCGCCCTCATCAGTCTCCTCCAACATTGAGCCTATGTCTTTTCTTTCTGTTTTCTGTGTTTTTTTAATTGCTTTATGGAACACTGGTGACGAGTCGCTATATCAACGGCAAACACAGATATCCATCCACACATTCATCACATTACCAACTAATAGCCTTGAATGCCTTGACCATTATTAATGAATAAGCTCCATTTAAATCACTATTGTAAAGGTGTATTGTATGAAAATGTTAAGTTATTGGTGATATAACTTGAATAATCTTATACCATTTTATCTATATACTTGAATTTGTTTTGATAAATGTATGTCATAGCAAGTATAATTATGTTTATGAACTATATTGATGTATATCCGTGATGTGTAATTTAAGTAAATATTTTTGTTTGGTTTTTGTTTGGCAAACATAATTGGCGAATGAGTTGAAAATAAGGAGAGAGAGAGAGAGAGAGAGAGAGGGAGAGAGAGAGATAAAGGGAGAGGGAAAGAGAAGGTGGGTGTGCGTGTGGGGGTGTGTGGGGTGTGTGTGTGTGTGTTCGTGCGCGAATCTCAAATTGATTTGGTGAGTCGACTGTGACGTATTCACGGTAAACTCTCCCATTTGTTTGTATAAAGTTCGGTTTTCTCCTGATCGTAGTTTCCTCCTGGGCAGCTGGGTAGTACTACTAAGTGAAGCATTTTTGAAAAATTGACATTCTATTCATTTTGTCTGTTGGGGCAAAGGGGAGAGTTGCCCGCCGTTACATCACAGTGAGATAACTGATACCCTTAAAATCGCCTTTTGTATAGTTATTACAACTTTCATAACTTTCTTCTTACTTGTCCGACCATCACCAATATGATTCCCTGATTTTTCTGCTTTCTTTAAGAACAACTTGCCATTAAAGGGATACTCAACCGCAGATTGTGGACGTTTTTATGCCGCGAGAGGGCACCGTGCGAGATTCGGTCGGCTTCGTGCAATCCGAAATGTAATCCCAGCAGTCCGACGGCCGCGTTCGACGCACAAACTTTGTGTACGAGTGAACGGGGCTTCCGCAATCCGACTTTCCCCACGGCCGCCTGGTGGCGTATCCCTTTAACGTTGTATTTCCATTTAATAGTACATCCTACTATGAACGTGTATATCAAGTGTAAAATAAATACAATTATAGATGGAAAGATAACATCTCTTCATCTCTCCAACGGCTATTTTGTCTATTGTTAACGTTTGTGTTATATTATATATCCAGCAGGACAATTAATATATAACAAGAGAAGGGAAGCTGTAGGGTATACCTTTAATTAAATATATCGTTATCGTTATCGATGAGGTCTTTAAAGGGATACGCCACCAGGCGGCCGTGTGGAAAGTCAGGATTGCGTAAGCCCATTCACTCGTACACAAAGAATGTGCGTCGAACGCGTCCGTTGGACTACTTGGATTACTTTTCGGACTGCACGAAGCCGACCGAATCTCGCACGAGAGCTCGAGCTCAAGCGGAGCGTGCATGTTGCGCGGCGAACAGCCTGTTCGAAGTTTGCTCCCGCGGGGCAACGGCATGATCAGGTAACGATCACGCGTGTCCTCTCGCGGCATAAAAACCTCCACGATCTGCGGTTGAGTATCCCTTTAATACCAGCCTTTTCTCTCTCCTTCATCTCACATTTACAACTTTTTACTTTGGCGGCTCAGGTATAACCAGGGTAATAATGTCTAAGCGCTATGAGTGACGGATATGAGCGCTATATAAGTGGCCATTATTATTATTATTATTACATTGACTTCCATCCCGGCTTGTCCTCTAAATCCTTCTGCTTGCTTTTTATGTAACTTCTATCCTCTATTCTATACCACTCACTGTCGTGGTGGAGTGTCTGTGTACCTTAATACCTTTTGATCTTTTTCATCGTCTAGTCTACTGCCTCTAAGGATGTTACGGCACGTCTGTGACACTCCTAAACGTCTACATGCCCCCTAGCTTTCTGAACATTTGACAGATATCTGTGCACGTGCGCCGCACACTCGTATCCTGGAAAATGACGACCAATCAGCCGTGACCAGAGTTAGCAGACAATTAAAAATCTTATGGTGTCTTTAAGGCAACAAAATTAAAACGAAAAAATGCAAAACTCTGTAGACAAAAGGAAAAAAATGGTGAGCAATATAAGCCACGGCCTCGAAGAGGAAAGCTGGCGAACAATTTGTGAGGAAGGGTATGGTATCTTCGAAATAACAAAGTGAAAAGGAAAAAATAGAAAAACCGGAATTAGGAGTAAGGGAAAGAGCATTCTTCACAATACAGCAAAGGAGCTGAGGCACCATTTCAGCAGCATTTGATGGGCAATATACTAAGCGTGGCTAGACTTTAGATAATTGCTAGACAGATGCATTTAAGACACCCCACTCCCAAGCCGAGAGCAAGCCTCTTGTGAAAAAAAGAAAGATTTCTCGTATAAGATTTCTCGTATACTTTGCTATTATACTTGACATCAATTGCGCATTGAACAGCCTTCTTCTTTAGGTTAATATTTATTTATTTATATATATATATTTTTATTTTTTTTTTAATTTATAATTTCAGCTAGTTAGTTAGTTTTATTTTAACCGGGTGGCCCCATAAGAGTATAGTCATCAGAATGAATATCACATGGAAGATGGATTTTCTTCTTTTGTCACAGTGATTGTTCTTTTTATCAATTGCTGTCAACTCCCAGAGAGTTTAATTCTGTACTGTCAAGCATTAAGGTAGCATTATCATGTTTGAATCTAGTTTTCTTGATATTGTCTCCACTATATGCAGGATTTTCAAAGATTTATAGTACCAATTAGGAAGCACCACCGGAAGAACAGTATGAAGTGAAGCCTGAAAGAAAGAGGAAAGTTCGTTCCTTACTGGACAGATTTGTCAGTTGCAAGCCCAATGAGCCCTGCCAAGGACTATTAGTCTGACATTTATGTAATACCCTCTCAGAGTTTAGTGGAGTAGTTGACAGAGTGGAATCTTTATTCATGTATTAGACTATTTTACGTTCATACTTTTGTTTGAAATGACACCGACAAAGGTTTAAATCAATTATTTTTTTTCTATGGACAAAAAATCATGCAGCCTATTATCTTATTTACGTGAATTGACATGAATTCAGATTATAAAAGGCTTGATGTGAACGGCCCTCGGGGGCAGGAAATGAGATATCGCCACATCTAAATCTTGTAATAATGTTGTAATCTACCTGTGTGCCTTTATTACAAAATAGATGTAATCTGCAGCTAATTTTTTTTTATAAATAGCCCCTTGTCTTATAAAAATGATCCCCTAAAATATCTTTCTGAAGTATTTCAGCCCTGAAGCATTCGAATGTGAAATACTGATGTCATATTACTTAAAATTCACTTTTCACATTAGATTTTGTTTTCTGTATATAGAAAAGGTGCCCCTATATGTTGATAATTTCTTCAAGATGGCCCCCACAGCTTTCGAGGGCAGAATCTGAGATGTCTCCACATCTAAATCTTGTAATAATGTTGTAATCTACCTGTGTGCCTTTATTACAAAATAGATGTAATCTGCAGCTAATTTTTTTTTATAAATAGCCCCTTGTCTTATAAAAATGATCCCCTAAAATATCTTTCTGAAGTATTTCAGCCCTGAAGCATTCGAATGTGAAATACTGATGTCATATTACTTAAAATTCACTTTTCACATTAGATTTTGTTTTCTGTATATAGAAAAGGTGCCCCTATATGTTGATAATTTCTTCAAGATGGCCCCCACAGCTTTCGAGGGCAGAATCTGAGATGTCTCCACATCTAAATATTGTAATAATGTTTTAATCTACATGTGTGCCCAATGCGAGGCTTTTTACTACAAAATAGATGTAATCTGGGGGCTATTTTCGATTGTTTAAAATAGCCCCCTTTTATCAAATTGAGCCCCTAAATTATGTTTTCATTCCTGAAACATTTGACTAAGAAGGACTGATGTCATAATAAAATTTAATTTCCACATTAGAGGTATATAGAAAAAGTGCCCCTATGGTGACCATCTTTTAGAAATGGCCTCCACGGTCACCAAGTGCAGAATCTGAGATGTCTCCACATTTGAATTTGTTTATAGTGTATCTACATTTGTGCTAAATTTGGTTCCATTATCCCAAAGTGCACATTTCGGGTATATTTTGTCGCTATGCCGCCCCACTATTTGGTTTCTTATAAGTTCTCGAAATCACCTCTAAGTTCCCCTTTTCTTTTTACGTAAATATATTGCAAGTCTACTCGCGATAAGTCCCTTCAAATCTGATACATGTTGTCTGATAACCGCCTTTTTACATTCTTGTGTCATCCCCCTTATCACATCTGGTAAGCTACTCGCCCTTAATTTCAAAGTCTCCAAAATAGCCATAAGTCTCCAAAATAGCCATAACTCCAAAGAATCAGAGAAGCTTTATATAATAGATTCCATTGTTATTTACTATACAGTGTGAGGCAGTGGAACAGGAGGCAAAAGCTAGGGGCACATACAATCTTTCATAAGAAGAAGCAGTTCCCCTAACTTTTTTTCTTTCCATGAGCTATTTCGTTCGCTACGTTCGCTTGCACTTAATATAGCCTATATTGAGTGAGTGCACAGCTAACGCGTAATCGCGACAAATGTTCAGAAAGCTAGGGGGCATGTAGACGTTTAGGAGTGTCACACACGTCGCCTCTTGTCAATCTGAGTCGCAAGGGACGTCATAATAAGCCACATCGTAATTACAATTTGCGCATGTGCAGATGGAGGTCATTTGTACCAAGTAAAATATGCCAGTTTGTAATTAGTTCATGGTACAAATGGCCTTGAAATGACCTCAATCGGTAGGCGCACGTGCATTTTTTTTTGGTGGACGCGCTATTTGTTCAGCATGTACAATCCATAGACAAATCATAGCGGCGCGCGCATCACGGTGACAGCGTATAAAGGTCAATTGTACTCGGTATAAATGACGTTTATCTGCACATGCGCAAACCGTAATTACGACTGGCCTATCGACCTTTATTCGCTTTCATAGATTGCGCACTGTTAAACAAGTTGCGCGTCCACCAAGACAGATGCGTGTGCGCGTGTACTATGTGCTAATTACGAACCATAGTTACGAGCTGGCTTATTATCCTTTCATCATGCAGGGAAAGCGTGATTGGTAACTGGGCCCTTTTGCATTAAAAAGTTGCTTATAAATGCAAGTCAAAAAATTAAACGCAACTTGATTTTCAACCAATCAGGATCGCGTATTTGGGACTTGCGTTTAATTCTTTGAGTTGCGATCTAACACAACTTTTTATGCAAGAGGGCCCAGGTCAGGAAATTCTGCTGATTTGGATGATCAATATATATATATTTTTTTTGAGGCCCCCCTTTTCTCATTTACTACTTTTATTATGTTTAATTTGATTGTATGATTATATAATGTACATCTGATTTTACTCTCAGGGCCCCATGGGAGACCAACATGTTGAATGGGCTACTCTGTTAATAAATAAAAAAATTAATAAATAATGATCACCTCATTAATGGCGGGTCCGGGAAAGGAAGGTTGCAAGAGGCGGACGACCCCGTTATTTGGCCACCACTCCTAAGCACATATGTATATGGTCAGGGGTCCTAAAGCTGCGCAGGTCCTAAAGCTACGCACCCCGCAAATATGCGCAATGCGACGCGTGATGTGACTTTGCAACGAGATTATCATTTACGTTTGCCAAAAAGAATGAGTAAATTTCCTTTATTTTTGTGACATTTTCACTATTTGAAAATCGGGGAGAAATTCACATCAGTCAGCTTCAAAATCAAGATTTGCATTCATTTAGGCTTTAGGACCATTTCATATCGACATCGACTTGAAAACTAATGTTATTGGTAATTGTCCGTCGTAATTTTCTCAGGGATATAATTTAAGAGTATGAAGAACCAAGATATAAAAAAGAAATTTGCATATATCATTGACAAAGTGACTTTTTAGCAGCTGTAAACAAATTGCGTAGCTTTAGGTCATCCCCATCCCCCCCCCCCCATCATACAGGGTGGGTCAATAAAAAGGAAGCCCATATTCATGCCCCAATAGCTTAAATAGCAAGTGAAATCCCTGAAATATATTACATTGGTAAGAAAGATTATAATGTTCATAATGTCTTCTTTAATATGATGTTCACATGTTCATGATGATGATGAATGACTGACCACTGGCATGCATGATGTTCAGGAGTTATTTTTTGTTTGAGTGCATTCATTTGGAATGGAGACCATTCAACCAACCTTTGGTTGACAATCCATTTCATTCAAAAAATTTGGGCAGAGGCAAATTTGACTTGAATCAGATTCAGATTTATCTTTATTGGTCTATATGATGCAACACATAGAAATTTAGTTTCCATTGGCTTGTTACACACTATACAATACATGTTACAATACAATAAGCAGGAATCAGAAAAAATGCTACTGTTCAGGTGTCCATTGTCAGATTTTATTGATCAAGGTGTCAAAAAAAACAATTATAAGCTACAATGCGAGTATGTCTGCTTAAATCTATAGGTAGGCTACTGATTTCAACGATAGTGTTAAATTTAGTTTTATTTTTTATTGACTCACACTGTATATTTGACGTACTATACCAAATTTTAAAAATCCTGTATCCACCACCGCCTATTTAGTCCATTTACGAAATCACAAAGACCATGAAGACGGCCGCAGAAGACGGCTAAATACCCAGTTTCGTCTCGAAAGTATTGTACATCACCTTCCTGTTCGTGTGGTTTTAAATTCATGAAAAATCGACATAACTTGGAAGAAAAAATTCATCAAAGGCTGATTATTAGCTATTGCTCGCTCTTTGTTTGTCGTAATGGTATTATAAGTATAGGTAAAAGTATGTATTCATTGCTTTCTACTGGTGATACAAACAAGCCATTATCGATATTGTGTCTCGCCCACTTGCAATAACTAGAAATATCGCGATCTCTGTTGCCATGCAAACAGGTCCCCCAAGTGCATAAATCTGCATGAGTTATGCTTGCATATCTCTACATTATGAATGTTTGGAAAGTGACGGTTACAAAGTTATTTGTCATAACAGAGTCTTGCAGGTAAACTTTAACGTTTGACCTGAAATACCTTTGACCTTATCATGTGACCTCCAACGGCACCATAACATGCAGGTCCCCTTAGTGCATCTACAACCCAAGTTTGGTTGAAAAGTGAGTGATGGTTGGAAAATGATCTGTCATAAGAGAGTCTTGCAGGTAAACGTTAACGTTTGACCTCAAATGACCTTTTACCTTATCATGTGACCTCCAACGGGACCATAACATGCAGGTCCCCTTAGTGCATCTGCAACCCAAGTTTGGTTGAAAAGTGAGTGACGGTTGCAAATTGTGACGGACGACGGACGGACGGATGACGGGTGGGCGCCATTTGGATCCCTTAGTCTCGCCTTCACCTCCGGTGGGCGAGACAAAATTGTGCAATTATGATTTGATACAATATGAACAATAATGATAGGGTACAATATAAATATTTACATTATATGGGTAGGAATTAATGTACGTAGACAAAATCAGTTGAGTAACTTAATTAAATTTTCAATTTCAGATTCAATAATTCCCAATAACTTCTAAAAATGTAACAAAGTGTTACATTTCGCAACAGCAGATAATAATTATAACATTGTAAAAAGACAACGAAACAAATCGTTTACATATATGTGGGGATGGTCGGTCGTGTATCGGAAATTACATGGGCGTGTCCGTTCCTTATACATGTTTTCATGTTATCAATTGATTAATTTATTAATATCAACAATAATAATGATGGTCATATCTAACCAGTACTAATAATACTCTTCATGAGGGCCCTGCAATTAGTATTACCCAAGTACTTTCTGGTACCCATTTACACCTGGGTAAAGGAACAAATGTGGGCAAAACATCTTGTCAAAGAAAGTAAGCACCGAGCAAGGATCGAATCCAGGACCTCTCGTTTGAGAGCTGAGAGCCTTCACCAATATACCATGGTGCTCCTATTTTAAATATTAATCAACCAAGAATCTTAAGATAATAGAGACGCAGCGCCTTAAAAGGTCCGTTGGGAGCTTAAGCAATGGTTTCCGAACGCCCATTTCAGGTTCCCTAGATCTGACCATGAATCATGAAATAGTAGATCACATATCTTTATAAACTATTCCCTGCCTCGGCATCTTTTAAACGACTCCTTAACATCTCTCCGGAAACTGTTGCTGACCAAATAATATACGAAGAAGTTGACGATGTGATTGGTCAGTCTAAGAGCGAGCAGAATGTTGATTATCTTGTAAAATCCCTTAATGCGCCTTGCTGCAGAATATTTTGAAAGTGGAATGATGGGGATAATAATCTTTGGCGTCCATGTCACGAAGAAGAATATTGTTATAATTAGGAGCATACGTGTCGTTTTCCTTCCGTAGTCGTATTCCCGCTTCTTCTTCCAAGCCTTTGGTCGATCCGTATCAAGACGCTTGAAAAGCGGTCTCTTGAGTGTTGGTCGTATTGCGAGAGGATTCCCGTGCAGAGGCGGTTTAATCATGGTCGATATGATATTCGAACCGGCAACCTTACTTCTAGGTGACGATGGAACGTTTTTGTTTATTGAAAATCCTGCGGTCACCACTTGCGATGAATCTTGAACTCTTACAAACTTGTTCAAAACAGCTGTAACGCCACTTACATCTTCCCTCTCTGCATCAGGCTTAAATGCTTGATTTGCTGTCGAGCTGGAGTTAAGCGTACCACTGCTGTCGTTGTTTGTATTAATAGTAGCTACAGGAAGTGCACTGCCCACTAGGTCGGCGTGAATCTTTGCTCTTTTTCGTAGGTGTGTATATATGAAAGCGTATAACAGAGCTGTCGTCATAAATGATACGACGAACAACATTAAATACGTAAAAGCGATACCCACTAGGTAAAATTTTTTAATTTTCGAAATGCCGCAAAGCTTTCTTTTCAAGCTATTTGAAAATCGAACTTCAGATATGACGGCAAGTGGGATGTTGAACGCGATGGTGATGACTACAAACAGTATTATCAATAAAATGGACTTACTTATCGTCATTCGACGTCGTAATGGATGACACACGGCCATGTAGCGATCGATGCTGATTGCGGCGGTCAGGAAGAGGGATACAAATGCAGGCACATCTTGTGCAAGGGTTGACATCCGACACAAGCCTATCGTGATTAGTTCTGGGAAACCGTTTCTGACGATGAAGGCAGGCGTGAATAAGCATGCGAAAAAGTCGACTGTCGCTTGGGCCATGATGAGGATATCCGTGCTTGTCTTCCGCTTCTTCCACGCATAAGCTTGCAAGATAATGGCATTGCCCGGTAATCCGAGAAGTAGCACCATTATGTAGTAGGTTAAATTAACAATGATATCGTTGTTCATGGTGTCGTCCTCTGTCTCCATGGTATCGTCATCGTCGAAACTTTCAAGATGACACAGATCATTCGATGTCTTGTTCATCATCATCATCGTCATCATCAAACGACTGAAACACCTTTTCTTATCCATGTGATCTATCTAATTTGACCTTCAACCATTCGGCACATGTGTTGAGATCTGTTTAAACCTCGATAAAGCTTCCAAATGAATCTGAAATGCCAAGGAGTAGTCCCTTTATGCAGTTTACTACAAACTTCGTATTTGGTTTTGATGAACAGAACGTATCAGATGACTTGAGAGGAAAATGAAAGCGATTAGACACGGATGACCATGAATCCTCTAGATGGATGATAGAATGACAGGGTATACCGAGAAGAATGGCGCTTTATATCAGAGTGAGTCGTCTAGGTAATTAACACAGCAAATATAAAACTCACGGTTGGCATGGCACGACGCCGGAAACTTCGATTTATCAAAATTGACACTGATTGGTAGGATGGTATAAAAGGCTACAAACTACATTAAATGAACCGAATTGATGAAGAGGGAGATATAAATTGAGAGATAGAGAGAGAGAAAGAGAGAGGTGTGGCGAGAGATTAGTAATTAATCACAAAGCAACTTTTCGTTGTATTTGTTTTTCTCTCCTTCCCTTTCTCTCTGCTTGTCTTTCTCAAATACTCTACATGTCTGCCTCTTCTGTCTATCTCTTAGTCTATCTTTTCTATGAAAATGCTTGCTCTCTCTCTCTCCTTCTATATCTCCCTTATTTCATCTCCCCTCTATTCTTTATTTATTTTGTATGCAGCTACATGTATCCATAGATCCACTGTGATATGTTCATGCATAAAAAATTATATTTTCTGTCCGTGTTTGAAAAAGTAATTTATTCATGGTCAGACGAATTGTAAGAATTTGTAAGATCATCTCTTAGCAGACTATTGACAATCTAATAAAGGAATAGAACCGACTGACTTACGTCTGGCATCTCATCATTGATTTTGCCCGTGTGCTTCAGGGGGGAAGGGGCTGTAATCCTCAATTATTGTAACCCTAGTCATCTGTTCTCCTAAATTAAATGTAAGCAGATTGAAAATGTTTTAAAAGAATAATTGCATGTACCGACATATTGTTTTAATTTTGCTTAATTAGTTACATATGTGGTGAATTATGACATCATCACGCGCCGGTGGCTAAAACAACAGATACGCGCAAATGAATGTCGTCACGATGTAGTACGCGCTTTTCGTAGGTGATGTCATACGCCGTAAATAGTAGCCGTGAATAGTAGTACTATTTTCGGATCGTGACGTCAGATGTTACCCACCATGGCAATTTTGTCATTTGCATGAGGCTAGTGAGAACTGTAATTTGTTACATGACGCGCATTGGACAAATCAATTGCGCAGATATTTTTCATGACGGATATAATTCAGATTATACATAATCAAATAGTAATATGAAATTAGTAACCCGAGTATTCTAGCTCCTACTAAGGAGGTAGTTTTTTTTTTTTGATCCCCAGACGAGGAATTTATTATTCAAAAATAACTCAATACATATTACACAGTTTACATAAAGGAAGAACTCATAAAATATATACGATTATACAGTCTTCAAATTGATTCGAATATCGTAAGCTTAATTTTCTTCAGCATTTCTTAATCGTTCAAACTTTTCCTCTGAGAGCTTAAGTTGTTTTTCTTTATAAGATATTTCACATTTTCCATGAGATCTCTTTTAAATTCAAGAAACATTACAACTGAATTAAACTGTTTAGATTTCAAATAACTTAAAACATACACCCTATAAATTGTATATTGAGCAAACAATAGGATAATGTTAAGAAGAATCATATTTTCATTATCAATGTCATATCCAGTAAATAATAATTTTTCATTAATATCAATGTATAAATCATAAACAGTATTGATTAAATATTTTACTTTAAGCCAGAATACATTAACTTCAGGACAATATAATAGAACGTATATAGAAAGTATTTTCATCTCTTTTGCAGTATTTGCACGTAATATCAGATGTAATTTTCCAAATATATAAATTGTCTTTAAACGGTAAGATCTTATGAATTAGTTTAAAGTTATATTGTTTTATTTTTTTATTTATCAATTTTCCGAACTGAATTTCAGTAATGAAATCCAATTAAAATTTGATGCTAATTGAAGTTAGTGCTGCCAAAAGTACCATACATTTGGTTCAGAAGATTTCAAATCAACCAACAAAGAATAAAATTGTTTTGTTTTAGTATTCAAAATATTGATATAATCACCTGTTTTTATTTGAAACAATTGAGGATTATAGTTAATGTTTACTTCAGATCTATTCAAATTATCAAACCAAACACATGGAAAGGCTTTTTTAATCCTAGAATATTGGAATTTGACCAGCAAAGAATTGGTCATTAATGTCTGGTCAATTTGTAAATAATCTTTCCATGTTCCATTTTTAATTATGTCTTTTACTCTATCTATACCTTTTTCATGCCACGTATCAAAATACAGTAATTTACCATTGAACTTAATATTCGTGTTATTCCATATAATTTCGTTTTGGATATCGTAAGAATGTAGAAAATCAACAAAACGCATTTCGGCCCAAGTTGAAAGTAAATTACAATAAAACAGAGGGAATTTGTGTTTTTTACACAATGAAAGTATATCGCTCACTGAACAATTAAATTGTAAACATAACGGTAATCCTCCCAATTTATTTATCCAGAAGAAGCTAAAATATTTCCATGGTTTCTTTGTGCTATTATCTAACAATTTCGGCAACCAGGAAAGTATCAGTGACTTGAATCTAGCATTTAAATCTAACATTCCTAGACCACCTTCATACATAGAAAGATTAACAACTTTCCGTTTTACCTTTTCTCTTTTTGAATTCCATAAGAAGGAATAGATCAATTTGTTTAATTCTTTTTCATATTCACGAGGAAGAATATAACATGAACCTAAATAAATCAGTTGTGATATAAGTAACATTTTTATAACTACTATCTTTCCAATATATGTCAAATTTCTCATTTTCCACAAGCTAATTATATGTTTTATTTTGTTAATTTTAACTAACCAGTTGAGATCATTGAACTCATTAATATTTTTACATAATACGACACCAAGATACTTTATAGGTTCATCTGACCATGATAACTTATCAACACATTTTGTTGTATTAATATCAATATTCAAAGGCATAATTTGTGTTTTTCCAAAATTTAATTCTAGTCCAGCAGTGTTTCCAAACAAAACTATTTCATTCATAGCAAGATCACCTGAATAAACAGAATCAACGAATAACGTCGTATCATCAGCTAGCTGGGAAATTTTCAAATTATATTCATAAGGTAATTCTTTCTTTGGCACACGTATACCACTTATGTTTACATTGGATCTTATCCGTGTTGCCATGACTTCTACAACTAAAACAAACAGCAATGCCGATAGAGGGCATCCTTGTCTGACGCCTCTTTTTATGTCAAATGGTTGCGAAATCCATCCGTTATTAATTATTTTACCTTGAGCTTTTGTATATAACACTTTAACCCACCTAATAAACGACTCTTTAAAATTGAGTCTATTCAGTGTTTCAAAAAGAAAAATATGGTTAACACAATCGAATGCCTTTTTAAAATCTAAAAAAAGTAAAATTCCATTCATTTCCATTGTATTGCAATAATCAATCACATCTTGAACCAATCCTAAATTTTCGGAGGCAGAGCGACCTTTTATATCATTGTGATCAAAAGAAACTAGATTATGAATAACATTTTGCAACCGTCTAGATAAAACCCTTGCTATAATTTTGTAGTCTATATTTAATAAAGAAATGGGCCTCCAATTATCTAAATTTTTTCTATCACCCTTTTTGTATAATAACGTAAATATTGCTTGTTTTTGACTAACTCTCCTTTTTCGTATGCTTTATTCAAACTATGAACTAATATTTCTTTAATTTCATGCCAGAAACATTTATAAAACTCCGCACTTAACCCATCTCCACCAGGTGATTTATTATTCTTCATTGATATAATGGCTTGATAACATTCCTTTTCTGTTAAAGGACCTTCGCAATTAAGGAGGTAGTTAATGCTCCTGTGTTTTGATGTAATCCATGTTGAGTTCTGCAAAGCATTGGAAAGCCTTTTCTCCAGTTTCTTTTTATCTCAGATGATTAAGAGCAAGACATGTACAATTTCGAAGTTTCTAAGGATTTGGTTGCCTCCTAAAGTTGACTATTAAATGAATGAAAGGTGAAAATTAACTAGGATCTCTGGTCAATATGCAAAGTTAAGTTATGTTCTTCCTTCTCTTGGTAACTCCTGTCCTAATTCATCTTTACATAGTTCTCGAATATGCCTACATCTATTCGCAGAAAATATTTGCGTCGCATTCACGGCTCTGTACTTAATATCCAAGCAAGCAGGGGCACGCAGGACACGCAAGGAGACTGTTGGACATGTCTAACAAACTCTTTTTCAATGAACGCAGAGGACACATGCAGCCATCGTACTTCTTGCAGGAGATTCTTGCGAACATCGCACGGACTTATTGCAGAGGTCTCACGAAGCCAGTGGCTCCATACGGAGCCGTAACAATCGCGCGTCAGTTGCACGGTACCTGTATACGGGGGCTGTATACGTTCGCCTTCAGCGTTCTTGCAGGTAAGAGGGGTACGAATATGAAGAAGGTGCAAGACGCGAAAGAGGAAGTACTGAGAGGTTGTGACCATATCATACGAAAAATGTACGAATCGCAGCAGGAGTTGGCCCACATCAGATCCCAGCTGCGGACACGCACGTGCAAAAACACGCACGATCAGTTGTGACCATGGCATTATATAGATGAATAGGCTTGTCACTCTCAATTTCCATATCAATGAATCCTTTGCCAATAAGTCGGAAGGTGTCAAAGATACGTATTCTTTGTAAGAAATCAACTCTGTTGAATATTCGAAACTAGTATAATAAACATGTATTCAAGAACTATTGGCTGCATCTGCACTTTTTGCGCGACAGCTTAACATCTCTTCGAAAACCGTTACTAACCAAATAGTAGACGAAGAAATTCACGATGTGGTTAGTGAGTCTGAGAGAGCGCAGAATGTTTATGAAGGCGGAGAATCCAGGAATGTAATTGTACCTGCGAATCAGAGAGAGAGGAATGATGTGGATGACAATATTTGGAGTCCATGTGAAGAAGAAGAATATGGTTATGATAAGGAGCATGCGCGTCGTTTTCCTCCCGAAATCATATTCGTTTTTCTGCTTCAATAATGTTGGTCGCTTCGCACCGCGACGCTTGAACAGTGTTGCTTTGGGTAGTGGCGCTCCAGAATTAGGATATTTTCTGACGGTGGGATACAGTGGTACGGGTTTCTCATTGTGGTTCGATGGTTCAGTCACGGATGATACCAGATTTGACGTGGTGACCTTACTTTTAGGTGACGAATTCTTGTCATGCGATGAAACCTGGTTGGGTTCGATCTTATTTTGGACGGTTGAAACATCGTTTGAATAAGGATAACTTCCATTGATCGTTTCTGCGTTTGGCACGAACTCGCGGTTAGCCCTCGTGCTTGAATCGAGCGAAATACCGCTGTCGTTATTTGTCGTCGCCACAGGGAGTTCATTGCCAACCAGGTCGGCGTGAATCTTTGCTTTCTTGCGTATGAAAGCGTATATGAGGGCGTAAAGGAGAGTGGTCGTTATAAACGATACAATGAACAAGGCAAATTGCATCATCGTAAAACCAAGGGAAACCTCATACGATGTCGACAGTCTACATCGTCTTTCACTGCTCGTCGATCCACTTACATCAACAAAAATTGTGAAGGGAACGTTGAATGCAACGGCGACGACCGCTGATATTATTGCTAATACAATCGACATACGTACCGTGAGTCGACGTCGTAATGGATGGCATACCGCCATATAGCGATCGATACTGATCACCATGGTTAGGAAGATGGAGGCGAAGGCCGTTGCGTCTCCTGCGAGTGAAGCCATCCGACACAGGCCCAGGGTAAGGAGCTTTGAAAACCCGCATCGGATAATAAAGACTGGTGTGAATACGCAAGCGATGAAGTCGATAATTGCTTGGGCCATGATTAGGACGTCGGTGCTCATCTTTCGTTTCTTCCAAGCGTATGCTTGGATGATGATGACATTACCCGGCAATCCTAACACTAATACCATTATGTAGTAGGTTAAATTGACAATGATATCATCATTGTTACCATTCTTCATCTCTATATCGTCCATTCTTTCAAAACCTTTGTTCGTTTTGTTCAACATCATCAACGAGTGATCAGATTCTCGACTTCTTACTTAGGTATCCATTGTGTGTAATGGTGAACCATTTCAGACCAGGTTGCAGATTGTCCTCACAGTTTCCGCCCACTCAAATCTGATGTATGCAACAACTCTATTTGCAAGAAGCAATTAGGTCCTGCGTAGAGGCTGATATGCCGAAGAAAGTGGTCGGGCTGACGGAATGACATGGAAAGCGAGAGATGGGGAAATAATAAAGGATTGAGTCTTCTTAGTATTGATCGCATCGACATCAACATGATTAAAATCCTCACGGTTGACACGAGCGACAACGAATATTTTAGGTTGAAATGATTGCGATAATAATTTTCGAGAGGAAAGCCAATTACATTACGCGTAGGATAAAATATGAAAAGATAGCAGAGAGGGAGGGAGTAAAATGATGGATATATACAAAGAGAGAAAGAGAGAGGGGAGACAGAGGCAGAGGGAGCATCAGAAGGAGTGGATGCTTTACCGGCATCTGCCACCCTTTCCTGCTAAAGCATTTCACACCCCCACCACTTGCTGACAGTGAGCTCCGGCATAAATTTTACAGAGAAGGTTTATTCGCGGGGTATGAGGGGGGGGGGGGGGGGGAGAGGAGTTATGTCAACCCCTTTTATGAAAAAGGGCCAGCCTTTGGACGCTTCTTCTCGCGCTTCCGTCAGCCCTGCACAAAGTCTATAAACATGATAAATGTGTGTGTTTTTCGTTTGTTGGTTAAAATAAGACAACTAATTTTTATTGGAAAAAGTGTATTTCTGCTTTGCAACCAATTTGGTTCTAAAAGTGCTATTTTGCTCCTACCGACCCGTCCCCCAAACAGAAGACTTGTCCTATTTTCTCCCTTTCCCTTACTTTTAACTCCACTCCCCCATTCATAAAATCCTAGTAGTAGTACTGCCATAGTCTGCAGGGTTTGATAACGGATCATCCTTTTGAAATATTCAAGATAGTGACTCGACGAAAGTGAGTCGTGAGGGGGGGGGGGGGGGGGGAGGGGGGGGGGGGGGGACTTGTTTTCATTATAAAGTTGTTAAAGATTATCAAAGTCGACTACATTATATTTTTGTTTTGTAGCATTCTTTATTGCATTCATTCAGTACAAATGAAAAATCATACATCTTCATTTTTAGTTCATGTACATAACATATCATAATGTAGAGAAAATTATAGTCTTTCCGAAATACATAATATAATTAAATATATAGTACATAGTGCACTCATATTAATTATACTGAATGAATACTAGTATCATAGATCATAGCCTCCCCCTCCCCCAACAAACAAACAACAAGCAAAACAGACAAAAATATATTTAGCTCTCTTTTCTTAAAATTCTTCTTTCATTCTTTCATCCTTGTATCTCTTTATATTTCTCCCATTGCTAACAACAGTTTCTCTCATTGACTTTTCTTTGCCTTTAGCCTCCCATCCCTCTTCTCTCTCGCTCTCTCTCTCTCTCTCTCACTCCCCCCTCTCTCTCTCTCTCTCTAATCCAGAGAAAAGAATCTGTGAAGTATTTAGGCATTGAGCTGGCCAGCTCAGTATCCTTTTCAACTTTAATAGAATCAGTTGTAAAGAGAGCGAATTCTTGCCTGAAATTGTATGGATCAAAAGGCAAGACGTTTACTCTGTTTTGCTCTCATTCAATGTTTATTTGATTATGCTAACCCTGCTTGGTATAGTAGCTTTAAAAAATCTGATCAAAAGAAGTTGAAAATTATTCAAAACAAAATGGTGAGATTCATCCACTACTCTGGTCCCAGAACTCACGTTGGCGACAATGAGCTCTCTGAAGCTGGTTTTCTTGAAGTCAACCAAAGATCTAAACAACTGATTTTGCACCATGTGCATAAGATATATCATACTAGGTCGAATCATTATATTCGATCAAACTTTAAACTTGTTAACAACTTACATAGTCATCATACAAGAAACAGCCGTTTCAATTTTAACTTACCAGAAAAAAAGTAGGCAGTGTTGGTAATTCCTTTCATTATATTGCCATAAAGCATTGGAATTCTCTGCCTAATGACATAAAAGGAATAGATAACTTTGTTCATTTTAAGAGGAAATTGAAAGAATATCTTTCACTAGAGAGTCAGAGAGAAGAAGCAAATGATTATGTTACATCTATAGGTAAAATATCCAGAATACGGACCATCTTCTTTTCACATGCAGGTTAATATGCTGTTTATTGTATATATTTATAGTTTTCATTCTCATCTTCGTTTCTCTCTCTCTCTCCATTTCTTCCTCCTCGTCTAACTTCGTCTTCTCCTCTTTTTCCTTCTTTTTTCTTCTTCCTCTTTCTCTTTCTTTTCTTCTCATTCTAACTTTGTATATATTTATCACTATTATTGTTATGATTTACTTTTCCTTATTTATTCCTCAACGAGTAAATATATATAAATATGTTCTAACTCAATGATTATTTTATTCATACATGAGGACCCCACTGGAAATAAGCTTTCGAGCTTTCGTGGGTTATCCTGTTCAAGCTTGCTAATTTGTTATTCTACTATGTACAAATTTATTATGTTCTGAAGGCTTGGCAAATAAAATCAATCAATCAATCAATCAACTCGCCTTCTTTCTCTCTCTCTCCCTCTTCTCTCCTTTCTTTCTCTCTCTCTCCCTCCTCTCTCTCCCTCCCTCTCTCTTTCCCTCCCCCTCTCTTTCCCTCCTCTCTCTCCCTCCCATCTCTCTCTCCCCCTTCTTCCTCTCTCCAACCCATGTACATTCTCATAAGTCACCCCATGTCTCCTACGTATATCGATTTATCATATCACGCCCCCCCCCTCTTTCTCTTTCTCATTTTGTCTCCTTGACCTTTTCCTCTTTATCTTTTAATTTGATCAAACCTAGTTTCTGATACCTCACTTCTTCAATTTTGAATTTTCATGGCAAAACCGTACGTGTCAATCCAGCATTAATCAGTCCTTTCACTTTCATTCAAATGACTTAATGACTTTCTATGCAGGCCTGACTTTGATCATCCGGCTCTTTGTATGCCGGTTTACATTGACAAGGAAATTGCAAAACGGATTTAATCTACAATCTCCAGCTTCCTTCTCCTAAAGAATATTTCTGGAAGTAATCAAGGTAATATTCAGAGCCAGGCTTGTATACTTTCTCATCCATGTATGAGGCCGATTGCAATTAGGCCTCATACTTAATAGTAGAATTTTCTTAAAGGACTGATTTCCCCCTCTCTTTTTGCTAATCTTGAATGAAGGGATCATTAGACGAATAAGCCAGTTCGTAATTACAGTTTGCATGTGCAGATAGAGGTCATTTGTACCGTACCGGTACCGAGCTCAATTGACCATCTTTATACGCTGTCATTTTGGCAACACTATGATGCGCGCACCGGTATGATGTTATACAAATAATGCACAGTGGTGAGTGCGTTGGGACAGTGCGGCGCACCGAGGCGCAACGCGCCGAGTGCGCCGCACCATCTCAGAGTGCGCCGCACTGTCTCAACGTCACGAACATCACACTGTGCATTATTTGTTTTATAAGACAGGTCATAGGTATAAAATATTTTACTCACCATGAAAATTTGCCCCAAAACAGCAACTTCAGTCCAAAGTCCAACAAATTTACATTGAAGTCTCAGTTTCAAACTTGTAAGGAACATATTTACAGTGTCTAGTTCTGTACATAGCCGAGGCCACAACATCTATTTGTTAATGTTATAGATGTAAACCTCACAGTTACTGAAATTAAATTGAGGTCTACTGCTAGTTTCACACAGCTGTGGTGACCCCTGGTTCTGAGTTTGAATTGAAACACGCTGAAAGCGGCGATATTCATGAACTTGCTGGCTGTGCGGAGAACCACTTGAAACTATGGTGGATTGGTCTTCCCTCGTGCTGGTACAAGCAGTGCTTATTTCATTTTCAGTCTGAGTGATAACAGTTTCAGATTGATTTTGAGGTCTAAGAGGAGTGTGCACTGGTCGATTTCTGTTAGGTGTGTTCTTGACATCAGATCGAGAGAAACATTCAGAATTTGAGGAACTGGTTGCTTTTGATGGATACAGGTTCGCTGCTAACTGCATCGACATCTCAAGTTCCCGCTCCCCACTTGTTCTGCTGTAGTGTTTCAGAGATGATTCACTGCGATGTCCACTTACTGCCATTATGTCGCGGGATTCAAAGCCTGCGCGGTCCAGCGAGTTAATGCATGTTGCCCGGATGGAGTGATTAGTGTAGGTTTGCGCGCAGCCTGCATTGGTGGATATGTTCTTCATTTTGCTGGCAATGCCGTTAACCCCAATAGGCACATTCGCGTACCACGGTTCTCCATCTTGTGGTGTGGTTTCCCTAGGCCGTTGCCAAAGAAAAGGACAGTTCGAATTCAGTTTTGAGATGTAGAACAAATATGACTTGACAGGAAACTTTTCAGAGTTAGGCATACATGACCCCAGTATTTGAGGATTCATCTTTGTCTTCTCTATTGTTTTTGGTCAGCTCGTCCTTTTTTATCATGAAACGAATTCCATTTTCATCAGTCTGGATTGAGGAGTCTGACGGTTTCATTGAAAGGAGGTTTTCACGACCTGTGTTACAAAAGAAGGTCATTATGTCAACAAAAACTTTGTTTTGCAAGCCTTTTGGGGTACTACAATCCATCTGGTCTGATGTTTGAATTATCTCCATATCACGATGTGAAATTATCGGTTTATGTTGCACAGTGCCTTTTCCTTCTTTTTTCAGCTTGACCATCACTGCTCGGAAGACTTTGTTGCTTTTGGGAAATTTCACTTTATTGCAGATATCAAAATCACGCTCGTCGACAAAGCGTCGTTGCACTGCATAGCAAATTGCTTGCATTGACCGCTTGATAAAATTTGAGCCGTTTTCTTTGCGTATCGCTGGATAGAATGTGGACAAGAAAGTGTCCAAATTTTCAACAGAAATATTCTCCGAGTTTGTAGCAGTATATCGAGCAAAGCTGTCCAATTTTGAACATCCAAATTTTAGAGTCCTCTTTGTACTTTTAGAATCAGTTCCGTCCACCAAGCTTCGGTTAATTCTTCCTCAGTAAGCAATCGAAACCTCGGCTTGTTGCAGGCAGCCATTTTTCTCCACAGCTCCAGGGTCGCAATTACGCAATATCAAAACAAACCAAAATTGCAATCGGCCAAGCGATCGCCAGACTGGTCGACGTGTATTTACTGTACTGAATGTATGGGCTTAGCTGGATTGATCGTCTGCTGTTTTGTGCGCTGCACAATACGCGAGTGCTTGCTGCGCGAAATAATTCAATGAACATGTGACTCAAATACGCATCTCCTATTGGCTACATTCTTGAACCTGTCATATAATACCTGTTAAAAAAGTAGCGTGTCCACCAAAAACAAATGCGCGTAATGTAATGGGGTCATTTCAGGGTCATTTGTACCATGAACTAATTACGAAATACGAACTGGCTTATGGGGTGTTGCAAGAAAGTTGCGATTGATTGCAAGTTGCAACTGATCAGATCGGTACTGACCAATCAAAATCATTGTTGCAAGCGCATCTTCTTGAATGGGCAGACCCTGAACCATTCAGAATGGTTGTTCTAATTTGCTTTACAATTTGCAATTGATTGCAATTTTCTTGCAACACCCCATTAGTCAGATATAAAGTAAATTTTAAAGATGCCTGATGTTTTATTAGCTAGGTTACCATCAAAGCAGAAAGAGAGGGGTGGGGATGAGAGAGTGTGTTCGGCTGCGTGTGTTTGTGTCTGTATGAGTAAGAGAATTAGGAGAGGATTTTGCCCACGAGGTAAACACCGGTGGTCAACACTTAATATAAGCATTTAAAAACATGAAATATTTTTGAATGAGTTCAGAATGTCCATATATAGATAGTAAAATCTAAAGTACGGCCTATTGCGAGCTTTCTCGTCGGAAGAAAGGCCAAATCAGAGCAGTCCTACAACTGTATACGGTATGACACTGAAGTAGCCTTTATTCCGGGGATAAGGCTGATGTCCCAGCACACCAAATCCTATGTTTAGTATTCATATTATTGCTCAGAACCTGAATCAGGAAGATTTTAGTTGTTAAAATGCCCATATTCAATGCTAATTGCGATTTATTTCTAAAATCTGATCGCAGTCGATCTGATATTGTACGGAGGCCTTAATGGGCGACAGATGTTACATCCCCCCCCCCTCCCCCCCCCCCTCCCCCCCTCCCCCCCCCAACAGGCACGCTTTTCAACAAGCAAGTTGTTTTCCATGTAGTTCTATTCTCCATGAGCTTTGGGGTTTTATCCTTCACTAGACAAGCGTGTTTCTATAAGTGAGCTATGAAAGTCATTGCTGGGCGACTTATGGTGCGTTTGCCCGTCAAAGGATCCCATAAGGGCAGTTGTGAGGAGCACTGTTGCTCCTTCAGCAGTGACCATGGTGACACTGAAACGCAGGCGTCGTCCTCTCAATCTGAGACCCCATACATTTATAACATTTTTGCAAACTCTCCCAAATAAAATTTGTCTAAACAAGAAGTCTGCAATGTCACACACCTGAACATATATGACAACCTATTAACTCTTAACTATCTGGTAAATCTATATGCACGTTTAAAGCGACTCTTAAACATCCTTTTTGAAACGGTTGTTGATTGGATAGTAGACGTAAAAGTTGACGATGTGGTTGACGAGTATAAGATCGAGGAGTATGTTGACCATGATACGCGTTCTGCAGATTAGTCTCGGATGCGAACGCAGATCTTGGGAGTCCAAGTGCAGAGATGAAGAAGAAAGCAGTAACGATAAGAAATACGCGTTGTTTTACTTCCACAATTAGAATATTTTTTTTTCTTAATCGCCCTTGGTAGATAAGCATGAAGAATTGGACGCTGGGAAGGTGTGGTTGACGATGGTAGTGGATGGCGTAGATTCATGTTCTTCGGTTTGAAGGAAGGGTGTTCTTTCCATCTTTGGCAGTTTGAGTAACCATGGTAACTGAACACCTACTACATCTAACTGTCTGGATCGTCTCAAACCTGTGATATCATGGGAGGTGTCATGAAATATTTTGATTCTCGTGTTTTCGTCACGCATTTCTGCGTGCATGTTCGACTCCAGCGAATCATCGATGCCATTTTCTTTACTGCCGATATCAACTTCGGGTACTTCGCCGATAAGGGTGGTGTGGATTCTAGCCTTTTCCAAAGAGAGGAATAGATGAAGGAAGTGGCGTATCTAGGTATTCCGGCGCCCGGAGCAAACTATCAAATCTGCCC
This sequence comes from Heliocidaris erythrogramma, assembly GCA_025617745.1. Taxonomy (NCBI): domain Eukaryota; kingdom Metazoa; phylum Echinodermata; class Echinoidea; order Camarodonta; family Echinometridae; genus Heliocidaris; species Heliocidaris erythrogramma. The sequence goes on along the minus strand of CM046865.1, from coordinate 1,992,799 downwards.
CCCACATGCCTAAACTGAGATTAATGAGCGTTTTTGATTTAGAAATGATGGTGAAAATGAGTTTTCATGCACATAACCAGGGGTTGTTATTTGATTTCATGAGTTATTGTATAAGCGAGGGAGCAACGCGACCAAGCGGCAGATTTTTCTTCCTTTTCACCACTCAAAGTGAAATTTCTTACGTATTTTACCTTTACAAAAAAAAATACAAGGGAATGCAGCGACCAAGCAATGGATTATTTTTTTGAAATGTTAAAAATTCCTATATTTTTTTTTTTTTTTTTTTGGGGGGGGGGGGAATAAATGAAAACCCTGAAGAAATATATCTGAGGAATTTAGTAAGGCAATTGCAAGGCAATTTTTTAATGTTTTTTATGCACTTATATCCCATCTAGGGGCGCAAAATTTAACAAGCTCCCGCCTTATGTAAGGGCAAAGCAACTGGAGTCAATTGATGGTTAACACTTTAAAAACGCCATTTGGGGCGCGAAATAGCTGGATCTTAACCATGATTATGCGAGGGAGCAAAGCGACCGAACTTTAGACAACTTTCGCATTTCAAACCCTATAGAATACCATTTCTTATGCATTTTGTCCTTGACTGGGGCGCAAATAACCTTCAAAGACCATAAAATTTCTTGTATTTCTTCCCCTTTTCTTTCTTTCTTTTGCGTTTTTAGCGCCCCCTTCAAGTGCCGCTCGGGGCACGTGCCCCCTCTGCCCCCCCCCCCCCCGTAGATACGCCACTGGATCATCATGATGAGGGTTTATATAGGAGAGCTGTCGTTATGAACGACGCGATGAAGAACGCCATGTACATAACCATAAAGAACAAGAAAACATCAAAGAATACCGATAAAGTGCATACACTTCATCCCTTGATACTTGAAGTACTATATAGCTAAACTAAATGTGACGTATGACATGTTTGCTACGATGGCGACTACCAGACACAATGCTCCAATCAAGATAGACGTACGTACCGTCATTCGACGTCGTAATGGATGACACACATCCACGCAGCGATCGATGCTGATGGCAGTGGTGAGCAACAGGGATGTGAACGCGTATACTCTTCCGTGAAGGTTGCCATTCGACAAAAAAGATATGGTATTCAGCTCGGAAAACCTGTTACGGATGAAGAGAGCAGACGAGAATGCGCTAGCGACGAAGTAGACTATCGCTTGTGCCGTGATGAGGGTATCCGTGCTCGTCTTCCATTTCTTCCATGCGCAAGCTTGGACCATGATGGCATTACCCGGTAGTCCTAAAAGAAACACTACCATATTAGTCAGGTTCAAACGGAGGGAGCTACACTTTAAGTTTTAGTCTTAAAACTTTGAGTTATCTGGTAGTTTCAGACAGTATGAACGGACTCGTAGTATCGAAACTTTAAGTTTACTTGTAGTTCCAGAACCACACGCAAGCTTGTAGTTAACGCCGAAACCACGAGCAGCGGGATCCTCCCTCGTATGGACCGTGAGGACAGAATAAACTCTAATTTTAGCAAACAAGTTATTAACGACGACCTCTCTGTTCATGTTAAACTATGATCGCTCGACTTGTAATCTCAAAACAACGAGCGTCGTTGTTTCGGGCCCGTGTGAACCCTCGTCGGTGTTACTGAGTCGTTGTTTCGTTAACTTAAAGTTTTGAAACCACAAGTCCCGTATGAACGTAGCTAATGTAGGTTAATCAACAATCATATTAGTTTCAATGGCACCATCTACTATATCGTCATTGCCGATTAGCCGAGGATAACACAAATCGTTTGATGTCTTGTTCCTATAATGCAACGACAAATCTGTATCTGTCGGTCTATCCATTATGCCATTCATGAGGTTTAACTCCTTATGCACATCTAAAAAATCAACAGGTCGCTGTAAAAAGGATTAAATAAATAATAAATGAATAAATCTACATAGTTTAAAATGGAATTAAACTGGCAAAACTTGAAAAGCGCCATCTTACAGTAACTGTAAATGGAGATTATAATTTGAAAATTAATTGCATTTTATTTTGAATTTTGACTTACAGCTGTTTGGAAAAATAGGCATATTTTATATTTCAAACTATTATTTTTGACGTTGCACGTGTGCGAAATTGCCTACAGATACATTCTAAGCTTATAGAAAATAGAATGGGGCATGATGAGAAAATTACTTTTCAAATCCTGTTGAAAGGTGGCACCGCGCCATTAGGAGCTTCAATTTACTGTCACTTTAAAGAAACAAGAGAATCTTGAACATGATAATGCCAGAATATATCAACGTGAGTTAAAATTCGCCAAATCTAACGACCGCGGATAGCGGGTAAATTACAGTTAACAGTGAATACGGAAGCGCATTAACAAATCTGTCTGGCAACGAATGCATCAATTATCATGATTATCGCTGTAGCTGGCAGATTAAAGCAAATACAGATATGATACCAAGGGGGTTTAATAACTCCTTGGTTATATACATATATCTGTCAATGCACTGCAGGACTGACTGACGTAAAGCAAACTTTATCAAATGACGAATTCTCAGGAAGTAGGGAGAAAGGGATCTACAGGAAATGAGAGAGAGAGAGAGAGAGAGAGAGAGGGGGGGGGGGGTGGTGGACATACAATAGTGACTTTACTAGATAAAGCTTAATGAAATGGAAAAAGTGCTTAAACCCGTCATGATTAAATATCTTATTTTACCCGTACATGTCTTTTTAATTAACAAACACACATACGTACAAATCACTGTTAGTTTCAGACAAAATGGAGGGGCGTTTGTCATATACTTGATATCACCAACACATAATGCCCCCTTCTCTCTCTATCTCTCTCTCTCTCATTCACTCTACCTCCCCTCTCTTTCTCTCTCTCCCCCACCATTTAGGAGATGATCGCCATTAGGATCAACGTACCACAAACACATAACACTGTTAATGGTAATGGGCAATTAGCTTTAAAACGTTAACATTTAATTCCATTTCAAGTTCAACAAGGTCAGTCTTTAATTGTTTTATTATCAATAGGAGTGTAAAATGACAGAGAACGAGAATGAGCCATTACATAGAAATCAGCAGGAACAAGGCCACTTAGCTCTTTTCGTAAATTCTGCTAAATTTTATTTTAAGTTGTCTTTCGTACAAGGTCTAATCTGCTAATGGAACAGATAAATTGAGTAATCAACTGGCGATAGAACTGAAAAAAGTGTAGGACGACCTAATGTGACATGTGCCTTCATTTCATGACAATGTCACTGGTAAATCATTTTTTTTTTTTAGCTCTTTGCATTTCATTCAATTTCAAAATTAGATATTTTGTATTTATCATCATGATTATCAAGAATAAAGTCGGAACATAAGTGCACTCTAAAAACTAAAGTGTTAAATCACCATTTAAAAGTGCCGACTCGGAGGAGTGACTACTTTTTCAAACTGGTAGTTTAAGACTTTTAACATGCTGGATCCAACACTATGAAGGCTTCATCTTGCATGTTGAAAGAGTTAATGCCATTTTAAAAAAAAATGGTCACTCCTCGGCCCTTTTAAATGGTGATTTAACACTTAAGTTTAGAGTGTGTTTGTACATTCATATTATGCAATTAAGCTTATTACTACCATAGTGTTACGAATAGTCAGACAATCTGCTTCATCCTTCATTCAGTCTTCCGTGAATCAGTTACTTCGGATGATGTATCTTTTGTACTCCGGTGCAAACAGCATTTGAAAAAGGTAATTTGGTATCCATGGTAACGCTCATAGTATTATTTTGTGTTTGTCATATACCATTAACCGTTGAACATTAGGAGCAAGTAGTCCCAAGGTGTTTTAATGTTTAATCATATACTAACTATAGTTAAGTTAATCAATTCTAATTATATCATAATTAATTGTATTATAGCTACTGCTACACTCATGATGGAATTAGGGTTTATCCACATATTTCCCCAAAATCATTAAAGGAGTACTCCAGCCTGAAATTAATATGAATTGAATAAATAGAGTAAAATTAAACAAACAAATCAATGAAAATTTCATCGAAATCGGATGAAAAATAATGAAGTTATGGAATTTTAAAGTTTTGCATTATTTTGGTAAAACAGTGATATGCACGTCATCATGAATATGCAGTGAGTGAGTGATGATGTCATATCCCCACTTTTTCTTTTGTATTTTATTATATGAAACTGCAATTATTCAAATTTTCTGCTCCAAGCCTATAACTAAAAGGACTGACTCCTTATTTAATGTGTACATTCATTATTGCTGTAACTTATTTTGTTACAAGGGAGATTTTTTTTATAGACATGTATGAAAAAATGAAATAATGAAGATTTCATATAATATAATTAAAAAAGGAAAGTGGGGACGTGACATCATCACCTCACTCATTACATATTCATGATGACATGCATAAAGAACTGTTTCCCAAAATAATGCAAAACTTAAAAATTCAATAACTTCGTTATTTTTTATCGGATTTCAATGAAATTTTCATTGTTTTGCTCGTTTAATTTTACTCTATTCATTCAATTACTATTATTTTCAGGCCGGAGTATCCAATTAAGGCCTCTGGTTCATAAGCACTATGCATTATCAAACGTAATATTGACATTAACCCGTTTTCAGGAGAGGTGGCCAAACATATTAGTTAGAATCTTAATGATATACAATCATGACAACTATTAGTTGTAACTGTTGCAATCGTATACTTTTAAACATTTTACGTCAGTGGTACCGAAGAAATATTCATATTACTAATATTATTAATAGTACTAGTAATCCATTTCAGGAAGCTTGCAATGAGAGTATTGGTATTTTGAAATCCCCTAATTATTGGGAGGGTGGCTACCTCAGCTATTGCCCTTTGGGAACGACTTCCCTATATAAGCTTTAGAAGAAGATGGGTATTTTCAAGACCTCGTGGTCAAACACTGAGTTAGCATCAGAAGAGAGGTTCTGCAGAAGGAAGATAACAGTAAAACATGATAGAATGGGTTATTTGGAATGATAAAGGTCTAATAAGATGATCGTATCAACGAGTGGCCATCCATAATCGGTTGAGGGTAATGATTGAAACGGGTCTATTCAGACTATGGTTCGATGACTAATGAAACCTCGTCATTAACAAGATTAATAAGCAATAGAGTAAATACTATTATAGATCATTTTCTGTCACTACAAGAGTAACAATAGACATATCGCACTGAGAATAGATGAAGTCTGATGTGGTTGCAAAACTTTTATAACATGACATTGAGGTTCCATTAAGCTAATACTAATTAATTGCAGCATGATCTGGCAACGCTGACTTAGCAATCCCAAATACATGTCCCTGTTTCCTCAATATTATGTGAACCTACTATTAGAAGTTTAAAACTACTAAAAAAAAATTTGTGTAATAGAAAATGTTTTTAATTTATACAATATGAACGAGGGCAAGGCGGAGGGAGACAAGGGGAGGAGCAGGAGGAACAGCAGGAGAAACAAGTAAAAGGGGAAGAGAAGGAAAAATAAAAGGAGGAAAAAGAGGAGGAAAGACAAAGTGAATGAAGGGCAATAGAAGGGGAATTAGCAATAAATACAAGAAAAGGAGTGTGAAGAATTATGATGGGAAGTGGTGAGAATCTTGACTTGATAGTCAAAAAGCGTCCAAACCTTTCCAGCGTGCATATAGATAAAACACATTATTAGATGAAGCGAAGTATAAAATCATTTTAAAAAATTATTGACAGACAGAATGTCACTTGAAGTGCCAATTTGAGGATTTAAACATATTGGCCCGAATTCACAAAGGAGGTTTAAACCATGGGTAAGGTTTAAACCTCCTTAAGCGTACTAAAATAAGCGTAAATAAGCTCACATTGCCCATGCGCGCGCTCAAAGAAATATATGATTGGATCGGATTCAGTGCGCACGTACGCTTAAAAAGCCCAGGAGGGGGTTTAAACCATGGTTCAAAGGGATACTCAACCGCAGATTGTGGAGGTTTTTATGCCGCGAGAGGACACGCGTGATCGTTATACCTGATCATGCCGTTGCCCCGCGGGAACAAACTTCGAACAGGCTGTTCGCCGCGCAACATGCACTCTCCGCTTGAGCTCGAGCTCTCGTGCGAGATTCGGTCGGCTTCGTGCAGTCCGAAAAGTAATCCCAGTAGTCTAACGGACGCGTTCGACGCACATTCTTTGTGTACGATTGAATGGGGCTTACGCAATCCTGACTTTCCCCACGGCCGCCTGGTGGCGTATTCCTTTAAACCAAACCTTCTCTGTGAATTCGGGCCATTACCGTTGCGTTGCTGCAGTAGCTTGGAAGGGTGAACCATCTCTCTGGATCGGGTATTCCCAAAGTCATGTTCAGAACTCCACTCGCCATTACGAAAGAAACTGTAATACAAATAAAAAGGTTCTTCATGAGAATTATTTGAGTAAAGGCGGCGATGCAATCAACGTAATACCTGAAGAAACATATTCGAGGTATTTAGCGAGGTAATCTTTTTAAGTTGGACTTTTTAAATTGCTATTTTATGCACCTTGTCATTTTGGGGGTCCGCTAGCTATTCATAAGGACCGCTATTCGTAGAAAACCGCTATTTATTTAACACACATTATGAATAGCGGTCCTTATGAATAGTTATGAATAGTGGTCCTTATATGAATGGAGGTCCTTATGAATAGCGGGGTAATTTGTTTATGGTTTGCTCGCTATTTAGAAGGACCGCTATTCATACAAAACCGTTATTCATTTTAGTCACGCGTTATGGATAGCGGTCCTTATGAATAAGTTGTCCTTATGAAGAGCGGTCCTTATGACTAGCTGGGTTACCCCCGTTCACAACACATTTCAGTCCGTACTTTGTCATAATTAATAATAATAATATTGGATATTTATATAGCGCTCATATCCACCATGAATGGTGCTCAAGGCGCTCCAATATTAACTCGGCTCTATAGCTAGGCTACCGATTTCGGTGCTCACAGCATTCAAGGAATTAATTCCTGCCGGTACCCATTTAACACCTGTGTGGAGAGTGGAAAATGTAGATTAATGTCTTGCCAAAGAACAGTAGTGCCGCGCCGGGGTTCGAACCCACGACCTTCCCATCTCCAGTCAAGTGTTTAAACCACTCGACTACGACACCTTTAACAATGGTAAAGATAACTTCTCTGTACTATTTCTTTCCCTTTTCTTAATTAAATAACTGAAACTAATAATCTGACTATGTTGTTACAATGGTCATGATGACCTCACCTTCAGTACCACCATTATTGATCTTTCCGATGATGGAGCCACCAGTAGGGATACAGGAGGATCCATGAACCTGGTTGAGAGCTACCACACCGTCTAGAGGATCCTTGGGACTGGTGTAAGTATAGGACCAGGTATCCACCAGCAACCCTTCCTTACCTCCCAAGAAGAAGGTGGTGGATAGGACGGCTTGGCCTGGTATCAGCAATAAATTGAAAAGAAAAATACATAGGGTCACTGGTCAATACATATATTTTTGTTGTTGTATATAAATTTTGCAATTACGAACAATAACCACTTTAGGTATCAACAGATAATAGTTGACAACTGATCAACCCTGCAGTCCCAGCCTACATAGAGAGTCATGAATAGGCTAATCAAATTGGTTAGCTTCTGCTCAGATGACGTGATATGCCTCTACACTGTAAAAAATATCTGTATATTTACAGGGGGAAAAATACAGATTAGTTCTGTAATTACTCATAACAGCTAATCTGATGTTATTTGTACATCAATGTCATAGGAAAAAGTAACAACTAATCTGTATTTTTACATCAAAAGTTATGGCGACTCTGCTGCCGCCAGATTTGCTGTAAAATTACAGACATTTTTTTTTACAGTGTACACTATTAAAAAGCAAATGTAAAAAAAAAACCCCAAACATATCCATGACGTAAAACAAAATATATTCATGGAGCATATTAGGTATGCATGCATGGTATGAATACTTTAAATGAAAACTTACATCGGGTAAAGACGGTATTGCATGGCAATGACTGAACGATGTCTAAGAACAATGTGGCAAGATCCGTGTTGGAGGTTTTTTTTTTAGTCTTATCGAATGTACATATTCATTCACTAAAAATAGGAATATGTAAAATTGGCTTGGTGCAAATTTAGAATATTATAAAATAACAGTCTTATACTAAGTGGATTTCAATTTTCATTGAAATAAACCAGACCAAGTAAAAATTCAGCGTGAATATCGCAATCTAATCTGTAAATTACTACGCCTCTCTCTTTCTGTCTGTCTGTCTGTCTCTCTCTCTCTCTCTGTCTCTCTCTCTCTCTCTCTGTCTCTCTCTGTCTCAGTCTCTGTCTCTCCCTCGCTCTTCAAATCTTACTTGGGACGCAGGCACTAGGTTCTGGTTGGTAAGCCTTCCTCTTGAGACAACTCTGTGTAACTTCATGTATGATCCATTCTGTATCCTGTCAATCAAAACAGAATGAAACAATGAATATCAAAAGAAACACGTTTTTGTGATATATATGCATGATAATTTGATATACCCTGTTATATGTTTATGAACAGAATATTGATGTAAATCAATGATGTTTAATAAAATTCAATCCAATTTAATTCATTAATAACGATAATGATTATGATAGTTGGATTTATAAAGCGCTTTTTTTCACCAAGATGCAAAGCAATGAATTCTATGACACTGATTTTAGCCGAGATTTCATGATCATTATCATAGGCGCTCAAACTTAATGAATGTCTTGCAAAATGATGTTTTTTCCAGTTTAGGTTCTTCTCCCTCAAAGGAGGTAAAGTCACTAAATCCACGTTTCTCACACCCACACCCCCTCCTCCCTGTGTGTCTGTCTGTATCGATCCTTCTACCCCTTTCTATCTGTTTGTCTGTCTGCCTCTATCTCTATTTATCTCTTACATGATCGTATTTCTGAATGACGCGGTAGTCACGTGAGCTATGCCCGTCGATGTTGTCCACATTTATGTTGTAACCAAACTGCCGATTTTGGTAGTCGAAGGCACCATAGGCATAGGTGTAGTACCCTTGAGATCCACCATTCTGTATTCCTACTGTTGCGCCTTTGAAGATTGAAAAAAGGAATAGACATACTGTTTGAAATTATACATTCAAAATTTGAATCGGTGTTATTGTAAGTTATTGAAATAAGTAGTGTTGATTTGAATTCGAACATACATTATCATTCACATTTTCATTTTTACACGTCAGTAATAATCATCATGTGCACAATATACGTCATATTTATTCAATAAATTCAATCTGGCTACATATCAGTATCCTACAATCATATTGATTATTATTAGTTTACACGAACGTTTCTGTTCAACAATTGATATTATCGAAATAAAAACGAAAAACGATAAGTTATATGTCAGCATGGTTAAGGCGGGCCATTTATATGCATTACTCAGTCAGTGCTGTATCCCACTGCTCTTGAACAATCAAAGCCCTCCCACCACTGCTACCACCAACAACACCTTTATCACTATACTGTTGTCAGTATTAACATCATCAGCATCCCACGAGCAACACTTCTTCTGACACCAGTACATTCAATACAGCAATCACCACCACAACCACCACCACCACCACCACAACCAAACATCATACCATTTCCTGTCATGATCTGCATAGGCCCACAGCAAGGTTTCTGGGCACTCGCCACAGTTACAAGCAAGAGCGTAGAGATCGCTACCAGCTTCATGTTGTCGGTTTACTGTAAACACAACAACAACCAATCAAACAATCGAAAAATATATAACAACAAAAAGTACATAATTTTTTAATATCAATTCTCTATTTTATTAGTCTTTTAAGTCTTTTAAGTGTGATTTTTTGTAAATCTTTTACGTTCACGCTTCGTAACATAATGAAAGCATGCCATATTTTACTTAATTATTACTGACAAATTGCAAATATAAGAAAGAAAATACCTGAATAAGTCAGCAACTGAGAAAATATAATTCATCAGTAACGACGTGTAATCAAAATAATGTAATTCGTTTAGTATAGAGAAGGGTAATGTGTAAACAATCTCAAATATAAGCCATGTGAGAAATCGGAAAAAGAAAAAGAAAACATAAATGAAGAAAGGAATGGGAAAGAAAAAACCACACGAGAGCATGCAAGATGGAGAGAACAGGAGGACTCAAGAGTAAAAGAAAAAATAGAAATACACTGTATAGAGAAAAAGCAAACAGATATCTTGCGCTTATAGCAAGCAAAACGCAAACTTAAGTTGAGATAGTCAATCGATAAGATCATGCGTTCATAATGATTAATTTATTGCTGGTGAAATACGCTACCGCAAATAATTACACGGTGTAAGTAGAATTAGGCATTAAAACATTCTGTTCTCGGGGGGGGGGGGCAGGGAAAGACAGGAAAAGCTCACTACTTACCGAATGTTTTTTGAAACAGGCTTCGTCAGCTTCGTTGTGTACTGGAGCTCTATGACCAGAAGGGAAACTCCTGGCTATATATATAGGAAAATTATTATTTACTGTCCACTGTGGTGAGCGAATATTTTATTTTTGTGTCTTCAAGTTACTTCATATTAATTATCTACTACAATCAATATACTCACTAGAGTGAAGTTGACCAAAGTCCATCGATGCTGACATACAAGGTCAGATAATAGTACTTTGTATGAAGAAGAATATTAATAATTAAGTAATTGTCATGCCGTACAGGAACAAAACCACGCCTTGTTTTAATCGTGCGATACTTGGATTTAGAAAATGACGAGAATTAGGGTGTCGCTAGACCTTTATTCTGTGAGGGATGGGGACGTCCGACTAAATATGCCGGAAAGTTAGCTAAAACATTTTCAAACATCCAAAAACAACAAAACAAAACACGCATCCCTTAGGGGCCGCCTATCCGGGGCGGGAGGGAGGGGGACATCCATAAGGGCCACTTAAATGGGGCGCTAGTGGGGGGGGGGGGGGGGCATCATTCAGTGGCCGCTTAACCGTGGTTCGGGAGTTAGACATCCCTATAAGGGGCCGTTTAACCGGGCGGAGGGGGTGGGGGTGAGGGGAGCCGCCACCTAGCTACCCCACTTTTTAGTAGACATGCTTCATAATGCTTATGCATTTAAAAAAAAAAACGCTCCGCGGCCTCGGTTCCTGAGGAAGACGTCACGTATATTTGAAATTACAGATCAAATAGGCATATGCAGCTAATTTGATTATATAACTATAAATATGATAAATATAATAGCTACACAATTTTGAACGCTGAACATATTTCAAAAACCTCGTTCGATCAAATAGCTATAGATCTAATCATTATACAGTACTGTTGTAAATGCTGAACAACATAAAATTAAACAGATTAACACTTTGTATGCTAGACAAAATATTTTCTCGCAGGATCAGTATGTACAATTTGCCGATATAGCTTTAATGTACACAGTGAGCATGGTGACGGTTAAGTTCTTTAGAATTGTAAATTGCATGTACAATAGATATTTGAGGGAAAAAAGAAGACTTAAAAAATTATATTGATTTCCTCAGACAATTAGGAAGTGCTCCCAATATTTCCATGGAGTGTATACATTATTCTTAAATTGTGGATATGTCAATTGCAAGATACTGAGAAAACACAATATCCAGATCTTCATATAATAAGAAAAAGGACTATGAAGAAAAGACAACGGTCCTCAAATTCAACAGTACTATGAATTTACCGATTTATATTGTTAGTTAATTGTCAAACCACCTTTAGCGACAGCCCTGATGCAATGATTATAGAGCTCCAGATGTGGAAGTAAGTGGTTTTTTTCTGTTTCAGTTTAGTTTGCTTCACATAACTATATTGCACACATTAATATCAAAATGGGATGGGATAGAAATGATTCCTGTCATCTATATGCAAGGGTGGGAATATTCAAATACTCAACACTATTGTAGTAGATAATCAACATATTCACCACAACCTATTGCAGTGGATAAAAAAGGAAAACATGTATACATTATAGTGCACTATACATTAAGCTACCGCAAGAGGTCGAAGAATTATGAGAAGGGGAAAAATAGCAGAACAAGAAGGAAATAGGGAGAGAGAGAGGAAGGGGGAGGAGAAAGAGGGAGAGGGGGTAGTTAAGTAGCACATTCAGAAAGCAAATAAATATATTGCATAGAAGGTGAATTCCGGAATCTCGTCAACGCGACTTCTTGAGTCCAGGGAGGTAAGAAGGTGAGATCCGGCATCTCGTTTTCTCGATTTCTTGGTTATGAGAAGATGAGAAGGCAAGATAATCTCGTCTTCTCGACCTTTTTTGGTCCGAGAAGGCGAGAAGGCGAGATCCGGCCAATCGTCTTCTCGACTTCTTGGGTCCAAGAAGGCGAGAAGGTGAGATCCGGAATCTCGCCAACGCGACTTCTTGAGTCCAGGGAGGTGAGAAGGTGACATACGGCATCTCGTCTTCTCGACTTCTTGGTTATGAGAAGATGAGAAGGCAAGATAATCTCGTCTTCTCGACTTCTCATACCCAAGAAGTCGAAAATACAAGATTTGGAATCTCGCCTTATCTTCTCATACCTAAGAAGTCGAGAAGACGAGATGCCGGATGTCACCTTCTCACCTTCCTGGACACAAGAGGTTGAGTTGACGAGATTCCGGATGTCACCTTCTCGCCTTCTCGGACAAAAAAACGTCGAGAAGACGAGGAATTATCTGGTCATCTCGGTGGCACTTTTAAGCTTCCGTATAAAGGAATTTTGGTACATGTATCTTGAAGTACGGCAAGGTGCGTGTTGGCGAAGGCAATCACTATTCCTCAACTGACGAAAGTTTGGTAAAGAATCCCTATGTGCGGGAAGCATGGAAACACGCCGAGATTGTAAGAATGACTTGACAAAGTTTGTAAGTAATTGTTGCCGTCTATCTGCGAGGGTGGGAATATCCAAACACTCCAGAGCATGAAGATAATCAACATAATTACTATGATGTGATGCAAATGTTGTGAATTTGTTTTAAGTTTTTAAGTCTTAGTACTAATAATCTAATATAACATAAATTTGTAGTATACCTAGATTAAATTTAAAGAGAACTGTGGCTGGGCTAGCGCCATGAGCCTCCTTGGACGGTGTGTGCGCTCTATAAGTTTTCACCATTAGTATTATTATTATCCTAACTTTATACAACAAGCTCTTTTTTTGGACTCGTTCAATCTTATCTGACTGTTGAGCGGTAATAAAGATGACCACACTGGTGAGGCATATTCAACTAACGGTCTAATATACATGCTATAAATAGCAACTAATTCGTCCCTTGGGGCATTGTGTATATATTAGATATGTTATTATCATGACTAATTAGGACTTCTTACATACATTTCTCTTTATCAAGTTACTCTATGATACCACAATGACGGTGAATGTCTTCAGAATGTATTACACCAGAGGCTTATAACCCTAAAAGGCCCGATATGGGGGTCCTCTTAGACACAAAGCTTTTTCGCGAATTAACGTTTTTTCCATGCAATTTCACGTTGTTTCCTATCTTTACATTACTCTATCTAAGATCTTATGTTATGTGTCATTACAGTTTTAAAAACATATTCATATCTTATTTGAGGTTAGGCAATTTTTTTTTGTTTGCTATAATTCTATACAATGATTCATTTTTGTTTTCTTGAAACTTCTTGAAAAGGCCCGATTTGGGGGTCCTCTTAGACATAAAGTTTTTTCGTGAATTAACGTTTTTCTGTGCAATTTCACTTTGTTTCCTATCTTTACATCACCCTATCTAAGATCTTATGCGACGTGTCTTTACAGGTTAAAACATATTCATATCTTATTTGAGGTTAGGCAGTTAGTTGCTATGTGCAATATTTTTGTTTTTTGTTTTTTGTTTTGTTTTCTTCAACTTGAAGATGCTACAACTAAACTTCAAGGGGCTATGATCATGATGATCTATTCTCGTAAATGTTCCACCACCATCACCCCACATAAGTTTTGACCTATGCAGGGGCTTTCAGTACGGCTATATCACGAACCGTTTCCATACACTTATTAGAGACGTTAAGAGGACGTTATAGCGTAGTAGGCTTATGCGCTTTAAAAGAAATGAGTGTTTAATACACATTTGCTGTTTCCTTTTTTAAAAGTATTATTATCAAGAACAAGAACATTTTGAAGTGTGCCCTCTAGTGCTGTAACAATATATGTCAATAAATTACTGTAGAATAATACCTCACGCAATGGTACAATATTATGTTAAAGTAGATCAATTCTTTGCGATCTGCGACCACTCATTCAGACCACCACGATTAAACATTACATCATCAACGAATATACATTCAGAATTGATCACAACCTCGTGACTGAGTGACGATGGAGTTTAGAGAGGAGAAGGGGTTAAGGGGATGGGGATTGGGCGAATGAGGCAGGGGGGGGGGTGGGGGGTTGTAAGTGTCAACCACGCCCACCCAGTGAATAGGTCAGTAAATATTAGCTTGTCATACGTTTTCAGATTCAGACTCCGTGGAATACAATTGTCTGATTGTAGTGCACACGGCTGCAGGTCTATATGTATCTACTGATCGTTTGTATATCATGTATATTGCAGTAGCAGTAGTTGTATCGTGTAAAATATTATACGAAGAATCACTTATGGTGTCTTATTGGCATTCATTTGCTTTCTTAGATGGCATTTAAAAAAAGATCCATTGTCACGATCGATCAAAAAGAGTGGTGAGAATATGTGGTTTAGTGTGGGTCTATTCATGTTAGAGGGGCCACTGGTCTTATAGATTTTATTCCTTCTTCACGGGTGTGAACTGACTCAGAGGTAGTAATTTTGTGTCCGGCAAATGGGCAATTCTGTGCCCAACTTTCGTAATGCTTTGCCCAATAACCATTTCCAGTTTGGTTGGACACATAAGTACTATCATGACTGTTGGGGCAAATGTTTTACCCCCCCCAAAAAAAAAAAAAAAAAAAAAAAAAATCCCATTAAACGTCATTAATTTACACAACGAACTGTACTTTATCGCTTCCGTTCGGTCAGTATTAGATTATACCATATCAAAAGTTTACATTCGGGAAGAGAAGATAGCCCCTAGGAAAACTGTACATGTAGAGAGCGGTTTATCGTGCCCACGACAACCCCCCCCCCAACATCCTCGCCGCTACACCAATATAATTAAAGACATTTTCTACTGCATATTTTAGAAATACAGTCACTTCTACAGTCGTATATGGAGGTCTATCTTCTGCTACATCCCCCTGTTTCTCTCTCTATGTCTCTTCTGTCTGTCTGTCTGTCTGTCTCTCTCTCTCTCTAGCCTGGTTATTGCTCATGCGCAGTAAATATGACATGATCAATTTCAAATATAGAATCGCTTAAAGTCTCGTGATTTCAGCTGAATAATAGCCTTGAGGGTCAGTTCAATCGAGAGTTCAATAAATATTAGCTTTAAAAAATTGCTCTATGCTCGACTCCTTCGCAAACGAAAGAATTTCGACTTTGAACCCATAGAGAAACATGCGTACAAAAGACTGCTTCCTGTATGGTACTTTCAAAACTGAAACTTGAAGCGACGATTAAATGATCGCTAACATCATGTCCCTCACCGTCTTTGCGAGAGTGGACTATAACTACACGCATTTTAGTAACTGAAAATCAGTTGAATGTTGGAGGTTGTTCTGTGAAGAAAGTAGTGACCTGATCATAGGATTTCTAGAGCTGTGGATACAATCGTGAGTAGGTTCTTGAACTGTATTTGTGAATCTTGTGAAAATACAGATAATTTAACGTAATCATGAAGCCGAAATGTTTTAATTCATCTAGTTGTGATGTGGAGAAAAGTGGCATGGGTACGGGGGCACGAGGGGCATTTACCCCTGCACCCTGAAATATGCAATAGGAAAATGGGGGAAAAGAGAAAGAGAGAAAGAGAAAGAAAGAAAGAAAAACATGGAGAGAGTGAAGGCAACACCTTCCTTACTCGATGACGTGTAACGCTAACCCAAATATACCAACCCGTGCCCCCACCCCTTCCCCTCTCTTCCCCTACATGGCGAAAGAGCTTTGGAAAAAGCGATCGTTACAAATTTGAATTTTTGATCAATGTGTTGGTACCCCCACCTCTACCTCGGAAAATCGATGATTTAATACTCCCTTATTGACCTTACGACCTTGACTCATTCAATTCCCATCAACAGATTTCCTCAAAATGCTAAAGTTGGCGTTGTTTGTAGCCCTTGTGTTAGCCGCAGTGGTTTGTGCTCAGAAGCCATGTTGTGGACCTAAACAGTTCATTGCAGGAAACGGTAAGACTGTTATCATAATATATTGATTGATTTATTGATTTATTTATTCACCAGTAAAAATATCAACATGTTTACAAGTTATGTTTTTACAAAAATGCGAAGAAATATTACAGATATGAAACATTATACAGATATTGACTGACTTGAGGGTCAATATAACATTTGAGTTCCTCGAGGGGAGTTATATTTTTGTCGAGGGATATTATATTTTTCCGAAGCGCGTAGCGCTGAGGAAAAATATAGTATCCCAAGACAAAAATATGACTTCCCAAGAGAAATGAAATGTTATGTTGTTCCCGAAGGAGAAAGTCAATATCTGTTATATTACAATGACCTATATAGATGCGAAACAAGATAAAATAGAAAATTGTGCTGACTCACCATTTGATTTCGGTAGTTGCAGCAGACTATCAGATGTTAAAAAATCCGAAAAAAGATCAACTCCAACTGTAAAATAGTTCCCAACTGGAAAAAATTCCACGCTAAAATTCCAACTTCATAAAGTTTGAATGTAACGCAAAAATGCTGAATAGGCCTAGGCTAGTCCCTGTCTAGATTTAGTCATAGGCCTAGTAAAAAGTTAGAAATTAATTGTAAAAATTGACTGTACAATTGTAAAAATTGTACTGTCGCTTCTTGTCTTGGGCCAGCTTGTTGGATACAACATTTATTTGGTGTGATGACTGAGATTGTGATGATGCATCTTCTGGCACTGGCACGAGAGCTGCACTACTAGGTCCTGGACCAGGTCTGGACTAGTTGAGCTAGCGGTGTGAATGCGAGGAGTGGACGGTGCTGTAGATGGGCAAGCTGTTGGACCATCACTCATTGATGAAAGGCATCTGCTCATGCGTCTTTTCTTAGCTTCATCGACGTAAGAATAGTGTTTGATACTACTTTCAGATTTGTGTCCGGATACGGACATTATGTGTCTTGCTTCAAATCCACTCGCATCCAGAACATGGATAGAAGTTGCGCGCAGGCAGTGGTTTGTGTAAACCTTCGATGTATGCGCTTCAAGGGATATTTTCTTCATCTTTTCCCCCAAAGTATTTTTCCAACAGGAGAGTTGTCATACCACACTTGTTGATCACTTTCCACATTCATCTTTGGACGCTGGAAAAGGTCATCACACAGTGGATTCAGATGGGAAACATAGGTTTCAAATGTCTTTACAGGACAGTCAGGCTTATGGGTTTCATACATCCTTCCTTGTTGACTGCGGGAGTCGTCGAGTGATTCCCCACGATGATTCTTGGTCAATTTGTCACTGGCGAGGTAAACATATTTCTCATTTGTTGAATCTGTCACAACTACAAAGTCTGTTTTGGAAAAACTGCGCAAGTTTTCTCTCCCTCGATTGCACAAATGCATCATAATGTCCATAAAAACTTTGTTTTGAAGTCCTTTGGGGGTGTTAACATTAGTTGCTGTTGATGACTTGATTTTCAAATAATCTTCTCGCGTAATTGGTTCTTTATGATCAACTGACCCTTTACCCTCCTTCTTAAGTTTGACTAGTACAGCGTGAAACATTTCATTTGCCCCTTTGAACTCGGCGTCACTTACGATGTCAAATCCGAATTTCTTGAAGTGTCTCTGCAATCCATATCGTAGTGTTATCATCGAGCGCTTGCTATACAATTCACCATTCGATCTCCGAACCTCGGCATAAAATGATCGAAGAAACTTACTCAGTTCATCTGCTGTAATTGTTTCTGGAATTTGGACTCCTTTGTGTTCACTATAAGCCTTCAACGCATTCTCTGCTACATTAATGACCTTTTTAGTTGAACGAGCATCTTTTTGATCAATGATTTCGTCCAGTTCTTCCTCACCCAGTGAAGCGAATCGATTTGCCGAAGCAGCCATTTTGACAAACAGAATTTTTTTGTTTCCAAAAGTTCGCGTTGCTGCGCTGCGCTGGGGCCTGGCCTGCGCAATCGCACATACACGTGACGTCATACCTACGGATATAATGGCATTATGGGCGTTATATTCCAAGGTATGACGTATTTTACGTCATATCTCGGAATATAACTCTTGTCTTCCTTCTTACGATAGTCACGTGATAGCATTTTGACCAATGACGCATAATTATCTATATAGGTCATGTTATATATATATATATATATATAATAAATATGGTAAATGGGACCATAAAACAGCATATGTGCTAGTTGAGCCTGGCCCCTCTACATGCATGTTCATATATTACGGTATAGGCAAATGTTTAATTGATCACTATGTTTCTAAAGAATACAACAGTAACTAGATTACAATATGGTATATGTACAGAACAATATAATAGCTATTCACTTAATAAATGATATTTTAATGAATTCCTAAAAATGCTTCTGGATGTTTTTAACTCGATTTCAACTGGTACTTGATTCTAAAACGCAATTCTTAAAAAGGAAAGTGAAAATTTTCTTTGAGCAGTCCTTAATTTTGGGAGATGTACCTGTCGACCTTCCTTTTGCCTCGTTGAATATTTGTGATCTATTATATTACAATAATCTACTAAAGAACGGGGTAAGTTATTACTACCCAAGTCATACGTGAAGGTACGTACAGATAAATGATGCATATCAAATACATTAAGAATCTTTAATTCTTGAAATAAGGGGCTAGTATGAGCTCGCCAATTACTAAACGTGATGACACGAACTACCATTTGTTGGGTGTAAAATATACAATTCAAGCTACTTTTGTAAGTACTCCCCCACACCTCAATTCTATACGTCAGATAAGAAGGCCTTTTATAAAAGTACCAACGTAGTATATTTGGGTACAAAATGTTGCAGTCGGAACAAAATTCCAACTTTTTTACATATTCATGAATTAACTGCTTGAATATGTTTGTGCCAAGTAATTAGCTTATCTAATGTTATACCTACAAAAGTTGCTTCATCAACCTCTTCTATTTTCTCTCCAGCTGTTTCCAGTTTACCTGATATTTTAATGTTTTTCCTTCTGCTACCAATTAACATGAATTTAGTTTTCACAGTTGATAGTCAGTTTGTTTTCCACACACCATTCTTGTATTTTCATAGTATTAATATTTACTTCATTGACATCAATTTCACCTTGACCAGTTGGAAAGGTATGGAATGAATTAGAATCGTCTGCAAATAATCTAAAATTAAAATAATTCAAAACTGATGCTAAATCGTTTATATAGAGTAAAAACAATGTTGGTCCTAAGACTGAACCTTGGGGAACACCACATCTGATTTTCATTTTTGTTGAGACTATTTCTCTGTGTTGAACAAACTGATATCTACCTGCAAGATAGTTTTCAAACCATTTTAGCGGAAGACCGCGTACACCATAGTGGGATAGTTTACTTATTAAAACCTTGTGCTTAATTGTATCAAAAGCTTTCTTGAAATCAGTGAATATCCCAAGTGTAGCTTTACCCTCATCTATTTACTTTAAGATGATTGGACAAAGTGATTAACGACAATTTAGTACTATATTTTTGACGACAACCATACCGATGAACATAAAAGGCATCATTTCACTCTAAAAACTGTATTAGCTTTTTATTTTTTAACTTTTCGAGAACTTTAACTAGTATTGGCAAAACAGAGATCGGTCTATAGTTCCCAGGTTCATCTTGTGGTCCGTGTTGTGAATAGGCGTAATTTTAGCTATCAAAGTATAACTACATGGACACGGAGGCAGGAAGGGGTCGTGCGCATAATCATTTTGCGAAAAAAGAAAAAAGAAAACTAAAAAGAGGGAAGGAGAGGAAGAGGGGGAAGATGACTAGAGAAAGAAGACTCCCCTCCTACATCCTTCCCGCAATGTTCTGTCGTATTTCATCCACCGTATTTCATCCATCGTGAAAGTAAGAGGAGGATAAATAAAAGGAAATGTGATGTGATAACTATTGGAATGATCTAGCAAAAAAATTCATTAAAAAAAAAAAAATGTTCGATGATCGATGTTTCGTTTTGACAATAGCGACAAAATACTATGTTGAATGATTTTTTTTTTTTTTTTGAATAGTGGAAAGTCGATACCGGACAGGATATTGTATCGGATCAACATTCTAGATATAAGGGCGTATACATGATAGCATCATCTTAAGAACCCAACCTTATTGTCGTTTACCACGTTTAGTTTAATAAACGGAGCGCCAAGTTCTGAGCTCTGTATTACGTATATATTGTTGTCATCCTGTAACATAATGAATAAAATAAATGAATTGAGTAATAAAGTGATAATGATAGATTGATTTCATAGTGCCATAGTTTGGTTCCGCGCGGGCCATTATTCTATGCGAGCGCGTACGTCGACTAGTCTCCCCACAAGTCGCTGTTTTGTTTATTGGGCGTGTATTTCAACTTGCGATATCTCTTTATATAATCAATATTTGAAGCTCAATTTTCGAATATAGTTTAGCGACATGGAACCCCTAATATACAGGGCAAAATATATTTTGGTGATTAGTACATTTTAAGTTAGAAAGTTTGATGTTAATTTCACCACACAGGTGCCACGGTTGGGATGGTAAGTAGTGGCATTCCGCAAGGTTTTTATACCTATGCCTACGGAGCATTTGACTTCACCAATCGTATGTTTGGCTACTTCATGAATATCGACTACCCAGGAGGAAACTCCACAGACTTTCGTATTATACAGAAGTATGCTCAGGTGAGAATCAACTATAACCAGGGAATGTCGTAGCCATAGGAATAGGGTTGATCCAGAGGCGACCCCTCTCTCTTGCTGGCCCAGGAAAAATATATAAGCTCTGAAAAAAATTAGTAGCAGAAGGTACCCTATATTATCTAAAATTGCAGAAAATATCGGGTTTTGGGGCGGGGGGGGGGGGGGGGAGGGGGAGCATGCCCCTATATCCTCCACAAAATATTGCATATTGATCAAAGTTGGGAGGAGACCGAGGAGGGGTCAAGTGTTTCAATTCACAACTAGCATCAAAATAACCGTTTCCGTGATTCTGACCATAATTATATACATGTAGATCCCATCCAGCATGTCCAGAGCAATTTCGCATGTATTTTTGTGTGTGTGCATATTTCTGTCTCAAAATGTCACCTTTGATATCTCCATTTCCGAATACCCATTTTCTTCCCCAGTCCATTCAATCACACCGATATTTCTCTATCACATGCAGGACACACAATGGATCATAGATGACGCGAGGAAGACGTGTCAGAAACAACAAGCCACTCAGCCTGAACCAAATATTTGCATTCCAGGTTAGTCAAATAATGTTTCTTTTTCTCCTTGTAGTACTACGTGTAGAATGAATAACTAAGAACATTTAAACCAGCTACAAGTGAGACAAAATATATTCGTAAAAAAAAAAAGTTTATAGGACTTGCAATATAAGAGTTAAATTTCTTTTCCTCATAAAATCGTGTATTTTTGTGTTGGTTGTTGATTTTCGTTTATTATTATCAAGAAACATTTGAAACGTGTGTACACCTCTCTCTGTTATAACATTTATTTTAGAAAAGAATATGTAAAACCAAATTTGTATGCGTTATGTTTGGAAGATGAGTTTCTTCTACTATGTAAATACTATATATGATTTGGTATAAAAAAATGAATCTTGAATCTTGAATCTTGATTGTTTGAGAATTGGAGTAGGAATACCATTCGTACTTATTATCACATGCTTAGGATTTCGTTTATTAGTAAGCATCTCGTAATTTAAAGGAGAATTAACACTAGAATATAAATGTACGTATGTTCAAAGGTGTAATATATTCTTAATCACTGACCTGTATCACTTTAGAAATAAAATATCAGAAAAGGGCTTAAATCAAGACATTCTAGCACACGGTATCATCTTCATGTATCAACACTTCATGGGGGCTGCCATTTTCTTGATGACATGGAGTTGTACATGAACCATTGGAGACCGTTCCGGTCAGGAAGATATTTTTAATCCACGAGCTAAATTGCTTCTATTCATTATAAAAAAAGCCCCATATATGATGGAAAATACATAACAGGTAATATACATTTATTTTAAAATTTGATATTTATAGATTTCTTTTTAAATTCTCCGGTTTCGCTAACTAGAATATTCGATTTCTTGGTCTTGCCTGGCAGACCAGAACATAATTTATACAACGCGCATTCTGACTTTTGAAGTCCATTATCTCAAAGTAGGTGAATGCATAGTTTGTCACTATTGACGCTCGGGGAAAGTCATCATCCATAAATTTGAATTAATTCGCTCCGTCACGTACGTCGTAGTATCAAGAAAATAGATTTATTTTAGTAAAATCGTAATTTTCAAAGAAATATAAAACACATTTTCGTTTTTTAAATATATGTAGAAATCTGTTAAATATTTTAAATCTCAAATGCAATTTGTATCAGGAAGAAAGACAATTTTGCATTCGGATTAAAAATATCTTTATGTACACATCAAGAAAATGGCAGCCCCCTGTTATCGCTAGCAGACGATAAATTTTGCTGAGAAAATCCTGATTTATACCCATCTCGTATATTTTAATGCAAAACTACGTAGGGCAACAAGAAGGAATATATTACATCTTTGAATATGAGCACATTTATATTTTAAGGTTAATTCCCCTTTAAGTTGGTATACTGGTATAATCTTCTTTTTTTGTTTGTTGTTCTTTCCTCTTTTTTTACAATTTCTTGCCAGATAACACCCTCCGTTTTGTCAGATATCGTTAGGTCAATAACACTACGTCTCTGTCTCTCTCTCCCTCTCTATTTTTCTCTCTTGATGTAATAGTGTTTCTTCAATTTGTTCATTCACCCTCTCATCCATTTTGTTCTTTCAGCTAATGCGAGCCTCTCTACGGAAATGACCGTCGGGGGTAAGAGCGGCTTGGCGGCAGATTCGTGGTTGTATGAGTTTCGTTACCCCCATGACCCCCTAGACGCGTACGTCAGCTCCTCCGTGGTGCATGGGTCTTGCTATCCTCTCTTTGCTTCAGTCGTGGGAAATGTCTACGGTCCTGGTCAAACACCCAGTGAGTAGCTGGTGGGAGGGGGGGGGGGGTTCAAGGGGCCATGCCGACCCCCGTATATCCGCTAAAAAGGGTCATCCACAGAACTTAGGGATCAAGACAATGTGACTCTGTGATTTTGTGTGTCACCCTCGCCCCGGTCTGTGCCCCCACCTGTTCAACAAGTCTGGCTACGCCAATGCTGTTTCCCCTGCATGTTGTAACCACGCCCTTCACCTGTGTCCGTACACGTATACATGTGGTGGGATGGGATGGGTGTTGGGGGGGGGGGGGGGCACGTAGTGGTCACGTTGATCCAAAATGAAAGGAGTGACTGAGAGCGTACAATGTGTACAGCCATTGATTTTTATTATCACATCAAAAAATAAATATAACCTTTGACCTGCTGTTGCTTTGTAATGGCCTGTCGGTCATTTGTCTGTTATGATGACAGCGATAATAATGTGACCGTGACATTAAAATGCAACTTGTCCACATGCTTGTAGTCGAAGAAATTTCACATAATTGTAAAAAAGATAATTCAGATCTTTTGAATACACTGTAAACAATATCAAGCCTTCAGATGCATTGACAAACGCATAGAAGAGAGAAAAGTTGGGTGGGGCCGTAGCCCACCTTACCCTTCATGATTACGCATTAACTTATACCGTATATGCTATTCTTTATATATATGAGATTTTAAAAAATCTATTAATCATGACATCTTTGCTCGTTTCAGTAAAGTCTATGACACACTCAAAATTTTTTAGAGCACAAATATGGACATGTAGGACATTCCAAAGTATAGGGTCACACGGTATAGCTACTTAGTGGAGGTGTCGTGGTATAGTGGTTCATTCACTTGACTCTTAATCAAAAGGTTGAGGGTTCGAATCCCAGCCCGGCACTTACGTCCTTTGGCAAGACATTAATCCACATTTGTCACTCTCCACCCAGGTGTAAATGGGTACCCGATATGCTTGAGCGCTACATATTTGGCTGCTAATATAAGCTATGACCGGGGTAATAATTAAGCGCCAGGAGCGTCACAACGTGACGGACATGAGCGCTATACAAGAAGGCACTATTATTATTATTATTGACACTTGTGATTATTGTACCTGGCGTTTAAAAAAACATATATTACTCTGTCAAATCATAATATTTTTATATGTTTTAAAGAGTAGTATATTTTTCATTTAATGTCTGTTGTTTCAACAGTTCCAATCGTCAGCACATCGGGAGTAATTAACATGACCATTGGAATCCCCGACCCAGACGCGTGGTTCAAGCTCCCAGACTTCTGCAACCAGGAGGTAAGGTTGTCATCTTGAAGAGGCAAATAATTGGTCCGATGCTAATTCGTCCTATCTCAGAATATTTAGTGGTATTTTGTCTACATCCAGGGGGTGCTTCCCAAAGAGTTAAGTTGGACTTATGGGGTGTTGCAAGAAAGTTGCAATCAATTGCAAATTGTAAAGCAAATTGGAAGAACCATTCTGAATGGTTCAGGGCCTGCCCATTCAAGAAGATGCGCTTGCAACAATGATTTTGATTGGTCAGTACCGATCAGTTGCAACTTGCAATCAATCGCAACTTTCTTGCAACACCATTAAAGTCGCACTTAAATTCCCCGTTGTGTGCGGTATATGGCACATCACCGCATTGGTCAGATCATGGTCGGCAGACGCGCGCTATTCTACCAATGAGATAGCGCGTTTAATACCGTATTGGCATTGGCAATTACGCATGACTTTAAGTCAAACTTAACTCTTTGTGAAACACCCCCAGATCATATATTACCCTTGTGATCTAATAATCACTTCGTCGACATATCACTTTGACCACTTGTCTGTTAGTCTAATTTAACCATCAGGTCTAATTCCGTTTGTCTAGTGCTCATTCGGTCTGTGTCCACTTGGTACAGTGTCTATTTTGTCTCATAAAATACTTGCAAGCATATTGCAGAGAGCTTTGTCGTAGGTGCTGACTGTTAGTCAAATGTGCGGTAGACGAAACGATAAGTAGACTGTGTGAGGGCAGGACCCCGATGAATATGAAACACGAATAGTAGAAGAAATGTGTGTAGGCACAGTTATATTAGACAGTGTGTATCTTAGCAAGATTGGGTGTACACAAAGGGGACTTGACGAGAATAACTAAATTTAGTGTCAGTCAATCAAGCCCAAAATTATGAGCATCATTTCAGTTCGATGCTCCCTTAAGTTACGTACTTCCTGTGGTGCGATTTTCATTTTAACACGCAAAGTGCAAAAGGCAATTTGGGCTGCAGTTGTGTCGCTCGACTTAGCTATCCGACATAATGACGTCACCGAATCTAAAAAAAGTATATTGTTTGATCCGTCGTCTTAGCTAAGGAAAAAGGGCTTAACGATTTTAGAATACGGCTAGGACATATTTCTTAAACTGAACAAATTCTTAGAAAATTATCTTAAACTTAAAAAGTTTTAAAATATCATTATTAATTAGATTATAAAATGTGGGCCTTGGAAAATGATCCCACAATTCCCTGTGATATTGTCATTCCTAGCTCGCCGCATGGACAGCAAAAAATGACTGAAATTAGATGTATTACACTAGGGTCCCCCCAGTAATGCAACAGGTGATAGGTGATCAATTCCGTAGAGGACCAGTTTGCACAGGTCATTGGTCAAATTATTGAATTTCGTTTCTTTCAAAATATCCAAACCTTGAAACGAAAAATGATGATACAGAGATAGAATAAGCATGAAACCGACGTATCTTCGATGTTTTTACACTATTTTGCCCCCCCCCCAACCATCCCTAAAATGAGTCTCTTCATCTTTTCCCTTGTATTTAAATTTGTAATCTCTCTCTCTCTCTCTCTCTCTCTCTCGCTTTCTATCTTTCTCCCTCCCTCCCCGCTCTTCTTCTCCTTATTCCTCCCTTAATCTCCTTCTCTCTCTATACTCCCTCTGGCTTCCTCTCTCTCTCTCTCTCTCTCTCTCTTTCTCTTTTACTCTCCGCACACCGACATACAGGGTAACGATGTGTTTTCCCGCCGTTCTCGTTCAGTCCCAGAGCTTCAAGCCTACCACATGCCTACTTTCTTCTGAGACATTCCCCAAGATCGACATCCCACGAGTTCATACCAATCTCGGAGATGTTTTTTTTATATTTTTTCATTTTTTAAAATGAAGGCCAAATTGAGTTTTAATGATTAAAGTTACGACCATTGATTCTCTCATTCTGTTATGTATCTGACGATATAATATCAAAAGATATCATTTCAGGAATGCGTCATTCATTTATCGGTTTGGGCATTGAAAGAATTTTTATTGCTGTAAAGGGAAAAAACTTAACTTTGTTTTAGAGTCTGAAGTCTAGCTTGACAAACTGATGCTAAATGAACAAGAAAAAGACATATCATAATATGAAAACTTTATATTTCTATTTAGTTCGAAATTTTGTCATGTTAGTTTTGAGCGTATGATGAATTGTATATTCTCTGATATTTTTTGTGTTAAAATGCATCAATTAAAGAAGTAGTTCTTTCCGTTGAACTCTTTTTGTTTGATTTAAAGATCTATTTTCTTGAAAAGGGTTCAATGTAAACTGCGAAGATGTGAAATGCTTAGATTATGATATTGAACAAACAAATGCAAAACAGATAATGTGAAAAGGTAAACTACATTGAAATGTAATGCGGTATATGAATGTAAAATATCATTATTATCATTATTAGAGAAGAACGTTGTATCGTGTAAACTTCATTGTACTTGCTTAATTAACACATCTCTCAGGTATGAAAGGGTCAATAATTTTGTTTACATGCAAGCAATAAAACAATCATGCATTATCATTTAAACATGCATATTAAGCATTCAAACAAAAAAAGCAAAACACATCGTTTCACATGAATTCATTCAGGACCTGTAAAAAAAGAAAAAGCACGGTAGAAACTTCAATGTTTAAATTCAATTTTAGGCAGGTTGCTTTGGAAAGTTAATGACCAAACACAAGCGAATTTTGCCTGACATGTCAACATAGTGCATGAATTTCATTTTCATGATTCTATAGAATTTGACATTCATGGATGACCAGTTGGGAACAATATCCCCAAAGCCATTTGCAAAAATCACACTCTCTTATGTCAAAGAAACAAGAGTGCTCTGCATAAAAATACCAGTGCTTATGAGTGCATTTTGCAACTTTTCACTTTGACCCTGCCCCTTATTCTGATGTACTGCTCATTCCATGACTGCAAAATCATTACAAACATAAACACTCTTATTTGATTATGAATAGCGATCCTCTTCTTCGATTATGAGTAACGACCCTTATGATTAACGACCCCGATTTGGTATTATGAATAGCGACCTTCTTCTTCGATTATGAATAGCAACCCTCTTCCCCAATTATGAATAGCGACCCTCTTCCCCAATTATGAATAACGACCCTCTTAACGATTATGAATAGCGACCCTTTTTTTTCCTATTATGAAAAGCGACCCTCTTCTCCGATTATGAACAGCGACCCTCTTCTTCGATTATGAATAGCGTCCCTCTTCCCCGACTATGGATAGCGACCCTCTTTTTGGATTATGAATAGCGAACCTCTTCCCTGATTATGAATAGCGACCCTCTTCTCTGATTATGAATAGCGGCCCTCTTCTTGGATTATGAATAGCAACCCTTATGAATATTGACCTTTATGAATAACGACCCTCTTCTATTATTTTCAAAACATTTATTTCCAACTTTTCAATATAAGTGTACAAAATAATAATGTTTTTAACAAAAAAATACGACATAATACAGATTCATATGGTATATACATAGTTGGAGGACACGCCTCTAAAAGCAAAAGCTTCAGGCGAGGGTGCCCTTAGTAACATAATACATTTAATATTACATAATAAATATATAAAAAGACAATAACTACATACAAAAAAAGATAACATTCCTTAACCGCTGAGCTTAATTGGAGGGAAAAAAGAAAAAAGGAAAGAGAGAGAAGGAAAAAAAGAGCGAGAAAGAGGGGAAACAGGGGGGAAGGATGGAGGTGCAACATACAATGAGTACGGATAAGAGATGTATTCACAAAGAAGCAGAGAGAAGAGAGGGAGAGAATAGACCCAATGGAGGGTTAGGAAGAATCTTAAACCATATTATTTGTAAGATGAAGTGAAATGTTTTTTTAACCTTCTTGAGAAGCTGGCAAGAGATGCGGAGTATTTTATTGTGTCAGGGATAACGTTCCACAGCTTAGGTCCCGAGTATGAGTATGAGTAGCGACCCTTATGATTAACGACTCCGATTTGGTATTATGAATAGCGACCCTTTATTATGTATTATGTACGGTATAGCCACCCTTATGACTTATTATAAATGGCGGTCCTGATGAGTAATGACCCTTTTCTTCGATTATGAATAGCAACCCTCTTCTCCTGTTATGAATAGCAATCCTTATGAATAATGGTCCTTATGAGTTTATGAAATAGTGACCCACTTTTCGCTTAATGAATAGGACCCTACAGGTATAGGAAATGACACGTTATGAATAGCGGTCCTTATGAGCCACTGGTCCTTATGACTAGCGGGCCTTATGACTAGCGAGGTTACCCTGCAGAGAATGGCACACAAGAGTAATTATTCGCTCGCGATACATTATGGACGGGCGTAAGTAAGATGATGTAATGATAGCTGATAAAAAAGTGTTCATATAAAATTGAATACTTGTCGGCTGTAAATCTATTCAAGAGAAATTGTATTTGGAAGTTACATGCTTTCATATTTCTCCGTATGTGGAAGATTGGACGCCTTGGTGTATTTTAGATTATTATTTGATCTGTTGTGCATTTTCACTGTTCACAGCAGTGAAAAGGGGGGGGGGGGGGGGGGGGTTATTGTTTTTTATCTGGCAACCAGTCAGATTTGACTATTTTTGCTATAAAAAGTTATAAGCTAGGAGATCTTTTATACTTGGATTTATAAGTTCAAGAGGTCTTTCTCTAATTCCTATCAGCTTAAGGGAAAGAAAAAGAAAAGGAAAAGAAAAATGGGAGAGCAAAAGAAAGGAAGAGCTCCACTCCCGCACCCGTACCGCAGTGCGAGGATACGTCTGTCCTGTTGATGTAGAACATCAACGTCGGTGATGTCTTGATCTTTCCAGGGGACAAGACGCCTTTAATCCTACCTACATGGGGAAGACAAGCCCCTTGCAGGGTGGAGCTTTAGATGAGAAAAGATAGAAAGGTGGTGAGAACAGAAAAAATAAAAGAAAATGAGAGTGTACAATATTTATCCTATATTATATACACACAATTTTAGGTATTGCTATGGTAAGGCAAAAATGAGGGCCATACTACTGACAGTGAGTGATAATCGATATAGTGCAGCGTACCATAATATATACACTAATTGTATACATGTAATTACATTTGCATTCACATATACTATATACATGTACATACATACATTTTTATATAGGCTTACAAGATATAAGACTTACATATTCATAGAAATATTAATGCACAGGGGTACATAACATATCAGGCAACATCTGTCCTCATTTGTATTACAATTTGTATTACCATCATTAATATTGTTCACCTCTCTTTCTCACATTCCTTTTTTATTTTATTTTATTGTATTTTGTGTTAGATATACACGTGCACGCACGCATACATAACACTATAAAAACCACCCCCGAAAAACAAACCCAAGTGCAATTTCAAAGGCCTATTGTAGTGCCCATAGAAATCAGGTGCGGATTATGTAATACACGATTGTAATGTTCGCACATTTCTAAAGGTGACAGACCGCACTATTAGGTACGTTCACACGGAGAGCGATATCATAGATGCTATCTAGGTTTCGATACTATTTTGGTGAAGACCAGATAGTTTTAAGACCAAACGCTGTCTAAACGCAGATAGTCACGAGATAGAAGCGAGTTTCCAAACTATTCTTCTTAGGAAGTCAAGGCGTACTTTATGTTTTGCTCTAATACAATGTCTATTTGATTACGCCAGTGCTGCTTGGTATTGCAGTCTGGGTAAAACCGATCAGAAAAAGTTAAAAATAATTCAAAATAAGATTGTAAGGTTTATTAATGGTTCAGGACCGAGGACTCACGTTGGGAACAATGAACTTGCGGAAGCAGGTCTCCTCCATATTGATCTAAGGTCAAAACAATTAATTTTACATCATGTTCATAAGATCTATTATTCGAATGAAAATCACTACATAACCGACAATTTTTCTCGTGTGTCAAATACCCATGAACATGATACAAGGCATAGTCACCTTAATTTTGTTTTACCAAAACGCAACGGGCAAATCGGAAATTCTTTTTACTTCAATGGTATTCATTTTTGGAATTCTCTCCCAAAACATGTTAAAACGGTGCAAAATTTTACGCACTTCAAAAGTGTCTTAAAACAACATCTAAAGAACGAGTCCCTCGAACTCGAACATTGATTAATCAATAGTGTTGTAGGGTTTGTTCCCTCAGTTTTGATTCTCCTTTGGTGCTTACGTGTTGCAAATTGTTTTGTTGTTATATATTTTGTGTGTATAGTTTTCTTAATGATAATGCTTGGTCAAGTGTAAAATTTGTATTCAGTATTCACGATTTAATCTTGTAGTATTTTATAATGTGCTTAATTATGTTCAAGGACCCCATTGGAAATAAGCCTTTTCGGCTTTCATGGGCTATCCTGTCATGATATGTCATGTATATTATCTGACGAATAAAATCAATCAATCAATCAATCAATCAATTGCAGCGAGTTTAGCAGGAGTAAATCTCAGGATCCAGCGACAAAGCATCGACGCTTTGCGGTAGACCCAACGAACTCAAACAAAGGAGTTCTGTGGGTAGACCACCCACCGCGCTTGTGACTATTTGTAATGTTAGCGCAATCGCTGCTATCTTCACTCGCTGCTATTGTAATTCTGTCTGTTTCATGTGGTGCTATAATATAATGCAATGTGTGTATTCATGTGATGTACCCTCTTCCCTATGGCAAGCAAAAGGGGAATATATTCGTCTCTTGTATTTATATTCATCTCTAATATATATTCGTCTCTTGCTTTTATATTCATCTCTAATATATATTCTTCTCTAATATATTCCTCTCTTGTATTTATATTCATCTCTGAAGAAATATATTCATCTTTTGAAGTTGTTTATATTTATCTCTATAGAAATATATTCAGCTTTTCAATATTTTCGTCATTTTAATCTATTCATCTCTTCGATATTTTCGTCTTTTCATTATATTCATCTCTTCAATATTTTCGTCTTTTCATTATATTTATCTTTTTTATATATTCAGCTTTTAAATATTTTTGTCATTTTAATCTATTCATCTCTTCAATACTTTTATCTTTAAATTATATTCCTGTATTTCATATATTCACCTTTTCAATATTTTCGTCTTTTTAATCCATTTATCTTTTGAATGTTTTCATCATTAATTATATTCACCTATTTCGATATTTTCGTCTTGAAATTATATTCATCCTTTATCATTTAGATGTCTTTTTGTTCGTCCTTGACAATATTCGTCGTAATCTATTCGATTCCAGAGCCCTTGATCTGTGCGACTCTGTGCGGCATTTATTCCACAGCAGGTTTGTTCGTCTTTGAAATATGTTCGTCTTTTAATATATTCGTCTTTGAAACATATTATTCTTCTTCTCCAATGGGCACGAGATGGCGCTGCTCTCTGCTCTTGCTCAGTGCCGTAATAGATAGAGTCTGGCCAACTCGGCTCCGGTTGGGTAACAACATGGCGCATATTCCTTTGTTGCAAGCTTACATAACAAAGGAATATACGCCATGTTGCTACTCAACTGAAACCGAGTTGGCCAGACTCTCTCTATATACGGCATAGTCTATAGCTTATCGCGTATGGTCGGCGAATAAAAAAACTCAATAAAAAGAGTCCAGAACTAGACTATATACGGCACTGCTCTTGCTTTAACCAAGAGTTTAAATACGAAGAGTGCTCAGTGCCGAAATAAAGCACGCGTATATATTGTGGTACATGTCGATCGGCCCAGAGGGAAAGGTTATAGTTTTAATCAAGATGTTTGTATTTTTTTATTTTCTTTATTTTTTCTTCTTTTTCTGGACAGCGCTTTTGCCTTTTGGTAAAGCCGTAACTAAAGGGCATAATCTTGATATTGTCCCTTCAAATACAAACTTATGTCCCAAAACAGATAGGAATCAACTCTAACTGCACCAGGGAGGAGAGGGAGAGAGTTGGGAGGGGGGCCTCGGACTAGATGTTTGTATTTTTGTTAAAGTTATTTGCTATGAAATTTCTATTAATATTTATGTGATGATTGGGGGGGGGGGGTCCAAACATGTTCCCTGATATTAAGCTCTATATGAGCAAACACTGTGATATCTGACGGGAATGTCGAGAAAAGTTATTTACAAATAATAATGTGCTATCTTTATTTTTATATTAAATCACAATATTTCATTTGATATGATTTATGGAAATTATAGGGATTATAGACCTGCAATGTAATTTTATTAGCCTTATTCTTTTAAAATTCAAGGCAGAAAAGGCTTTAATAAAATGAGATTGCGTGCGAGCAATTCCTTATATAAATATAAAGATTACATTAAGAGTGGCGTATCCAAGATTATATATCCAGGAATGTACGTGCCCCTATGTGCCAGCCAAAACCAAATCTGACATATCTTAGTTACACATCGAATGAAAGGAAATGTGTAACCCCCCCCCCCCCCCCCCCCCGCACAGAAAGAATCTGAAAACTGTGATTTTTTTTCCTTGCTTGTCCTAAAATTCAAAATAGAATACATCTGATGATTTTTTTTTGTTCGTCAGGCGTGAGCCTCCCCCCTCTCCCTGCATTCCTGGATACGCCACCAATATAACCAACTTACGGTAAGTTATTTGTAATATTCTGCTGTAGAAATGTGAGACGACAGGCGAAGAAAACAGTATAGGGGCTTGCTTCGAAGCCATCACCAACGAAAAAATAATGATCTCTTATTTGTTTTATTTGTGTTTTTATTAGGAAATCAACAGAAATCACAACAATTACAAGTGATTTACATGATTAAAAACAAAATCACTGAGCCAAAGAACCCAACAAAAACAAACAGTAAAAATAAAGCAATTGAAACAAAAAACACACAAAAAAAAAAATAAATAAAAACGATCCCTCATTGCTCCCCCCCCCCAAAAAAAAGAAATCTTTCAATTTAATGAGATCGACAACCAACACTATGCAATCATATTCTTCACATCCATGACAGAATAGCAGGGGCGAATCAAGAGGGGGCGAATCGGCCGCGGCCCCCTTCTTGAAACCCAAGTTGGCATATACGGGCTCTTGCCTAAATTGTGAAAAAAAACCTGGATCGAGCACCAAATTTAGTTTGGAAGCCCAAGAGGCTAACAGTGTCGTTCTATTAACCCTCCGAGAAAAACTTGTAAAAAGGCCCACCCCGCAAACGGACGTCACAGTCCGGGCATGGATCAGAGGCGGATTTAGGAGGCTTTTAAATAAAATTGTATCCCCCTTTTAGAACTGATAACTTTTTTTGCTTGTCAGAGAATTATGGAGGAAAAATGGACTCACTAAATCTGATACACTACACCCCTCCACTGAGCGACTTTCGGAGGGCTGGCGAGAAGAAAAATAGTGCTAGACCACCTATCATGTCCATGCACCTATTCCGCTCAGCTATTCCATGCTGCTTGCATGAACATCAGCCATTAGGCTATAGGCGTAATGCGGTGATAGAAGTTGATTATACGAATTTATGAATTTAACACATTGAATTTTGCCTCAGGTACATTAGAAATATAATAGTGAACTGGAATTTAGTTTCTTCTAACCGTCTAGGCTGGGTTTGCTTTCGGGCGGACGTACGTCTGCTACATGGTCGTCTGCTAGTGCACGATCTCATTGGATGTCCTTTTTTTTTTTTTTTAGTAGTATTTATTGATTCATTCAGTTCAATCATACAAAATATATTATATCTCAACATTAACATAAGTCTAATCATGAACCTTGCAAAGTCATAACACATAATATAACTTCATAAAACATAGTATCATATTGCTAATATAACCTAATATTTGCATAGTCAAACAACTTATATCACCTGAATAAATCTAAATTTAAACAAACTTTTTTTTTTTTTTTAAATTGTATTTGATTGTCAGTTCAATCATAGAAAGTATATTATATCTCAACATTAACACACGTATAATCATGAACCTTGCAAAGTCATAACACATAATATAACTTCATAAAACATAGTATCATATTGCTAATATAACCTAATATTTGAATAGTCAAACAACTTATATCACCTGAATGAATCGGAAATTGATTTGGCCATGCCCTCCCCCCGCCCCCCTAAAAAATATCACAGGACAGACGACGAACAATAAACATAATTAAAAATAACCACTCCCTCCCACCCACAAAAACTAAAACAAACAAAAACAAAGACAAAAACAAACAAACAAAAACAAAGAGACAGTCTACAGCGGCAAGGATCGATCAAGCCCCTGAGTGGGCGAACCCGGCAGCCCCCTCCCATCAT
The DNA here is from genome assembly GCA_025617745.1 of Heliocidaris erythrogramma. NCBI lineage: Eukaryota > Metazoa > Echinodermata > Echinoidea > Camarodonta > Echinometridae > Heliocidaris > Heliocidaris erythrogramma. Next base: position 1,957,942 of record CM046865.1, on the reverse strand, counting down.
CTTTCTGGTTTTGATTAGTGCATAATACTTTTAGATGTTCCCATTTTTTATAATGTCTTGTTAATGTGTTTCGCTCGAATGCAATCTTCTTTTCTTCTTCTTTACTCTTAAGTAGCTTTTCTCGTATCTCTTCCGCATTCGGTGGCTTATTTTTCCCTCTCCCAAGGTATATTAAATATTTAATTAGTAAAACTATATGATTAACTAATTGTCTATTTTCAGCTGCCTCATCTACCCCAATATGGATTTCCTTCCAACTTAATTCTTTAAGAATTGGAAGATTAAACAGAACACTACATAATTTCCACAATGTCCCTACTGTCTCACAATTCATAAATATATGTCTATATGTTTCCTCATCTTTACCACAAAAAGAACATTTGTTACTTGTTATAAATTGAAACCTGTGTAGATGATGATTTACAAAGACAATATTATATAGTAACTTAAATTGAAATTCTCTCAATTTGTTGTCCAAGGTACTTAATCTAGGACGATAAAAGACTTTTTCAATTTCTTTAATCGACATATTGTATGACGATTCTAAATTGTGAAAACTAATTGGAATATCGGCCATCTTATTAATACAAGCCCTATACAAATTCTTCGAACATACTGATTCAAATTGGAAAACTTTCTTACAGAACCTAAATTCAATTTTTAACCCATCAACCAAAGTATGCCCTTTAAATTCACGTTTCCATTCTCCAGGGGTGTTTGCAAATATTTCTTTGATCACTGTTATTTCTTCTTCATCTAGTCCCATACATGTGAAATAAGTGTCTGACTTAAGTGCACCTTCTTCATCGGTAATATGATGCAATTTAAATGTATTTTTAAGAAAAAGACTTTCATGAAAAAATGGTTTTCCTTTCTTCTGAATATATCTATTGTTAAAGAAAATTTCGTTTTTTTAATTACTTATATCCTTTATAATAAACACATTCACATCAAACCAAATACTAAGCATTTCCTGATAATATTTGGGTAACTTTACATTGATCATATCAGGCGAAAGGTTGCAATAAAAAATGAAATTACCACCGAATCACGACTCACGTGATCGGTACACGCCCATATTAGGTCATCGATAACAAATATTGGAATGCACGTGTAGTATGGCAAATTATTTTTTTTGGTCGAAAGCATGCATATTCCCGGGGATTTGTGCGGGGTTTATTGGACTCATCGAGCCTCAATTATACCCTTCCATAGCTTTAAATTTCATGTAAATCACATTTTTCATAATTTCAAATAAATACTAGGGGAATTAAAATCATTTCAAATCCCCTGTTTTCATGTGTTAACCTATGGGAGCTGGAAGGCCAAAAGCATGCATATTCCCGGGGATTTATGGGGGGTTTACTGGACTCATCAAGCCTTCATTATACGTTATCAGAGCTTTAAATTTCATGTAAATCACATTTTTTACATTTTACATTTTCAAAGAAAAACAAAGGGAATTATAATCACCTTAAAATTCCTTGTTTTCGCGTGTTAACCTATGGCAGGCGAGACGTTTTTGGTCAAAAGCATGCATATTCCCGGGGATTTATGGGGGGTTTACTGGACTCATCAAGCCTTAATTATACCTTTTCAGAGCTTTAAATTTCATGCAAATCACGTTTTTATATTTTCAAATAAAAATTATGGGAATTATAATCATCCTAAAATTCCTTGTTTTCGCGTGTAAACCTATGGCAGGAGAGACTTTTTTGGGGTAAAAAGCATGCATATTCCCGGGGATTTATGCGGGGTCTATTCAACTAGTTGAGTCTTAATTATACATTTTCAGAGCTTTAAATTTTATTCAAGGCACATTTTTCAAAATTTTGATTTAATTCTGCGGGAATTATAATCATTCAAAAATTCCCGTTTTTACGTGTTAACCCTATTGCAGACGACTTTGTCAAAAAGCAGGATGATCCCTGAGATTTATAGTGGCATTTATTGAAAGTAAAGGTTCAAGAAATGTTTTTTGAACTATCCATCCTTCCTCTCGTTCAAAAATCAGACTTGAAAAAGATAGAGTAAGATATGAAATATCAAGAAAAAAGGAGACATCTTTTCACGTGTTATACCTATGGCGAACGTATTTTTCCGAGTCTGTTTTTAACACAGCAAATTACGCTTGCCGAATGTACTACGGAAGTAGGTGAGAGTAATCTGTCTTGATACTATTAAAAGTCTTTGCCCTAGCTAGCTGGGGGGAAGTCGCGCGCGTGCGCATATACTCGAAAGTGGTAAAGCGCCATCTCGTCCCCATTGGAGAAGAAGAATATAATATGTCAAAGACAAAATATATATTAAGAGACGAACATATTATTTCAAAGACGAACAAACTTGTGGAATAAATGCCGCACAGAGTCGCACAGATCGAGGGCTCTCGAGACGAATAGATACGAGCGCCATCTCCTGCCATTTATCTCAAAAGATGAATATAATTTCAAGACGAAATTATCGAAATAGGTGAATATAATTAAAAGATGAAAACATTCAAAAGATGAATAGATTAAAAAGACGAAAATATTGAAAAGATGACTATATGAATAGATGAATATAATTAAAAGATAAAAGTATTGAAGAGATGAATAGATTAAAATGACAAAAACATTTAAAAGTTGAATATATAAAAAAAGATGAATATAATGAAAAGACGAAAATATTGAAGAGATGAATATAATAAAAAGACGAAAATATTGAAGAGATGAATATAATAAAAATACGAAAATATTGAAGAGATGAATAGATTAAAATGACGAAAATGTTGAAAAGCTGAATATATTTCTGTAGAGATAAATATAAACAATTTCAAAAGATGAATATATTTCTTCAGAGATAAATACAAGAGACGAATATATTAGATATGAATATAAATACAAGAGACGAATATATTCCCCTCTGTCTTGCCATACTTCCCTACTTTTTTTCTATTATCATTCTGTCTGTTTCATCTGGTACTGTAATGTAATGTGATGTATATAGGGGTAAGTAGGCTAATGTGTATACTGTGTGGTAAGGAAGGGGGTTGTTTTGATGGTTTTTTTTTTGGGGGGGGGGGTCCTTCTTTTTATCTTTTCTTTTTTATATATGTGACCAGGCACCATAAAACCACCCAAAAGTCGCACTGTGTGATTTTCAGTTAGAGCTCAATCAATGTGTTTTGGTTTGCATGCATGGTCAAATTTTAGTTTTGGGTATTTCCTGTAGGAGTATACTTTTTTTAAGTAATCTAAAAATGTGAAAACACCAAACAATCTAGAAGTGGTATTTTTGACAGTTTTTTATCAGACTTATGTGTGTCTTCCCTGGATTTTGTTGTATTACTTTTCTCATTCTGAATACTTGTCTCATTTTAATCTCCCGGAGTAGGTTCTTGCATTGATACTTGTGCACTATGATAAACAGGATATGTCTAAGTAGTATGCCAAGTTTTAGGACAATCTGATAATCCCTTCATAGAAATTTTCATTGAGTTCTAATCCTCCTTTTGTCACCTTAGCACAACACTTTTTGCAAGTCAGAGTGCTTCAATAGACTTGCAAACTTTAAACCCTTATTAAAGTAGCTATTCAAAAAAAATCACAAATATGGCAATTAATGTATCCCTAGAAACTGGGAAGCTTACAGATGGCAATCGTATAAGTTTTATGTCAACTGCGTATCTGATGATTATAAAAACAACACAAATAAAAGCTCTTCTCAGCATCTGGAATATCCGAGGATTCGCCAGAAATATAGCGATGTTTTGATGTCGTCACACTCGGGATCGATCCTGCTTAAGCAGACGACGTCCTATAATGAATGAACGTAATTGCAATGCAATTATTTATCAAATTATAAAGTTTGGTGTATTTAAACATGACCTTATTTCACACCATTATAAAGGGAAAGTGAAACTGATTCTGATAGCTAAAACCGTTTGATTGTAAATACACAGGAGAAGGGTCAATGATCAATGAAATAAACCCCACTTTCAAATTGAAAAGCCCTCCGAATAATAGCAGGATGGTATTCGTTCCCTCTTGAAACGCCGAACATGCCCCGGTGCAAGCAGCTGAAAATACAATGGCGTCTTATTTTGTTTGCAAGTGACTGATTCCTTTATTTTTTTAACGCTGCATTTTTCATCAAAATAATACCATACACGAAGTTAAGAGTGAGGCAACAGACTAACATTAAGACTGACGCTAGTGAAGGAAGAGAAATAAGTGAAGAGGAGATGACAAAATAGGCTCTGAAAAATGTGTAAGATGTTATGGGACATCGTCTGCTTAGACAGGACTGGTCCATGGTGTGTCGTCACATATCTCAGCAGCGTTCGAGGAGCTCTTCAGCTGCTATATCGGGGGCTGTATTTACCGTTTTATAATTGATAATAATCATTACTTCAAATGTTTCCAAGCGTTGAATTTGGATAACCTTGTTTAATTTATGCCATCTATGCAATAATAAGTATTAAGCCAATATTTAAAATCATTAGAGTTCTACTTTAAGAAGTAACATTATGAGGGACTGTGCATTCTTCTCTTTGTACATTGAGTTATGAACATCCTATGAGTTATATATCATTTTTAAGCTGAGAATCTGCTCTTTCAGAATCAGACCTTAACTAAAATATGATGTGGTCTTTAGATAGTGATTTACATGTGCTTACCAGAGAATATAGTGTGCATGCATTTGTTTTATTTTGGCATAAGATTGGAGTTCAGTCAATTTTGACATGTACAAGGTTTATTTAAAATTAAGTATTATAACACATGCATTTGTTAGTTGATTGTATTATCGATATTGCAAATGAATTGTTATTGTTATGTTGATTTAAGAAGACAAATAAAATATTATTCAAAACAAAAGCTTCGCATGATATGACCCCTGTGAACAAACTTCCGCGCGTTTGACCATGCATACCAATTATACTCGGGTCACTCTGTATGGCGCAGTAATTATTGTCACGAGTGGGTGATAGAAGCAAGTCGATCATGGCCTGTCTGAACGTACTGGAAATATTTTTGAAACTTACATAGCATCAATGCTAACATGGCATCGATGCTATGTACTACGTGTGAACATAACTATTGAAATTGTCCCGAGTCCACTTCTCGAAAGCAGCCCCACCGCGCTACATACAAATATATACACACACGTACACACACCTCCACACACATACCTATATATGCACATACACTTTACAAAGTCGCAGTTCGTGATTAGTCTCGTTTCAGCCTTCACAGTATTTGTTGTAGCCAAATAAGTGGCCAAATAAATTTTTGTAGTACCACCAGTATAGTTGCTACTCTATATCAGTTAAAACGATTCTTATAGAGAGATTATAATATTAATTTTTGGTGTGCTAATTTAACACGTCTTTCTATGGGGGCCCGAATTACTCGTGTGTGCCCAGAATGACCCTTCTTTCGAGAGAGTCGCTAGAAGGGGTGTGGCGGCAACCTTACTCAAACTTGCTATCAGCAGATCAGTAAAACGAATGAATCCTGATACCGATTTCATTAAATTGGTTAACTCTGGGGGACGTTTTATCAATTGTCTTGTCAGTGATTGTTGCCTACAAATTTGCTCTCAGCCAATCAGATGCAAGGATTTCAGTAGCTTATAATAATTGTAAATTGTCAGTGAAAGCAAGTTTCATGAAACGCAGCCCAGGATTCTAGATATTAACAATTGGGATCCTGTTGAACACGAGATGCCATTTCGATTGCATTATTACCTGCGCTAATCAAGCCTGTGAAGACAATTGATTTCAGCTCATACGCCAGTTATCAAAAGCATTACTCGCACTTTTCAGTTTGCATTCACTTTGTTAAACGATATCACTCTCACGTGACACGTAAAGAGCCACGACAGTCTCTCACGCTGCCCTTCATCAGGCTTTATTCTCATGACGCACCGTTTCCTTACATTTATGTTTACATCTATAATTTTACCACACTTATTATAACAAACTGAAATTTCAGCGTATCGCCAACCATGGTCGTAAAACTGGAAACGTAAACTGATACTAATTCGTGTCGCCCGTTGAACTTGTTCTTCTACTCCGGAGATAGAGGCCGGCAGGTAAGAGGAGCGTCAAAATGTCAGCAATGATGAAAGCAATTGTCACCTGGAAAGCAATAAGAAAAAAAAATACATAGTAACATACATGAAGAAGATATAGCCTTTCTATTTAAGAATAGAATAGAAAAATATTAATTATAATACAAAATCCAGAGAACATGAACAGTCAACAAAGTAAATATAACAATCCTGTTCATAATTACAATTTGCGCATGTGCAGATTAAGGTCGTTTGTACCGAGTAAAATTGACCTTTACACGCGTATGCTTTCATAATGTGCGCACCACATAACAATGTGCGCTGCACTCCAGTATGATTTACACGTTGCGTCCATCATTTCAGGGTCATTTGTAGCATACACTAATTACGAACTGGCTTATTGGATGTCGGAAAGGATGCAATTTCTTAAATATGTATCAACAGTAATGGTAATAACTTCCTCTGTTACCAATTATTTTATTATCAGTATTTGCAGATATGAAATAGCAAAGTGAAGATCCGGAAAGAATGATTCCCGTTTTGTTCACAAAATACGATTGGCTACATTGTAAATGTGGGGGTGTCCAACCAAATCTGCCGATGGGTTTGCCAACACAAGGACACTCTTAAAATGTTCATATTTTGTTCTATTTGCCGATGGAAATTTGAATGGAGTCACCCCTTCCCAACCTACCCTTCCTGCAAAATGTATTTTATTGCTTACATAAAACGGGTCACCGTCGAGGTATTTCTGGAGCAAAATGAAGATTGGATACTGGAGGAAGGTGAAGAAACCACTGATGGTTCGTATGGCACCGTATACACTGGCGAAATATTGCATCGGGAACCTGTGATGTCATGAAAATATGAATGACAGTTATTACCACAGCTTTGAAAGCTGGGATATAGGACTGTTAATGTTATTTAACTATATCAAAATAATGGTACTCAAAGTGTAACACACGGAAAGGTGGACAAAGTTAATTTTACATCAAAGAAGACCAAGAGTTGTTAATTTGGACTACAAAACTGTTAGAATTACTAGATGGAGAATGGCATCGAGAAAACTATAGAGAGGACCCACGGTCAGATTATAATGATAAAGTTTAGAAGTTATGATGGTTGTTCATTTCATCAATATTTTTTACAATATCTTATCTATCTTTTGATGTGATATGATCACCCTGGAATTGCACATAGAAAAAAAAGGTTGTCGTAAGTAGAGCTTGAATGGATGATGGCCACAATGAGGATGATTCTGGTGATGATATATGATGATGATGATGATGCTGATGATGATGATAATGATGCTGATGATGATTAATGATGAGAATGATGAGGATGATGATTAATGATGAGGATGATGGTGATAATAATGGTGATGATGATACTGATAATGATGACGATAATAATGAATTTGAATTTTTGAATTTGAATTTGATTGAATTTATTAACAACACATCACATAAATGACAGTATATTATGAACAATCACACAATGTACTAAAGAGTAATAGTTGTACATGAATAAAAAGTAAAAGTAATATACATTATATGAATATAAACTGTCGAGCATAGGTGTGGAGTGAGCGCAGCGAACTCAGTTTCACGACTATCGACCAGGGGTTCCGGGAAACGCCGCAGCGGGGGTTCAGGGGGCAGCGCCCCCTTAGCTTTTGCCTTATACACCATTTAAGGCCCACAATCCCAATTTCTAGATACCCAAATGACTTAAAAGAGTCACACATGAATTGCTGTAACTGAAACAAATTCATACTGCATTAGTTAGTTGATATCATTATAACACTACAGTACATTGTCCGACTTTGTCATTATGCTGAATAAAATGTATGAAATGGATAATGAATTAAATGCAATAAAAAAACAAAATATAGCTGTGTTGTTTCATTCATTCAGCTGTACTACTTAGTACTTACTTACCTAAGTCAGCTTCACTTTCACTTTGTAACGCCTTTCCTTTTTTGTGCCCACAACTTGACCAAACCACGTAATACTAATAGAGGTCATATTGACCACTATGCGGGACTAATGCAAAAATACTACGAATTTTCTATCGATATTTAAAAATATATTTAAAATACTTCCTATCAAATTCAGCTCTTAAAAATCTCACTCCTACCTCAAATGGCCGTTAGGAAGAACTTCTGATATTTCCAGCAAAATCCAAATTCAAAATCATGTCCAAAACCGAAGAAATTCCCGCAGATTTTTTTTGACGATCGCATGTTGTTTTTATTCCGCCGATGTTTTAGACTAAAATCGGCCAATAAAATTTTGTCCACAAAGGAACTCGGTATCGCGTAGAAACCATCGATCTCTACGATCGCGCACGCAGAAAATTGGGACTTTTACGTGTGTGCGATAAGGACAGAATTTGTAATGACCAAATTTATGGGGGGAGATGTCTGCGCTCGCGGCGATCAGGAAATGTACACAATGACCTCCAATACCCCGTTTCGCCATAATTGACGGTAAATTACGGATTTCATTTTTGAAATTACCTTTTCCAACATCGGTAAGTTAAATTTATTGTATTTCATGTATATGTTGGTGACGGTTTTTGTAAATTAAATGCCGATTTTGAGTGAATGTTAGTGACTTTTGTGCAGTGGTATTTGAAAGTGTTGAGGTGTATGACTGCCTAGATTCTACACACGAAGTATAGTAATGACGCATTGAGTGAATTTGACTGCCTTATTGCGAACCAACCCCACACGATATGTCCCCGGCCCCTTGGTCGCGGACGCCGCCGGAGATGCGGCCGGAGGCGTATACGTAGGCGTATACGTAGCTAGCTAGCTATCATACGTTCGGATTACAATCAATTTATGATTTTTCACTTTAGTTTCAGGTTATACGAGTGTATTATACTTTCAAGTCAAGTCAAGAAATAATATTTATGGTCAATATCAAAGCACAACAAGGTCATTTCTGCGCATTATATGTGTGTTTTGGGGCAATTAATACACATCAAGTTTGGGGAAATAGTGGTGGGCGGGAGACTGACTTTCAGCCAGAGTGCCGGGCGGAAAACGTGAGTGGTGGGCGGGCCCGCCCACCGCCGCCCACCGTAGCTACATCCCTGTATATATGTATATATATATATAAAACACATATACATTCACATACATACACATATACATACATTAATGAACAGAAATGGATTTACAATAAAATGTAGTCATAGATCATCATCTACATGAAGTTGAACGTACAAGACAATGCAATATAGATGTACTAATACTGAGGTGAAGTTGTTAATTGGAACTAGAAGTTACCACAAGTGCTAGTCGAGCCTAGTCCCATTCTTTTAGCAAGATGTTTTCTTGGGGTTTTTTCAGTACCTACATGTACAATTTTTATTTCGTATGTAAAAATATATACATATATATTTTTAAAAGTTTTACATTTCTTACAGAGAATACAGGAGCAAAAAACGACTAGTTGTTTTTGTTTTTTCAAACAATAACTACGATAATTTATACAAGAGAGAGAAAAAAAATCTTTAAACAACTGAAATCACTGTTGTTTGCATGAGGTGTAACAGAGAAGTGAAAGTTGTTTCAGGTATAACACATTCATAATACAGATATGTGTATTATTAGTAGTAAAGAAAACAAAGAGAAATATAGAAAAGTAAAAGTAGATGCAAATAAACAAATGTTTAGGCTCTAAGCTTAAACTATATAGATCACCAATCAAATGTAGGTGATAGAAGGTATAAATATAAAAGGGACGTTTTGAGTTTACAACATCATTTAAATTGAAGGTAGTTGGAAAGTTCTCTACGAAAGACTGACCTTGTAGTTTTTAATCTAATTTCATCTGGAAGAGCATTCCACAGTTTTGTACCAACAAAAGATATGCAAAACTGTCCTTGCCTTGTCTTACATTTTGGTAAATAGAGTAAGCCACTTTCTTTCCCCCTCGTTGCATATTGTTATGTAGTGAATAAACTGATATAAATCTAGACCCAGCTGCTAATAAAAGAAATAAAAGAATAAAATGACACACACCACCCCCATTTAATGAACAACCGCCTTTGATGCCCAGATCCCCACTTCTTTGAACCCCACTTCTCAGAACTTCTATTTAATGATTTAATCCCAGCAATAAAACTCTAAATATTTATAGCTTAAGAGAACCCCAAATCCCAGAACAAAAACTGACTGCCATCTGGCCATTGTCTTCCCAATCATCAAACCCCCTTTTGTCCATCTCCAAACAAAGTAATAAAACCCTTTCCAAAGACCCCTACATGAATAAAGTAAATGCTAAAAGAGTTTCTTATTATGAGCGGGCATCGAAAGGCTAGAGGGGGAGAAGAGTTCTGAACATCAAAGAGAAAAGATCTTCTTGGCTGATTGCTTGGACTACTCTGATCTGGAACCTGAGATATTAATGAAGCACAGCGAATAAACATATCTGATTTGAATTCCAATAAAATCGAGTCTGCTCTGATTTATTACAAAGTGATTGTCACTTTAATCATGTTAATAACCGATCCCATAATCACAACAATATCTGTGCTGTATGATTTGACAATAATCCACTAAAGAGTGTGGTAATATACCTTTCACCAGATCATACATAAATGTTGATACAAGAAGTTCATGAAGTTGAAAAATATATAATATTCCTAGACTTTGGAAAAGAGGTTTGGAGTCTGTTCTAAATGGACTAAAAGTAATTGCTCTCATTGCCATTTTTGACAAAGATATATACAGTTGAGATTGTTTTTGTAAGTACTTCCCGATACCTCTATTCCATAAGAGACATGAGGCTGTATAAAAGTCTTATATAATAACACAAGTATATTCTTTGGAATAAAATGTCTTTAACTTAAACAGAATGCCTACTTTCTTTCGAATGCACTTGTTTATTGTCTGAATATGTTCTTTCCATGAAAGGTGACAATCGATTTGAATGCCTACAAATGGTGCAACAGAGACCTCACCAGTGTGGGATCCTGATATTCTGATCCTTTCTGATGTATTGCTCTACCTTTTTGATTTTATAACCATATAACTCGTTTTCTGTAGGTTAATTCTGACTTTATTTGCATAACACCATTCCTGGACCTTTTCGAAATGTTCACTGACTATTTCTAAATCAATTTCTTTTTGTTTATTATTAAAAGTATGAAATAGGTTCGAGTCATATTTAGCGAATAATCTGAAATTGAAAAAGTTTGTGGAGTTAGGTAAACCATTAATATAAATTAAAAATAGTGTTGGTCCAAGAACGGAGCCTTGAGGAACACCACATGTTATATTTAATTTCACAGACATCTCATCCTTGTATTGTATTAACTGGGATCGTTTATACAAATAGTCTTCAAACCATTTCAAAGCTCTTCCACGGATTCCATAATGTGACATCTTTTTTTTTTGAAAGTCAATAAAGATACCAAATGTTACTCTACCTTCATCCAAGTATTGCAATAATGTATTTGCAAGATTAATCAAAGACAATTTAGTGCTATGTTTCTTATGGAAACCATACTGATGCTGAAACAGGACATCATTCGTTTCCAAAAAATCAATTACACGGTTATTTATTATTTTTTCAAAGATTTTTCCCAGCAACATCATTATCATCATCATTATCAGATGATGGTCATTAATGATGATGATGATAATGATGTTGATGATAATGATGAAGATGATGATGATGGTGATGATACTGATAATGATGATGATGATGAAGTTGATGATGATGATGATACTGATGATGATGATACCGATAATAATTAAGATAATGATGATGCTGCTGATGACTATTGAGGACGATGGTGATGATGATAATAATGATGGTGATGATAATGATGAAGTTGTTGATGGTGATGATACTGATAATGATGTTGATGATGGTGATGGTGATGATAATGATAATAATGATGGTGATGATAATGATGAAGTTGATGGTGATGGTGATAATACTGCTGATGGTGATAATGATGGTGATGATAATGATGAAGTTGATGATGGTGATGGTAATAATACTGCTGATGGTGATAATGATGGTGATGATGGTGATCAGATGACAATGAAGCTGATAATGGTGATGAGGATTGTTATGATGATGATGATGGTTGATGATTGTGACGATGATTTATGATGACGGTGACGATGGTGGCAGTGGTTATGATGATGATGAGGAGGAGGAGAAGGAGGATTGTGATTGTGATGATGATGATGATGTGGTTGTTAGAGTTGGGGAGAGTAAAAACCATGAAATATATATTTTTTAAAGCAAAAAGATAAGTAAGCGTAGTACCAATGGGGTGCTATTCCAATAAATACTTACACGACACCGACGACCGCCGGTCCAACACCGAAGAGTAGAGAAGGCACAACGAGGAGTAAGAAAAACGTAAGATACTGAAGCTGGAGGCTAGGAATAAGGACGCAAATGGAGTAGCCGATTGAAGCGAAAGTAGTGATCGCTAGAGGGAGGCAGCTATCACGCATGTCTCCGTACAAATCTCTCATCTTGGATTTCCCTGCATTCGAAGAGGGTGTTAAACAATCAATTTATTAAACATTTTGACAAGGTTGTGAAAATGGTTGCATTGTTTATGAAATTTAGTAAAAAAGAAAATCGCTGTATATTTTAAAGAACAACAATCAATGTGTAGTAATTAAGCGAATACTAGAAATATCACTGAAGATGATGATTAATACCCCCGCCCCGTGACAACAGCCTTTCTTGACTTTTGGTCGAAAACTGAGGAAGTAGTTCGATCCGTAAGATTTTTCCCTGATTTACTGCCATAGATATGCCGTTTCCATGGCAACGCAGCTTCCGACTCATCCGAAAAATATGTCTTGCACATCTTCCCACCAAGACCAATGTGTGTACCAAATTTCATGACTTTCGGTCAAAAACTGAGGAAGTAGTTCGATCCGCAAGGTGTTTCCTTGATTTTCTGCCATAAATATGCCGTTACCATGGCATCGCAGATTCCGACTCATCTGAAAAATATGTCTTGCACATCTTCCCATCAAGACCAATGTGTGTACCAAATTTCATGACTTTCGGTTAAAAACTGAGGAAGTAGTTCGATCCGCAAGGTGTTTCCTTGATTTTCTGCCATAAATATGCCGTTACCATGGCAACGCAGCTTCCGACTCATCCGAAAAATATGTCTTGCACATCTTCCCACCAAGACCAATGTGTGTACCAAATTTCATGACTTTCGGTCAAAAACTGAGGAAGTAGTTCGATCCGCAATGTGTTTCCTTGATTTTCTGCCATAAATATGCCGTTACCATGGCAACGCAGATTCCGACTCATCTGAAAAATATGTCTTACACATCTTCCCATCAAGACCAATGTGTGTACCAAATTTCATGACTTTCGGTCAAAAACTGAGGAAGTAGTTCGATCCGCAAGATTAGCAACGGACCGACCGACCGCCCGCCCAACCGTCGACTGATTCCTATATACCCCCTTCAAACTTCGTTTGGCGGGGGTATAATGAATATGAATTATCAATAAGAGCAGTCAGATCATGGCATAAAATGGATCATAATATTAAGGAGGGAATTCTATACTTGCCTTCCATTCACCTATTGGACATATTCTTCACCATAGGCCTATACAAAATGTATTTCGAAAGATTCTAGGGGAGCTCCCCCCCCCCCCCCCCTTCCCGGCTATCACCCCAGACAACTACCATGTCGAAAACTACCCCCGAGTAGGAGGTGGTATTGATAAGGGGGCATTGGGGTTGTCCCCCCCCCCAAAAAAAAAAAAAAAAAAGAAAAAAAAAAAAAAAAAAGAAAAAAAGAAAAGGATTTGTTGTTTGGGGGTATATGTGGGAGGAGGCAGTTGTCCAGTTGTAGCTGTCCAGGTAGTTCTACAGTAGTAGTTGGTGTTGTTTAACTGCATGGTGTTGTCAGAGGGTTACTTGTCCGGGAGGTAATTATGGTAATACATGAACATGTAGTTCCATTGAATGAGGAAGAAGTCCTATACACATTAGTTTACTCACTTGTCTGCCAGCAGGATGTAAAGATGGTGTTCCTGTCCATGAGAAGACCACCAAGAGGACCAACGATGAGGACCAGGAACTGCGTGATGGAGAAGATGTCTGTGTACCAACTCACTATAGTACCAAACAAAATGATAGCGGTTACAAAGATACATTGGTAGTAGGAAATAATGTTATTATTACTACTTAACCTTCTCCTGCAACTACTGCTGCTGCTGCGCTACTACTACTCTACCTCTACTACTACTACTACGACGACGACACTACTAGTATTACTATTACTGCTCCTCCTACTAACACTTCTGCTACTAGTACAACTACTACTATTACTACTACTACGACAACGACGTCGGCGGCTGCTACTACGACGACGACGACGTCGGCGGCTACTACTACGATACTACTACTACTACTACTACTACTACTATCACCACAACTGCTACTACTGCTATTACTATTATTATTATTATTACTACTACTACTACTGCTACTACTACTACTACTACTAATGAAGACTTTGGAAATGTGAACAGACTTTTACCAGACAATAGACCTACCTAAATCTTCATCACCATTTGCCAGTCTTGTCAAGAAGAAGTTGAGCGTCCCAATTGTGAAGATCATGTCAATCTCGAGAAATGCCTGCCAGAGTAGTAACAACCAAAATGGCGTCGATAGAAGGCACGAACGTAGGCTTGCATACTCTTTCCTTTTACGTTTTTCGACTACCGAAATACCATTTTCGGAGAGCTGTTTAGAAGTCGTCTCCTCGCTCATGGTTTCGCCCATCTCCCCACTAACTTCTTCATGATGATCCTCCATGTAACCTCGGTTGACATGTCCCCCCTTACACTGAGTGGTCCTAGAGGGGCAGCAGGGGGTCAGTCTATACCCTTTTGGGAGTGGCCAGGGGATGACCTTGGTGGGAAGGAGAAGGAAGGTGTTGAGGTTGAGGAGAAGCACGGATCCAGCCAAGATGAAGAAAAAGGTGTTGAGAGAGAACCCGGCCTCGTTTGCTTTCTGGAGGTTAGAATCATATGAAATTACATTTAAAGCTTTTATTTATCGTTTGGGAAAACAATATCGTATAACATATTTCTCATAAATAGAGAAGAAATCTGTAAATGAGGAGTTTCATTTGTCTTCATGTATTGTAAGCACACATCAAAAAACTCCGAAGTTACAAAAGAGGAAAATTCGTGGCCCTGTGATGACTAGTAATATCTTCGAGTTTTTAAGTGAAAGTTTCCAAATCAT
Source organism: Heliocidaris erythrogramma (assembly GCA_025617745.1). Taxonomy (NCBI): domain Eukaryota; kingdom Metazoa; phylum Echinodermata; class Echinoidea; order Camarodonta; family Echinometridae; genus Heliocidaris; species Heliocidaris erythrogramma. Next base: position 1,942,612 of record CM046865.1, on the reverse strand, counting down.
TTTCCCCAAGAAGTTTTGGAGAGCACATTTTAAACATTTTAAACGAATAGGCTTTCCAATATACATGTACGTGTAGGCCTACACGGCATTTAAATTTCTAAAAGAGTGTTCACAATACTTACAGATTCATGCAAAAGGGTTGCCAGAGCAATTTAAGAAAACAAATTCATTATGAAATAATAATTTATTACCTTAGCGATTACAGATATTATGACAGACGCGCTGTACATGGCGTTGATTATTGTTATGACGGTAGACTTCTGTCCTCTGAAAAGATTCCCAAGCTGTTTTAAAAGATGATCAGATGAAAAAAAATTCAAATCATATAGACTGTTCGAAGGAAGATACACAATGTTATGAAATTCTATTACATTTTTCATTGTGTAATTTTTCTAATGTTCAGAAACTCTGAACTAACTGTGTTGTACCAAGGAGTTATGAGATTGCTAATTACTGGTTATTGTTTGGAGAGCTCAGTCTGAACGTCCAACCAGGATGCTGGTTGGATGTTGTTTGTCAAAATAAGTTTGAATGTCCAATCAGAACGTAGCATAGCTACTGTACGGATATACCAATTTGATTGTCCAATCAGATTGCTTATTGACTTATGAATATTTTATGAATGTGATTGACTGTGACTGACCTGCATGGATGAGAAGAGCAAGATGACACCTCCAATAGTAAAACAAATGGTTCCAGGAAACACCAGCATGGGGTACGTAGGAGAGCTGAATGCCATCATTATATAGCCAATCAGCATAAAGAAACTGATAGCATCGCCAAGGAAACAGTAATGCATTTTATTCACATAATACAACCATTAACGTTTAAAATAGAAAAGAACTAATAAAAGTCTAAAATTGTATCTCTACTCGAGGCGAATGGAGAGAAACTTCGAGTAACGAACTCACAAAATATCAGTACTGTTATGAATCAGCCATTTTGGATTTACAATAGCAATTGAATTGGAGTCTTGTATGTGAAATATGATTACATAAACAGGATGTTTATCTACGTGTGATCGCCAAAACTCAATTGTATCACATTTGAAAGAATTATGCTCTAAGTTTGTTTATGAACTCATGTTTTGATTGTAGACAGTGTCACAACTGCTGTGAAAACTGCTCTGATGCCAATTTTTAACAAGAACCGTATTCCCTAACTTCAATCCCCAAACCAACACTATTCCTGATGGAACCTATATACCACCAAGGAGTTGTCAACTCCTTGATACCACCTACGACCGATCGAAACCCATATGATAACCCTTTTACTTTGAGAATGAAAGATCTCGCTGGATCAAATGATTCGGCCACCAATATTTTTGCTATAGTTTGTCTGTTGGTACAAGTAATAGTTTCAAATATTCGATACTAAATTTCACTTTGTTGGTGCCCAATATTACGCCCACCATGTTTCAGTGAACTGTTATGGGAAAGTTGAACCAAAATATATATTCTGTAACCTAATATACATGCATAGACGTTAATATAATTGCAAAATATTTCTCTTTCGACGGAGCATAAGTTATACTGATTTATTTTCCGTCAACCCCCCCCCCCCAAAAAAAAAAGAATTAATAAATAGAAATGTATTAATTAAATGATAAATAAATAAAATATGGTAGACCTCAATTAAGTTTCCAAGTACCTGAGAGAGATCTTCGAAAATTTGATGTAAAGCTTTGCCGACAAATTTTTCAAATTCGCAGATATATATTATATATGGGTTGTCACACCCGCCCCCTCCAACCCTACCCCCTTCCCTCAAATATGAACTTACCTCATGACGAGCCGAGATACCCTAGTACCGAATCGATCAAATAAGAAACCAATAGGGAACATGGAGGTGGCATGTAGAGCTATAGCGATGGAAAAGGCAAGCTGAAGTCGGCTTTCCTGTTCTGGGCATGACACAGCAAGTTTGTTGAGGTTTGGCGTGTCAGCGGTGGTGTTAAGCTAGATAGAAAAGAGAAATTAAAACGCAGCAGTGAAATAAAAAGAGAGACTTCGCTGTGCACAGTCCCCATGTAAAGAGATACACATCAATCTGTTTCATTCTTGACGATTTTGAATATGTTATGGCTATCACAGAAGGCAGTGAAAGCTGAAGAAAAAGGAAAATAGTCATCCAATAAATTGGAGTGTCCCAAGATTAGAAATGGGGACGCAATTTTTTGTATTTCCCCCACAGTATTCGATCTCCTTTTTTGTAAGATCCTATGTCTAAGTGAACCATAGACACGCCATACATGTTGATTAACATAATGATTTGATTGTGTCGGACGCACAGGTCGGGGCTTTTGCTAAACAGTCGGGTAACGTCGCGTCGCGTTGGTAGAAATTTTCGAACATTTTTCAGGAATTTTATGTATGGTATCTTTTTTTTAGCAGCAAAAAAAAAAAAAGAAAAAAAAAAGAAAAGGAGAGGGGAAAAAGGTGGCCTGATGGCAGCATGAATTAATTATTTGATTTCTTATGCCATGAATAAATCGAATGTTGGATTAATTAATTAATTATTCAATTAATCCCTGTTTTATTGAACTTTGGATTGAAAACACAGAGATGTTTAATAATTTTAGCTGTGTTTACGTTTTCCGGATTCGTGGAATTGCCTGCATGAGCTGCGCATGGCCTAGCCTAGCCTAGCCTAACCTAGTTTGCAGGCATAAACCCTGGTCAGTCGTAAAAGAGTGCCTGCACTGTAAGACTACCATAGGCCATGTACTATAGCTGCTCCTTCCGACCAGAAGGTAGCTGAACTAGGCTTCTGTCAAGACACAATGGTTTTCTGATAAAGTGTCAAATTAGGGTCTGTGCTTGCAGACTAGGCCTAGCCTGCCTATACACGTACGGTACGTGTAGGCTAGTCATGCTCTGGTCTACGCTGCATATCTTTTCATGCGTAAAGTGCTTTGCACTGTGTCACGATCATCATCATCATCATCATCAGACATCATCCGTGAAAGTACAGGCCACCGGGATGGTGTATCATCGTACGATGGCTTCAAGTTCAAGCTCAGCCTCAGGGTCAGGGGAAGATGGTGACAGGTAAGCATTATATTAGTCTGTTAGTAGCTTCAATTAATTTAATCTAGTTTTGTTACCTTTACTTACGTCTACTGACTACCATCGATCGACATCTTCAAGACACGAGTCAAAAATGTCGGCATACATTAACCCAAAATATGAGAACAATTTGTATATAGTGTAGATGCGTTCGTTTTGGGAATTATTATTTTTTTAAAATAAGTTTTCGAGCAACACGTTTGATCGGCTGATAGACAACGAATTGCTGTATCCACTTATTTTTACTTTCCAACTTTCCTTTTGTTGTATTCTTTGTTTCCTTTCATCATATTTTCTTCCATCCTTCCTACCCTTCTATTCTCTCTTTATAGTTCATGTTTTTCTTTGCATTATCCTTCTATTGTTTTCTTTATTCCCTTGTTTGTCGTTTTTAGCCTGAGAACGGGAAAAATCATACTGAGATGGACTCTTTTTCAATTTGTCCCCTTGAAGACACCTTCCTGAAAAATGTTCGAAAATTTCTACCAACGCGACGCGACGTTTATACCCGACTGTTTAGCAAAAGCCCAGGTGGGCAGGTTTTTTCCCCCAAGCACATAGGAGCACGCATGATACGTAAGGAGGCTGTTGGATAATTATGTCCAACAATCTCTGCGTGTGCCTATGTAGTCAGGTCAGTTAACACAATTAACACAATTTTGGGGACAGAATTTGTGTAGAATAAGGATACTTCGACCATGCACATTTCTTTACCACTAGACCACGAGCAGTTGACGGTACAGTTCATTCGCGGGGGGGGGGGGGGGCACTCAGATATATGGGTGTACACATGCGTGTTCATGGGTTTTCAAAATACCCCCTAAACAGGTTTTGTACTTGGATGAAAAAAGACCCCTAAACGAGGATATTTGCGCGGTTTTTCATCATCCAACCCCCCTAAACGCGCTATAACTTATAAGCAACAACACATTTCAGAGGGGAAACCATTTCAGGGCGCTATGGCTGCGTCGGTAGAACTCTCCGCTCCCGATTCTCCTCTCTTTTTTGCATCCAACTGCATGCACTGCCGCGCGCCACTCCCTGAACTGAAATCGGGCTGTAAATCCCCGTGAAAATCCCTGAAAATATCAGAAAATGTCCCATTTACATATTGGTGCCAAAGTGAAAAATATATATACCCCCTAAACGCGTTCGGCCAGATTAGTCAAAAGCACCCCTTTTTGTTGAAAATCAGCGTTTTTGGACCCCTTAACGCGTAACGCGCTTTACGCGTTCCACATGAAAAAAGACCCCTTTTTACGCGTTTTCTTGGACGCGCATGTGTACACCCATATATCTGAGTGGCCCCCCGGGAGTTCGTTGTTCTTAAAGGGATACGCCACCAGGCCGCTGTGGGGAAAGTCGGGATTGCGTAAGCCCCATTCACTCGTACACAAACTTTGTGCGTCGAACGCGTCCGTTGGACTAAGAGGGATTACATTTCGACTGCACGAAGCCGATCGAATCTCGCCCGAGAGCTCGAGCGCAGGCGGAGCGTGCATGTTGTGCGGCGACCATGCCTGTCCGAATATTGAGCCATGCGGGGCAACGGCATGATCAGGTAACGATCACGGTGCCCTTTCGCGGCATAAAAACGTCCACAATCTGCGGTTGAGTATATCCCTTTAAGGCTTTATACACTATGAACACGATGACAAAAGAGAGCGGACAAACTATACAGCTCCAAGAACATCCCTTCATTGCTATTATGTAAAATAAGTAGAACAGGTGATGTGCATGTGACACCTGTTCTACATATTTTTACATAGCAATGAAGGGATGTTCTTTTGTCTACCAGAACCAGTGTGTAAGGTACAATGAGGAGCTGTATATTTTGTCCGTTTCTTTGTTTGCTATGTTCATAGTGATACCGCCACTCTATAGAAATTCAGTACCTCTTTTCTGCTCACTGTTTTTTCGATATCCTCGGTAGGATTTTTGCCAATTTGAGGATTACTGGGCATATTAGCTATTATAGCCGAACAAATTATTATAGCGGTACAGAAATTGAGATTTGTTTTGGTTTTGATGGAAGGTTCGTTTGCCTTCTTGCACTATCCACATTCTAAAGTTGGTACATTTCAGTTGCCAGTGTTTCTGGGTTAGGCTGGCGTTCTGGTATGTGAATGGGTGATAAGGCAAACATTGGTAAATTTCTCAGATATTTGGTAAGGTTATAAATAGTAGCATGGTGGAGTTTGTTACTGGGCAGAGCTGTTGCTGGGGGGGGGGGGGGGGGTTTGAGGCTGTCTGGGATTTACTAATGTTAATGTACGGGATTATAGGATGGCGACTGGTTGTTGGGAATGAATAATTTGTACTGAATTAGAAACTGCAGACGGTCCAGCTGAAAATTATTGTTTCTTTTTGAGGTATTTTTTTGGGGGGTTGCTGATTTCCGGCTGGCTAGCCTGCTTCAGTTTTTGGAAGAGCGAGAGAAAGGGGACAGGTGGGAAACATGCCAAGAGAGAGAAAGTGTGTGTGTGTGTGTGTGTGTGTTGGTGCGAGAGAACAGGTGAAAGAAATAAGTGAGCGACGAGAAGAGCGTGAGGTACGAAAGACGTAGAAAGAGTGAAATGACGAGAGAGAGCAGAAGAGAAAGTTGCGCAAGTGCGAAGAGAACAATGGCAGGTCGGAGAACTCAACTTAGAAAGTCAAATTCGCGGTAAATGAAGTCCTATTTAACATGCATTAATTATAGGGAGGATTAATCAACCCATGGCGTTGTGGTGATCCGCCCTTTAGAGGTCCGCCATGCGATATTTTTGGGGATATATAAAAGGAAAACGAGTTTTGGGATAAATGCAAATTTTTCGTTCAGCCGTTTTGGGTTCAGCCGTTTTTCGGTCGACCACCTCAGAGATACAGGACGATTGGTGTTAATTCTTCAATTTGGCTAAATTAAGTTTTGTTAATATTAATAAACTCTACTTCAAATAATTTCTTGGTACTACAAAATTTCAATATGGCACGAAAAAGAGACATGATAACGAAGCTTTTCGACCTGCACTCATCAGGTTATCGCGCAGGTATATAACAAATTACTTGAAATCAACTATATTATACTCGGTGAACCCGGACGCAACCTAGACGAACCTCTTCTGTGCAGACAAAAGGAGTTCGTCCAAGCTTTGCGATTGTTCTGAAATTACGGCGTCTAGGTTGCGTCCGAGTATAATATAGTTGATTTAAATTAAGTTGTTATATACCTGCGTGATAACCTGATTGAGTGCAGGTCGAAAAGCTTCGTTATCATGTCTCTTTTCGTGCCATATTGAAACTCTACTTCACAACTCATACATAAAACCAATAAATCAGTTCATCGCAATGACTTACCTACTCGCCTAGTCAAGGAGTTTGCTGTGAAACTCGCAGAACCTTTGACATACCTTTTCAATAAATGCTTACTGGAAGGCATTTTCCCAAAGGACTGGAAAACATCGTCCATTACTCCTGTACCGAAGGACAAAGAAATAAGCTCTTTCCACCAGCTAAGGCCTATATCTCTCACCCCGTTGTTCTCGAGAGTACTTGAATCATTTATCGCAAAGTGGGTAGTGGAGGATAATTATATCGAACCATGTTAAGAAACGGTTTGGGAATGTCAAGGGTTGTTCAACTACACACTACCTTGTCTACTTGCTCAAATTCGTGTTGGAAGTCCTTGATAAACCTGGCCATTATGCCTATATTACTACCATTGACTTTACTAAGGCGTTTGATACGGTAAATCATTCAGTTGTAGTCAAGAAACTCATCCTGTTAGGTGTACGCAGATCGATCGTCCCAATTATTTGCAGCTTCCTAACTGCACGTACTCGCGATCGGAGCGCCAAAGTCTGTAATTACTACTCTCCCCTACTAGAGGTTGGGTCCGTTGGGTCCGGTTTTGTTTCTGATTCTTGTTAATGATGCTGTGAATGATTGCGAGAATCGATGGAAATACGTTGATGATTTAACACTCGGAGAAATTGTGAAGCGTAATGCTGACCCTACATTGCAATCTGTATTAGATCGTCTTTCAATATGGTGTAATGATAATGACGTGCTCCTCAAACCATCCAAATGTAACCTCATGACCATATCATTTTTAAGGAACTTAAACCCCAGGACCGACTTCCAGCTTAACTCAACCCAACTCAATGTTGTTCAAAATCTCAAACTACTCGGAATCACAATTCAGAATGATCTAAAATGGAACTTACATATCTCAGATATTGTGTCAAAAGCATCCAGAAGATTGTACACACTATGTATCCTTAGAAAATCTAAGGCACGCCTGGTGGATATGGTAACTGTCTACACTACGTACATAAGACCCATACTCGAATATTGTTCCCCTGTTTGGCACGCCTCAATTACCCTAAATGAGAATAATAAATTGGAATTTGTTCAAAAGCGGGCCCTCAAAATAATTGCAGGCTATAACGTGACTTATGCCAATGCCCTTGCCATAACTAAACTCACTACTTTGATAGAAGAGATTCCCTTTTGCTAAGCTTTGGACAAAAACTCAAACTCTGATCACCACAAACACCTTCTTCCCGTCCCTAGATGTAATTCAAATTTAAGACAGCTTCGTAACATGACTGGCTTCCCTACAATTAAATGCAATACAGAACGATATCGAAAATCCACCATCCCTCACCTTGCCAGAATCTTGAACCCCCCCCCCACGCTTTGCATCCCAAACATTTTCACTTCTCAGATTCCATGCCTAGATGTAATGACTCATTTTGCATGGTTATGGCTTTCTAACTTGGTTATATTTATGTATTCCTCCCAAATGTTCTCCTTTTTATCTATCTCCTTCTTTCTTTCTCTTCCCTTTTCTTTCCTATTCTTTACTTTTTCTTTCTTTCTCTCACTTTTCACACTTGGTATCTTATTATTTGTGTAGCGTAAATCTTAGGATTTTCGTTTTACTTCCAATTATGTATCTTTTTATATATTTGATGCGATTCTATTGTATATATGAACATATATATCTGAATGTAAATTGACCCCTTCAGCCCCTGCGCTGCTGGTCAATCATCATATACCATAACTAGAAAGGCCGTCAAAGGCGGCAGACCCACGCCTTAGCAGAGCGATTATTCTTGAAACTGCAGATATATTTTTATCGTGTACATAAAAAAGTAAACCCAATAGGCCTATAGGTTTTGTTTTGTTGCGATTATTTTTGTAAGCTGTAGCCATTCAAAGGCGATAACAAGAGGCACATCTATCCCCCCCCCCCAATAAATTTTGCCATATCCAGGTCATAGCTTTGTGTGTCCCCACCCTTGAAAAAAATTCTTCTGAAAAAGATATTTTATTATTGAAACATCTCTCCCCTAAAAGTAATTGATTAGACATGTCAGAGAGCGTGGCGTGGTGAGGAAAAAAATGTTAGCAATTTGTATTCAGTGTTCAGTCATGTACATGTAAGTGTTAGTAAATGTATTCATGTTCTATCTTTAAATTACATTGCAATTGGGGTTGTTGTTTTTTTTCATCGGGCTTGGATAAAATAAATATGACGACAAAATAAGTTGGATCTCGACTTCAAAATGGCATGCATGCGAGGCACAGAGCCTACTCACTCAGCTCAGTCACCACCCATCAACAAAGTCAAAGTGGATACTGGCGTGCATGTATTCGGCGAACCTCGATCAGCCACCAAATTTTGCAAATCCACACAAATTTTAAAAAAATACAGTTTTTGTATATATTTTAACTACGAAATCCACTCAAGCAGACATAAATGAGTTATAAACTAACTCAAATCTCAAATGACAGGACCGTTATAACCCAAAGAAAAAGAGTTCAATCCTACTACAGTCAGCCAGGCACAGGCACTGTACTCCCTGGGGTTATGTACTCCGGCCCTAGCCCGACCAGATCGCCGTCACTTCGCGACAGCGCTGTGTATAGTTATTTTAGCTACACAGCCCACTCACTCAGATCAACACACGCGAACGCTCGCGAGTGCGATAGACTCACTCACGTCGAACAAACTCACCAGATTTTCACCGAAAACAATTAAAATCACGTACTACACGTCCACCAGGATAAAATAAATCACAAAAACTTCCACAACAAAGTGGAAAGAACCGGGGAAAATAAACAGAAATGCACAGAAGATAAGAAATAGAGGAGAAGCCGTAGGGCTAGGGTAGCCTGAATCTAAATGAATTTGTAGTAGTAGTTCAAGCGCGCGAAAAATCCCTTGTTGCTGGGATACGTTGGCTTTGAATATTCATTGCAGGCTCGTACGGATTTGAAGTGAAATGGCAAATAATGGGTCTAAAAGTCTTCTAAAATTCACAAACCTGAAATAGACTTTTGGTGAGACGAAGTAATGAGTGTTTTGATTGGCCAAAATATTTCTGCATCTGCAGGCGAAGTTTGGGGTCATCAATCTTTCTAGTTTCTTTCCTGTCACTATCTGAACTGAAGTTCCTATACTTTACTACAGGGTCAAAACTTCAAGGTCACACAGCATGTGCAGGGGTTAACCAATCATCACCAAAATCTAATCGATTCTTTCCTGTCACTTTCTGAACATTCCCTGAAAATTTGGTGCAAATCCGTTCACCCGTTCTCTTGTTATCTTGTACACAAACAAACAAACAAACAAACAAACAAACAAACATACGGAGCCCTTTACATAACCCTGCCGATTTCATCGGCGTGGGTAATAATAAATAAATAAATACAATTTTTGTGTGCTGTGGAGGTGTTGTGGTTTAGTGGAAACGTCACCGGACTGTGGATCTCATGCCAGTTCGCGGTTCGCGGTTCGAGTCCCGCCGCGGCACTAATGTCCTTTGGCAAGACATTAATCTACATTTGCCACTCTCCACCCAGGTGTAGTAAGTAAATGGGTACCTGGTAGTAATTTATTCCTTGAAATGCTTTGAGCGCCTTATAGGGTAGGTCGGCTAAAGCCAGTGTAATATTGGAGCGCCTTGAGCACCATTGGGTGGATACGAGCGCTATATAAATATTATTATTATCCTTCCGTCGTATTCCATTGCAACGTGTATAGGCGAGGTGGTAGGCGGCCACCGGCCTCCTCGCCGGACTGTGCCGTTACATTATATGATTGACCTCATTGGCGGATCCAGTAATAACTTTTTTTACAAAGAAACTATCAAAATGAGCCGTGATAAAATCCCCATATAATTTAAAAATGAGAATTATGCAAATTTTCCTGCCTTAATCCCTGCAAGTAGCCATTGGCGGATCCGGGGGGGGGGGCACAGCCGCCCCCCCCCCCCTTTGTAAAAGAAGTATGCATTTTGACCATAGACGATCCGCAATTTTCTCGATTGTGCCCCCCCCCCCCTTTAGAATGAAGACCTTTTTTTTTTTCTTTTTTTGTTGTTGCTTGTCAGGGAATTATAATGGGAAACTGGACCCCCATAACCCCCTACTGATGAGAAGCTGGCGAGAACAAAAAATACGGGTCTACCTTTTGACAAACTTTCATTTTTGTGCCCCCTCTTTTGCTCAATCCTGGATCCGCCCCTGACTGACCTACATGCATATAGTGGCTTACATTTATGGACGATGTATTATTTTTGCTGGTGTCGCTGCATAAATCACTGAAATAGCCAAGTTGTATGAATACGAAGACGAACGAGGGCCAGCCAGACATGATGGCACCATGAATGATGTTCTCAAAACAAGTAAAAAAAAGAACGAAGAGCCGCTCCAGCACCACTCCAGCCCTCATTGTGCAGGTGATCGTGTTGGAGTTTGAACAGTCAACGCCTGTACGTTCCTTTCACAGATAAAAGATTCACTGAGCGAAACACGGCAACGGAGTCGTTATTAGACCAAGGAGTTATCTCTCCTTGGTTAGATGGGGTGGGAGAGGGTCGTGTGCGTGTGTCACAATGGGACTGCATTCCCTTTCACCCTAAAGCCCTCATGACCTTGTTTAGTTACATCATGAAACTACAGCTTCATGGTTACATCAATAACTCCTTGGTTACATAGACAAAGAATGTAGTAGTGAATGGGATGTGTAGCCACGCAGTTTTGGCATTATTAGTCTTAGTCAGCAAACTTTGGTGTTGCAATAGACCAGTTTCGTAATGTACGCACAGATCTTTAAACCCGATTACGTAATCGGAGGGTTGGACAAACAACGGTGACCGGCGGTGCGAAGCTGCTATTGTACATCGTGTTTCACTCACAGAACTAGGAGTTCTGTGGTTTCACTGTGCAACTACTACCCTTTGTTCGCTATTTGTTGCATTATTATTTGAACAGATTATTAAATAAAAGTTTGGATATCTTTTTCCAACATACTATTTTATATTTCGAGCATACTAACGGCTCAATTACGTCATCACGTAAAAAAAAACAACATAACCATATGCACACACAAACACATACAGTCAAAATGTATACCATTTCATCTTTAGACAAGTTTACATGACCTTTTTTTTGTTGTTGTTGTTTCAGTGCAAGAGCTAGAGAGAGAGGGGGAATTATGAAAAAGAGAATGAAGCCAACACTCCAAATTATACACATATAAATTTTAAACAAAAGTTAATTTGGACTGAATGCAGACAAAGCAAGAAGAGCTTCCTCCCGCACACCCGTACCGCAGTGCAGGGGTACGGCTATCCCGTTGATGGGACACGTGGGGACACATGGACCCACCAACATCTGTGAAGTCTCGATCTTTCCCGGAGACAGTCGCCTTTAACCTACCTACGGGGGAAAAACAGGGGGCCTTGTAGAAGGGAGCCCTTCCTCCTCCTATCATGCCTCCTGGTCAGTCATCTAAGTGTACTTAACAATAGAGTACATAGAATTTGTTTAAAATTGTTTAAAGGCGAACTAAACAACATATACAGATATACATTTGCATATACATGATTACATATATAAATATATAAACCCACACATTATAATTACATACACATGCATGTACAGTTAAATAAATTTGGAGTATTTTTTCCCCAATTCCGTATAAGCTTCTCTCTTTCATTCTCTTCTCTCCCTTCTCCAGAAACGAGTGCTGTTAATTTTTTCCCCCTTTTCTCCTTCTTCCTTCTCTTCTTTTTTCTCCTTCTTTTCTATCAAGGTGTATCATGATATGCATACATTGTGTAGAGATATTGCATTCTTAAAAGTCATACCTTTTATAGATTAGTTCAGTTTTACGTAATTGGTCTATGTTATTGTTAGAGAGTAATGCAATAGCGACCGGTTAAGTGAAGGTTATAGTTGCAAGATATTGTGGGCTGTTAGAAATCAAATTGAAGATGTTACTTAAATTAGTTATTCCTACTTTCTTTTTTATATGAATTTTCCAGCTTCCATTCAAAAGCTAATGTAACTTCTTAAATTACTTTCCCCCTAAAGTTTAACAAGGCATTAACATAGGCAATTACAATAATCAAACGATTGCACGTCGTTTTCTACGCTTATATACAGGCATATTTTGCCATAAATAACATGATTTCTTTTCTTTTGTTTGACTATAGCATGAGTATCACATATTAAAATACAGCCTATAGGCATTTATAAGTAGGGATATAATTTGTCTGTGTGGTCACAAAAGTCTCAGCTCCTCGAATATCTGAGTTACTGGTGAACTAGAAGGGGTGCATGGACCAATCTCTGTTGGCCTCTTATACCTTGCCACCCACAACTAATCAACAGCCGCGAAGGAGACTCTCTCCAACCGTTGACCAATAAAAGATAACCATTTACTGGCCCCAGTATCCGATTTACTGTGAAACTATATATATAACGTATTTAATGTCTCTCAATTCAGGTATATATCCTTTATTTAACTTTAAAGGGGGGGGGCTAACAGGGCATGGCTATATTATCGTTTTGTAACAACTCATGCTAATTAAAGATATGCAAAACCTAATTCTATTTGAAGCCTCCTGGGAAAATACATCTTATTGAATTTATACACTCTCTATTATGCTTACAAATTAAAAATTTATACCAAAGAGTTTGTCCTCTCTATCATTACTATCATAAGATAGAGCAAGTGAGAGAGGGGAAAAATAATGTCTAATTTCTTTGAACACTAATCAACCTTTACAATTTCTCGTATAAGCGCTTCGTTCTTAAAACGAAGCAAACGATGGATTTTTATTTATTGTTTTCTGTAGTTTTAAGAAGAGTCATAATTTCCTTTGTATCGGTTTCAGCAAGTAACGTAGCCCTCTCTGTAAAATATTTTTTGACATTCAGTGAGGAAGTGGAATACAGTTTCCATAATGCCAGTGCAATTATTACAATGTCCTGTTGGGTGTATCTTTAATTTAAAAAGATCTTCGTTCAAACCTACAATTCCAAGTCTCAGTCTATGGACAATGCTCTCTTCAAACCTGGTCAAAGAACACAAATGTGGTTTATCAACTGCTGATTTTACCTGTGTGAGAAAGGTGTGCGATGCGTTCCATCTATCTTGCCAGAGAGTGGTGTATTTCTTTGTAATGTACGTCTTTATTTCCGACAGGGATAACTTGTTGAAAATTTCAATGTCATTTTGTAGAGCAGGCGTAATGGTCTGCCATTTCACTTCCATGTAGTCCACAGTGGCTAGGGATCCATTCAATATGAATTTGCTTCCCTAGATAGTTTAGTTTTAGTGGTCAGACTTATAATTTCCGTTACAAATGTTATATCTATATATATTTTCTTCCTTTATGGCATTTAATGCGCTTAGGGAATCAGAAAAAAATCACAGTATCGACATATACGTCAAGGTTCTCCAACCAATTGAGCGCAAGGACAATGGCAGCCAGTTCGGCTCTAAACGATGATGTATGATATGCCATCCTTTTTTGCTTGGTGATAGGAAAAAGCTGATACATAAAATGAAGCAGAAACTGTTCCATAGTTTGGAACCTTTGATCTATCTGTAAATATATGCAGTTGTTTTAACCACTTACTTCCTAAGTTCTAAGCTGCGTTGTTGTAGATACGCGGGATTTTGGTGTTTGTTTAGTACTTCACTTAGTTCTAAGGATACGTTTGGAGAGATCATTATCCAGGAAGACGGGTTATGGTATAGGTTTCGATTGATATGTCATTCATTAATACTGTTCTACACCCAAAAGGTTTGAAATTCTGTTGATGTTTTAATATTTCCATTTGCCAATTAGGATTGGCATTGACAGGGTGATCACGATGCATAGGATTTTTTTTGTCATAGAATATCTGCAAGCATCTGCCTGCGCAAATTTAAGGGCATTTCACCTAATTCTGTTTGTAATGCATCAAGTGATGTGTCATGTGAGGGGAAGAGCTTCCGCACATATTCTAAGTGATTGGTATAAGCCAGTTCGGGGTTAGCGCATGGTACTGAGATTGTACAAATGACCCCAAATATCCACAGATATTTTAGACATGGAGGGTCCCTTTATGTGCACTTCAGAAAAATAACTCTGGGAGTGATAGAGGTGCCTCATGAATAGCTTTTGTTTCCCCCTTTAAAAAGAATACTTCCACCTGGATATCATGGAATGCACCATTAGTGCATAATTGAATAATGATTACATGACGTTCATGAGCACATATCGAATATTAGTGTCAGTGGGTTTTAGAATGTGGTACAGATGACCTTTATCTGCTCATGCTCAGATTGCATCCCCGAAGTGGCTTATTGGATTGAATCTAAGGGTTGTTTTATAGATGAGGGCGCACTATCATATGCTTCGCATCCGAAATCCAGTAATGACCGTATCAATGCTTTATATACAATCAATAGCATGTTAGAGGAGCTTCCCCGCGTAGTTCCTGTTAAACATCTCAAGATATTTAATTTACGTTTATATTTTGAGACTAGCATATCTATATGAGTTTTCCATGAAAGTTTTGATCAAATATCATTCCTAAGAATTTCTTCTTAGATTGGAAAGTAAGCGCAGTAGTATTTAATCTGAGCTCTGGGTATTTGGTCCTTTTTCGTGAAAAGTACGGGGACGGTTTTACTTTGTGAAAGCTGAAAACCCCGTTTAGTGAATCATTTATTAAGAGTGTTCAGATAATACTGCAGTTTATTTGAAATGAGGTCTATATCATTACCGGATATTACCAGAATAATAAATCGTTTCCCATGGTATTCCTCTGCCAAAGAAAATTTAAGTAAATTAAAGTGGGTGACATTGCAAGAAAACAGAACAGAAAATGTAGCTATGATGTTCATGATAATGACCGGCCAAGCACCATTATACCTAAATGACCGATTTTCATTCGACAACCATGCATATAATACACGGTTAGGTCCCTTAAGCTTAAATTTCCCTCAAACAAAAACCGAATCTGCTAAGAAATCTTTTATGTTCAGGGGGGGGGGGGGGGGGGGGGGGCTTCTTGCTGGAACTCACTCCCAATTCAACATCAACAATGTAATACTGTTGGCAGTTCAAAAGGGCATTAGTAAATAACAGGAAATGAATGGGGGTGGGGGGGGGGGGGGGTAATTCGTCTCAATTTTGCAATTTCTCATTTATATCTTATGTTTTCTGCATTGTTACATTACTTGAATTTACTGCCTGATGTGCTTGTGTGTGGTATGTAGAGATCTGTATGTCATGATGTGGAGTGGGTGTTTAATTGTATATTATATTATTCTGGCCTTTATATGTACTACCAGTATTTGCGTTTTATATTATATATTTTATTACACGTATTTAGTAATTATAAGAATCTATTAGAAATATAGAATTCTTTAACTATGCGTATGCTTGTATTAATTTTAATTATTTTGTATACATTTGACCCAGTTTTATTTGTTATCTGGACTCGTATAATATGTTTCCGATGTGATTTATGTATTTTAATTTAAATCTATATCCAGATGGCACAGTCATCAGCATATATAGATGTTGTGATAAATTCATCAGTTGGAATATCACACATCATAATATTATATAACAAGGGGCTTAATACACTACCTTGGGGTAGACCGTTGTACATTTCATAACATTCTGATATTTCTTGCCCAATTTTCACCTGAAAGTGCGCTCTTTTAAAAAGTTATCCAAAAATTGTAGCATAGTACCTGAAATATCATTTAATGCTAATTTGTACACTCAACCTTTGATATTAAGCCGATCATATGCTTTTTCAATATCGAGAAATACTACCAAAGTGTATTAACCGACATTAATACTTCTTTGTATATCGTATTCTCTAAAAGTATGATATTATCTAGGACATTGCGTTTCGCACGAAAACCTGTCATAAAGGGAGGAAGTATCCCTTTCTTTTCCACAACCCAGTGAAGTCTATTCTTAACTACCCGTTCTAATTATCTTAGCAAAGCACGAGGTAAGTGCTATTGGTCTGTATGATGATACGTTATGAGGATCTTTGTCCTGTTTGAGTACAGGTATTAAGATGGAATGTTTCAGACTGGTGGGAATATCTCTCGTGTCCCATATTCATAAGTTCATAATCTTAAGCATTTATTGTTTACTTTGATTTGGAAGCTTTTGGTAGACCTGGTAAGGGATCATGTCTTTCCCAAGGGCTGATTGTTTACAGGAATTTAGAGCCTTTTGCAATTCCTGGAGCGTAAAGGGTTCATTCAGGACATGATCCATTCCCCGGTCCATTGACTTGATTGCAGTTTGTTCGTTACCTATTTCTGAACATTCCTTTACTTGACTTACTTTCAGCCTTTTCTTTGTCAGATAGGATTTCCCTTTCATTGTCCTTTAATATTAGTATGTTTTGTGATTTTCTTTTTTGGTTAGACCACCCCTTTAATCTTTTTAAAGTGGACAATACCATTGATTCTGGTACATAAGGGTTTAGTCTCTGACAAAAGTCCTGCCAATAATTTCTGCTTGGCGTAAGATTTTTTGGGCTTCTGCTTTTTTCTTAAATATATGTTAAAAGATTATCTATTGAAATATGTCTTTTGAGTCTATTATTTGCCCTATTTCGTTTTTCATGATTTTTGTGCAATCATTTGACCACCAAGGAACAGGATTGAGTTTCTTTTTGCTTTTCTTGGGCAGAACTTCTCTGATAATCTCTGTTAGTTTATTGATAAATTCATCATACAAAATATCGATCGGGTCAGTTAAGGTTTTACTACCTTCAGTAAGACCTCGTTCACATTTTCTAGTAAATACATACCAATCAAAATTTTTAAAGGACCAGATTGTTTCTTCGTTGTCATTAACCCTGTTTTTATTTGCTTGCTCAGCTCGATCTAGTAGTATCTGGGTAGATATGGGGAAGTGGTCACTGCCAAAAGTGTGTTCCAAAACTTCCCAGTACACTTACCAGATAGCTTGGTTGAGGTAATGCTAAGATCTAGACATGTAGTTTTCCCAGAACATGGGTCTATTCTAGTTCCGGTATACCATCGTTTAAAATTACTAAGTTTTTGTTTTGGATGAAATTTTCTAATAATTTTTCCATTTTGGTCTGTCTTTGTACTGCCCCAGACAGGGTTATGGGAATTGAAATCTCTAATCATAAGGAAAATATCGTTAGGTATAAATTTAATGATCTTATTCAATGTACAATCATCCAGTTTTTTACGGAGACAAGTAAAGACCAATAAAAACTAGTGGCATTTAATGGTTTTCAGCAAGTTGGTGAAGTCAAACCAGTACAAACCACAAAAAAACAGTAAAGTCTAATGGTTCTGAAGACCATTAAATACCATTAGAAACTAGTCAAGTCTAATGGTGTCAGCAGGGTGTTAAAAAAAAACTAAGTCAAACCATTAGAAACAGTAAAGTCTAATGGTTCTGAAGACCAGTAAATACCATTAGAAACCAGTCTAGTCTAATGGTTTCAGCAGGGTGTTAAAAAAACTAAGTCAAACCAATAAAAAACAGTACAAACCAGTACTACAAGTACAACAAGTCTACTGGTTTAAACAGGGTGTTAAAAACACTAAGTCAAACCAGTATAAACCACTAGAAACCAGTAAAGTCTAATCGTTCTGAAGACCATTAAATACCATTAGAAACCAGTCTAGTCTAATGGTTTCAGCAGGGTGTTAAAAAAACTAAGTCAAACCAATAAAAAACAGTACAAACCAGTAGGAAATTGTATTGAAACCACTAGCAGACCAGTAGGATTTTCTACTGGAACCATTATGATATAAGTAGGAATTCAGTAGAAATCCTGGCTGAAACCATTAGAAATTTCTACTCCAGGATCTAATCTTCATCCAAACTTACTCCAGGGGATACAACACACGACCCAACGCGAGCGGAGCATCGTCCACGAGCGAAGCGGCGAGCCGATTTTTTGTTTGCTATTTTGAACCCCCGTAAGTGATGTTTTCCTGGCATCTACTAACGCAATGGAGACCATAAAAAGCAGTCCATGATAACGTGTGGGTCTGGACATATTATGATGGCGTTTTTCTATGCACATTAAATTTTTACTTGGCAGCCCAAGTACCCCCCCCCCGTAGATCAGCCACTGAATCCTAATGGTTTTAGAAGGTTTCTAATGGTTCTAGTAGGTTTACAATGGAATTCCTGGATGATACCATTAGAAATTTCTATTGAAACCATTAGAAATTTCTTTTATTAGAAATTTCTGAAAACCATTAGAAATTTTTCATGGAAACCATTAGAAATTTCCTACTGGAATCCAAAGGTGGTTTTTTTGGTCTTGGAATGGTCCTAGTAGGTTTTTCTACTATATTCTATTGGTTCCAGTAGAAACTTATACTGGTTTTCTACTGGTTTGTAATGGTCCCAGTAGAAATTTCTACCGGTTTTCTAATGGAGCCATTAAAATTAATTCTACTGGTTAGGGGGTCCACTTTCCATATTCAAACCAGTAGATATTGACCAGTAAAAAACAGTACAAACCAATAGATAATTTACCAGTAGAAACCAGTAGAAATTTTCTATCATAACGTACGGTTAGAATAGATTTGAAAACCGAGTGTGACTGTGTGTTGAGATTCTACGATGACGTCGATGTCGATGATTTTGATAAGATTTTGATAATTACATTTTCATTCATCATTCATGAGTATTATATGCTTACTAGTTTACTCCGTAATTCAAATCAATTTAACAGGAAACAAGGAAATTAACTATAAAAGCAATTAGGGCTTCCAGGGGTCCCTAAATGTGTTCGTTAAATTCATATTACAGATAGACTCACTAGTTGCCATTGATATTTTGATAGCTTGTCCTTAAACTATGTAAACATTATTTGAAACCATTACTAACAACGCCCAGCATTGTGAAGATCACACATTTATTCACAATACATTCTATGAAAATGGTCTCTTTTGAGCTTTAATATAATATGATCTAAATTAGACGTACATTTCTACATGTATCTAGATGTTTAAGAAGATTGAAAAAATAAGAATTGGTTGAGTACAAGTTTTTCTGCGAAATATATCTTGTGAACCTCTAATTTACTTTCAATTACTTATAAATTTATTCATCTTTTTTTTTACACAGCATGATTCTTTACAATGGATGGTGAAGGAATATTCAGATACACAATAAGGAGAGATGAACAAAGAGCAAGGGGAGCAAATATAATAGTACTGACTTGCTCAAGCTTGGAGAGGTAGGCCTATACTGTATACAATTAAGTGTGGTAATTCCTCCCCCCCCCCACAAAAAAATTTGTTTAAAACATCTGGGTTTAAAGTAAGTTGTTTAACACTTTTTACACAACTATTGTTTAAAAAATACATTCAAAGTTGCTGTTTAAAACACTATACAGATATGATGTGTTTAAACCCCCCCCCCCCCACTCAGTATTATTTAGGGTACGCGTATGCTTGTTCCCTCCCTTTGAAAGCACCCCGCCTATCTCAGGGCTGCAAAAATGTCTGAACCCCCCTATCGCGGGCTTTGCGCGGGCTTTTCCTGCCTTGGAGACCCCCTAAATTCAGAACACTGCTCAATGTACCCCCTACCTCAGGTGAGCTCTCATTCCAACCCCATCTCTCAGGACAGACACCAACCCCCTCCCAAATAAGCTGGGTGGGATCGGGGCCAGTGTTTCTACTTTTCAAAATGAAATAATCCTGACTGAATGAGCTATCAAAACTAGGAGGAATTTCAGGAATTTGATCCTGGGGTTTGATCAATTTTTCAAGGTATTTCATAACCCCCTTTTTTTAATTTTTTCAGTTGTCGAAGAGAGAGAGAAAGAAAAACACCCCCTTTTTTAATGAAATATCCAGGTGAAAGATAAAAACACCCCCTTTTTTCACGGGCCGGATTGTGTCGCCCAAAAAGTACCCCTTTACCAGAGATTTTGGGAACACGCATGCGGCCCGAGTGGGGGGTTTAAACGCACACGGTTGTACACAAAGTAAGTTCCAAATGCCAGAGCTGATTTATACGTTCAGAGGTATTGCATTTAAACTAAATATATTGCAATCTGATCGAGTTATACTCAAGACATATTTGTGCTGCCATGACATCGACATGATGTCTAGATCTAGACCACATCCACAAAATAAATTATGATCATAGACCTGGAACTTTGCAGCGCAACGCAGTTTAAATTAGTGCACACATACAGTATAAAATTATAAGGACCGGACCCACGCGCGCATTCACTGTGTGTGCAACATAAACTGCGCTGTGCTGCAAATGCGCTGGAAGGGCGACTTGCAAAGTTGCAGCTAGGTCTAAATCATAATTAATTCTGTGACTGTGGCTTAGATCTAGACATCATATAGATGTCATGGCACCACAAATATGTCTAGAGTATAAACTCGATCAGATTACATATTTAGTCTAAATGCTTACTTCTGAATGTATCAATCAGCTCTGGCATTTGGAACTTCTGCAACATTGCAACCACAAAGGCATCCGCCATGATGAAGCCGGCCGTGTTTGGCGGAGAAGGAAACCCGTCTAGCGAGAATTTTCAATTTTTTTAAACAACGTTGTTTAAAAGATTATCATTGATGTCTTAAACAGCGGTTGTTTAAAATGCAGGGTCCGTCATTTAAACAATATTGCTTAAAAATTTAAACAACACGAAATTTTAAACAGCGTTTTTGCTCTGCAGGGGTCCCTAAATGTGTTCGTAAAAATTATATTACAGATACCCTCACTAGTTGCAACCGGGAGTTGCAATTGATATTTTGATAGCTTGTCTTTAAAGGCCAAGTCCACCCTAACAAAAAGTTGATTTGAATAAATAGAGAAAAATCCAACAAGCATAACACTGAAAATTTCATCAAAATAGGATGTAAAATAAGAAAGTTATGGTATTTTAAAGTTTGACATGTTTAACAAGGAACAAAACTGAATTATTTACGGTCAGTGAGAAAGATTTAGCCATATCTCTCCCAATGAACAATTTATGATTGACCTACATGCATATTGGCTTACATTTATGGACGATGTACTATTTTTGCTGGTGTCGCTGCACAAATCACTGAAATAGCCAAGCTGTATGAATACGAAGACGAACGAGGGCCAGCCAAAGATGATGGCACCATGAATGATGTTCTCAAAACAAGTAAAGAAAAGAGCGAAGAGCCGCTCCAGCACCACTCCAGCCCTCATTGTGCAGATGATCGTGTTGGAGTTTGAACAGTCAACGTCTGTTCCTTTCACAGATAAAAGATTCACTGAGCGAAACTATTGTGACGTTCAAATTCATGGCAACGGAGTCGTTATGGGGGGGGGGGGGGGGGGGGGGGGGTGCGTGTTGCCTGTGTCGGCAAATTTGTTGTTGTTGTAAAAGCAAACTTGGGAACATTGTTCCCCGCCCCAACATTCATTTTTTCCTTCACGCAGGGATGGGGCTCGGGGTTGCATATCCTTCGCCCCCTATAGCCTACCTTTGCATACAGCCGTCAGAGTAGCTATTTCGCGTTGAACTTTTGATATTATATAGTCGTTGGGGAATGACATGTGCTCTGACGAAAAACTTTCACTTTTAATTTATTCTTTCACCGAATCGTGGTAGAAGTTCAAAAAATGTAAATGACCTTTTTCATTCTCTATTTGTCACCCCCCCCCCCCCCCCCCCCCCCCCCCCCACCTTGCCGTTCCTTTTTTTCTCAGGGGTGTTAGAATGCTTACGGAGGTTTGGTTTAAACCTTCCCCATGGTTTAAACCTCCTTTGGGAATACTGGCCTTTATATTTCTAGGTCAATAGGGATGAACACTCGGTCCGATGAAACGATTACCTTGAAAGTTTAATGACAGCATATCCGACGTTGCTTTGTCAATACTGTGTCGTCAGTAGTACTTTCACCCTTCATCGATCGCAAATTTTGGACACCTCCAAATAAAAAAACCCAATCTACTAAAGTTTTAAGAAATTTGAGCAAATGGAAAAATTAGTTATATCTCCGTAACAGGGACCGCAAAACCGGGGGGCTGCAGCCCCCCCCCCACTTTTTCAGTAAACACTTGCAAACGTATGGCAGTGCAAAAATGTGGTTATATACGCAGCCCCCCCCCCCCCCCACTAAGCCCCTCCACTTTCCAAGACGTTCTGCGGCCCCTGCGTAACATGCAAATAAGCCTCTGCCAGAATATTAATTGGATCTTATAGCGCCTTTTCCAGAGGTAAAGGTATGATTTTTTAAAAGAAGTCAAGTGAAGTGCTATTTCGTATAATTTCAGTGAGTTTGTTCAAATAATGGTTTTGCGATGACTTTTCATTGCTGAAATATGTCGGAATTTTACAAATGGCGCCTAGATGACGTCACGATGCATTGATATTGTTGAAAAAAATTTCTGTACTGAGACAATAATCATATCTACCTTTGGACCCAATGTAAGTACATTTCAATAAGCCGTTTTGAAGATATTATGCGTAAAAAAGCAGGTAGAAATAACAAATAATAAATAATAATAAATAATAAATAAAGAATTGTATACAAACACATGAATTTTATACAAACACATGAAATCTAAATATAAAAAGTCATATTCCAATATAAGTACTAGTATAGGTTTAGAAATTTGGCACTTTATGCTAATTATGCTGATAATATGCATAAACTCACAGTCAGAACTTCTCAGAAGTAAACCGTGAAGCAAACTTATCAATGTGTCAATTTTGTACCGTTTTTGTGGAAGGAGACAAATAGTTGTAGGTTATTCCATTCTTTAAAAATTCTATTCTAATTGATCACCTATGATGTTTTGGTTTTATTGATCAGGGCACGGAAGCTTTGTGGTTTTGATTTATTAATGCCCCTGGAATTAACTAGATCATTTCATGGTTTTGTATCCTGGAGCCGTCACAGTTGTTTCTAATTCACGTTTTGAACATTTTATATTTCTGGGTCAATAGGGCTCGGCCCTATTTCTGATGTTCACCTTATTTTCTTGAAAGTTTCCTGACAGCATATCCGACGTTGCTATTTTGGGTCGGCCAAAAGTACTTTCACCCGTCATCGATCGCAAATTTGGACACCCCCAAACAAACAAAACAAAACAATCTACTAAAGTTTTAAGAAATTTGAGCAAATGGAAAATTAGTTACATCTGCGTCAGAATAATAATTGGATCTTATAGCGCCTTTTCCAGAGCTTTTCAGATGTTTCTTTTTTAAAGAAGTCAAGTGAAGTGCTATTTCCTATAATTTCAGTGAGTTTGTTCAAAATGACGACAATGTAAATAAACTGGTCTGTAGATTTTGGAGGTTGACAAGCTGAGAAGTTTCTGTGATAGTTGATTCACAAAACCCCATCGAGAGAAACAACACTGCACACATTCAACACCATCATCACGATCAAAACCTTTCCCTTCACTTCCTAAACATTATCAAGTTCGTGGGTGAAATGTGTTTAAAAGCAAGATAATACAATATGACTACGACCAGATCATCGTTCTTTTCCCCTTTTTTGAAACCCCAAATTTGTATGCACTTTAACAAAAGCAGACAAAATTTATCTTAGAAGCATATTACTGAAAGTTTGGGGAAAACGGATAAAAAATAAAAAAGTTATGAAGATTTTAAAAACCTAAAATCGCTAAATGAAATTGGCAACATACTCATTACTCTCAGCCAGACACGAAATGAAAACGAAATAAACTTGATTATGCTTATGAGATGCGACGACGTTTTTTGTGCTCTCTCTTTATATAACAAATAAGAAAATTATCAGATTTCAGCTTTTAAACAAAGAAAATTGAATATTCAACATTGAGCTTAAGAAATAATGTGAGGATGAACTTATGAAGATCACCTATAATACAGAAATCCAATTTTCTGAGATTATGAATAGCAACCCTCTTCTCCTATTATGAATAGCAATCCTTATGAATAATGGTCCTTATGAGTTTATGAATAGTGACCCGCTTTTCGCTTTATGAATAGGACCCTACAGGTATAGGAAATTACACGTTATGAATAGCGGTCCTTATGAGCCACTGGTCCTTATGACTAGCGGTCCTTATGACTAGCGAGGTTACCCTGCAGAGAATGGCACACAAGAGTAATTCATCCGCTCGCGATGCATTATGGACAGGCGTAAGTAAGATGATGTAATGATAGCTGATAAAAAAGTGTTCATATAAAATTGAATACTTGTCGGCTGTAAATCTATTCAAGAGAAACCGGGTATTTGGAAGTTACATGTTTCTCCGTATGTGTCTCTTTTTAAAGTAGAACACTCAAGAAAATCACAAATATGGCAATTAATGTATCACTAGAAATTGGGAAGCTTACAGATGGCAATCGTATAAGTTTTATGTCAACTGCGTATATGATGATTATAAAAACAACATAAATAAAAGCTCTTCTCAGCATGTGGAATATTCGAGGATTCGCCAGAAATATAGCGATGTTTTGATGTCGTCATACGAGGGATCGATCCTGCTTAAGCAGACGACGTCCTATAATGAATGAACGTAATTGCAATGCAATTATTTATCAAATTATAAAGAGTTTGGTACATTTAAACATGACCTTATTTCACACCATTCTAAAAGGGAAAGTGAACTGATTCTGATAACTAAAACCGTTTGATTGTAAATACACAGGAGAAGGGTCAATGATCAATGAAATAAACCCCATTTTCAAATTGAAAAGCCCTGCGAATAATAGCTGGATGGTATTCGTTCCCTCTTGAAACGCCGAACATGCCGCGGTGCAAGCAGCTGAAAATACAATGGCGTCTTATTTTGTTTACAAGTGACTGATTCCTTTATTTTTTTACGCTGCATTTTTCATCAAAATAATACCATACACGAAGTTAAGAGTGAGGCAACAGACTAACATTAAGACTGACGCTAGTCAAGTAAGAGAAATAAGTGAAGAGGAGATGACAAAACAGGCACTGAAAAATGTGTATAATGTTATGGGACATCGTCTGCTTAGACAGGACTCGCCCCTCTTGTGTCGTCACACATCTCAGCAGCGTTCAAGGAGCTTTTCAGCTGCTATATCGGGGGCTGTATTTTACCGTTTTATAATTGATAATAATCATTAATTCAAATGTTTCCAAGCTTTAAATTTGGATAACCTTGTTTAATTTATGCCATCTATGCAATAATAAGTATTAAGCCAATATTTAAAATCATCAGTGTTCTACTTTAAGTCCAAAAATCTCTGACAAGCAAAAAAAAAAGGTCCTCAGCATTTCAGTGTCTCTTTTTATGTCCAAAAATCTCTGACAAGAAAAAAAAAAAGGTCCTCAGCATTTCAGTGTCTCTTTTTAAGTCCAAAAATCTCTGACAAGCATACATACATAACACTATAAAAACCACCCCCGAAAAACAAGCCCAAGTGCAATTTCAAAGGCCTATTGTAGTGCCCATAGAAATCAGGTTCGGATTATGTAATACACGATTATAATGTTTGCACATTTCTAAAGGTGACAGACTGCACTATTGAAATTGTCCCGGGTCCACTTCTCGAAAGCAGCCCCCACCGCGCTACATACAAATAATTATATACACACACGTACACACGCATACACACACATATTATGCACATACACTTTACAAAGTCGCAGTTCGTGATTAGTCTCGTTTCAGCCTTCACAGTATTTGTTGTAGCCAAATAAGTGGCCAAATCAAAGACTTTAAATAGTATCAAGACAGATTACTCTGACCTACTTCCGTAGTACATTTTGGAGGCATAATTTGCTGTGTTAAAAACAGACTCTGAAAAATACGTTCTACATAGGTATAACACGTGAAAATATGTCTTACTTTTTCTTGATATTTCATATCTTACTCTATCTTTTTCAAGTCTGATTTTTGCACGAGAAAAGGGATGGATAGTTAAAAAAACATTTCTTGAACCTTTTTTGTCAATAAATGCCGATATGAATCCCTTGCATCATGCCTGCTTTTTGACAGAGTCATCTGCCATCGGGTTAACACGTGAAAACATGGATTTTAAAAATGATTATAGTTCCTCTAGTATTACCTTGAATTTAGTGCAAATGTGGCTTACATGTAATTTGAGACTCTGAAAAGGCTTAATGAAGGCTCAAAAGGTGCAAAAAGGACCCCGCATAAATCCCCGGGAATATGCATGCTTTTGGCCTTCCATCTCCCATAGGTTAACACGCAAACACGGGAATTTTTGAATGATTATAATTCCGGCAGAATTAAATCAAAATTTTGAAAAATGTGCCTTGAATAAAATTTTAAGCTCTGAAAATGTATAATTAAGACTCAACTAGTTGAATAGACCCCGCATAAATCCCCGGGAATATGTATGCTTTTTACCCAAACAAAATCTCTCCTGCCATAGGTTTACACGCGAAAACAAGGAATTTTAGGATGATTATAATTCCCATAATTTTTATTTGAAAATATAAAAAACGTGATTAACATAAAATTTAAAGCTCTGAAAAGGTATAATTAAGGCTTGATGAGTCCAGTAAACCCCCAATAAATCCGCGGGAATATGCATGCTTTTGACCAAAAACGTCTCGCCTGCCATAGGTTAACACGCAAAAACGAGGAATTTTAGGGTGATTATAATTCCCTTTGTTTTTCTTTGAAAATGTAAAAAATGTGATTTACATGAAATTTAAAGCTCTGATAAGGTATAATGAAGGCTTGATGAGTCCAGTAAACTCCCCATAAATCCCCGGGAATATGCATGCTTTTGGCTTTCCAGCTCCAATTGGTTAACACATAAAAACAGAGTTTTTAAATGATTTTAATTCCCCTAGTATTTATTTGAAATTAGGACAAATGTGATTTACATGAAATTTAAAGCTCTGGAACGGTATAATTGAGGCTCGATGAGTCCAATAAACCCCGCACAAATCCCCGGGAATATGCATGCTTTCGACCAAAAAAGGCTTGTCTCGAATGGGTGGGTTGCGCGGGAGCGGGATGGGAGGGGGATGGGAGCGGGAACGCGCGGGCACACCCTTTCGAGACAAGCCCCCCCCGGTTATCTCGAATGGACGCGTTCCCAGCGAGAAGTTCAATGAACGCGCCACTTCGAGACAACAAAAATCCTAGCTACGCCACTTGCCCTTTCGTCCCCGTGTGTTTTAATGCATAATTATTCAATTCTCCTATTTATTTTGCACAAATAATGATTTCCTTGTCAAAAGCTTTTTTTAGAGACTGTTTTATTATATTTTCTACATCTTAGACAAAAGAAAAACGAAAAAAACAGCAAGAGTACATTTTTCAAAAATTTCTAAAACGTCTGTTACAAAAGTCTACTCAACATACCCATTCGAGGAAAGCCCCCCCCCCCCCCCCCCGGTTGTCTCGAAGTGGCGCGTTCATTGAACTTCTCGCTCCCATCCCGCTCCCGCAACCCACCCATTCGAGACAAGCCACCCAAAAAAATAATTTGCCGCGTGCATTACAATATTTGTTATCGATGACCTAATGTGGGCGTGTACCGATCACGTGAGTGACGACATCCAATGAGATCATGCACTAGCAGACGACCATGTAGCAGACGTACGTCCGCCCGAAAGCAAACCCAGCCTAGCCGGTTAGAAGAAAATCTAACTAATTCCAGTTCACTATTATATTTCTAATGTACCAGAGGCAAAATTCAATGTGTTAAATTCATAAATTCGTGAAATTTTTTTTTTCTTCTCGCCAGCCCCACGAAAGTCGCTCAGTGGAAGGGTGTAGGGTATCAGATATTATGAGTCCAGTTTTCCTCCATAATTCTCTGACAAGCAAAAAAAGTTATCAGTTCTAAAAGGGGGATACAATTTTATTTAAAAGCCTCCTAAATCCGCCACTGATCCATGCCCGGACTGTCAGTCTTGCGGGGTGGGCCTTTTTACAAGTTTTTCTCGGAGGGTTAATAGAACGACATTGTTAGGCTCTTGGGCTTCCAAACTAAATTTGGTGCTCGATCCGGGCTTTTCACAATTTAGGCAAGAGCCCGTATATGCCAAACTTGGGTTTCAAGAAGGGGGATACGGCCGATTCGCCCCCTCTTGATCCGCCCCTGCTATTCTGTCATGGATGTGAAGAATATGATTGCATAGTGTTGGTGGTCGATCTCATTAAATTGAAAGATTGGGGGGAAGCAATAAGAGATCATTTTTATTTTTATTTTTTTTTTTTGTTCCAATTGCTATATTTCTACTGTTTGTTTTTGTTTTTGTTTTTGTTTTGCTCAGTGATTTTGTTTTTAATCATGTAAATCACTTGTAATTGTGATTTCTGTTGATTTCCTAATAAAAACACAAATAAAAAAAAGAAGAGATCATTATTTTTTCCTCAATTCTATTGAGTCATTTTTTAAAGATCGGTTGTAAAAGAGAAAAGAGAGTATGAGAAAAATGAGAGGGGGGAGGAGAGAGAGACAAAGAGAGATGGGGCAAAAGTAATGGATATTCCTACAAAGACAGAATAGGACTGGAAATAAATAAATTATACCATCAGTATATTGTTGATTACTAGTTAATTCGATTCAAAACACGGAGGCAATCCCCCTTTTCGTACAATCGGTAAAGGCCCTATTGCGTTGGTGATGGCTTCGGAGCAAGCCCCTATACTGTTTTCTTCGCCTGTCGTCTCACATTTCTACAGCAGAATATTACAAATAACTTACCGTGAGTTGGTTATATTGGTGGCGTATCCAGGAATGCAGGCAGAGGGGGGAGGCTCACGCCTGACTATTCTATTTTGGATTTTAGGACAAGCAAGGACATTTTTTTCACAGTTTTCAGATTCTTTCTGTGCGGGGGGGGGGGGGGGGGCGGGTACACATTTACTTTCATTCGATGTGTAACCAAGATATGTCAGATTTGTTTTTGGCTGGCACATAGGGCACGTACGCACATTCCTGGACATATAATCTGGGATACGCCACTCTTAATGTAATCTTTATATTTATATAAGGAATTGCTCGCACGCAATCTCATTTTATTAAAGCCTTTTCTGTCTTGAATTTTAAAAGAATAAGGCTAATAAATTACATTGTATGTCTATAATCCCTATAATTTCCATAAATCAAATGAAATATTCTGATTTAATAGAAAAATAAAGATTATTTTTAAATAACTTTTCTCGACATTCCCGTCAGATATCGCAGTGTTTGCTCATAATTATAAAGCTTAATATCAGGGAACATGTCAGGACCCCCCCCCCCCCAATCATCACATAAATATTAATAGAAATTTCATAGCAAAGAACTTTAACAAAAATACAAACATCTAGTCCGAGGCCCCCCTCCCAACTCTCTCCCTCTCCTCCCTGGTGCAGTTAGAGTTGATTCCTATCTGTTTTGGGACATAAGTTTGTATTTGAAGGGACAATATCAAGATTATGCCCTTTAGTTACGGCTTTACCAAAAGGCAAAAGCGCTGTCCAGAAAAAGAAAATAAAAATAAAGAAAATAAAAAAATACAAACATCTTGATTAAGACTATAACCTTTCCCTCTGGGCCGATCGACATGTACCACAATGTATACGCGTGCTTTATTTCGGCACTGAGCACTCTTCGTATTTAAACTCTTTGGCCAAATAAAGTATTTGTAGTAGCACCAGCGTAGTTGCTAGTCTATATCAGTTAAAACGATTCTTGTAGAGAGATTATAATATTAATTTTTCGTGTGCTAATTTAACACGTCTTTCTATGGGGGCCCGAATTACTCGTGTGTGCCCAGAATGACCCTTCTTTCAAGAGAGTCGCTAGAAGGGGTGTGGCGGCAACCTTACTCAAACTTGCTATCAGCAGATCAGTAAAACGAATGAATCCTGATACCGATTTCAGTAAATTGGTTAACTCCATCATCAAGTGGCATGTCAGTAATTTTCGCCGACAAATTTGCTCTCAGCCAATCACACGCAATGATTTCAGTAGCTTATAATATTTGTAAATTGTCAGTAAAAGCAAGTTTCATGAAACGCGGCCCAGGATTCTAATTACAATTGGGATCCTGTTGAACACGAGATGTCATTTCGATTGCATTATTACCTGCGCTAATCAAGCCTGTGAAGACAATTGATTTCAGCTCATACGCCAGTTATCAAAAGCATTACTCACACTGTTCAGTCTGCATTCACTTTGTTAAACGATATCACTCTCACGTGACACGTAAAGAGCCACGACAGTCTCTCACGCTGCCCTTCATCAGGCTTTATTCTCATGACGCACCGTTTCCTTACATTTACGTTTACATCTATAATTTTACCACACTTATTATAACAAACTGAAATTTCAGCGTATCGCCAACCATGGTCATAAAACTGGAAACGTAAACTGATACTAATTCGTGTCGCCCGTTGAACTTGTTCTTCTACTCCGGAGATAGAGACCGGCAGGTAAGAGGAGCGTCAAAATGTCAGCAATGATGAAAGCAATTGTCACCTGGAAAGCAATAACAAAAAAATTACATAGTTACATACATGAAGAAGATATCGTCTGTTTGGAGCCAGAAGGGCGTTAACTCATTTTGGCGATTCCGAGATAATCGCGTTTAAAGATTTGGACGTGTATAAAAGCTAAATTAGCGATTTAAATGAATTTTTTTTTTAGGTTAACTGAAATAAACTACTAAAATGACTTGGCAACTGAAATATCTTGCTGAAATGATTTGAATAATTCGTTTTAGGGCCAAAATAGTGTTAGCGCCCTTCTGGTTCGGAGAGAAATGGTGAATATTTTGCGGCCACAACGCCGCTAACGCGTTAACGCCCTTCTGGCTCAGAAACATTGTGGTGATTTTGCGCGCGCGCAAGGGCGTTAATACGTTATTTATACACGCTATACATTGGAAATGCGCCGTATTCAGCCTTCTACTGCGTTGTCATGGCAATTTTCTGTGTCTGTTCAGTTATATTCTAGATTTAACAGTCATAGTGCACAGAAATCAATTCCTTATAAAGAAATAAAACAATATTCAAGCGTTTAGAAGTTATATTTCTTTTCCATGGAGCTGTGATTGCACGATTACGATGCTCAATATTCAAACAGTTTTTGAAAGGTGGAAGCATGCGATGAAGCATAATGCTTACGATCCATTCCCCCTTTTCTACTTTCCCGATGTAGGTTTTGATAATTGGAAAAGGAAGGGATAGATAAAAATTCGAGGACAATTTTCCTCTTTCGTTCTGGAAATTCTTTTCTTGCGGACGGCAGTCTGTTCACTCATCAAAACCTATTTCTACTGGTCTACCCTCATTACACTAAGTACGATTGTTATTTTTGAAAGCTCACACTTGGCAAAAAAAATCCTTGCAAACAGTTCAACCCACCTGGTCCACTCATCTTTCTTCCTTTTTTCACTTCTTTGAATATTTAACTTTTATTAGCAAACTTCCTTGGAATAAGATATTAAACCATTTCTGATAACCATATCAATATTCCCCGCATCCATAATTCTTTTCATTTAAGGGAAATTTAGCTTCTTCCATATGTATCATTCTGCTTAACCCATTTCTTAATATTCATTCACTATTCCCCCCCCCCCCAAAAAAAAAAAAAACAACAACAAAACAAAACAACAAAAAACAACGCAACAAAACAACACTAAAAAAAAAAAAAAAAAAAAAAAAACCTCTCTATCTTTATCCTCGGGCTCTCTCTCTCTCTCTCTCTCTCACACTCCCTCTCCACCCTACCCCATCTCTATATTTGAGGTTATCTGTCTCTCCTTCTGTCCATTTCCCATGTTTTGTGCAAATGACAAAGTAATCACATTTAATAACCAGCAATAGTTAGTCTAGTCTAGTGCTGTACAAACAGACACATCCTTCTCCATCACATAAACCTAAAAATAATTATTTAATAAAATTTCAAACAACCCAAATTCAATGTTTTAGATCATGAAAGAAGTAATTAATCTGGTATTATAACGTTCACATGACGCTGTATATTTTTAATAAACACTCTTCAAATTGATGCTTTAAAAGACTGCCAAAAAATAAAATTAGATATACAATCATTTTTTTACCTTAATATTTATATCAAGTGCAGTACCTGCTGAAAATATATGAAAGCATCTTAAATGTACATGCACATACAATTTACAAACTGAGCAATGACAATTCATGATAGCAGTTGTCTTTTTACTTGAATTCATTCATAAGTGCTAACAATCTCAGTCTACAATATTTGCAGAACAAATGAACTTGACATAGAATAGTACAATAATTTTCCGATAATTCAATTTGTGAATTCAGAATATCTTCACCTTAACAAAAATGTGTCTGTCATTTATATGCGCATCTATGCAATAATATGATGTACTGCTTGGCCTGGAAGTAAAACCTGTACAATCTGAAAGTACAATCTGAACTCATACTGTGCCAAGAGGTTTAGCCCTCTTAAAATTTTACCAAAATGTGATGTTACTTTTCATATATCTGCACCTCATTAACCATCTATCATTTCAAAAAATAATGTGTACAACACTTATAGCAAATTTATGACCATTTCTTATGATACCAAACATTATTACATTATCCAACTTTATGCATAACAATTATTAAAATTACATTTGAGTTTCTTTTTTGGGTTTCTCATTTGTTCACTGTTTAATGTTGAAATAAGGTAATATCTTTTTAAAAATCTGCACTTTTTTCTGAAAAATTCTACGGCAGCTTATAATTATAATCATATATTTAGAGTGCTTAATTATGCTCAAAATTTTGATATACATTGACCACCATATACCTTTCCTGTGGTCAAGCAATTGGTGAATGAAAATGACAAGTCTATCTGTCACATATACATGACATCCGCACTGAAAGAGTTAAACCATCAATAACTCAGATTTGAAGGTTTGTCACTTGCTTCCTTTTGTCGAAGTAGGGTAGAATAGCAAATTATATCACAATATCTTTAAAATAGCACTATCTTTCATTAATTATCAATGCTATTACATGGAGTAGGATAGTCTATTATAATTTTAATATAAATAAATGGTAAATCTCTCAATATCTATTCAGGCTTTGAAGTACAATAAACTTCAACTTAAAAAGAAAACTCTCATTTTTTAGTCATGTTGGATGCTGGAGTACATTGATGTATTTAATATCAAGAAGTTTTGAGTAAACACCATATGCATCTTTTTCTTTACCAATAAATAATGAATTGAACCCCCTCCCATTAGCTTGGGGGAAGAAGCTGCATATGTAGGCATCATTCATGTACAAAAAAAATCTAGGAATATTATTAATCTATCTTTAATTAGTCTTCTTTCTTGCCATTTGCATTTCTTTCTCCTGTCTCTCATGTTTTTTCCAAAGATTGCGATTTCTGCATGCATCTTCTTGTTTCTGGTCATTGATCTAATAAAAAGGAGAGAGGGAGAGAAACAAGGAGAGCAAAGGAGTGAGTGAGTGTGTGTGTGAGAGAGAGAGGGGAGGGGGGCATAGGGGAGGGAAAGAAAATAAGAACTTGTTTATACAAAATATTAATTCCAACATATAATTATTTCATTTATTCAGCTCTTTTTGATACCTTTAAACAAGAGGAATATACACTGTAGAACAACCCATTGCACTAAAACAGTAAAACAAAGCAAACAGAAATTAAATTTAAAAAAAATAAACCAAAATTTTGAATAATTAGCTCTAGCTGGAAAACCATTTAGAATTAGTCTGAAAATAAAAACATAACTGAAATGAAAAGAAAATACAGATTAAGCCAGTCCATAAAAGGAATATTTGTGAAAAGATTAACATGAATCATTTCAGATATGCAGTGAAATGAAGTCCATGCAATGTTAGAACATGATCTTTGCTTTAATTGTATGGTTATCATTCTTCATTCCCGAATGCTGTAACTGCTTCAAATAAAATTAAATCCTGCCATACCTTAAATACCTTCACTGATGTAAAAGGTACTGGTGATTCTGACAGCCTCTTGAGTATTACGTCCTAATCCCAGATGCTAAGCTTGCTTCTCTGATTTCATCAAACAGTCGGGGCCTATTAACAAGTTACAATTAAGAGGCATGCATTGTTTATATTTCAGCCATTAGTTATTAATTTGAAAGGAAAGTTTATCAATCAACACAATCTATTTTTTTTTTCATGTATTATTTTACACCAAAAAAAATATAAATTTATTCATCATCCATGATTCTACAAGTAACTTAAAATATCCAGAAAAAAATCCTGGAATCATTCAAACAGATTGCTTTCACTTTTTGTGAACCTCTTCAGTTTCTTGTGTTATGGATGTTCTTTCAGAAAATATACATGAGAAAAACAAAGTGATATCCACCTCTCATCTAGAATGATCTCACTCATTTACAATGATGGAAATTATTTTAACTTCATTACAACCACTACATGGATGTAATATAATGAACATACCTCTATTTCTTGTGATTTATTATGTCTCTGTTGCTGGAGTAATAGACAGTTCAATCGGTTCATCATAGCCAAAGGGGTTTGATCAAGTCCCATGTGAGAAACCAGTGCCTGGAAATACACACATATATGGCATTATCACATATTCATATTTGGTATATAAATTCACAAAATAAAAATGTTCTCTTGTACAAGTGTGTTTGATGAAAAAGATGTACCCCAAACAAAATTAAATAAGAAAGATTCTTTAAGTGCCTAGTAGCATGCAAGTGCTTGTCAATTGAAAGTGCATAAAGGACTTTCCATATTTTTACTTTCACCATAATGTATCTACTAGTGGTACTAGTGATAGGTAATCATAATTCATATTCATTCAAAAATTCATATTTCAACTGATTTATTTAATGAGACTAATAAAAAACACATCAAATATATTCTTTTGTAAGAAAATTGCATAAGTTTGTATCTATTACACTAAAAAATGTTTTCAACAGTTTGGGATTAGTCCTAATTCAAAGACCCCATAAAAAGTGTATAAAATGAACTTGCATTAAGCTCTATAAAATGACTGAAGCAGCAGTCTACAAGGAAATGGCTAGAGCAGAGTAAAATCATATTTTTGTTGCATTATGTCACAGATCCTCTTAAACTAATTGAAGCAGAGACTTTGTTGCTGGGGTAGTTTGTTCTGAAAAACAGCTATGCGTTCAAGAGTTCTGTCTGCCACCATTCACTCAAACTTCAACCAGCTAATATTTGGCATCAATTTTCTTTGACTAAAACCTTTACAGGCAACATAGTATTGACAATAATGATTTCAAGAGAATGATAATAGCATACAATGCAATCTTCTACAATGTACTTCATCTATAAAATGCAACTGATTTTTTTTTAACATTGACGAAGCCTCCAATTTTTCAGTGCATTCTAGCTGAAACATTCCAAACCCATGGTCATCCTGAGTGATAAGCAATCATTCAATACAAATATTTCCAGTGTATATTTTACTGAAAATTACATGTATATTGTACCCTATACTATTATCTGATCCTAGCTTACAGATGTAGTTTGATAAAGAGTACACTACTGAAATTTACCTCAAAGCTTCTGCAGTAGTGTTACGTCCTCAGAATCATCTAATGAAGTCTACTGGGCAATTCCAAGGTCACGGAATGACATTCAGAGACACATTTTACAAACTTCAAACCAAAACTACAATTTCTTTTATAATGGTAGAACATTTCAAATAGCAGAGATGTATGATTAGATCAACTATTCCAAAGCAGTCATGAAATTTGCATACTACTGAGGTTGGTAACGGAAGACCATTAATTATATCTTGATTTTCTTCCTTTACCGACCTCATTAATCCGGTGACTACTGAATTTTCTAATTCCCATAGGCTTTATACAAGGCCATCTGGTTCCTGTAGACAATGGGTTAATATGTAAATTTCATTACTGCTTGGCAATAACATTTTTGTATTGAAAATCAAGGCAGTTGATCTAATCTTACATCTCTGATGTTTGAATTGTTCTACCATTATAAACCAAAAAATTGAAGTTATGGTTTGAAGATGGTATGTGTCTCTGAATGTCCTTCCGTTACAGTGCAATTGCCCTATTACGGCGGCAAGCCAATAATAACACTGTATCAAGCACTCCCTGCCAACTCCACCACCACATCTGTGTCTGGATCCAGCATCTTGCACTACACAAAATAAAATAACAGTTAACATGGGAATGATATGCCAGTCAGTGCATAATATTGGAATTTTATCAAATTTATATTGACTTTATTCTTAATTTATGTAATCACAACTTTGCATTTAAAAGTGTGGTGTTTGAAACAATAAAAAAGCCCAGACCTTTGTAAAACACTGTGAAACATTGTGATTATTTTCAACTCAGTAAATACTATTAATTATTACCGGTAATAGCCCCACTCCTCACCTTTGATAATGTTGAATACTGTTAAACCACACATTTTCTTAGTCATGGGCAAGACTCCTTTTTATTATTGATAACAAATACTTTAGATCTTCCAGTCAGCATCTAAACTGATCAAGGGACAGAGTTATTACTCATAGTCATACCCTTTTTATGCACATACCAACAAGCAAGTAGTTACAAGGTTTAATTCCTTGGAACTTATAGAATCTGCTGTTTCATTGTCCTATTTGTAGAATAAGAATAGACCATAGATCTGACATTAGATCAAAGACTTTAGTAGCTCCAGGTATACAACTTACCAAAATCTTCTTCGCCCATGGCATTAGTCTGGTCGGTCGCCAAGGCAAGCCAATCGAGTCATTTGAATCTACGGTACAGTACGGGGGAACATCGGCTCGGTGAGGAAATTTCATTTGTTTCATCAAAATAATCATCAAAACGTGAAATCAAAGTGCCTGCTGGATAGTTACAGTTATTCTCTTGAAATGTAAGTACAAATTTCCATCTTACCTGCCGAAATTAAGCGATGCGACCGACCAAACTAATGGGCGAGGAAGACTTTTGTTGTTGGCCTACCTGGTGTTAGAGTTTGCACGTATTTGTATACACTAACACAAATATGAATACATGGGGCAGTGTTAGAGAACTTTTGCACATTACGCCGTTACAAATGAAGGAGGAATTTATATTCATGCGATATACCTCCCTTTATACACACAGAAATTATGAAAAACATTATAATTGATAAAATTTGTATTTGAAACTTACCATAATGAGGGATTCTACCAGTTCTGGCCGATTCTTGCTTGGTTAACGCCCTCCGTGCCGTACGGGATGGAGGAAAACGCATCGAACCAGAAGGGCGTTAACGCAATTTCGAGGGTTAGCGCCCTTTTGGCCCGTAATAACCCTACTTTACGCCCTTCTGGCTCGAAATCATAATATACATAACTGTTAACGCCCTTTTGTTTTTGGAATATATAGTTAGATATATATATGATCCTGCTACATTATATATATCATTAGAAAGAGCAGAACGAGATCTACAAGATGATACCAATAACTCCATAACCCCAAAAATCGAGTTAACGCCCTTCTGGCTCCAAACAGACGATATAGCCTTTCTATTTAAGAATAGAATAGAAAAATATTAATTATAATACAAAATCCAGAGAACATTAACAGTCAACAAAGTAAATATAACAATCCTTTTCATAATTACAATTTGCGCATGTGTAGATTAAGGTCATTTGTACCGAGTAAAATTGACCTTTACACGCGTATGCTTTCATAATGTGCGCACCACATAACAATGTGCGCTTTACACGTTGCGCCCGGTTGCGCCCATCATTTCAGGGTCATTTGTAGCATACACCAATATTATTACGATCTGGCTTATTGGATGTCGGAAAGGATGCAATTTCTTAAAAATATATCAACAGTCATGGCAATTACTTCCTCTATTACCAATTATTTTTTAATCAGTATTTGCAGATTTGAAATAGCGAAGTGAAGATCCGGATAGAATGATTCCCGTTCTGTTCACAAAATACGATTGGGTACATTGTAAATGTGGGGGTGTCCACCCAAATCTGCCGATGGGTTTGCCAACACAAGGACACTCTTAAAATGTTCATATTTTGTTCTATTTGGCGATGAAAATTTGAATGGAGTCAACCCTTCCCAACCGACCCTTCCTACCCTTCCTGCAAAATGTATTTTATTGCTTACATAAAACGGGTCACCGTCGAGGTATTTCTGGAGCAAAATGAAGATTGGATACTGGAGGAAGGTGAAGAAACCACTGATGGTTCGTATGGCACCGTATACACTGGCGAAATATTGCATCGGGAACCTGTGATGTCATGAAAATATGAATGACAGGTATTACCACAGCTTTGAAAGCTGGGATATAGGCCTATTAATGTTATTGAACTATATCAAAATAATGGTAATCAAAGTGTAACACACGGGAAGGTGTACAAAGTTAATTTTACATCAAAGAAGACCAAGAGTTGTTAATTTGGACTACATAACTGTTAGAATTACTAGATGGAGAATGGCATCGAGAACAATGGACTCCTATAGAGAGGACCCACGGCCAGATTATAATGATAAAGTTTAGAAGTTATGATGGTTGTTCATTTCATCATTATTTTTTACAATATCTTATATATCTTTTGATGTGATATGATCATCCTGGAATTGCACATAGAAAAGAAGGTTGTCGTAAGTAGAGCTTGAATGGATGATGGCGACAATGAGGATGATTCTGGTGATGATATATGATGATGGTGGTGATACTGATACTGATAATGATGATGATGACGATACTGATGATGATGATGATGATACTGATGATGATGATGATAATAATGCTGATGATGATTAATGATGAGGATGATGGTGATAATAATGATGGTGATGATACTGATAATGATGTTGATGATAATGATGAAGTTGATGATGGTGATGATGGTGATCATGATCAGATGACAATGAAGCTAATAATGGTGATGATTGTTATGATGATGATGGTTGATGATTGTGACGATGATTATGATGACGGTGACGATGTTGCCAGTGGTGATGACGATGACGACGATGATGACGGTTGATGATTGTGACGATGATTATGATGACGGTGACGATGTTGCCAGTGGTGATGACGATGACGACGATGATGATGACCCTTACGAAAATAAATCATGGTATTACCACAGTTACCATAGTATTACCATGGTAGCTATGGTACTACCATGGTAATACTACAGTTACAATAGTATTACCATGGTAGTACCATGGTAAACGTTGACCTACTTTGCTGGTACCATGGTATTACCATAGATACCATGGTAGTATACCATGTGTTTATGGTTTTACCATGGTATTACCATATTATCAGCGATTTTACAATGGTACTGCCATGGTTTGCATGGTCCTCCCATGGTAATACCATAGTATGTGAGGTTTTACCATGGTACTACCATGGTATGCATGGTACTCCCATTATGATGCCATAGTTTGTGTGGTTATACCATGGTATTACCATGCTATACAATTATCTACATGGCTTTATCGTGGTAATATGCGACTACCATGTTTCCATGGTACTGTAGCGACTTACGTTAATGTACATGTATAATTATGTACCTCACAAAAATATCCAAAATGGCTACCATTTTTTGTTTTCATGCAAGTTCATTTTCTAGAACCAGTTTGAACTGGCTTTTCAACTTACCGTAATTTTCCATTACGTCATGTCTAGACAAGCCTATGTTTATTCATGTTTTTCTTGTCTTGGTAATTTTGACCAATCATTAATCTGTTTTTATCGCGTCCAATTTTACGCGATCGTGTGCCAATCGTCGATCTCCTTATTTCGCTGCGGTCAACCAATCGGCGTTGGATTTTTCTCTCGCTGGTGCGCATTTTTCACCTCGCGTTTTGTATCTCGATTTTGTCTTGACTCCCGCAACAACTACGGTCGAGGCATCATCTCCCGTCCAACATGTGGTCGAGTCTTCAGCTTTCTTCTCATCTCCCAGTTTTTCTACGGTTGAGGCTTCATCATCTCCCGTCATCTTCTGGTCGAGTCATATTCTCACTTAATCTTCTCAAGCTTCTCTGGTTGTGGTACCTTAAATCGGCAGTAGTTTTCAGTCTACCTTCAAGACTGATTCCGTTTGGTGGCCGTAGCTAGATACAAGCTCTTCATCATCAGCATGCTATTGTTCTTCGACGACGAACGACTCACCGCTTCGTCACGTCTATTCTGAACTCATGCTAATTTTCATCGACGACGAACGACTCACCGCTTCGTCACGTCTATTCTGAACTCATGCTAATTTTCATCGACGACGAACGACTCACCGCTTCGTCTTTTCTGAACTCATGCTATTTTTCATCGACGGCGAACGACTCACCGCTTCGTCACGTCTCATCTCTCAGTCCATCTTCGGGCAACTCACCGTCCCGCGGACCAGCAGCAATTCATCTATTCATCCATCATGGACCTGCATGCGACTCTTCAGTCCCGAACCAGCGGTCTTTACATCAAGTCTCCGAGCGATCATCTCGTGAGCCCCTTTCGTCTCCGACACTCGTCGTCGAGCGCCCTTCATTACTATTTCTTCATTTATGACTGGCGTAGCGAGATCATGCAGACTCGTAAGTTACAGCCAGCTACCGTATTTATAGACTTTGAACTTTATTCAACTCTGAACTCTAAATTAACAGCAGCAATCTTTTATCGGACTTCTAAATTTTATGTCTAGTATCATTTTCTGTTTTCTATGTAACAGTTGAATCTATTGACATGTCAATTTATTTACCATTCTCGTATTTCATTTGTGCAATATCTCATCACCGTCACTGACACTGCGTTGTCAAGATTGCAGAGCTATATTCTAATTAAAAAAAAGGGAAAAGGGAATTACTTTTGGTATGGACTTTTTATTCTATTGTCGGCATCAAAATTCGTAGCTTAATGTAGTTTTAAATCGTAGTTTTAATCTTCATACCAATATTTCATCACACTTACCAAAATTCATATCTCACAACCTTTTTTCCTAAATTGGTGACCCCGACGTGATCGGAAACCCGACGTGATCGAATTGCCGGCGGCTCTGTACTCTGTTTTTTAATTATTCTTGACAACGGATTGTCGGATATTTAAAATGTCTGATGTGTATGTTTCATTGACATTGTATTTCAAGTTTTCCATTGTAAATCTATGCATGCAGATATTCATTGATTGCTGATATTTTTCTGCTTTTGTATCGCCTCTTCGCTTGTATTTCATACAACCTCGATTCTAAGGGGGGAATATTTGTAGCGACTTACGTTAATGTACATGTATAATTATGTACCTCACAAAAATATCCAAAATGGCTACCATTTTTTGTTTTCATGCAAGTTCATTTTCTAGAACCAGTTTGAACTGGCTTTTCAACTTACCGTAATTTTCCATTACGTCATGTCTAGACAAGCCTATGTTTATTCATGTTTTTCTTGTCTTGGTAATTTTGACCAATCATTAATCTGTTTTTATCGCGTCCAATTTTACGCGATCGTGTGCCAATCGTCGATCTCCTTATTTCGCTGCGGTCAACCAATCGGCGTTGGATTTTTCTCTCGCTGGTGCGCATTTTTCACCTCGCGTTTTGTATCTCGATTTTGTCTTGACTCCCGCAACAACTACGGTCGAGGCATCATCTCCCGTCCAACATGTGGTCGAGTCTTCAGCTTTCTTCTCATCTCCCAGTTTTTCTACGGTTGAGGCTTCATCTCCCGTCATCTTCTGGTCGAGTCATATTCTCACTTAATCTTCTCAAGCTTCTCTGGTTGTGGTACCTTAAATCGGCAGTAGTTTTCAGTCTACCTTCAAGACTGATTCCGTTTGGTGGCCGTAGCTAGATACAAGCTCCTCATCATCAGCATGCTATTGTTCTTCGACGACGAACGACTCACCGCTTCGTCACGTCTCATCTCTCAGTCCATCTTCGGGCAACTCACCGTCCCGCGGACCAGCAGCAATTCATCTATTCATCCATCATGGACCTGCATGCGACTCTTCAGTCCCGAACCAGCGGTCTTTACATCAAGTCTCCGAGCGATCATCTCGTGAGCCCCTTTCGTCTCCGACACTCGTCGTCGAGCGCCCTTCATTACTATTTCTTCATTTATGACTGGCGTAGCGAGATCATGCAGACTCGTAAAGCCCGCCTCACACTGTGCGATTTTTCAAGCGATCACTTGCGATGCGATGCGATGCGATGCAAAGCGATATCGCAGGCCATCGCAGGCTACCACAGGATCTGCGATGCATGTCTCACACTGTGCGATTTTAGCATTTCGCGCATGCGTACTTAATTACTGATAACGCGATTTGTAGTAGTATTAACTGACAAACGTAAACAAAATTCCTAAAACTTGAAAGGTAATTATGTTTTTTAAATAAAAATGACATGAAACGCATGTGTAACGAATATGTAGCCTATGTAGTAATTGAAATTAGTATAGACTTATAATTATAAATGAGGTAACCAACATTTAGGGGAGAGATACATTTTTATGCTACGTAAAGTTATATGGATTGGAAAAGAAAAGATGAACTTCGGGTTATAGTTATTTAGTTAATCAAGTTATTTTTTTCCCCGACATCCATTTGACTTCTCTTGAACTCTGTTTATTTTGGATTCACCGATTTGTTGGTTTTTTCTTGGCAGAATGAAATATTGATAATATGAATCAGGGGCGGATCCAGGATTGAGTAAAAAGAGGGGGCACGCAAATGAAAGTTTGTCAAAAAGTAGACCCTATTTTTTTGGTTCTCGCCAGCTTCTCGAAAAGTTGCTCAGTGGAGGGGGAGGCGACAAATTTTCGCCAAACCTTCAAAATTCAGTAAGAAAAGGGCGGATCGTCTATGGTCAATAATAGAATATAATAGAATCAGTTCATTGTTTTAATTAAGCGGTGATCCGGCATTTGCTTCTGTGACAATTGCTCTGGGCGTTATTTCATCAGAAGTATGGGTTTAATAGGGTAATGGTTTCCGAGCATTCATCTTTTTTAAATTTTTCTTCTGTTTGATTGTCAGGTATTTTCTGTGTGTGCCCCGCCCCTTTAAAAGTTTGGATGTGCCCTGATCTTTGCCCCTCCCCCGTTCTCTATCTATATCATTCTTTCTTTGCTTCTCTTATCTTTTCTCAAATCTCCACATCACTTTCTCTCTCCTGTCCCCCGCTATTGCTCTCTTAATATTTCTCAATGACTATTAGAACTATAATTATTTCCACCCCCTCCCCCTCTCTCTCTGGAA
Organism: Heliocidaris erythrogramma; assembly: GCA_025617745.1. Classification (NCBI taxonomy): domain Eukaryota; kingdom Metazoa; phylum Echinodermata; class Echinoidea; order Camarodonta; family Echinometridae; genus Heliocidaris; species Heliocidaris erythrogramma. The sequence continues at coordinate 1,899,081 of CM046865.1, read as the reverse complement.
CTCTCTCACATCCCCTCTCAGTAAACAATATTCACATACCGTAGGACTGAGTGAAACACCGAGCTGTTCGTGACATAGGTATCATGCATCTTTATTGGAGACATGCTGAATATCCCTTACAATAGAGAGATGAAAGCTGCATGTTAAAGAAAAGTTATGAATGAAGAAAAAAGTTACTCTATTTTATGGGAAATACAAATGAAATGATTTTGATAAAAGAAAAGAAAAGACAGAAAGATAGAGGGAAAGGGAGAGAGAGAGAGAGAGAGAGAGAGAATGTGCTTACAGTGAGTCAAGCATAGTTCCAGTAAACACACAAGGTCCATTTTCCTGAAATGAAGACACAACCCCACCTCTGTGTATGTATACATTTTAACAAACAAACCATGTGCATTACATTTAGTGGAATATCTGCTTAATAGCAAATCAATACCTCAAAAAACATTACCAATATTATAACAAATATTAGTATACAAATTACATGTATAGTAACATAATTGTCTATCTGGGGGAGCATTTCAATACATTTGTCATTGTCAACCATTTTTTACTTGTTTTATGCACATCATGATCTTAAATAGTATCTTAACACAAATTAGCTATACAAATATAATAAAATTTCTTGATCAAAATTTACATAACATGTATATTCACTTTCATGAGAACACACCATATATAATCGTAGATCCAGTATTAAATAAAATTCCTTCATATGTTTCTGTATCCTTTTCCCCCTCTCTCACTTTTTTCATTCTCACCTTTTTCATTATCAATGATTCGAAAATATCAAATTATATTTCTGCACAAACATGATATAAGCAATCATATCTTATGTTGACATTTGGAGAGCACTTTTTTGAGGTCTTCTATTAGAGCGAAACTCTAAATAACCCAAATAAGGTACAAGCGGGTGAATAATACTGAGTGGATTTTTTGTTTTTTCTTTCTGCTAAAAACCAAATTGGAAATTGATGACATTTAACAAGTTGTATAAAAATATTCAGTTGTTTGTTGAAGTTGTGAATCCTTATTTAAATATTCTGGTTATGAATGAAGAAAAAAAATCGACAATTATTTATCAAGTCTATAAACATGTTTTTTTGAAGTACAGTTTATACATACATAATAGTTAACCTATTATTAAATATGAAATACAAATTTTGTATTTTGTCACAGTGATTCCAATAAACCCAAATTTAAATTTCATTTCACAAGATTGTTAATAATTGTTAATCATTATTATACTTGTCTGATAACTAAAGAATTACAATTCGCACTTTCTTTTTATAACAGAGGCTAAACAAAATGCATTGCATAGAATACCTTCCAGTCATTGTATAAAGGAAGTGCAAGCACACTAGAATATTTTTTTCTTCTTTCAGCAATACAAACAGAAAAGAAATTCAGTAATTATTAAAAACCTGTAACATGTAATGAAACCATAGTTTACCCCCCCCCCCCCCAACAAAAGAAAAATACATGTAATTGAAAGACAATCATTTTTCCCCTGCTCATGCATGGATTTGGTGTTGTTTTTTTTTTTCCATTTGAATCACAACTAGCTGAGACAGAGAGTTGTGCTATTAGATGTTGTTCCTGATTGTACATTTATTTCATGGATTCTCAGTAGTTCACATGATTTGTTGAAAATAAAAACGTTTCATCTCCCAATTTTCAAGTAACTACATTTTTCAAATGCAAATTTTGCTTGAATCATCAATATATAGTATACTGTATAACAAACAATACAATTATCATATAATAGAAAGGTTTCCGTTCTAAAAAGGGAGGCACAATGCACATTTTTCTTCCAAAAAGGGTGGGGGTACGGGCCAGATGTGCCCCCCCCCCTAAATCTGCCACTGCTTCTGTTAGCTATGATTGCACCAATGTTTACAAGTGGGTTTTTACAGACACATATTAATCAGACTGTTCAGACATGATTATTTACTTTGGGGGAAATAAAAATGCCATCTGAAAGACAGGATTCATTTTTAAACCAGGGTCCGTCAAAGTTGGTTTGGAGGCTGTTGATCAGGACAGTGGAATCGTCTCCAAATAGTTTGAGCCAAGGGGTATAGGCTTTCACCATATGCTGGCTATGTCACTGTCTGTGTCAAGAAAACCTTTAGTATAGGAAAGCCTTATGAACTATGAGGGGTCAAATCTGGATATTGAATTATGCTAATTGACAAAGTTTTGTGCCTGCAAAGTAATTTAACTGTAAAGTTAGTAATCACAATTTGAATAACAACTAGAATCTCACTATTTTCAGAGATTTCATGTCCACATACATAAAAAGCTTTGAATAATGTCTCAAAAACTAGTACCGATTTTCGAAAATCAACATTGCCCTGTTTGTGAATGCTCCTATACTGATAGTTTGCATGCAGAAACCCTGGTCAGTTGTAAAAGAGTGTCTGCACTGTAAGACTACCATATGTCATGTACTATAGCTGCTCCTGACATGACCAGAAGGTAGCTGAATTAGGCTTCTCTCAAGACAATGATTTTCTGATTACGTGTCAAATTAGGGTCTGTGTTTGCAGACAACATAATTTCCTAGTGTGGGGGTGATTTTTTTTTTTGGGGGGGGGGGGGGGGGGATTGAACAAAGAAAATACCACCTTCAATCCATATGATCTGAAGGAGACGGCTCAGATATTAACGGTTTGATGTTGTAACAGTTCTGAGTAGGTATCACCAGGTATGGGATTGTGCTCCAAGTTGATTTCTTCAATGACAGACATGCCAAAGAGTTGCTTGCATCCAGATCTGCAAGGTAATCGAGGGATCAAAATAGATGTTCTTATTTATCAACACATTTGCTTGAAATTCATGTACGGTATTTAATTTTTCATTGATAGAAAAACCAAATGTATTGTCATTTCATTTGTTCTTATTAATATTCAAATATGGATTTTAATTTGTGAATCATGAAATTATGGATGCCAGAATTACTCAAACATACATGCAGGCAGATTCATGGGGTGAAGTGAAAACTGAAGAGGCCAACCCCCCTCCCCCCCCCCCACCCTTAGAGAAAAACAAAGACATAAAAGGGCTTTTTGAGGATTTTTTTTTCCTGCAGCCCCCTTTTGGACTAAATAATGTTATAACCCTGGATGTAATTTACCTGGGAAGGGCTGGCAGCTGGATTCCAAAAATCATAATTACCGGGAATAAATAGGGATTTTGTTTTGCTCGATACAAGACAGAAATCCAGCAAAGTCCAGCACAAGCTGAATTCATTCCTGGTTTTCAATCCTTATTATTCATGTATTCACATTTCATATTTATTCAGACATATGAGTGAGAAATAAGAGAACATACCTGTGATTTCATTGTCACTCAAATCTAAAATTCTGAGGGATGACAGTTCATAGGGATGACAGTTCATAGAAACTCTCTGGCAAGGTGGATATTGGGTGAAGCATTTATAGCTTCTATAGGATGGTCATCTGGTAGATTTCATCTGATGTTTACAGCTTCATTAATAAAACATGAGAGGTACAATGATAAGTAATAAAGAGCTAATAATAAAAAGAAACAAAGGGTACATTAACTAAATCCATCAGTTTAGTAACACCCTTGATTACTCTACAATCAAACTCATTCTCACTGGCTTAAATCAGGGAAATGTAACTAAGAGTTAATTACATTTCCCGGCTTAAATCAAACAGCAAACAAATTATCAGCATTATACTGTACTTGAATACACTTTACTGGATAGATGTTTGACAAAGAATAAAAACTGATTAAGAGATTTCTTTGCTTCGCTCAGCCTGAATGCAAATCATTCAAAATAATTTTGTGCAATTGCAATTAAAATGAAAATCTATTCATTTATAAAAATATGTTTTGACAGATTAAATCAAAATTAAGCATTTTATTTGAATGAAAAGTGTCGTCCCTATGATATCTGTTGTGTTCATGTCATTTCTCTGCAAATTATACGACTATCTTTTTGAACAAGTAAATTCAATCAAAATAAAAGAAAAAAGACAAGGTAAAAGTTAAAAAAAGGAACCTGCATGACAAGTTATAATTTTCTTTAAAAGTCTGTTTTCAAAAACAATTCTTACCAGTAACTTTTCCAAGGCAATTTCTTTGACATTACAGTGCGTGCATTGTGGGAAAGATCGAGGGTTGATAGCACTGCGTTTCTCATGGATGGTATACTGCTTGCAGAACAGCTTCCAAGAGACAGCTTGAAAAATCCTATGAAAAGATAGTAAAATAAGTTTCAATTAGAAAATGAGCTATGCAATGGGGGAACAAAAGCCAGAAACATGTTACAAACTTTCTTACATTCTTGACATCAGTAGCCAGCTTACTTGTGATTTATGAGTGACATTTTAAAATACATTCTTAACTTATCAATATGAATATTCTGAAACAAATAGTACAACATAATCATGATCATATAAAGTAGATCTCACAATAACTTTCAAAGTATTAACATGTAGCTGTTGACTGCTGAATTCTCTTATTCCCTAAAGTTTGCTCAAAACTTGATACAGGACCCACCTGATTCAAGAAGGCAATGGGTTAACTGAAAAAGAGATTATGTTTGAATAATGGGAAGTAAAATACATTGCAGCTATAAAAGTATTTAAACACTTATTGTTATGCGAACAAGGTAAATGATACCCAAAACCTCACTTTCAGTCCTAACAAATTGAATAATGAAGAATTCTTTGATCCTTAATCATAAATTTGAGCAAAAACCTGAAATAAATTTGCCTGTCATCTCAACTCGGCTTAGTATTGGGTGAGCTGTGGATAATAGTACTTAGTAGAGTGCAAAAACTGAGAGGCACAATATATATCGGCCTATTAATTAATATAAATAAAATCCATTTATCCAGCATGGCAAAGAATCCTACAGTAGAAGAGAGGGGAAATTTTTATAAATATTATAGATCTAATACATCTATATATTGAGAAAAAAAATACCGAGAAAAGCAGCTACCTAAAATTTGTATGCTATACGACGCATGTATAAAGCACTGATGGACATGGCTGCCGAGCCCATATCTCAGGGAAGTTGAGGTACCGAAACGAGGCAAGCGTCGGTCCAGCACCCAAATGCAAGCATCCAGGGCCAAATAATTTTAATAACCGTACATACCGTACTTCTTCGGCCAGCTGCCAGCTGCAACTCTCTCTCTTCTAACTTAGAGTTAGACGAGGCAACTATGAACAACTTACATATTATTTATTCTTGTGCCCACAACGTAGACTAGACCTAGACTACTAGTAGGCCTAGTACAACTCATGTCATAGCCCGACCAGACAGCGCGACAGGGATGTGTAGGGTTACTCTTGTCACTGCTTCTGCCGCTGTTGAGTGTACTTTGTGGGTTAGAATTGAGATGAAAGGACTCCGAATTTCGGGGGAATAAGGACCTTCAAATAGTAGTCCCTAAAAAAGTTAGACTTAGACTGTTTAATAGAGGTCAGTAATAAATATGCATGGGGTTTTTACATTTATTTATCTGTAAGTAATTTAAATCTAGTGCCTTGTAACTTTCTTTGTTTTACTTTAATTTGTTTTACTTTACTATTATAGTTTTAGGTTAATTAGATTCCTTTTTAGATTTCAATTAGATTTAATTAGAATTACAAAGTAGGCCTAAGTAGTAGTACTAGTAGTAAGTCAAAGCGTCCCACAATTACCTAGTTAATCTTCATGATCTTAGGCCTAGATAATTTATAATGTACAAATGTGTGCATCAGACTTCAAGTTCTGGTATGATTTGGCAATGAGAATCCCAGACCAAATGAGGTTCGCCAAAACGATAAAGTTAAATTTTAAGGGTAAAATTCCCATCCAAAGTGACAGCCATACTCAAGTCAGATCTTCGAGTTCGACCCATTGCATTCCTGCACTGCGCAAAACGATGAAATCACACTCCAATTAAATCCTATGTACGGGACTACATATGCAAAAAATTTGTGCGATAAAAAATGCATAGTGCACAATTTCATCAAATTACTTACGGTTATATCCAATCTCGTAACATGTTTCCGTCTTCATTCTGTCTTTTGTCACGCGATTGTGATAGGCCGGCAGGCTGATGTTAAATAATGATGGCCTATCCGGCTATCCTCCCACATTTGAAGGAGAACCTCCTGCCCTTTATCCGTTGTTCCTCTGTCCACTAGATGGAAATCGCATCGCATCGCATCGCATCGCAACAAAATTTTTGAACATGTTCAAAACCCTGCGATGCGAGGCGATTGCTTGCGATATTGGGAAAATCGCAAGCTGTTGCGTCGCAAGACCTCTCACACTGCACGATATCGTGCGATTTCCTGCGATGCGAGGCGATATCGCAGGAAATCGCACAGTGTGAGGCGGGCTTAAGTTACAGCCAGCTACCGTATTTATAGACTTTGAACTTTATTCAACTCTGAACTCTAAATTAACAGCAGCAATCTTTTATCGGACATCTAAATTTTATGTCTAGTATCATTTTCTGTTTTCTATGTAACAGTTGAATCTATTGACATGTCAATTTAATTACCATTCTCGTATTTCATTTGTGCAATATCTCATCACCGTCACTGACACTGCGTTGTCAAGATTGCAGAGCTATATTCTAATTAAAAAAAAGGGAAAAGGGAATTACTTTTGGTATGGACTTTTTATTCTATTGTCGGCATCAAAATTCGTAGCTTAATGTAGTTTTAAATCGTAGTTTTAATCTTCATACCAATATTTCATCACACTTACCAAAATTCATATCTCACAACCTTTTTTCCTAAAGTACAACCATAGTATTAACATAGTGTCTGTTACAACCACATGCAATGTCTTTCAACATTATCCATGGTTATACCATGGTACAATTGTATAAAATAGATAATGGATGGTATCAATGCATATTATGGGAATACATGCATAAATTGCACGCTTTCTACGCCTCATCCCATGGTGGTGTAGTTTCCTTGTTATTCCATATTCTCTGCAGTAATGTTGTTTCCACATTTTTAAAATCAGAATCGATCAGGAGTGCACTGGATTTAGCAACATTTCACGACAGAATAAATAATGCAGTCTAACCAGTCTAAAAATATTATACGAGCCCCCCCCCCCCCCCCCGCTTCGTTTTCCCGCCCCACTGTAATCCTATTCTGAAAGGTATTTATGGAGCGATTGAACTTGTTGGCTGCAATGCAGAATCTGTTTTTTCCTTTTGGGGTGTAACTGGAATTTCCACAAGTTTCCAAAGGAAGATTGGTGTAGTACACGTCAGTATTAATTATAAATTTCTGTTCATTAGCAATATCCTTGCATATCCATAGACACAGACACCTACACACAGACACAAATACGCAGACATCCATGGTGTGGAAGATTGCTGCTAAATGAAATGTTGACATTGAAGACAAACAATTTAACAGACCATTATATGCCTCCTGGTGTTTAAGTTTAATGGGAAAATATTTCGTGTTGCATCATCAAACATCAATGTTTTGTCTCATTAAAGTTTACCAATTAATGGTAGTGTTCTTGATTTGCATAGGTGAGGAAAACATATCAGGGCAATTACAAAATAACCACAGTTGATTTCCGACTGACGAATACCGAGATATTGCGAGAAATGTGTTTATTTCCACAGGGCGAGTAGCATCTGCTGGAATTCCAGCAGGATTTATGAAATTGTCAATAACACCTCTAAACTCGTCAATGTCGGGTTTAAATCTCATTCTGATCAATAAATCTAATGAAGTTGTCTGCTCTCAACAACATGCTATTTTCCGTGTACCATTTAAAACATTAAAACTTATCTGGATACGTTTTAATATTTTTTAACTTTAACGGTCGATAATTCCCTTAAAATGCACTTTTCTGCTTTCGTACTTTGTGGGAAGTAGAGAATTACATAAATGTTATCATTAAAAGTGATTTTAGATCATTCCTTTGATGAGCCCTTTTGACGACGTGCATACCAAGAACACAGTCTTTAAGTATTTAAACATGTATACAATATATGTGCAACATAAATTTCAGATTGTGTTACACATATTATAATGTGAATAATATAGCTTTATCTCCACATTACAACCATTATCTCACTTTGAATTAAATAAGTGATGAAAAAATATGGAAAATTTATACATGTAAATATCAGACATAAGTAACAAATCTGAAATATTCCAGGTTATGGTGATTATGTATGTGTATGTCATAAAATCTGCAACGCACGATATAGTACTAACTTGCTGCTAAGGGGAAAATTTTGTTTCCTCTGTTTTTCGTAGGGACAAAGTACCAATAACATACTTGAATTGCTATGAAGATATGAACCATACATGGAATTCTCTTTCATATAGTATGATGTTGAAAACGGTGTATATCTCGTCCCTTAACTTTACACTGTAAAAAACTGAAGTGCTACTTTTTCGGGGCATGTATAGTGACTGCACCTGAAATGCTGTTTTAGCACTTGTAGTGTGGTAATTTACCAGCAAAAAAAAATGTGACCGTGGCGAGCCTCGAACCAGGTTCTGCTGATTGAGAGGCGCTGACGGAATAACAACTTAATTTGTACGATACCACGGTAATACCACGATATTGTACCGTGGTGTTACTGTACTGTACAGTGGTATTGCCATGGTACAATGTTGGGGTTATATCATGGTATTACCATGGTATTGCTCTGGTACCATATCATGGTATTTCCCTGGTACAATACAATGGTATTGTCATGGTATACCATGATACGGTATAATAACCATGGTACAGTACCATGGTATTAGCATGGTACCATACCATGGTGTATTACCATGGTACAGTACCATGATACTGTATTACCACGGTATTACCACCGTTCCATACCATGATACGGTACAACCATGGTACAGTACCATGCCATGGTATGTTAGTACCACGGTATTACTGTGGTCCAGTACCGTGGGTATTACCTTGGTACCATGGTAATACCACAACCAATTTACCATGTACCATGGTAATATCGTGGTACTACCATGGTATAACCATGGTACTTTTTTATAAGGGGATGATTATGATGATGACGGTGATGATGGTGATAGTGGTTATGAGGAGGAGGAGGAGAAGGAGGATTGTGATGATGATGATGATGATGTTAGAGTTCGGGAGAGTAAAAACCATGAAATATATTTTTTTAAGAAAAAAGATAAGCAAGCGTAGTAGGCTACCAATGGGGTGCTATCCCAATAAATACTTACACGACACCGACGACCGCCGGTCCAACACCGAAGAGTAGAGAAGGCACAACGAGGAGTAAGAAGAACGTAAGATACTGAAGCTGGAGGCTAGGAATAAGGACGCAAATGGAGTAGCCGATTGAAGCAAAAGTAGTGATCGCTAGAGGGAGGCAGCTATCACGCATGTCTCCGTACAAATCTCTCATCTTGGATTTCCCTGCATTCGAAGAGGGTTAAACAATCAATTTACCACCATTTTTTAATTAAATATACTATTCAACCTTTTGACAAGGTTGTGAAAATGGTTGCATTGTTTATGAAATTTAGTAAAAAAAGAAAATCGCTGTATATTTTAAAGAACAACAATTAATGTGTTGTAATTAAGTGAATATGAATATTCATTATCAATAAGAGCAGTCAGATCATGGCATAAAATGGAGCATAATATTAAAGAGGGAATTCCATATACTTGCCTTCCATTCACCTATTAGACATATTCTTCACTATATACAAAATGTATTTCGAAAGATTTTAGGGGAACTCCCCCCCCCCTCCAGGCTATCACACCAGACATCTACCCTGTCGAAAAATACCCCCGAGTAGGAGGTGGTATTGATAAGGGGGCATTGGGGCCGTCCCCCCCCCCCCCCCAAAAAAAAAAAAAAAAAAAAAAAAAAAAAGGGATTTGTTGTTTGGGGGTATATGTGGGAGGAGGCAGTTGTCCAGCGGTAGCTGTCCGGGTAGTTCTACAGTAGTAGTTTGGTGTTGTTTAACTGCATGGTGTTGTCAGAGGGTTACTTGTCCGGGAGGTAATTATGGTAATACATGTAGTTCTATTGGGGTAGTTGAATGAGGAAGAAGTCCTATACACATTAGTTTACTCACTTGTCTGCCAGCAGGATGTAAAGATGGTGTTCCTGTCCATGAGAAGACCACCAAGAGGACCAACGATGAGGACAAGGAACTGCGTGATGGAGAAGATGTCTGTGTACCAACTCACTATAGTACCAAACAAAATGATAGCGGTTACAAAGATACATTGGTAGTAGGAAATAATGTAATATTACTACTTATCCTTCTCCTGCAACTACTGCTGCTGCTGCTGCGCTACTACTACTCTACTTCTACTACTAAGATGACGACGACGACGACACTACTACTATTACTATAACTGCTACTGCTACTAATACTTCTACTTCTTCTACTAGTACAACAACTACTACTACGACGACGACGACGACGACGTCGGCAGCTACTACTACTACTATTACTACGACGACGATGTCGGCGGCTACTACTACCATACTACTACTACTAATACTAATACTAATACTACTATTACTACTACTACTACTACTATACTACTATTACTACTACTACTACTACTTGCTGCTGCTGCTACTACTACTACAATTTAGGTCGAAATTTTTCTTAGATATAATATATGTAACTTTTTGAAGTGCTTATTTCGTAATATACATTTGCCCCGGCACGTGCAGGCCAGGGACTTTTTTTCCCCCACCGACCGTGCTTTCATGAAGACCAATCGGAACCGTTTCCCGACCTTGCGTCATGAATATTCATGAAACAAGAGCCCCAGGGGGCACGACGCTCACCTGAGGTGGATCAATTCACATCTGGTGCATGTTCTCTCTAGCACATGAACAACTTTCATTCTTCATCTATAGAGGTATCTCTATACACAATACCAAGTCTGAGCTTCCTACCAAGTTCGGTTAAATTCCAATCATGGGTTTTGGAGAAGAAGCTGAAAATGTAAAAAGTTTATGGATGGCAGACAACTTGCCCTCACCCCCCTCCAGTATGTTACCCCCACAGACCCCCTATAGGGCCACCCAGAAAAAAATCTCCATACACAATACCAAGTCTGAGCTATTCCTGGTTCTGGAGAAGATGTTTGAAATTTACATAGCTTTTACACTTTGGGGCCCTCCCCCTGGGCCCCCCTGGGGGCCACATGTACCATTTTAGCAACTTTTAGCAACTACCCCGAAGGATGATTCCTACCAAGTTTGGTTGAATTCCGATCATGTGTTTTGGAGAAGATCAGAATGTACATTTTGCCTGGCAGCGCCCCCCCCTCCAGTATGTTACCCCCACAGGGCCCCTATAGGGCCACTCAGAGAAATTTCATGAACAACATTCATTCTTCATCTATAGAGGTATCTCCATACACAATACCAAGTCTGAGCTATGCCTGGTTCTGGAGAAGAAGATGTTTGAAATTTACATAGCTTTTACAATTGGGGGCCCTCCCCCTGGGCCCCCCTGGGGGCCACATGTACCATTTTAGCAACTTTGGGTCCCCTACCCCGAAGGATGATTCCTACCAAGTTTGGTTGAATTCCGATCATGTGTTTTGGAGAAGATCAGAATGTACATTTTGCCTGGCAGCGCCCCCCCCTCCAGTATGTTACCCCCACAGGGCCCCTATAGGGCCACTCAGAGAAATTTCATGAACAACATTCATTCTTCATCTATAGAGGTATCTCCATACACAATACCAAGTCTGAGCTATGCCTGGTTCTGGAGAAGAAGATGTTTGAAATTTACATAGCTTTTACAATTGGGGGCCCTCCCCCTGGGCCCCCTGGGGGCCACATGTACCATTTTAGCAAATTTTGGTCCCCTACCCCTAAGGATGATTCCTACCAAGTTTGGTTGAATTCCGATCATTTTTTTTGGGAGAAGATCAGAATGTACATTTTGCCTGGCAGCGCCCCCCCCCCTCCAGTATGTTACCCCCACAGGGCCCCTATAGGGCCACTCAGAGAAATTTCATGAACAACATTCATTCTTCATCTATAGAGGTATCTCCATACACAATACCAAGTATGACCTATGCCTGGTTCTGGAGAAGAAGATGTTTGAAATTTACAGCTTTTACAATTGGGGGCCTTCCCCCTGGGCCCCCCTGGGGGCCACATGTACTATTTTAGCAACTTTGGGTCCCCTACCCCTAAGGATGATTCCTACCAAGTTTGGTTGAATTCCGATCATGTGTTTTGGAGAAGAAGATCAGAATGTACATTTTGCCTGGCAGCGCCCCCCCCCCCTCCAGTATGTTACCCCCACAGGGCCCCTATAGGGCCACTCAGAGAAATTTCATGAACAACATTCATTCTTCATCTATAGAGGTATCTCCATACAAAATACCAAGTCTGAGCTATTCCTGGTTCTGGAGAAGAAGATGTTTGAAATTTACATAGCTTTTACAATTGGGGGCCCTCCCCCTGGGCCCCCCTGGGGGCCACATGTACCATTTTAGCAACTTTGGGTCCCCTACCCCTAAGGATGATTCCTACCAAGTTTGGTTGAATTCCGATCATGGGTTTTGGAGAAGAAGATGAAAATGTAAAAAGTTAACGGACGACGGACGACGGACGACGCACGACGCACGACGGACGACGGACAAATTTCCATCGCAATAGCTCACTCGAGCCATAGGCTCAGGTGAGCTAAAAATGCGAAATCTGCCTAGGCTTGGTTACAAAAAAAAAGAGACGCGCCCCGGCTCGCCTCTCTGATATGCGATATCGATAGTCGATATCGGATCTTAGCTCTTGTGACGTCATATTGAGAATAATTTGCGTTCCCACAGTGTATGTCAATGTGAAATTTGGTGTACTTCACATTTGATTTTAGCACATTATAATTACTCTGATTTAATGATATTTCTGATATGATGAATCAATATGTACTAATTCACCTTAACCAAACGAATTATGCTAACTCTTCCCTAAAGATCTTGTAAATAAAAAGTAATTTTTGACAATTGAAAACACAGTAAACACTCAGAGAAAGGTTGTTAACCCTACCTGCAAAGGAAATACCATTCTTTGTACCCTTTGTTCGTCAAATTGCATAGCTTGTGACTCAGAATGTTTCAATGAGCACATTCATATGGTTAATACGACTGCCCACCAAGTTTACATCATGTAATTTATGCTGATTTTCAAGACATTCTACCAGGGGCGTTCCCGAAAGATTTATATTTTATATAATTATTCAGAAATTATGCTTTTATAGAAGAAATCATTGCAAAGTTCGTAATACCAATCTAACAATACCTTACACGGTCGAAATTAATATTTTAGATCAGTTCCATGTCATCGGCCCTTGAATTGTTATAATGACTGATTGCCACATGTACTGAGCACTTTATAACTCGTAACATATATCACTCTTTCTCTCTATCACATCCTTGTGGAAATCCACGATGTCGATTAAGACTAATTATCGTTGTCGCCGCTCAAAACCATGAGGTTAGTGTTCTCTTATTTTAGTAATTTCCACTTGTAATAACAAGAAACTTTTTTCTTTGCCATTGTAAAGTTTGTAGCCCATGCGAGATTCGGCCTATACTTTTGCATCCATTACAAATGCGCCTGGGCTAAGAAACTCAAGAAGCTCAATATTATTCTGTTTATAAGCATATTCTTTGGTTTCTCTCATTATGTTACTTATTACTGTTTTTTTTTTCTTTTGAGGTACTTTTCATTTTTGGTATTAATTTTTCGAACGTGAAGACGTGATAGTAACCATTTATACTTTGCATTTGTGCTTTATTTTCTTTCCTCCCTCTGCGTGATTACCTTTAAGTTACCTTTAACTTACCTTTGCATGTCTGTCGGTTGTTACTTTGAATTTTGTTTTTGTTTGTTTGTTTGTTTTTGTTTTGTTTTTTCTTGCTGTCACCCCGTAACCAGGTGTTGAAAATGTGTGAAAAAGTCTGATGTATAGCCTATCCATTCTCTGATTGAGCTGATGTTTTGTCAATGTAACCTGTTGGTATTTGTTTCTTAGCGATGTATGCCAATCACTCGTGTGCAGTACCTGTGTGTTTCGTTCACTTTGTGTGTACTAGTAGTTTAATGGATGTCATGCTTTGAGTGAATGGGTAGCCTTGGGAAGGTTCAGACAATGCTGTGAGTGTTTTTATTTAACTGAGTGTACTTTGTTTGTACAAGGTTGCAAATCCTTTGGGAAAAGAATGTTGCAGTTATTGTTTTAATGAGCAACCATAATGAGTAATTCAAAATTATACATGTAATACAACCATGTAAAATGTCTCCACACATTGCTCCATACTTGAGTCAATTATTCATCCATGATTTCTGCTCTCAGTGACATCTCATCCCAGACCCAGATTTTCAAAGCGACATTCAAACACAATCATGATCTAGTGTATTATTTCATAATGTACTTTTATTTTTCTCTGTTAATAATTTCAGTAAATATGTTTCTCATTATTCACTGATTTTGAGAACCTACCCCTGATTAGTTATATTTGGTTTGATCTAATTTTTTTTTTTTGAGAAAGCTCAATGTATTTGTCACGCGTTGCTCTGGTACTATGCATTTTGTTAGTTGCATTATTCTTCACAGTATAACTTATTGAAGGTGAACTTGAGTGGTTGGGATGAGAAAAATAGACATTTTATGGGCCTATTATATACTGTGTTTGAAAGTATAGATCTTGCAATACGTGTTAAAGTGATAAACTGGCTGAAATAATTCTAGAGACTCGTGTTTAACAATGTATGATTCTTTTCCTATGTATTTCATTTCTTTTTGGTATAATTTTATTGAATGGTTTTCTCATGAATAGACTTCATATAGATTAATGTCAATGTATTCGATCAACAAATTAAGCTATAAAGCTCATTCATAATACGTACGCTCACTCCCACTACTCGGGTTTACGTTTACTAAAGTTTGCGTGAAATGCGTTTTTGTTTGCTCACATTTTGTCCTATTGGATTATGGTCGAGACATCTGCAAACTTCTTTGATTTAATTTCTTGCCTCAATGCCTGTCAATGCAGTTGTTGGTATTTGTTTTTATTTCAAGGCCTATACTTATGTAACGTTGTTACCCTTCTGTCTTGTTACGTTATAATTAGTTGCTTCTCATCAGGCTCAACCCACATACACTGTATAAATATTGATATGTATATTTTTTTTTCTTTTTTGTCAATTTAATTTCATTATCGAGGTGCATTCCGTTTTTTCTTTGTTTATAGCCTTGGAGCATCGCTGCGGATGCCTGTTCGTCTTAATGTTGTAATATTTTGCCTTTTGCATATGAAACAAATTTTTAGCATTATTGTATATACATTATCATCTTTAATGTTTGTATTTTTTGTGTTCGTCCTCCTGTGCTATCCTCTACTCTCTGCTCTAATCGCTTCGTTCACTTCTATCCTCAGGGTCTGCACTCGCTTTGCTACGGTCACGATAATGTTCGTTCCAAGGGCCATTCAATCCATAAGTACAATTATGCATATTTTATAAATGTCAAACTTAATTGATTTACCTTTTAATACAATTAGTAATGATGACGTTTTTGACACATTAATAGATATTCATTCTTCCAGAGAAAAACACGGCGATGGAAACTCTTATGAGGATAGTGTTTCAGTTGAATATAATTTATCTGCCACTGAATATGATTATAATTTTGACCCTGATGACCCAGCCCAAAACCCGTCATGTAATTACGTGACTGTGAATCAGTTTAGTCGTCACATTAGCACAGTGACTAATGATAGTTTCTCATTCATTCACATGAATATTAGAAGTATTAATAAAATTTTTGATAATTTGCAACTTCTTTTAGAGAGCGCCCTTGACAAATATCCTGTCATTGGGCTTACGGAAACGTGGTTGTCTGATGATCGGTCCCAACTGTATAACCTCTCAGGCTATGACCTTGTTGTTAACAATAGGCAGCACAAAATTGGGGTGACATTGGAGTTTATATCCCGAAAATTCATGAGCAACTTCGTTGCAAGAATGATTCTGCCGAAACCCTTTTTATTGAATTGAAAATTCTCCAAGACAAAAACATCTTGATTGGTGTTCTTTATAGACCCCCGAAATCAAGTTTAAATGATTTTATAACTTATATTAATGTATTGACTAGTAACCCTCTCTTTAATACTAGAAATACTTTCCTCGCTTGCGATTTTAACATTGATTTGTTGAAATGCAACTCTGATAACACAGCCCAAGAATTTATTGAACCTCTCATGTCATGTTCTTTTTTACCCCTTATTTCGAAGCCAACTCGCGTTGCTGATCAATCTGCCTCCCTTATTGACAATATATTTTGTAATATTCTTCCCCTCCCTGAATCTGGCGTTATACTCACTGATATTTCTGATCATTATCCCATATTTGTATGCACGTCACTGAAACTAGTGGGTAAAAAGAACACGTTTTCCAAGAAAGCTCGGAACACCTACAAGAAGGTTTAAATAATGCTGATTGGTCCCCAGTATATAATTCTTTGGATGTTGATATATCATATAATAATTTTGTTGCCATTATTGAATCAAACTTAGAAACTTTCATTCCAATGCGAAACATAAAAAGTAATTACAAAAAAATACCAAGATTGCCCTGGATATCAAAGTCAATTTTTAGATCAATTAATAGGAAAAATAATTTGTTTTATAAATATAAAACCAAACCTACTGGAAAAAATAAATCTAAATATGTTGCTTATAAGAATACTCTTACAAAAATTTTTCGAATACAAAAGAATAAAAAAACTATTATACCAAACAATTAATTATTTTTAAAAATGATATGAAAAATACGTGGAAAATAATTAAAAATGCTCTGAATACCTCAAAAAGAGAATGTATAATTTCAAAAATCAAGATGGGCACTCTTTTGTATGAAGATCCCTTGGACATACCTCAAGTATTTAATAATTATTTTTCTTCGCTGGGGACTAATCTTGCCCAGGAAATACCCCCCTCTGATAAACACTTTACTGAGTTTTTAGGATTGCCCAATCCACACTCCATATTCTTTACCCCTGTCCATAATGATGAAGTAAGAGATATTGTTGGAGGTCTGAGTAACAATAAGAGTCCTGGTTTTGATGGGATTGGAAATTTCTTTTTTAAAAAGATAACAAACTGCATTTTGGATCCTTTTACTTATATATTAAACTTGTCACTATCGTCCGGCAATGTGCCATCTAGTATGAAAATTGCAAAAATGGTCCCAATATTTAAAAAAGGAGACAAAATTGATGTAACTAATTATAGACCCATTTCATTGTTGACTAGCTTCTCCAAAATACTCGAAAAAATAATATATTCTCGGACAATAATATTTTGCAACGTTGTAATATTATAGTTGACTCTCAGTTTGGGTTTCGTAAAAAGCATAACACCACACACGCCTTGCTTTCATTTGTAGAAAAGGTAATAAACTCTTTGGACAATTTTTGTCATACAGTGGGTGTCTTCCTGGACTTCTCCAAGGCCTCTGATACAGTCAACCATGACATTTTACTTAATAAGTTATATCACTATGGTATCCGCGGAAAGGCCTTGGAGTGGTTCAGGAGTTACTTATCTGACGGACAACAGTTTGTCTCTGTCAACAATCATGCTTCCGCTATGCGCGACATCTCTTGTGGTGTTCCCCAATGCAGCATACTAGGGCCACTATTATTTATTATTTATATTAATGACTTTTATAGATCTTATGAGAAATTATCCTTCATATTATTTGCTGACGATTCAAATTTATTTTATTCTCATTCTGATTCCGATATTCTTCTACGTACAATGAATGATGGACTAAAAAGTGTGACCCAGTGGATAAGAGCAAACAAACTGTCTATTAATTTGCAAAAAACTAATGTCATGCTATTTAGTAACTCCTTAGATACTTTGCCTGGCAAAGTAATAATTGATGACACCCATTTAAAAGAAGTCACTTGTATTAAATTTCTTGGAGTACATGTGGATAACAAATTGTCATGCAAATACCATATTAATAATTGTTGTCAAACCATTTCTCGTAATATTGGCATCATCATCAATAAGATGAAATTATGTTTTCCTCCACCTACTCTGCTTACTTTATACCATAGTTATTATAGGAGAAAAAATAATTGAGAATAATATTTAATTTACAATTTCGTGCTCATACTGATGAATTATTTTTCAAAAATAATATACTTACAGTCAAAGATTTATACCTTCATCAGCTAGGTCAATTAATGTTTAATTTTAAGAATAATGAACTACCTAAAATATTCAATAATATATTTCTTAGAAATTATCATGTCCATAATTACCCTACTCGCCGGTCCAATGAATATCATTTACCATTATTACGAATAATACAAGCTCAAAATACTTTTGTTTATATTGGCCCAAGGTTTTGGACCCAACTGGATGAAAATATTAAAAATGCCCCAAGTTTTGTTAACATTTAAAACAAAGCTACAGAAATATTTAATTCAACACTATATCTCCCACCAACCCTTCATGCTTTTCACACAAGACTGATATTTTACATTTCTTTTTTTTTCAATTTCTTTTAAGCATCGTCCACCGGCTAATGACCTCTCTGACCGTAAGCATCGATTGTGCTGTAGACCTCTGCTCCTCTTCCTATCTATTCTTCTCCTTTCCTCTTCTCCCACTCTACTCTACTGTTCTGTTCCGACGCTGCCTGTCTTGTTTTCTTCTGCATCTTTTATGTGTTTTGTTTTACTGTTGTGTCGCGTTTCTTTCTTCTTTTTTTTTTTTTTTATATTCCGTAGTCCGTCACACTTCATATTTATTTATTTGAGTGACCCACAAACTACAACCTTGTCTTTTTAGTGGGTCTCTCTTTTCCTTCATATGTTATTTTCCATTGTATTTTGAACATTCTAAACGAAATTTGTTGTACTTTTTGTGTACTTTGTAATTGATATAATGAATGTTCTGTATTATTTGTAAGTGTTATTGTTGGAAATAAAAGTGATTTGAATTAAACGACTACTAATGAAGACTTTGGAAATGTGAGCAGACTTTTATCAGACAATAGACCTACCTAAATCTTCATCACCATTTGCCAGTCTTGTCAAGAAGAAGTTGAGCGTCCCAATTGTGAAGATCATATCAATCTCGAGAAATGCCTGCCAGAGTAGTAACAAACAAAATGGCGTCGATAGAAGGCACGAACTTAGGCTTGCATACTCTTTCCTTTTACGTTTTTCGACTACGGAAATACCATTTTCGGAGAGCTGTTTAGAAGTCGTCTCCTCGCTCATGGTTTCGCCCATCTCCCCACTAACTGCATCATGATGATCCTCCATGTAACCTCGGTTGACATGTTCCCCCTTATATCTGTCACAGTGAGTGGTCCTAGAGGGGCAGCAGGGGGTTAGTCTGTACCCCTTTGGGAGTGGCCAGGGGATGACCTTGGTGGGAAGGAGAAGGAAGGTGTTGAAGTTGAGGAGAAGCACGGATCCAGCCAAGATGAAGAAAAAGGTGTTGAGAGAGAACCCGGCGTCGTTTGCTTTCTGGAGGTTAGAATGAAATTACATTTAAAGCTTTTATTTATCGTTTGAGAAAACAATATCGTATAACATATTTCTCAAAAACAGAGAAGAAATCTGTAAATGAGGAATTTCATTTGTCTTCATGTATTGTAAGCACACATCAAAAAACTCCAAAGTAACAAAAGAGGAAAATTCGTGGCACTGTGATGACTAGTAATATCTTCCATTTTTTAAAGTGAAAGTTTTCAAATCATTTTCCCCGAGAAGTTTTGGAGAGCACATTTTAAACATTTTCAACGAATAGGCTTTCCAATATACATGTACGTGTAGGCCTACATGGCATTTAAATTTCTAAAAGAGTGTTCACAATACTTACAGATTCATGCAAAAGGGTTGCCAGAGCAATTTAAGAAAACAAATTCATTATGAAATAATAATTTATTACCTTAGCGATTACAGATATTATGACAGACGCGCTGTACATGGCGTTGATTATTGTTATGACGGTAGACTTCTGTCCTCTGAAAAGATTCCCAATCTGTTTTAAAAGATGATCAGATGAAAAAATAAAATTCAAATCATATAGACTGTTCGAAGCAAGATACAAAATGTTATGAAGTTCTATTACATTGTTTATTGTGCAATTTTTCTAATATTCAGAAACTCTGAACTAAACTGTGTTGTACCAAGGAGTTATGAGATTGCTAACTGGCTATTGTTTGGAGAGCTCAGTCTGAAATGGATGTTGTTTGTCAAAATACGTTTGAATGTCCAATCAGAACGTTTTATAGCTACTGTACGGATATACCAATTTGATTGTCCAATCAGATTGCTTATTGACTTATGAATATTTTATGAATGTCATTGACTGCGACTGACCTGCGTGGATGAGAAGAGCAAGATGACACCTCCAATAGTAAAAGAGATGGTTCCGGGAAACACCAGCATGGGGTACGTAGGAGAGCTGAATGCCATCATTATATAGCCAATCAGCATAAAGAAACTGATAGCATCGCCAAGGAAACAGTAATACATTTAATTCACATAATACAACCATTAACGTAAAGAACAGAAAAGAACTAATAAAAGTCTAAAATTGTATCTCTACTCGAGGCGAATGGAGAGAAACTTCGAGTATCGAACTCACAAAATATCAGTACTTATATGAATCAGCCATTTAGGATTGACAATAGCAATTGAATTGGAGTCTTGTATGTGAAATATTATACAAATAATGAATGTTTATGAGTGCAATGGAAAGAATATTTTCATGAGTTGAAAGATGGAATGTTCCATTCAATGAGGCGAAGCCGAATTTAATGGAACAGATTCCATCTTTCAACGAATGAAATTATTCTTTCCATTGCACGAATGAAAAAAATTCATTATTTGTTTTATACAACATCTGAGTAGATCCTATATATGTGCGTTGTATTATTATTATTATTATTATTATCCTTGTTATTTGTACAATAAAATAAATATATGTACTTACAATTGTCCAGTCATCCATTATGCTTCTTTTCCGGTCAAATGCCAAAGGTTACGTACGGCGCTGGGCCGGTCGCTCGCGAGCGTAAAATAACACATAGATCTATGGGCAAAGTCCGGTAGTATCATTACGTGCGCTGTATCGCAGCCGCGCATTACACTGAAAAGGTCGAGGGCGTTGAATGGAAAAAATCGTATGGAACAAAAATGCACGCTAGCTAGCGCTAAACCATGGAATGGAACAAATATTTAATAACATGTGACCTATTATTCTCCAACCAAATTACAAGGATCTACTCAGGTGTTGTATAAAATTAAATAAACAGGATGTTTATCTACGTGTGATCGCCAAAACTCAATTGTATCACATTTGAAAGAATTATGCTCTAAGTTTGTGTATGAACTCATAATTTGTACACAGTGTCACATACTCCTGCAAAAATTGCTCTGATGCCAATTTTTAACAAGAACCGAATTTCCTAACTTCAATCCCCAACCCAACACTATTCCTGACGGAACCTATATATCACCAAGGAGTTGTCAACTCCTTGATACCACCTAACAGGGGCGGATCCAGGATTGAGTATAAGAGGGGAACTTTTGGAAAAGGTAGACCCGTAGACCGTAGACCGGGGGGGGGGGGGGGGTGCGACCAAATAAAAAAATCGCCAGACCTTCAAAATTCGCTGAGTGAGGGGGTTATGGGGGTCCAGTTCCCCTCCATAATTCCCTGACAAGCAAAAAAAAAAAAAAAAGTCTTCATTCCAAAAAAAAGGGGGGGGGGGGGAGGGCACAATCGAGAAAATGGCGGATCGTCTATGGTCAAAATACATACTTTTCTTCCCGCCCCCCTGGATCCGCCAATGCCACCTAAGACCGATCGAAACCCATATGATAACCCTTTTACTTTGAGAATGAAAGGTCCGCATTAGATCTCGCTGGATCAAATGAGTCGGCCACCAATATTTTTGCTATAGTTTGTCTGTTTGTACAAGTAATAGTTTCAAATATTCGACAATATATTTCAATTCTTTGGTGCCCAATTGGTGCCCAACATTACGCCCACCATGTTTCGGTGAACTGTTATGGAAGAGTTGAACAAAAATATATATTCTGTAACCCAATATACATGCATAGACGTTAATATAGGTTTTCCAGGTCAAATGTCCACTGATTGGAACCAATCATCCATATAGGCAGTTCAAATGTCCATGTAGGTTAATAAATGTCCACATTAGAATGTGGATGTCCATGTAGGGAGTTCAAATGTCCATGTAGGTTCGAAGTGTCCGTATGTACATGGGAAGGTACTTGGGAAAACAAATGTCGAATAGTGATCTCAATTGTCCATGTAGTTTAGAACAGTGCTTTCTCGAACATCATACCCTCATCGTTCAAACAATATTTTTTGTATATTGCAAACATCACGGTACATCAAACACAGGACTACGGAATTTTTCTGCTTTCTCTTGAAACTTGTGTGTATTTTAAACAAAATTCAAAGTATATTCTGTTAATATATATTTCTAATTTCAAAAACATCACAAAAAATATCCATCTAAAATATACAGTATCGCGTTTGATGCCAAGAAGCCTTGCTACTTTCACATGGTCTTCTCCCTGCCTAAAGGCATCAAACAACCGCTGCTTATCTTCCTCTGATATCTTTGCGTACGGCATCTTTTCCGCTCACTTTGAACTGATTACTGTCAACTGACATATGAATTACCTATACGACATTTGATTTACCTATGGAAGATTTATTGTTTCTAATTTACGCAGGATTATGCAACAATTTTTATTGTGCGGACATTTGACTTCTCTATGGACATTTTCTTTACTTATTGGGACATTGGTTTTGCAAAGGTGACATTTGGTTTCCCTATTGAAAAGGATTTCTATTGTGCGGATATTTGACTTCTCTATGGACATCTTATGTACCTTTTTGGATATTGGTGTTGCTAAGGGGCATTTGATTTCCCTATTGACATTTAAATTACCTAATATGACACTTGCTCTGACACGGCGGACATTTGACCTGGAAAACCTATATAATTGAAAATTATTTCTCTTTCGACGGAGCAGAAGTTATACTGATTTATTTTCCATCAACCTCCCCCCCCCCCCAAAAAAAAGAAGAAATATATTAATTAAATGATAAATAAATAAATAAATAAAAATGGTAGATCTCAATTGAGTTTCATTTGCCGACAATTTTTTCAAATTTGCAGATATAAATTATATATGAGTTGTCACCCCCTTCCCTCAAATGTGAACTTACCTCATGACCAGCCGAGATACCCTTGTACCGAATCTATCAAATAAGAAACCAATAGGGAACATGGAGGTGCCCTGTAGAGCTACAGCTATGGAAAAGACAAGCTGAAGTCGGCTTTCCTGTTCTGGGCATGACACAGCAAGTTTGTTGAGGTTTGGGGTGTCAGCGGTGGTGTTGAGCTAGATAGAAGGAGCAATTAAAACGCAGCAGTGAAATAAAAAGAGAGACTTCGCTGTGCACAGTCCCCATTAAAGAGATACACATCCATCTGTTTCATTCTTGACGATTTTGAATATGTTATGTTTATTACAGAAGGCAGTGAAAGCTCAAGAAAAAGGAAAATGAGTGTCCCAAGACTCTTAGAAATGGGGACGCAATTTTTTGTATTCCCCCACAGTATTCGATCTCCTTTTTGTAAGATCTAAGTGAACCACAGACACTCCATACATGTTGATTAACGTATTGATTTGATTGTGTGACGTAATAGATATAATTTTTTTAAAGTAGCAGTAGCGAATGTTACCATCCACTAGGGGCTTACATGTTTTCGCAGAAAATCCTTGCGTCACACGCACAGGTATGCAGCTTTTTCCCCAAGCACATAGGGAGCACGCAGGATATACGTAAGGGGCTTAGTCCGAAAGGGTGGGTAGCGTCGCGTTGACGCGAACGCAACCATTCGTCCAAAGCCCCCCCCCCCGGTTTGGCCGAAAGGGTGCGTTGGGAGCGTCGGGTCGCGTCGCGTTGACTGAAACGCCACCATTCGTCCAAAGCAAACCCTGTTTTTCCGAAAGGGTGCGTTGACTTTTTTTTCTTCTAAATACACTGTATTATTATTATTATCCCCTCACAGTTTTGCCGAAAGTGTGCGTTTGGACCTTTTCTAACAGAATATTCGTGACAGTAGCAGATTTACGGATCCCGGCCCGTGCCCCCTCCAATTTGAAAGAAAAGTATGCTTTATGCCTCCCCCCCTCCTTTTTTTAGAACTGATAACCTTTTTTTGTTGTTGCTTGTCAGAGAATTATGGGAGGAAAATTGGACTTTTGGAGTCCTCCCACTGCTTAGCAATTTAAATACAGCTCTCCCTCCAAAGTTGACAGACCTGCATATCTGTGCGCCCCCTTTTACAAAATCCTGGATCCGCCCCTGACAGACCTGCATTTCTGTGCCCCCCCCCCTTTTCACAAAGTCCTGGATTCGCCCATGATGACAGCCCTGCATTTCTGCCCCCCCCCTCCCTCCCTTTACAAAATCCTGGAACCGCTGATAATAATAATAATAATAATAATAATAATAATAATAATAATGCTTGTGCTTGCGCACAAAGCTATGCCGACGATCAATTCTCAATTATGTCCCGGGCCAGAAGCGCAGCGCATTTACGCTTTCTGGAAGCCGCCTACATTCAATCGCACGAACCCCTTCTGTGCAGACAAAAGGAGTTCGTCCAAGCTTTGTGATTGTTCTGAAATTACAACGTCTGGGTTGCGTCCGGATTCATCGAGTATAATATAGTTGATTTCAAGTAATTTGTTATATACCTGCGTGATAACCTGATGAGTGCAGGTCGAAAAGCTTCGTTATCATGTCTCTTTTTCGTGCCATATTAATAATAATAATAATAATAATACACTGTATTTAGAAGGAAAAAAAAGTCAACGCACCCTTTCGGCAAAACCGGGGGTGCTTTGGACGAATGGTGGCGTTCCAGTCAACGCGACGCGACCCGACGCTACCCACCCTTTCGGACTAAAGGCGGATTCACACCGAACACGACAAACGACAAACGACACGACAACACGACATGCGACACGACATGCGACACGACAAACGGCAAAAAATCAGTGCACACCGCACACGACATTCGCTAAAAAGTCGTGCTGGAGAGAGGGTGATGTCGTCTTTGATGATGAGAATGTCGTGATAGAATTTATTTGAAATTCATCATTGTAGTCATCAAAATAATTACAAAGATGAGACGGAAGTTTATATTTTTAAATTTTGAAATCATTTATTCTTGATTTGGATTTTCTGAAAGTTGTTAAATTGTTCATGTGACTATGTTGAAAAATTACAAAAGTGATATTTGGTGTTGTATATTCGGAATAATCACTACTGAGGTTTTATTTCTTCATAATTATGCTCATGTGGAACCTCCCCCCCCCCCCACCCCCCCCCCCCCCCCCCGCACGTACCCCTGTTATACACCTCTGTTTGCGTACAGTGCAGTATTGCGTCCAAAATAACTGAAAAGCAGCCAGGGCGTCGAACTAACATTCCGCCTAAAAAAAAAGGGCTGAAACATCAGAGCTTTCGCGCTTCGAAATAAATGGCCAAGGGGAAAGTTGTGAAATGATAGGACCCCTCACGCACCCTCTCCTTCCAACTGGTCTTATACTTCACAATCTATCAAGTATACTTACTTCAATACCAATAGACCTGCAATAATATGTCAGTCACAACCGAATACCCTCCAATTTTTTCCTTTCTTTCTAATTGTAAATTTATGGTTTTGCAAGCCTGTGAAATGAGCAACTAACATTATATACATTTTTTTTTACTAGGGGGGGGGGGGGGGGGAGGTTGTTAGGCGAAATTGTGGGGGTCTGCAGCCCCCGGGCCCCGTGAACCAAACAATTACTCTTTTTTGTTGTTGGAGGTTCAGGTGGTGGTGGTGGTGATGGGTATAGGGGGGAGGGGGTGGTGTGATAAGGCCTATAGTGCAATAAACTAAAAGTGACACTAATTCCGTGAGAAATTTGTGTTTTTACTTTTGGATGCGGGATATGTAGGTTCACGCACGAATGATAAATATTAAAGTAGACTTGGCCGACTTTAAATAGCCGAACCAATTTTTTTAAAAATACAATGAAGGGAACGAAACAAACGAGGGGCAAGTCTGACGTGAATTGTTATGAAACAATATACATATTAGAGAAGAAAAATACAGCATTATACATATGAATTGCCACTTCCCTTCCCTGGCCTACTAATATTGAGTGACGACTCTGACATTAACATGTCAGACATTTATATTATTTCTTTTCTGGGGGCTGAGGTGGTTTGCTTGTAGTCTAGTCTTGTCTTCAGGGGCGACTGAGTGACTTCCAAAGTGGGGGAGGGGCGCCAAGAAAACAGGGCACTTTATAAGAGAAATGGACACTTAATTCAAAGGAAGTTGGGAAACTGTCGACTGAAAATGGGCACGTCACAAAATGAACAGGGCGCTTATCAGAGATCAAAAGGGGAAGAGGCACTTTTACAAAGTAATTCACTTCACTCTCAAGCTTTCTTCTCTCTCTTTAGCGAGTCCTTCTTTCTGTATGATTTTATCTTGTTCTCCCCCTTACTTTTGAATACATGGGATGTACACGATGGAACAGCCTTAGTGTGAATCAAAGAAATAGTCGGTCGTTGAATGCTTTTATGTTGTCACTGAATAACCCTAATTAATAGTTGATCTAAAGACTTTAAATTAAAGTTTGGAAAACACACTTTTCTTCAATCTAATTCTTAGTTGTCTTCAAATCTGGATTTTGTGTATACGTAATATAATTTAATTCTTTGTTAGTATTTTCTACAAAGGATTGTATTCTTTTATCTGCATGTCAATCTTTAAAAATAGATTAATGTGCATAATAAATGCTGACAGGGCTGTTGTGGAAAGCAGTTGGAGTCTGTCAGGGTTATGCTGAGTACGTCTCTGGTATCATACGAACCAGGGGCGGATCCAGCATTTAGTATGAGAGGGGGGAGGGGGGCACACTAATGCAGGTTTGTCAACTTTTGGAAAAGGTAGACCTTTGGGTGGAAACATGCAGTCTAGACACAGGCACGTCTACGCCTCTATATTCAGTTCCAAGTTCTTTTTCCTCTTCAAGATGGCTGGATCGTTTCTTGGTGCAGGCGATTCGTAATCGTACGTAATGGGCTCATTTTTCCAACACCTATGCAAAGCTACTTCAAAACTGTGCACACTTGGGGCAGTAATGGTGTCGTTGGAAAGATTATTCCATGGTTTACCTATTCGTACATAGAAAGAATTGTATCTCTGAGTTTTGGTCCTAGGAATAAACAATTTTCTACTATGTCCTCTTGTCTGATCTCTGGATTGTAATTCAAGATTTGGGGTCAGAATCGTATCAGAATCGTATTGCCAGCTTACAAGCCCGCCCCCCCAAAAAAAAATCATTAGGCTCTTCATTATAAAGAACTAACAATAGAATAAAATTAAAATAATTTTGAATAACAGGTTCAAAATTTGCAGCCAGCGCAGTGTTTTTTTTTTTTTTTTTTTTTTTTTTTTTTTTTGGGGGGGGGGGGGGGAGCCCCTCTCTCTCTGTATACTATAGACACTAGACCTAGTCATGATAGTCATATCCAGACCATGCCACCTCCGCTTGCCAGGCCAGCCAGATACACTGTCTGGACTCCTGGACCTGGACTGGTTTACCTGTTGTTAGAAATTAGACGACCGCTTTGCCGACCCCCTTTTTCCGATATATGCAGAAAAGCAATACCCCGTAATACACACTCTGCTCCTTCTCTGACTCTGGCCTTGTATTGTAGCTCCTTCTGGATCATGAGTGCTTCGAAATATACACTGTACTATTAGTACTATAGTAGTACTCATACGGACGACCTAAAATGAAGGTTGTCAGTTCCCAAGACATTGCAATTTGTCGCTGCTGTTAGATCTATAGTCGGCGTGTCCTACGCCACACCGGACTATAGGTACTTAATATTACATATAATATAATAAGTGACATGACTTACCCAACTGCTACTGGTTGAACTCTCCAAACAGACTTTATTCTTGGTCTTGGTTCAGTGAAGTGCAACTTTGTAGCTTGAGTCTTGACATGTGGTTTTCTCCGGGTCTCCCGATCCCCAGCTCAGTCCGAGTGAGTCCGAGTGCGTCCGAGTTATGCCTAAGTCGGTCGAGTCAGCCCCCACTACACTCTCCCCCGTCGCATAAAAGCAACCTCCCGGGAGGGGCATAGCCCCAATAGAAGTTTGCTTTACCCCGGTGTATGCGACAGAGGGGGGGGGGGGGGGGGGGGGGGGGGAGTACGGGGAGCGAAGGACCCAAGGGGAGTCGTCTATGCCCCTTTAAAACCCAAATTACAAATGTCACTATACAAAATATATGTCAACCAAATTTACGGTGACATTCTATTTTTCTTTTCGTTTCTTTCTGTCCTATCCACTGCAGCAAATCACCCGATAAATCACATAGTCAATTAAATAACCAACAACTAGAACAACATATGGGTCACAGCCCTCAACAATGGGTCACAGCCCTCAACAACTAGTCAGCATTAACAAAGACCAATAGGAAACTATACAGCAACACCAAAAATGTAACAACTCATGGCTGCAAGCCTCAAAAACCAGTTATTGATATTTACAGGTACCTATGATTTGGATTATACCGTGTGATTTGGATAATGTTTGATTGGAATTATTATTTTGGTCCGTGACCCGGGCCAACTACTACTTCCCTTCAAGTTGAAGGCCAGAACACTACATACCTGTCCGACCTAGGTTCCGCTCCAGCCGGTCAAAGTGGGCATGGGAATCCACCACCCACAATGGAGCCGGAGCATTCTCCTTGGAGGAGCGCTTCCTGGGCCGTGACGAATCAATGTGACTTGTCGATGGCCTGGGACGGGGAACCTTGGCGGTAGGTTTACATCCAGGGGATGCTGCTCGGCCCATCTGCTTCACGGTCACCTGTGAGGTCTGCTGGGTACGGGTTTTGACTGTGCTAGCAGCGGGTGGAGTTGGCTTGGGGGCTGGAGCCAAGCCAAGTGTGGCTTGGTTTTCGGTTGACTGAGGGGCTGGAGCCAAGCCGGACGTGGTTTGGCCTTCCTCCTTTATCCCCTCTCCCCTCTCCCTCTCCGAGGAAAGTGAAGCAGCAGATGGAGGAGGGGCCACCTCGTGAGTCCCCCTAGCTTCCAACGGTGGAGTTGCAGATCCGGCCTGAGTCTCTAGATCCGCTGGCTCCGACACATCCATGGGCTCTTTCGGTGGAGCCTCCTCTCGAGCAACTTCAGGCTGAGCCTCAGTTTGCTCAGCCTGGGGATCATGAGTCCCTGGACGACCCATCGGGGTGGTATTATCCGGGTTAAACCTGGGGGCTGCAGCGTCACTAGGACCTCCCGAAGGGGATCCTGTGCGCGCCCCGCCCTCCGGAGGCGGGGCAACCAGGGTCGCTGGGCATGTGTACGAGCACTTAAGGCCGTCTTCTGTGCGGCAGTCAACCTGTTAAACAGGAATGCCAGAACCCGGGGATGTATCAGGCATGCAGGGGAAGTGAGCGGCTGGATGGTAAACCGGGGCTTTTCTGGCCAGCCCATGTGCCTGCATAATGCCCCCATATCTGCCTCCAGGTCATCTGTGACCGATCCGTGTTTGGCTCTCCAAGAGCCATTTACCAAGCGGACCAGCCCCTCGATGGTTCCTGCTCTTGCTTTTGCAAGGGCTTGCGCCATAAAGTGCAGCCCTTCGACCCGCCTGCTGGCCAGTCCTTCTGCCCGGCCGGGGACAGGTCGGTAGCAAGCTGGGAAGTGTATATACACAAATCTCCTCAGCCGGCTTGTGCGCTTAAAGCATCCATCCACGGGCCACGGTTGATCCCGAGACAATGTTGCCCGGGAGGGATGCCCAGAGGAAACAGATGAGGTGGCAGCTGCGGGAGCAGCCTGTTTGTTCCGAACCCGGACCGAATGGAGGTCAGAACTCCTGGGATGGCCCTGTGTAGGGCCATTCGGGGCACCTATGCCCCGACCCCTCTTGGGAGGATCTCTACGGCCTTGACCCTCTCCTGCCCCTGGCGGTGCCGGAGCTGCCTTGGGGGCTCTGCTGCGATGGCGGCGGTGAGAGACGGCCCTCTAGCCGTCACCCTTACCCCGACGAGATCCGGAAGTCGGATCCTCCTCAGAAGTGGTCCGCCCCGTGCCAGCGGCGGATTCCTCAGCCGCCTTGGCAGGGCGTGATGACTGCCGTCCCAGATCGGAAGGGCGTTTGGAGAGCCCTTCCAAATTGGAAGGGCGGGTCTCCGGGGGGGGGGGGGAGCCCTCCAGCTGTAGAAGGGCCAGGTCCACCAAAATACCCTGCCCCTGCGGTGCTACCCATGTAGCCAAATAACTGCTGGGGAGACCCCCTGCCGAAACGGCATAGGGCGGGCTTGCTGGTAGGCCCGTTGGCCCCAGCAGATTCAACTCCCGTGCTGTAACCGGGAGATTCGCCGCGGTCAAATCGGCGCCGAGCATCCGTTGGTCGATTACCCCAGTGATTCTTTTCACTCTTTTAGGAGGGATCACCACTCGATATTGGAGTGTGACCCTGGCCACCCTATCTTGTTCTGGGGTAATCCCGAATTCCATTGGGATGGCCTGCTTTTCCATGACAAGTTCCATGTCCTTGATGTGTACATCAATTCGATGGCGTCGTAGAAATTCTAGCCCGAGAAGCATATCATCCTCAATCGGGGCAACATGGACGTCCTCGTCGAAATGCTGTTGGCCCTGCTGAATTTTGACTGGGCCCACCGCCAACCCCTTCATAGTGAGGTCGCGGCCTGCATTCCTAAGGGTTACTTCCCGGATTGCTAGTGGTTGAGGGTCCAATTTCTTAAGAACCCTATCCGAGATCAACGTGACCTGGGCCGCTGTATCCACTACTGCTCGAAGCAGCCGATTGCCGATTTTCAGGCGAACCCGGAGCAATGAGTCAGACCGGAGTTGGCAAACAACAAACTGCTCACCTTGGTCCGGCCCTTCACTCCCATTCAATCGATCAGTAGATACTGGCCCGGTAGCGTTGTTGGGCACATCCATGTCGGTGGGTTTGGAATCAGGGGGGTTAGCCTCAGTTGGCTCAACCTGTGGCCCTGATACTCCTGGACCTGCCTCTGGCTCTGATGCACTAAGTGCAGCTGAGTCCAGCTGGTCCACAAATTCAATTAACGACTGCACCTGATCCTCTGCTAAGGATTGGGTGCCCTCCAGTTGGGTCTCTTGCTCCTCCTGTGTTGGGTAGGTGGTACCCATGGGTGGTGCATTTCCTACTGGAAGAAACCGGCCATCTCCAGGCCGGGCCAGGGGTTGGCCTCTTCCCCTGACCCATTCGCGTTTAAATTTTCTCCATCCTCCACCACAGCCGCCACTCTCTGTGTGGCTATGGCTCTTGACCCCTCCTTTCGCGGTGATGGACAGGCCTGCTGGAAGTGGCCTTGTCCCCCACAGTTGAAACACGCATTGGCGCGTGTGATAGGAGAAGTGGGACATGAGGAGGCCCGTTGAGATGCTACAGAGGGCCGGGGAGAACCACGTGCTGATCCCGGAGAGGAAGCACGGGTGGGGGCACGCTGCGGTGCTGGTGAAGGAGTCCGAGCCTGCTGGCACAGCTGCTTCACCATGGTCGTCAGCTGTTGCACTTGCTGGGCCAGTGGAGAGATTTGTGCCTCAATGTCCCTCCTCAAATCTAACTGGTACCGGTTGATTTTGGCATTGAGAGTTGCCAGGCCGTGGTCCATTCGGGAGAGCCTGTCATCCTCGCCAGTCAGGTCAGGGGAACGAATGTCCACCCTGTGGACCCTGTTGGCTGCATCCTCCTCGGTGGCCACAAATCGCACTTCCTTGCGGTGCTTGCCAAATACATGCGCAGTCTGCTGTACCCATTGCGCATGTAGGGTGGCCTCCTTAATCGTTGAAAACCGGCGATTCAACACCTGTTGACCGATTTCCCGATCGGAGCAGCCCTGACAAAACCGAGTGTCACGTGGGTTTACTCAAAAAAGGGATATTCACACCATGCCATGTACATTTATAAATTTATTATTTCTTTACAAGAAACATCTTGCTGAATAGATGATAATGTATACAGGTCACAAATTATGCATCTTCTCAAAACATTTTGCTACCTTCTATTCTCTTTCACAGCAAGTCCTGAACTAACTTGACACTGTAAATTCCTTCAATATCATTACATCACTCAAATCCTAAATTCAATATCATTACATCACGCAAATCCTAAAATTTCAAAAGTCAAACACTTTTCTGCTCACAACTAAATCACAGCCACTCAACAAAGCTAATTTCTCCTCATGTCTAAAACAAGCTGATCCTGAAATGATTCAGTTGTAAAAGACCTTAAGATTTTCATGCTATCTCCACCAGACTATTCCTTAAGGATCTATGACAAAAGTATCTATTGTAGCCAATTTCACAAGAATACTTCACCCGTATCTGACCTGTTCACAACTATCATTGTCACCTTGACCAACGCATGACTTCTGTAATATTCACACATTACTTCAAACATGTAATGACCATTTTTGACTGACCTTCAAAAATCTCAACATATATTCCAACATCGAAAAGAATTGACGTTTCATATAAATAATCTCGTTGTAGCTTACATAAGTCAATATTCCTTTTTCCAAAAATGGAAACATCTTAATTCCGCAGTCAAAAATATAATACATCACCATCAGTCTTTTAGTCTTATCTGCGATCTGAAGAAAATAAGTCTTTGCTCTCTCTAGACGAAATGGTGCCGCATCCGTCGACCAACACGTTCTCGTGCGACAACCCTGCTGTCTGTCCTCTCCTGAATCACTGAAGAGCGGGAATCCCAGTCCCAGAATATGTGCCATCTATAAAATGTGTCAGTCATAAACACATTATATACAATGAGGCCCTACATGTATATGCCTGAAATATAGTGTTCATTTCCCACGCTGAGATACATATTAACATGTTCAAGCATTATTTAAACAATGATAATTGGACTCGTGTAACTTAACACTATTTCACTTTAGATACTTTCATTGTGAAATACCACCATATGAAGGTCATTTCAAAACCGTCTAGTTTAACTTTTTAAAGAATATAATTATCGTTCTCAATCTCATCTCCATGAACTCAATTTGATAGCACAACTATCTCCCTATTAATTCATAAACAAATGATGTCTTTCAATTACTGTTTTGTTTATCACAAACAATTTGCTAATAAGCTCCATGCTATGTTATAACCTTGGGCTTTACAATTTACATACGATAAATAAGCATTGTTTAAAACTCACCGATGGTGACCATAAGTATAGGCTTCAAATTTGTAAGTGAATAAACAAGCTCCAACATGGCTTCCTGGCTATACCACAGCTTCTCTCATTTTTGTGGTTTAAAATGCTGAAATCACTACTCAAATTAAGACAAGTGTTTCAAAAACCATATGTTGTACAAAAGTAAGAACTGCAAGGACCAGTTTGTCCTCACAAAACGGTAGCTTGGGCGTGTCTGCCCGCTGGTCATGCACTACCCATTCAAGTTACTTTCTCCAATACAACACCTATCTGCCAACTGGCTAAAACTGGTTTTTCCATTACCAACACATCTCTACTACACGCAATGTTACCCTAATTGTTATGATAATTGGTTTCACCATCAATGGCACATAATCTGTTCACCATGAATGACAAAATCACACACAATAAGAAGCTCACAGCCTTGCTAGCTACAAATGAACAAGTATTTATTTCAGAGGTCTGAAAATAAATCAATTGTCAATCTTAATGTGACACCGAGTAACGATTTGTCGCTCCACTTGGTCGATGGGAATACCCAGAAATGCCTGAGAGGCTAACTGGGTAAGACGGTCGGCCCAATACAGTATTGACTCGGCAGGGCCTTGGCGTGCACCGGCAAACTCGACATGGGCAAACTCTGGTTGGAGTTGCCTGTCAAACCTTTCCTCCATATGGCGGGCTAGGTCGTAGAACTGAGGGACTGGGTCTCGTTTAACCAGCGTGGTAAAATAGTCTGCCGCTCTGTCTTGGAGACACCAATAGAGCTGCGATGTACATTCCTCTGCTGTCCATCTATGTTGGGCAGAAAATGTTTGGAATTTTCCAAAGAATGTACGCCAGTTACCTGTCCCATTATAAGTTATAGACTTTGGGACTGAGACGTTCCGTGTCGGCCGGAGCAGGGGTGAATTGTCCTGTTGTCGCCAACTTCCCTCAGCGGAAAGGTATCCTGGGGCGTGATGTCCCACAGGATACGCCGCCTGCCGTGTTCCCTGGGAACTGGCAAACGGTGTAGACTGAGAGGAGGAAGAATCCCTCACATCGTCATGGCGCGGGCGTGGGGCTCCAGGATGGTTCCCGTCTGGCCTAGCTCTCGCCCGAGGGTGTTGCGGCTCAAATTGGCCCGACCCCAAAAACTGGGTGGGGGCCACCTCCTTATCAGCCTGGAAACCGGGCGGTGCGGAAAGTGCAGATGAGCCACGCCCATTCCCTACCTGAGGGGTCAGGGTGGGTAGCCCCTCCTCCCCCCCCCCTGTCCCTGCCTACGCCCTCTTGCAGCGAGCGTCGCACAGCCAGCGCTAAACTCGAAGCAATGCCGAAATGGCACAGCCACACGCAGCGCCAAAAGTAAAAACAGAAACACAAAAGGGCACGTAAAATGTCACGAAAATAACCAACAATCGAACAAATAAAATCAAAATCACAGGCCACACAGAATAAGCAACGGTAAACTCACGGAAATCACTCACAAAGTAAACGAAATACAGCACCGAAAAACGATTAAAAAAATATACGGTATTCGAGATCAATTTCGAGGTCGAGTCTACCACTTGAAAAGTGAGCGAAGCATGTACCCCAGAGCAATCGCGACACGATTGGTCCGCGCCTGCTAAATAGGTACCATGCTCGCCGCACACAAACGAATAGTTGGGACCCCACGAAAAAGGATCGAAAAACGCTGACTACGCCAATTATAGTCGGCGTGTCCTACGCCACACCGGACTATAGGTACTTAATATTACATATAATATAATAAGTGACATGACTTACCCAACTGCTACTGGTTGAACTCTCCAAACAGACTTTATTCTTGGTCTTGGTTCAGTGAAGTGCAACTTTGTAGCTTGAGTCTTGACATGTGGTTTTCTCCGGGTCTCCCGATCCCCAGCTCAGTCCGAGTGAGTCCGAGTGAGTCCGAGTGCGTCCGAGTTATGCCTAAGTCGGTCGAGTCAGCCCCCACTACAGATCTATGCAATTCCCAAGACATTGCAATCTGTCGCTGCTGTTACATCTATGCAGTTCCCAAGACCATATTTTTCACTCGGCTGGTGGGCCTGTAGACCGAAAAATCTGTCTCTCGTTCGTTAGCTATCGAAGAACGAGAGACAGAATTTTCAGTCTACAGGCCCACCAGCCGAGTGAAATGTTCGGTCTAACAAAGTTAGTGGGCCTGGACCTGGTTCCGTAGTTCCCAAGACTTTGTATTTTCCAGGTTGCCAGAGTGGCAGAATTTAGCCCGACCAGACGCCGTGCGACAGCGCTGTGTATAGTTAGCAGAGTCTGCTTTCTGGCAGAATTTTGAAAGCTTTAGCATCTAGCATGTGATGCTAGGCATAATTTTAAAAATTTAGTATAATTCTGGTGTTTTTTTTTTTTTTTGCTTGTCAGAGAATGTTTGAGTAAAAATACACCCCCAAAATTTTTGAGTAAATTTTTTTGATTTTGCAGAATTTTCGCTTTTCCCTAGGGCTAGCAGAATAGTATTTTTTTCGCTGGCCACACTGTATTTTGCCCTTTAAGTTTAAGTCCGTTCCTTAATACTTAACAGACACCCGTTTCGAGGGCGGCTGCGCCACACCCCCGTCTGAACAAAAAATGAGTCCCCCCCCCCCCGGCCCCCTCCGGATCTGGAGCCAGGGTCAGGGATCTAGCTCTACTAAGTCATATTTAAGTTGCTCATATCCGTAGCTAGGCTGGGGCTAAGTATAAAAGTTAGGTTTAGCCATCATTCACTCCGCAGTACATGTATTATAATATGTTAACGTTAGTTTTGGTCTTGACTTTGCCAAGTTGGTCAAACATTAAATCTATAGAACCTCTCATCTAATTAATAGTATTAGTCTTACCGTAGACAAAAAAAAATTCAGCAACCTTTCAACCATGCAAAGCCAAAGATTAATCATGCAGGCAAGACATTGTTCTCGTATGAATTGGCCCGCTACCCACCCGCTCTATTTGATGAGGATGGTGATGTACGTTCCACAAGCAAGTCCGTTCTGAAGGAAAGGATCAAATACCAGAGGGCAAGAAGGTACACTGTAGTTGTGACAGGACCAGAACCACATTTAATAGATGTTGGCATTGGAGTACTACCGTAAGCAGTGACGCATGAAGAAGCTGATGTTCTAATGGCTTACCACATTATACAGGAGGCCAAGAATGGGCACTCTAGTGTGAAAGTTGTGTGTGATGACACCTTCTACACTTCCAAACGAATGGTCTGCCAGCAGTGGCACTGGATGAGGCAGTGGAATCTTGCTTAAAGTATGCAGCAGCACTTTACGGAGGAGATTTCCAAGGCTCCCTTGACACCATGCACAAGAACATTTTCACCAAGAAGACTGGTGGAAATCGTCACTTACCACCAAAACTGTGCAGCCTACCACCTACCATGGCTGCATTTCGACCACATTGTCAGTGCGCCAGTTATCAAACAGCTTTGTGGATGGCTGCTGGTAAGCCTGAACCTCCAACTTTGGATCCTCGGTTGGTCAATGAAGTCATCATCTCTTCAACCAATCTACCTGGCAAATGATCATCCAGTGGCTCCTGAGGAAGTTCTTAACATCATCAAGTGTGGTTGCAAGGGAGATTGCAGGTCTGCACTGTGTGACTGCACCAAAATCATCTTTAGCCTGCACTGAATTCTGTCGATGTGGGGCTGATGTCCGCTGCCAAAACCCAATGAAAAAACCTTCAGAAGACGATGAAAGTCAAATAAAATTCATGTTGCCAAAGTGCATCTAGTGCCAGAATTGGTGAGATAACTTAAAGACGTGCCTTTCACTTTGATTAGTTGGTGATGTGTAACATATTTTACACTGTTTCCATTTTGGTGCTCAATTTATGCCCTTATCACAGGTATATTTGATTTAAGTCCAAAGGACATTTTATTTGATTACATTTATTATAAAGCAAATCAAGGTTAGGATGTTCCAAACAGTCGGCATATACGCAACAAATGGTCAAATGTGTCTATTATTTTGGAGGTTCTTTGTGGCAATCATGATTTTGGCGGCCATTTTCGATTTTCGCACTTAAAAAGAACAAGCCTTAATTATGTAAGTGGAGCCTTGATAATTCTAATCAGCTTGGGAAACTTGATAAGAGTGTCGGTGTGAGGTAAGAAAAACAGCAAAATAATTTCATATTTCTAGCGCCTTTTTAGGCTTTTTTTCTCTCACTTTTTTCTCCGCTTTTTCGCTCTCGCTTTTTTTTTTTGGGGGGGGGGGGGGGGCATAACCCCCTTGTGCCCCCTTGGCTACGTCTATGAGCAGGAGTCATAATTATGGAACTTACATGATATAGCGAGCAAAGCAATTACGTCTTTATTTTTTCAAATTTGGAACCCTTTAAGCTATTTAAGAACTATATACTGAGGGCGCGATATTGCGAGATCATGAAAGAACATAATTATGCGAGGGAGCAAAGCAACCGAGCGTTGCAAATTTTCGCATTTCAAACCTTCAGAAACTAGATTTCTGGTGCATTTACCCAGCGGATATGGGGGGAGCATAGTCCGGAAGGATTATGATTTTTCTTCATTTCCCCCTTATTTTCTTTCTCTCCTTTGCGTTTTTTGCGCCCCTCCAAATGCACCTGCCCCCTGCCCATCCCCCTAGATACGCCACTAAGCGAAGCGACCGAGCAGGGGAGGGGGAGGGGGGGGGGGGGGTATGGGAGGGGGACTCTTTCAAAAATCTTTCAAAATGTCTTGCATTTTAGAGCATCCCAAAATGGTGTTTAATGAAAAGAAGGAATGCTTGGATCTACGCCAGTGGAGGGAACCCCTAAATTGAAAATAACAATGCGAGCGAACAAATTTTCTTCGATATTTTTTGCATTGAAATTATGGCATTTCTTGTTTCCTTACATCTATTTCAAGATCAAACATAATGAGTTTGGATAATTAGTTTTAAGTTAATGTACATGTATCATAATCCTCATGTTTTTTTATCCAAAAATATTGGGGGATGATAATAGGGAGTTTTCGGATGTGTCGACGCGAACGGCGTCCTAGATCCTCCCGCGACAATGGACTGCTTTGTGTTGACTGCATACTAAGTAGGTGCAGCATGAAGCTAACAATGGTTGAAGCGATGTTCACGTTTTAGAGAAGACGGCAATAGCGTGTTTGACGCGTTCTCGATCTGACTAGTGGACGAAGGAGAAGCCAATGGACGGGTGAGCCGTTCGTGAACAAAGCGGGGTATGCAGTTAACACAAGCAGTCCATTGTAGCTCGGAGGATCTAGGTCGGCGTTCAAAAGCTCACTTCGAAAGCTCACTATTACAGGCCCCTCCCCACCTCAAATTCTGGGGGATATATACCCCCCCCCCCCATCCACCCGTGATCGACACCCATGAATGCTATTGGTCACAACTGATCGTTCGTAAATATGATTTTTTTTTAGCAGTAGCGAATGTCATCGTTAACCAGGGGCTCACAAATATAAATCAGATAATCATTAATAAATTGAAAAATAAATCAGATAATCATTAATAAATGGAAAAATATATCAATCAAGCAAATCAAGCAATAAAAGTACATTATCTTTGTAGTAATGTGAAATGTAAATTGCATTTGATATTTTTCATGAGAACTGACTCATTTCATTTGATTTTACCTTGTATCTATACATACACACTCTAAAGGGTCACTTGCTGTAAATGAACTGAGCCTGAGCACCAGCCCATTGTCAAGTGCGCTCAAGCCAGTCTCTACCTGGACTTGGGGTTGTGGTCTGACTGACCAATCACAAGTCATTGGGTGTACAATGATATAGGGTGAATTGTTGGGGTTGATAAAAGGGAAGAAGGACAGAAAGCTACTGGGACTGCAAGCAAGTAACATGTATGTACATGACCTTATGATGGAGCCAACTTTTAAATGTGAGTCAATTATCTGGTTATTCTTATCAGTATTGATATTTATATTCTTGGTTAACATACATAATTATTGTACTGAGCAATAGGCAATGATAAAATGGGAGTGTGCAAACTGAGATTTATTACGCTTTTTGACTGTACATTTATGTC
This sequence comes from Heliocidaris erythrogramma, assembly GCA_025617745.1. Taxonomy (NCBI): domain Eukaryota; kingdom Metazoa; phylum Echinodermata; class Echinoidea; order Camarodonta; family Echinometridae; genus Heliocidaris; species Heliocidaris erythrogramma. The sequence continues at coordinate 1,859,646 of CM046865.1, read as the reverse complement.
AATATAAGTTCCTGCAATGTATTTTCTGAAGAAATTGCTTGACGTATGTGGCGCAACCCTGAAATTTGCACTTGTTTTATTCCAATTGGTAGTAGTGCTTTTTAACGATTTTACATGAATTGATTGGCTATAACTGAAATTTTGCATTTATATACATATACCTATAAGTTCGTTTCATGATGGTAAATTCGGTGCATATGCTTTGTCCCTCTACTCTTATGATCGCTACAAAAGACACTGGTATACAGGCACTGAACTTTAGACGGAAAGAGCCCCTTTCAGAGTGGGCGGTGAGTGTCCTGGGTTCATTTGACTTACTGTATTAAAAAGAAATATTTTATTGTATAATGTAATGTATAGAAACTGGTTCTGAACATTTCAACTGTAATATATAGGTTAGTAAGGCCAACCATAATAATAATAATAATAATACACTAGAATTTAATTCGTCATGAGGACGAATTAGGTGGTCTGTCTTTCAATTTGTATGATCATGATTGTAATCAGGATGATCATAATAATGGGGAAATACTAAACTGAAGATAGGAAGTCAAGAATGCCATGGAGATGCTTCTTGAGGACAGGAATGTAGAAAATGTGTGAAACGGTCATTGGAAGATGTGATAATATTTGTGCAAGATAACAATCATGATAATGGTGATGATTATCATGATGAAGGTGATATAATGATGGTGATGACAATAATAATAGCAATGATGATCATGACGGTGATGATATTATATCATCATCATCATCATCATGAATATCATCATGACAGTGATGATGATAATGATGTTGAAGATAATCATGATGATGATCATTATATCATCATGACAGTGCTGATGATAATGATGTTGATAATCATCATCATCATCATCATCATGAATATCATCATGACAGTGATGATAATGAAGTTGATGATAATCATCAGCATCATCATGAATATCATGACAGTGATGATGATAATGATGTTGATGATAATCATGATGATGATCATTATATCATGACAGTGATGATAATGATGTTGATGATAATCATGATGATGATCATTATATCATCATGGCAGCGATGATGATAATGATTTTGATGTTAATTATCATCATCATCATGAATATCATGACAGTGATGATGATAATGATGTTGATGATGATCATGATGATGATCATTATATCATGACAGTAATGATGACAATGATGTTGATGATAATCATCATTATCATCATCATCATCATGAATATCATGACAGTGATGATGATGATGTTGATGATTATCATGATAATGATATAATGATGATGATGGTGATGATGATGATGATAATGGTGATGACCATGACTGAAATGACATTGATCTTAGCCCTTCCAAATATGAAAGAGAAATGACATTTAGTGAAGAAGATATGACCATAAGTTGATTTGTACAAAATGGCGTCTAGATGACGTCACGATAACCTGATGACCTTGAAAAAGATGTGGGAACTTGACCTTATTAGGACCGATGAGTGACGAAAATTTGAAGATAATTGAGTGAGCCAATTTTGGGAAATTGTGATATCAAATAGGACTAATGATATTGCAGGATAGCTTTAATACACGTCAGGGAATCAGATTTTCCATAGGGTTGTACATAAACTATTGCACACTACTTTCCAATAGACATAACACGCAAAATAAGGCAGTTTATTACATGGTTTGTGATTGCTTATGTTAAAATAGTCGAACAAGATGGTAAAATGAAAGGCAAAAAGAAGCAAAAAAAAAAAAATTTCAATGGACCCACCGGGGGATCGAACCTGGGTCACCAGAATGAGAGGCAAGTGCTTTGACCAATATACCAAAACATTTCCCATAGAGATAACACGTAAACGAAAAACGGGATTCTCAAATCACATTTTGTAGTTAAAAATTGGGTATGATCCCGGCATCTGATCAAAAATTGGAGACCACATTTGTAAAAGCTTATAGTCTCAGCTATAGCATACTAAAATCTGGAAGAAAATAGACTAAAATAAACTGAGATACAGCTCAGAGAACAATGTCATGTAGATTCATGATTCGAAAAAAAATCATCTTCCATAGACATAACACGCAAATAGGGAAAATTTTGACATGGTATCTTTAATTGAAAATTTCACTGTGATGACGTCATCAAAATGAATATTGGTGGCGATTGATTTTGTAGGAAATTGCCTCAGCTATAACATATTAAAATCTGGGTGAAAAACGACCAATAATTACGACTCTAGAGTCCAATTTATATAAATGTGATGACGTCAAAACATGAAAAATGGAAATTTTGACTTCTGGCGCCATTTTGATGAGGTCATAATGTTTATAAGGGTCAAATGATACATGAAATCATATCTGTGTTTCCTTCCCTACCCAAAGATGAAAAAAAATTGGGGGGTTTATGCACTATTTAAAGAGCTAGCATTAAGTTTGTAGAGGCATGTGTTTGCACGTTTTTACGTTATTTTCGCCATAGACGTGCGCACAGATTTTGAACTTTGACGCGCCCGTACGACCTTATTGAAATTGATTCCAAGTTGATGGAAATGATGAAGAAAAGTGTCAGGATTGTAAATCAATCGAAAAAACAGCGTTTTAACGTTATTTACGATTTGCGCGCGCGGACACTTACGCACGGACATTTTTGAAATGCTCAAAATGACCTGAAACGTGTGCAGACTTGATCCTACGTGATTTTGAGCATTTTTAAATTTTGACGCGCGCGTACGCGCACGTCCTGACCTCTAGATGACCTGTGAGGACATGACTTAATGACCCGTCATGTGAAGTTTATGTGATGTGAATATAGTTGATTTTTGATGATCGATTATGAAGATATAATCGATCTGGTAAATTTACAAAATGGCGTCTTGATGACGTCACGATGACCTGATGATCCCCAAAAGCTTAATGGACCATGTCCATGATTGACCTCATACATGACATGAAACTCGATGATATTGACCTGGCCGATTTTGAGATTTGGTTGGAACAAAAATTTGTCTTAAAAATAAATAAATAAAGAAGAAAATTCTGACAAAATTAAAAGGTGATCTATCGATACCGACAGACCACCTAATAATATTTATATTGCGCTTAATACAATGTTTCTAAGCGCCGAAGTATTATTACCCTGGCTTTAGCCCAGCTGCCCTATGAGGCGCTGAAAGCATTCAAGGAATAAATTCATACCAGGTACCCATTTACTACACCTGGGTGGAGAGTGGCATTAATGTCTTGCCAACGGACATTAGTGCCGCGGCGGGACTCGAGCCACGAACCATGAGATCCACAGTCCGGTGACGTATCCACTAGACCACGACACCTCAACCATACAGAGCGTGGAATATGTTGCGATTATTGTAGACCTATAAAGTGATATTTATTTTTACCATACACCATTTCATCAAAGTCATGGATGTAATAATAAATAAAAAGGCGTGTGTGCAAATATGTAGGCCGATGATCTGTCGATACGGAACCTAAAGCTGAGCTATGTATTTATTTATTGGACATCAGTTGCTACAGAACTTTGAAGTCTATATGTATTTAGTTGTTTTGATATTTAATCTACCTTGATGGTAGCTTATTCTTTTAATTGTATGTATGACTTTGTGATTTTTATATCTTGTTTTACTCTTGTGTATTTCACAGAGGCTGTTCTTTTATACATGAATAAAGACACTACCCCTTCAACTCAAGCGCCTCCATGCATTTTATGGGTCTACGTCCTTCATCTTAATTTTTTTAACATGCTATGGTCACACCTGATCGTGCGTGTTTTTGCACGTGCGTGTCCGCAGCTGCGATGGGCTGTGGGCCAACTCCTGCGATTCGTACGTCCTTCGTTGTTTTGTACTGGTCACAACCGGTCGTGCATCTCTATTCGACCCTCATGCTTTAGTTTTGATTATATGCTTCGCCTTACATGTGCACGACTGGTTGTGACCAACCTTTGACATGTTTAACAAGGAACAAAACTAAATTATTTATGATCATTGAGAACGATTTAGGCATATCTCTACCAATGAACAATTCATGATTGACCTACATGCATATTGGCTTACATTTATGGACGATGTACTATTTTTGCTGGTGTCGCTGCACATATCACTGAAATAGCCAAGCTGTATGAATACGAAGACGAACGAGGGCCAGCCAGAGATGATGGCACCATGGATGATGTTCTCAAAACAAGTAAAAAAAAGAGCGAAGAGCCGCTCCAGCACCACTCCAGCCCTCATTGTGCAGGTGATCGTGTTGGAGTTTGAACAGTTAACGTCTGTTCCTTTCACAGATAAAAGATTCACTGAGCGAAACTATTGTGACGTTCACATTCATGGCAACGGAGTCGTTAGAGGGGGCGGCGTGTGCGTGTTCCATCCTATTCAAAAACTTCCCTTCGGAATATTTATAATTTTCCAGCCTGTGTCGGCAAATTTGTTGTTGTTGTAAAAGCAAACTTGGGAACATTGTTCCCCGCCCCAGCATTCATTTTTTCCTTCACGCAGGGATGTTATGATTTTTTGAAAGAAGTCAAGTGAAGTGCTATTTCCTATAATTTCAGTGAGTTTGTTCAAATAATGGTTTTGTGATGACTTTTCATTGCTGATATATGTCGGAATTTTACAAATGGCGCCTAGATGACGTCACGATGCATTGATATTGTTGAAAAAAATTTCTGTACTGAGACAATAACCATATCTACCTTTGGACCCAATGTAAGTACATTTCAATAAGCCGTTTTGAAGATATTGTGCGTAAAAAAGCAGGTAGAAATAACAAATAATAAATAATAATAAATAAAGAATTCTATACAAACACATGAATTTTATACAAACACATAAAATCTAAATATAAAAGTCATATTCCAATATAAGTACTAGTATAGGTTTAGATATTGGCACTTTATGCTAATTATGCTGATATATGCATAAACTCACAGAACTTCTCAGAAGTAAACCGTGAAGCAAACTTATATGTCAATTTTGTACCGTTTTTGTTGAAGGAGACATTATAGTTGTAGGTTATTCCATTCTTTAAAAATTCAATTCTAATTGATCACCTATGATGTTTTTGTTTTATTGATCAGGGCACGTAAGCTTTGTGGTTTTGATTTATTCATGCCCCTGGAATTAACTCGATCATTTCATGGTTTCGTATCCTGGAGACGTCAAAGTTCTTTCTAATTCACATTTTGAACATTTTATATTTCTGGGTCAATAGGGCTCGGCACTATTGCTGATGAAACGATTTATCCTCGAACTTATTTTTTTCGTCTTCACCTTATTTTCTTGAAAGTTTCCTGACAGCATATCCGACGTTGCTAATTTGGGTCTGCCTAAAGTACTTTCACCCATCATCAATCGTAAATTTGGTCACCCCCAAACAAAACAATCCACTAAATTCTTAAGAAATTTGAGCACATATGTGAACAACAATGGGTGAATCGAGGTACACGTTTTAGAGAAAGACGGCAATACCGTGTTTGACGCGTTCTCGATCTGACTAGTGGACGAGGGAGAAGCCAGTGGACGGGTGAGCCGTTCTTGCACAAAGCGCGGTATGCAGCTAACACAAAGCAGTCCATTGTAGCTGGCAGGATCTAGGACGGCGGTCAAGTCGACACATCCGAAAGCTCACTATTACATGCCATCCCCCCTCTCCCCACCTCAAATTTAGGGGGGATATATACCCCCATCCCCCCGGGATCGACACCCATGAATGCCATATGGTCACAACTGATCGTTCGTAAATATGATTTTTTTTTTAACAGTAGCGAATGTCATCGTTAACCGGGGGCCCACAGAGGTGTATATAAATCAGATAATCATTAATTAAGAAAATTGAAAAATCAATCAATCACGCAAATTAAGCAATAAAAGCCCAAATTCCAAAGATCCAGTTCTGCGGGTCAATAGGGCTCGGCACTATTTCTGATGAAACGACTTATCCTCGAACTTATTTTTTTTCTTCACCTTATTTTCTTGAAAGTTAACCCTAACCCTGGACCAAGCTCTAGTGATTCGATTCCCAATAGCTTTTCTAAGACTGTAAAACCCCCGAACACAGAAATATTCATCTACGGCATGGATAAGATGAGATCATTAGGCTCATGTTCTGATGTTACCAGGATGCCCCGTGTTCCTCTTGAAATTTGGAATATGATTAAAACTTTGAAAATTAACAGATATCCCATACATCGTCGTGGAAAGAGAGGAGGTAGACGCAAGCCAAGTAACGTCACTCGTCTTGATGAATTAGGTCCTATTCCAGTGCTCACACCATCAAGAAGGCCCGAACGTAGTTATGCTGATCAACCCAAAGGACCTAATCAGAACAATTTAATACAATTGTGTAAATCTGATACAATCGTAAACTCTAAATTAATGTGTTGTTTGTGGAATGCTCATTCAATCAGAATAAGACAACTGAGCTTGTTGATTATATGTGTGAATATGATACTGATGTAATGATTTTAACTGAGACATGGCTTAACAAAGATGATAGTGTTATAATAGGAGAATGTACCCCTCCTGGGTACACTTTCTTAAATGTACCTCGTAACTCCGCTAGTCGAGGTGGAGGAATTGCCATGGTGTTCAAGACACCACTAAAGATGCTGATTAGACATCATGCTGATTTAGTTTATACAACATTTGAGTATGTGCATATTACAAATAGTTCTTACTCTGTCAATTTCATTGTAGTATATAGACCTCCACCATCGACCATCAATGGCTTCACAAATACAGCATTTCTTAAGGAATTTGATGATTTTGTAAATGAGATATCTCTCTTTGCAGGGAAATTAATTGTATTTGGAGATTTTAATGTTCATCGGGATGATCCTTCCAAACAAAATGTTATTCAATTTTCTTCATCCACAGGTTCTGCTGGATTAGTTCAGTATGTTAAAGGTCCAACACATAATCGTGGACATACATTAGATTTGGTTTTTACTCGCTGTGACGAATCATTGGTGGTAGATTGTTATACTGATGACACAAGTATGTCAGATCACCATGTAGTGTGTTTCAAGTTACAATTACAAAAAACAAGACATATGCAAACTGTATCAACCCTCCGTAACTACCGGAAGATTGACAAGAATCAATTTGTAAAATCACTCTCAGAGCTCATTTCCCAACCTCACCCTAATGGTGTTGATGCATTTTTTGAGTGGTATGATTCTAGTATGGGTAAACTACTTGACAAATTAGCTCCTGTAAAAATTAAGACCCGCATAGTAAAGAACAGAGTACCCTGGTACAATGACTCAATTCATATTGCTCGTCAAGAACGACGGCGAGCTGAAAGAAAGTGGCAGAAATCAAGATCCGACCCTGATCGTGAATCATTTCTGATTGCTAAGAAAGCTGTTTGTGCACTTACTGTAACTGCTAAACAAGACTATTTTAAAAACAAATTGTCTTCTTGTAGCGACAAGGATGTTTACCGAACTATTAATTCTCTTTTGAGTAAGGAAAAGTCTGATCTTCCATTTCATGATTCGCCTTTTCTATTAAGCAACCAATTTCCCCAATATTTTGTACATAAGATCAAGAATATAAGAGACGAACTTGATAACACACATGTTATGCCAGTTAGGTTCAAGGACAATATCTGCGAAGGGTTTAAGATACTTGAGGTCTTCCGACCTGTTTCTCAAGACGAGTTAATGACAGTTATTTCAAGATGTCCCAGCAAAAGTAGTAAATTGGACCCACCCCCAACTTGGTTAGTAAAAGACTATATTGATCATCTTCTCCCAATACTAACTGAACTTGTAAATTCTTCTTTGTCATGTGGTGTCTTTCCACAGAAGGCTCACCATGCAATCATAAGACCTCTTTTGAAAAATTCATCTTTAGATAAAAGCAATTTGAAGAATTATAGGCCTGTATCGAATTTATCGTTTGTTGGTAAACTTATCGAGAAAATTGCTTGCTCAAGACTGGTGGAACATATGGAGATTAATAATCTTGCTGATCCACACCAGTCTGCTTTACCCAAACATGGTACTGAATCTGCATTGATTAAGGTTAAAAACGATATTATGTTTTCATTGAACTCAAACAAAGTAGTTCTTGTGGTACTTGTAGATTTATCAGCAGCCTTCGATACGATTGACCACAAAATTTGTATTTGTCGTTTGTCAAAGAGAATTGGTGTTAGGGGAACTGCGTTGAATTGGTTTCAGTCTTATCTTGATGGCTGGATTTTAACTGAGACATGGCTTAACTAAGATGATAGTGTTATAATAGGAGAATGTACCCCTCCTGGGTACACTTTCTTAAATGTACCTCGTAACTCCGCTAGTCGAGGTGGAGGAATTGCCATGGTGTTCAAGACACCACTAAAGATGCTGATTAGACATCATGCTGATTTAGTTTATACAACATTTGAGTATGTGCATATTACAAATAGTTCTTACTCTGTCAATTTCATTGTAGTATATAGACCTCCACCATCGACCATCAATGGCTTCACAAATACAGCATTTCTTAAGGAATTTGATGATTTTGTAAATGAGATATCTCACTTTGCAGGGAAATTAATTGTATTCGGAGATTTTAATGTTCATCGGGATGATCCTTCCAAACAAAATGTTATTCAATTTTCTTCATCCACAAGTTCTGCTGGATTAGTTCAGTATGTTAAAGGTCCAACACATAATCGTGGACATACATTAGATTTGGTTTTTACTCGCTGTGACGAATCATTGGTGGTAGATTGTTATACTGATGACACAAGTATGTCAGATCACCATGTAGTGTGTTTCAAGTTACAATTACAAAAAACAAGACATAATAATAATAATAATAATTGCATTTATATGGCACTTTATACGGGCGTTTCTAAGCGCACTGGTTGTCTGTCTAAGTAAGTACACTAGTAAACACGATAACATAAAAGCAAAACAGTAACTACATGTATGCGCCTCCATAAAATTACAACTGCTTAAAAAGATGGGTTTTTAGGAGGATTTTAAATGATTCGATAGATGTGGCATTCTGAATATGGGATGGGAGTTTGTTCCAAAGGGTGGGGGCAATGGACGAAAAGGCTCGGTCGCCATACCGGGTTTTTGTACGTGGGCCATAAGATAATTGGAGAGAGGAAGATGAACGGAGGGGTCTGGCAGAAGAGGAGGAACGAAGGGTGACCAAGTCTTGAAGATATATGGGGGCAAGATTATGTGTGATTTTGTATGTGAGAAGTAGGATCTTGAAAGTAATACGAAAATGGACCGGTAGCCAATGAAGTGAGCGGAGAACAGGAGATATATGGTCATGTTTTCTGCTAAGAGTGACTAATCTAGCGGCTGAATTTTGGATACGTTGAAGTGGGCATATATGAGAAAGAGGAAGACCAGCAAGGAGGGAGTTGCAGTAGTCCAAATGAGAGGAGACAAAGGCGTGGACAAGTCGCTCAGCGGATGATTGGTCAAGCAGACGCCTGATCTTCCCTATTTTAAAAATACCCCAAGATGCAGATTTGCAGATGTTTCTAATGTGGTGTTTAAGGGTTAAGTGTTTGTCCAAAGTAAAGCCAAGGTCTCTAACACATTCAGAACTCTTTATTACTCCATCCTGAGTATTTAAATTTGCTAGAGGATCTGTATTCCTGAACTGAGACGAAAAATGGATGAGTTCAGACTTGTCTTCGTTCAGACGGAGTCTGTTAGTAGTGGACCAGGCTTTGATGTCCATGAGACATTCTCTCAGTGAGTTAACAGCAGCTATCCTATCACCAGGTGACATAGTAATGTAAATTTGAGTGTCATCGGCGTACATAGCGTAGTTGACACCCGGATGGCGATTGATGATTCTTGCGAGGGGACCTGTATAGAGCAGAAAAAGCAGGGGACCGGCAACGGACCCTTGTGGAACTCCACAGCTGAGAGAACAAGGAGTTGAACAAGTCTCACTGATTATCACACTCTGTGTGCGATCTTGAAGGTATGACTTGATCCATTGGATGACAGTGCCTGTGATGGAATAGTAATTACTTAGTCGTTGTAGAAGCAAGGTGTGATCGAGCGTGTCAAACGCAGCCGAATAATCCAGGAGAAGAAGAGCAGCCTCACTGCCCTTATCAACAGCAAGGAGGAGATCATTAAGCACTTTCAACAATGCAGTTTCTGTTGAGTGGAAGTTGCGATACGCTGACTGGTTTACAGGAAGCAGATGATTACTGTCCACATGAAACATTAGCTGATTAGCCACAATCCTTTCAAGGAGCTTACTCACAAATGGCAGGTTGGCAATTGGTCGATAATTACTGAGAACATCAGGATCGAGGTTTGGTTTCTTCAGCTGAGGGGAAACAAGAGAGTGTTTAAATGGTATTGGAACTATACCCGATGACAATGATGTGTTGATGATATTTGATAGAACTGGAAGCAATTCATCAAGGCAATCTTTGAGCAGCCAAGTTGGAAGAGGGTCCAGACTGCAGGATTTCGGTGGTGATAACATGATAAGACGTCGAAGTTGTACTTCAGTAACTTGCATGAACTCGCTCAGGTTACAGTTCAAAGAGTTCCCAGGAGCTTGGACGGATAACTCCAAATGATTAAGTTCAGATGCAAAGGAAGACACAATATCATCAATTTTCTTCTTGAAGAATACACTGAACCTGGTCGCTAGTTCAGCATCAGATGAATGTTCAGGATAAATAGAGGACTGAGAAGGGGTGGACAGTTTCTTTACAAAGTTAAATAGCTGTTTAGTGTCCGCATTGGCGATCTTATTTCTCAGGTACTGCGACTTAGCATCGGTGATCTGACTGTAATACAGCTCACATTCCTGACGATACAGGTCCAAGTCTATCTGCATGCCGGACTTCAACATGCGACGTTCAGCACGACGCCTACGCCTCCTGGCCTCCCTAATCTCATTAGTGAACCAAGGGGCATTGGGTCTAATTGTAACAGTCACAGTTTTAACAGGGGCATGCTTGTCCATCAGATTACACAGTATGTTATTATAAAACGTGACTGCTTCTGAAGGACAAGAAAGACACTTGGAAGTTAACAAAACCTGTTCAATATCCTGGCGGAAAGAGATGGTGTCTATGTCACGAAGCTTCCTAAACCTCACTTTCCTTCTAGGGTTGTGTGGCCCTTTAAGATTAATGGTAGAAAGTATTGCAGAGTGATCAGATGGCAAAGATGGCAAGAGAATAATATGGGAAATAATATCTTCTGATTTCCTACTGAGAACTAAATCAAGCGTATGACCTGCCTGGTGGGTGGGACCCTGAACATGCTGTTGGAACCCAAAGGCTTTAACAGCATTGAGGAAAGATTGGGCAAAACTATCAGTAGAATCATCTACATGTATATTAAAGTCACCAAGGAGGATGACCGGGTGAACAGCGACAGCAGCACTCTCAAGGAGAGTTAAAAACTCTTCAAGAAAATCGTTGCTGGTAAAGGTATTCCGAGAGGATTGGGGTGGGCGGTAGATACAGTAAACCCGTACAGTGGATGAAGAAGTAAGATGGATTGTCAGATCCAACAATTCAAATGACAAAGATTTGTAAATGTCATTGACAACACAGCGCGCAGAAGATCTATAGAGGACACAGATGCCACCTCCTCTAGATGTCTTTCTTGGATGATTGCAAATATTAAAATTTGGAAGGGGATAATTTCAATTCAGCAAGGGTAGGCTCGTCTCTCTGGTCACCTGAAAGCCACGACTCCGTAATGACTAACACATCAATATTATTATCTACGATCAAACTTGACACTACATCAGCTTTATTAGTCAAGGATCTTGCATTCCATAAACAAAATTGAGACTCACAATTGGAAGTCTCACAAAGGGGTTGTGACCGTGGAATCCTTCGCCTGCGGCGTCCCCGGTGAGTACGACGCCGCCGCGCAATCCCAAGAACACATACCCTTCTCCAAACAGTCAGAGGAAGCAGATGACTAGGCTTCCTATTTAACTGGTGGATGTTATGTACACCATATGTGATACGATTCGATCGAGAATTACTGCAATTTTCGTTAGGAAATTGTGTTACATGTACTTCATTATATGGACCTGGGTTCGTTTGAATATCACCAGATAGTAAGATGGCAAACTGAAAACATGCACATGTGTTGCTATAATATACAATAGGTTTACTACAGTATCTGACATCATACATATGCAAACTGTATCAACCCTCCGTAACTACCGGAAGATTGACAAGAATCAATTTGTAAAATCACTCTCAGAGCTCATTTCCCAACCTCACCCTAATGGTGTTGATGCATTTTTTGAGTGGTATGATTCTAGTATGGGTAAACTACTTGACAAATTAGCTCCTGTAAAAATTAAGACCCGCATAGTAAAGAACAGAGTACCCTGGTACAATGACTCAATTCATATTGCTCGTCAAGAACGACGGCGAGCTGAAAGAAAGTGGCAGAAATCAAGATCCGACCCTGATCGTGAATCATTTCTGATTGCTAAGAAAGCTGTTTGTGCACTTACTGTAACTGCTAAACAAGACTATTTTAAAAACAAATTGTCTTCTTGTAGCGACAAGGATGTTTACCGAACTATTAATTCTCTTTTGAGTAAGGAAAAGTCTGATCTTCCATTTCATGATTCGCCTTTTCTATTAAGCAACCAATTTTCCCAATATTTTGTACATAAGATCAAGAATATAAGAGACGAACTTGATAACACACATGTTATGCCAGTTAGGTTCAAGGACAATATCTGCGAAGGGTTTAAGATACTTGAGGTCTTCCGACCTGTTTCTCAAGACGAGTTAATGACAGTTATTTCAAGATGTCCCAGCAAAAGTAGTAAATTGGACCCACCCCCAACTTGGTTAGTAAAAGACTATATTGATCATCTTCTCCCAATACTAACTGAACTTGTAAATTCTTCTTTGTCATGTGGTGTCTTTCCACAGAAGGCTCACCATGCAATCATAAGACCTCTTTTGAAAAATTCATCTTTAGATAAAAGCAATTTGAAGAATTATAGGCCTGTATCGAATTTATCGTTTGTTGGTAAACTTATCGAGAAAATTGCTTGCTCAAGACTGGTGGAACATATGGAGATTAATAATCTTGCTGATCCACACCAGTCTGCTTTACCCAAACATGGTACTGAATCTGCATTGATTAAAGGAGAATTAACCTCAAACAATAAAGACGATAGTGTTGAAAGGTGTTATTTATTCCTACTTGTTAGACTATATGGCTTCGCGTCAAAATATACGAGATCGATACGAATCAAGATTTTCTGAGCAAAATTTATCATCTGCTAGCAATATGTATCGTCTGCTAGCAATACATGGGGGCTGCCATTTTTTTATGTGTACAAGAAGATTTTCTTAATCCAAATGCCCAATTGCCTTTTTCAAAATTAAAAACCCATTTGAGATTAAAAATATAGAATAGATATGTCAATTTATTTTTAAACTGAAGATTTCCTTATATATTTCTGTTGAAAATCGATATTCGCTTAATATAAATCTATTTTCTAGATACTGTGACGCAATGGACGGAGCAAATTAATTCAAATTTTATGGATGCTTCTTCCCTGAGCATCTATAGCAGCAAACTATGCATTCACCTGCTTTCGGATAATGGGACTTGAAAAGTCAGAATGCATGCTGCATACTGCTCTGTTTGGCAAACCCAAGAAAATAGATTTTTGTTAAGCAAAACCAGACAATTTAAAAGTATCATTATAAAGATTTAATTTTTATAAATCATGTAAACACCCACTTTATATTTTTCGTCACATATGGGATTTTAGGTAATGAAGAAAAGCAATTTAGGTCTTGGATTCAAAATATCTTCCTGACCGGAACATTTCTCAATGGTTCATGTACAAATCCAAATCAGCAAGAAAATGGCAACCCCCATGTAAATGAGTAGGAGACGATACCGGGTGTTGGAATATCTTTATTTATACCCTTTTCTGATATCTTATTAGAAAATGATTTAGGCCAATAAGTAGGAATATATTACACCTTTCAATATAAGTAAATTTGTACTCAGGGGTTAATTCTCCTTTAAGGTTAAAAACGATATTATGTTTTCATTGAACTCAAACAAAGTAGTTCTTGTGGTACTTGTAGATTTATCAGCAGCCTTCGATACGATTGACCACAAAATTTGTATTTGTCGTTTGTCAAAGAGAATTGGTGTTAGGGGAACTGCGTTGCATTGGTTTCAGTCTTATCTTGATGGCTGGACAGCACAAGTCGACATAGATGGGGAACTTTCAGATCCAATCATTTCTAGGTTTGGTTTACCCCAGGGCTCATTTGTAGGTCCCACTGGTTTCACAGTTTATATTCTCCCAGTTGGCGACATCGCCCGGTACCATAATGTTTCGTATCATGTTTATGCTGATGACATTCAGTTGTATGTAGCATTTGATCCTAAAATTCCTGGGGAACTGGATAAGGCCATGTTTTCACTGCAAACTTGTATATCGGATATAAGGAACTGGCTGACAGCAAATAAGTTAAAACTCAATGATAGTAAAACTGAATTTTTCATTGCTGCATCACCATACAATTACAAAAATTTGCCAGATTTAACACTGTCAGTTGATGAAGTTTCTATACATCCATCGGATTCAATAAGGAATCTGGGTGCCTTTTTTATGTTAACATGACTATGTCAGCACACATTAACAATGTTTGCCGCAGTGTGATTTTTCATTTGAGGAACATATCTAGGATTCGTAAATTTATTGATCAAACTACTTGTCATCATGCTGTAAGGTCACTTATTCTTTCCAGACTAGACTATTGTAATGGGCTTCTTTCCTCTATACCAAAGTCTAATGTAAAGCGTCTACAGCGTCTGCAGAATTGGGCTGCACGTCTTGTTTTTGAGGTTGGCAGAAGTCATTCTTCCCAACCTTTACTTCGTTCCCTTCACTGGCTGGCCATTCAAAAACGTACTTCAAATTAGTTCTTTATGTTTATAAATCTATCAATAACCAGGCTCCAGGGTACATATCTGAATGCTTAAAGACCTCAGCCTGACCGAATTTTGAAATATACCCTTTATTCATCCACGCGGAGCTATATATTTTCTGAACAAATTGAAACCAACTTCATGAGATTCCGTTTCCTGTGGAATGAGTAACAGCGTCCCGAATGTTGAGCCCCGGTGGTTTGGACCCCGTCTCTGAGGAACGCTACTTTGCGGGGGGTGAAAATTTGACGACGACATATCGTGTAGACGCATTCGGAGCTGTATACATGACATGTCGTCACACGTCTAGCGACCCCCTGCAGTGTTACGTCATAGGGAGGGGGCGGACCAAAAAAAAATATCTTTTTTATTTTTTATGGATAAACGGAGACGAAAATTTATTAATTATCAGGGTAATTATATTCTTTGTTTACTAAGCTTTACGTCAATATATGGTTGTTTTGGGTCAGGCTGAGGTCTTTAACTGTATATAGTCCTAGTAGAAATCTCAGATCCTCAAATCACAACCTTCAGCTCAGCTACCCAATGACCCGAAATTTGTCAGGTGATAGGACTTTCACAGTTACTGCATCTAGGCTATGGAATAATCTCCCCTTGACCATTAGACAGTCAGCATCCATAAAGACCTTTAAAAAAGCTGTGAAATCATATTTAATTTAAATCCGCTATCAAACTTTGTAACAGGTACATTCATTACATTTTGTCTCCATAAAACCACCTGGTAATTCCCACATGGACGATTGAAGAGTTTTCTGAAATTGTGTTTATATACAAATTATAATGTGTTCTATAATTTAAATATTTTGTAAACGCTCCGAGCCTTATGGGAAGGGCGTACTAAATGCTTATTGTATTGTATTGTATTGTATTGTATTGAAAGTTTCCTGACAGCATATCCGACGTTGCTATTTTGGGTCGGCCAAAAGTACTTTCACCCGTCATTCTCCTTTGGGAATACGGGCCTTTATATTTCTATGTCAATAGGGATGAACACTATGTCCGATGAAACGATTACCTTGAAAGTTTAATGACAGCATATCCGACGTTGCTTTGTCAATACTGGGTCGGTCAGTAGTACTTTCACCCTTCATCGATCGCAAATTTGGACACCCCAAACAAAACAAAACAATCTACTAAAGTTTTAAGAAATTTGAGCAAATGGAAAATTAGTTACATCTGCGTAACATGCAAATGAGCCTCTGCTAGAATAATAATTGGATCTTATAGCGCCTTTTCCAGAGGTTTCAGATGTTTTTTTTTTTTTTTTAAGAAGTCAAGTGAAGTGCTATTTCCTATAATTTCAGTGAGTTTGTTCAAAATGCGTGGGGGCAATGAATTGAACGTATTTGAAGCCAGCCTGTTTGAGAATGAGGAAGGAAGGAGCTCATATAGCTGATGTAGGGAAATTATTATTTTATTATTTACTTCCACCAAAGTACCGTATTCTCTTTGAGTAGTCGAGAAATCAACTCAGAGCAAAATTTCAATATTATATATATCCCATAGAAACCATGTTCGGATTACGTAATCAATTATTGTAATGATTGTACATTCCCTGTGATGGGCAAGGCTTTTGAAATTGCCTTGTGCCCCATTAACAATTATTGCACGCATAATTATGTTTGATATGTCGTTAACGTTTTTACGAAGTGACGGATGAGCGCGCAACTAAAAGAAAGTTAGTTTTGAATAAATCGCTGAGTCAAAGATTCAAAGCATAATCTTATCCTCTTTAATGTATGAAGGGTGAATAAATTTTATATCCTGGGATAGATCATATTTCAATGTTTAGTTCTATGTTTAATCATTTGAATAATGTTTCATATTTTGGGGAACATGAGCTGTAAACATAATCCTGATTACCGTTTATTTAACCGTCATTTCGTGAAAACACAAACTCAAACGACGCGCTCTGTTTTGTTTTCACGAAGTGGCGGGACCTATGGACGGGTCTCAGCCGCGCGCGTAAAACAAACGGGACAGCTGTAAGCCGTCACTTCGTGAAAGCAGAAAATCCTTTTACTAGGTATTTTCTTGTTGACGTTATATAATTAGACATTATTATGATTTGAAACTTTGTGAGGTTCAAGATATTAGTGAATGATTTCCAAAAATGCATTATTTAAATTATGCGTTTTTCCTCATTACCGTCACTTCGTGAAAACAGGGTTTTCAAATAAATTTACTACCAAAAAAATATGCGTTTTTCCTCATTACCGTCACTCCGTGAAAACAGGGTTTTCAAATAAATTTGCTACAAAAAATAGGCAAAATGATCAACAAAAACGCTGGTTTATTATTCCATAGTGCTCTTTAATTCGATTAATGTATTGAAAATGATTTATTGTAATTCAAACTTCTTTTAAAATAAGAACATCGAATATTCATCGAACCAGGTATACCGAGATTTGGACTTATTCGAGTTTTCTGAGTGCCTTTCGTAAAGGCACTTCAAATACAATTTTTTTATTAGTCGTCCGTATTTCAACCTTTCACTGATATGCTTCTTTGATTTTCTGCTTCTATTAAAATTAATTTATTTGGGGGATTTAATTCTCCTTTAATGAAAATTCACATAATCCATACCCTTAAAATTAGCTAAGGGTCACGTACAGAACCAGTTATTTTTTCAAAGAGAATGATAATACATGGTTTCCCTCGCGAACTTACTTATACTTAGTTATTTTCTGTTATCACCCTCTAGCTCTTTGGCAAATACTTAATATAATGGAGCTGAAGCAATTTCAATAGCCTTGTGAGGGGCAAACATTTTACAAAGATTACATGATCGGGGGGGGGGGGGGGGGGGGGGTGTTTCACAGAGAGTTAAGTTTGAATTAAAGTCATGCGCAAGTGCCAATGCGCATACAGTATTAAACGCGTAATCTCATTGGTAGATTACCTATGTAGATTACCCAAAAGCGCGCGTCCGCTGAGCATGATCTGACCAATGCGGTGATATGTCATATACTGCACGCAACTAGGAATTTAAGTGCGAATTTAAGTCAAACTTAACTCTTTGTGAAACACCCCTGAACATCATTTCCAATAGAATAAGGTAATAAAATTCTTGAACGTCTTTGGGATCGTGTTCATTTGTTTGAATTTCTACCAGAGTACTTCTTTCCCCCGAGACATTTACGGTAATAATGCCATTTTGAAATGAATGAAATTTAAACGCGCCCACTCTAATTGACATCAAAATTGATTTGCATGTAAAGAGAAAAGTGAACGAAATGAGAGCCGAAAATGTCATTTTTTTTCAAATAACTTGTATATGTACACTGCCCTCCAAAAGTTTGTGTACACCGGGAATAAGAACCGATTTTTCACAATCACCCACAGTTCTTTTATCATCACATTTGTTACAATGCAACAATATGGTGTCAAAATGAAGAGTAGACATCAGCCTTCCAGTTGACACCATTTTAACATAATTATGTAAAGCGTATCAGAAGGCCAGTAATGAATCAAAAAGTCAACGCTTTTCATATGTTTAGCTGGTGTCAACTTGAAGGCTGATATCTGCTCTTCAGTTTGATACCATAAAGTGAATTGCCACAAATCTGATGATAATATAATAATAATAATAATTGTTTCTTTGATAGCGCCATATCCAATTCAAACTGATAAAAGCGCTTTGATAAATGATAAATGAATTGTGGATGATTGTGAGAAATCAGTTCTTATTACAGGTTTACCCAAACTTTTGGAGGGCAGAGTACATTGTATATCATAACACACGTTTTATTTTGATGAATGAAAAGAATGATGAGGAATGGGGAGAAGTAGGCGAAAATCATGGGCTGACATTCTGAGTTATTTAATATTATTTCACATCTCAAATACTAAACAAAATCTGTACATTACATCCCTTTAAACGTAACTATGTGGTCTACTAATTTCTTCAACGCTTATATAGCTCTAATAAATTGATACAATGATGCATTTGAATGTCATACATTCCACAGAGCTAGTGAAATGTTCATTGTGTATAGAAGAAAAAAAAACACCATCAAATCAAATCCATTCAAACTCATAAATATTCTACGACAAATAATACCACTACAGAATACAAGAAATTAGATTTTAAAATGGAATATATATTCTATTTCATCATTCATATACAATCTAAGAATTTGGTCGTTCCTGCATTTGTATGCAGGTATACAATGGATAACTGAAAATATAGCATATCAACCAAGAATTACACAAAAGTGAACATAGAAATCATTACAAACATGGCAGCTTTCATTTTTCAAAGCATAATTCTGAATCAATGTGATTTAGTAATAACCTCTTATGTCACGCATACTATATTGAACAAAAACAGAATAATGCTGAATAATAGAGATAAGAATCAGAGCAGTTCATTCAAAATTAAAAGAAAAGTAACGAAGTAAGTGCATGGCATTTTTTTAAATTTCGAACATGATTCTGAGTCTAAGATTTGTCAACTGGTGGAATCCAAACGAGAAGGGCTACTGTAGCTAATATTTCCACTGTCATCAGACAATCAGATAAAGGGAATGGGTATTGACATTGACCAAAACAAACTTCCGCAATAGAATTGACATTTACTGGTACAGAGATTCTTGCTCTGACTCTTGCTGTATGTAATGGAATCGTGGAAACGTACACTTTCAAAAGAACGCAAAGAGTTGTCCATTATCAGTTTGCACTTGTCAATTGAAGGAAAAGCACACGAACACAAGTATAATCTAAAAACACAGCACGTCATGTTTTTAACCATTATTTATCTGATGTTAATGAGCTGATCTTCATGGGTAGTTTGACAAGTTTTCTCTCATCGTTACCAAAATGATTTTCTGACCATTTTCATGTATTCTCTGCTTCCCATAATTAAACACAGAATAATTTCACATGTAATGCTCCACATCCCCCCCCCCCCCAAAAAAAACACTCTTTTCCAGAATTCAACTATCATGAACGTTCAGGCTATTTTAAATGACGTAATCATTCAAACTCCACCTTTAAAGTTATGATTATAGGATTAAAAGTAATATAACAAAATACACAAAATACAATCACACAAATTCAAGCATAAGAAAACGAAATATTTGTGTACCAATTACATTTTCCTATAAATCAATTTCTCTCTAAAAGAGCTAAAACATCATTGAGGATATTAAAAATTGTACTATAAATAGGTTTCTTCCTTGTAGCTCTAGATATATCGCCAAATGATAATTTGATATAAAAATGAATATGGATAAATAAATGTTGAAAATAAATCTACACTATTAGAAATAACATATGTCATAAGAAAAACAGCACACGATGCAAAGAATGTAAATGAGCCGAATCACTTTTCAAAAAGAGGCATAGTTGTACGAGGACTGCATGACAGGGAGACATCAACATTTGCAAAAAAATTTCACCAAGCATACCAATGTCATTTTGAAAGATGCGAGAATACACCTCGAATGGTATACCTTAAAAAATATTGCCTACTCCTCCAAAATGACATTTGCTAAAAGTTGCCCAAAATGCTCCTCTATCATGTCAATCATGTCAAAATTTAAATGTATATTATGTCTTTAAATATGATTCTGCATTTGCATACCGTTATCTCTATTCTTATTTCGTCCCGTTTGCATTTCAGAATCTGTTATTACCTTGTTGACGGACACATTCTTGTTATGCCTTTCATAATCCATGCAGGACACCATGACATTGCTTCGATTATGGAAAAAGAGTAAATTATTCCTTCTCAATTTTTTTGTCCTGTTCACTACATTTTAAAAAAGTCATTGAGAAAGAATCCTCGGGTAAAAACAAGTCTTAATATCTTATGCATAAGTATTAGAATTTCATACTCGCTTACTTTCACTTGGATCACTTGAATCACGAGTTGATTCAACCAAAATGCAAGGAAGATGTTGATTAAATTTCACAATTAAAGGATGACTTTCAATGTACACGGCTGCTTGGTAATTGTTTGTGCTTGAAGTAAAATACATACAGCTACAATGATTCTGTACAAAAATAAACACAACGCAAGTCTAACCCATTTACATGAACAATACAGCATCATACCACATTAACAACTGTGTTCAGTATCTAAATGACAATATAGATGTTACTGTATATACGGTAGTTCCTCATACACGTTTCTAAGCATGAAACAAACACATAACACAGACAGAAAAACAATCAAATTAATTCACATGAAAATACCAATGAATGCACAAAGGTATTACTATATGTATTGATCATAATAGTCGTGTTTATACAACCTATGATTGGGGGGAAATTTGATTCTTTTCTTGACGTTAATTTGTTTGAATGGAAAGCTTTTATCTGCTTTCTCCTGTTAACTTTGCAACTTTTTGTATTTCTGACATTTCCTCTCAATTCTATCTTCAAAAATGTCACTTTAGGCCCATTTTCACCATGATCGAGACATTGCGATTTTACTGACACAATGTTAATAACATTGCAATGTATGCACACTTAATGACTGGAATTGATTCAATCACTAATCAATCAAATGTGGTAATAATGCACTACTTTAATGCTTCCCTAACCAAGCAACAACCATGAAAATTGTAAGACATGAAATGATCATTAGATCATATATTCGTTCAAATGATCTGAAGCAACATCAAGCAGAATTGTAAACTTAAAATCATATTTTTTCAAGCATACATGTATACTACAGTAAAATTAATAATACATAATTGAATTCATTAGCAATTTTGAAAAAATAAATGCTCAGTTTATGCCCACATAAAGCTGTAACAAAGCACACAATTCATACTATGAAAACAAAAGGAATGTTACTACTTAATCTGACTTGGATTCAATGGGAATGTAAAAAGAAATTATCAAGCACACTTGTTTCAAACAAACAAACAAAATGGAAAAGAGTTGTATCCCACCAAGGCTTCACCAATGATTTTCAAAGGACTTAAACCAAACCTTCTTTGTGAATTCGGGCCTATAAATTTGAAGATGGCATGTGCAAGAGGACATAACTGTAACCCTCTTTGATGATTTCTACAAGTTCGCAATTCAGTTTCTGGTATTTTCAACAGCTGCGAAAACAAGAAAGTTCAATGATTCTGCAAACATTCTCTGTTCACCATTACTCATGTTTGAGCCCAAAGGGCATTGGCTCTAAGAAGACAATTCACACTATCATCACCCCACCCCCCCCCCCAAAAAAAAAACATGGGTAATAAGATCAAACCTAATTAATTATATGCATTCACTAAAGTTGAATGAAGCCGCTTCCTACAACATATGATTGCATTTCAAACAACATAACCATGTATCACCATCAGGATAAAAGGATATTTAACAGGAACTTACAGCAAACACAACATATATGAAAGTTATTACTCCCCCTCCCACAAATCCACACATCTAGCAAAGAACCTGAATGTTTCTGAAATGATATAGAAGCACCATTAGTTCAAGAAGTAGTCTAACATTTTACCAAGGATTGATCAGACCTACTTCAAAATTACAAAATAAAATTGATCTAACCACACACCATTTCATCTATTAATACTGATATATAAATTTAAAAACTTAACTGCACGTCTACTGCTCATGGCTTCTATGTTCTAATCTTTTTTTCCAACAGGCCACTGCAAACCTACATGTAATGTTGTGTTAAGCAGGTTGTTGGCTTTAAAATACGCCTAACTTTAAAAATATGCGCTTAATTGATACAGAACTACTAAAATTAGATACAATGGAAATTCACTATAACGACGACCTTGGGACCATGAAAATTACCTTGTTATATCAGGTCAAAAATTCAAATGAACGTAAAGACCTGGGACCAGCAAATTTACCTTGTTATATCAGGAATCTTGTAATATCGGAGCTCTTTATACATGTTATAGCCAGTTTCAACTGTAGTTACCATACATTTTCAATTTTTCATTATTTAGCCAATAAAGAGAGAAATCCATGTTTCTAATTGGTATAACATGTACAAAGCAATCGAAATTAGAAGCCAGTTCCTAGAAATTTGCTTTGTGGCATGCTGACACCCTCCTGACAGCCACACAACAAAGTTGCATTTGAGGTTAAATACTTTAGATGGGGATTTCAAAAAACCAAAAACTTCCAGATTTAGATTTCAAATTGCCAGACCAACTGCATGATTATCACTTTGTAGCAATTAGGGCCCTTTCATTTCAATATTATCATTCACACGACTATTCAGAACCTAAATAAGAATAGTTTTCTTCATTTTGATATCTAACCCCATTGCAATATACTCAGAAACCCATTCACAGTCCTTATCGTAAGGTTTGCAGAAGCTGACCCTTCTAATATTTTGTCTTCACTGTTCTAACCATATTCAGTAATATTTAAGCACTCAAAATGTACTTCATGTACACATTTTGTGTGCTTTAAACATTTCTTTATGACCACAGACAATTTTTTTTCAAATTAGGTTTAAAGAGAAGGTTGCCTCTGGGACAGGTGAAAAATAATTTTTCAGCTTTTCATTCCTTTTATGTCAGTTCAGTTCAGAAGAACATCATAGTAGAAACGTCTCCTGAAAAGGATCGCTCTTCAAATGCCCTCATATTCGAAATATAACACGAAATAGCCGAAGTGTTTGGCCCGAACATTCATGCCACGTGTGTGTGCAGTCCCATATACCCATTTCTGTGTACAGTATGTGTGCTTTTCAGTGAAACTGTGTCAATTTTTTATTGACCCAGTTTCACTAATGCTTCCAAAACCTCACAGTATACATTATCTCTTGTGTAAATATGATCAACCTTTCCCAATTTGCTCTTTGAGATTGGGTCAATTCTTATCATTTTGATAATTCCAAGACCTCACAGTATTCACTATATAGACAGGATCAATCTTTCCTCAATGGCTTTGAGATAATTTCTTTCACATGTATTTGCATGAGCAGAACTCTACTTTGTCTTTAAAGGACCTCAGGAATCATCAATATGTGACCCGACGCCTCAAAACCTACAATAAGTCGCCAAAATTATATTTTTTGTTTTATACATTTTCTGAAAGTAGAGATTCTCAGCTTTCCAACGGTATATCACTTGCCTAGTTTACTCGATGATAACACCTTTAAACAACACATTTAGAATCAGCACGTAGCCAGCAATCAATTACTCCTATTCAGAGAAAATGGCCATTTATTAAAAGTTCGGAACAAAAGAGTGCTAAACCTTTGCTCTCTGTGTGCGCCCAAGTAAAACTGGGTATTCAAATGGCCATAGCAACCGGTATGAAGGGATTATCAGATTAGGCTGAATTTTGGCTAGCTGCTCCAGAAGGGCCTATTCATTACTCACTCCAAAAATCGATTTAATACCTTTAGAGGTAAAGTAGTAATTTGGCATTGAACGAAAGTATTACAAAAGCTCTCCAAACATCCATTAGCTCGACAGGTGAACAAAAAGGAGTCATTTTAAAATGCCCCCAAAACATATTTCTAAGTCGAATTATGAAAATACCCATTTCTATCAAAAAAAGAAAATCGACTGATCCAAGCAAATTTACTATTTTGGGCTGTTTGCTAAGTTGTGGTCCGTGCGACTTATTGTAGGTTTTGAGGCGGCGGGTCACATATGATGAAAAGCAGTCCAAAGCATAAGCTCATAAAAAAAATTGATGAATAATAATACTGATAATACATGTATTCTCGATTTATATAGGACCTCATAAATCTACGATGTCTCCAAGTGCTTTAGAGATGTATTATTACCTCGGTCATTGGATTCAGGCTTGCCTTCACACAATGCATGCACCTTCTCCACTCCCTGGGGAGCATTCCAGCCCTTTTACAGACACTGACAATGCTTAACAAACCACAATGACTTTTGCATATTACCGGGTACCCATTTAACACCTGGGTGGAGAGGAGCAATATAGATAAAATGCCTTGCCAAAAAACATAAGTGCGGTGCCAGAAATCGAACCCACAATTGGCCATAGCCACTTACTCCTGGGATGGAAGCAGGGTTTCTCAGCCCTTTTACTTGTTAGCCAGAGTTCCATCTTATATGGGAGCACAGTCAGCTAACAAAGGTTGAGCCTGAAAGATAAAGTAGAGTTCCGGTCATGCGATTACACTGTGAAAGAAACTGTCCCAAAACCATTTGAGGAAAGATTGATCCTGTCTATATAGTGAATACTGTGAGCTCTTGGAATCATCAAAATGATAAGAATTGACCCAATCTCGCTTGCTGAAAAGCACATGGACTGCACACAGAAATGGGTAAATGTGAATGCACACACATGTGACATGTATGTTCGGCTAGAACCCTTCAGTTATTTCTCATCTTATTTCGAATATGAGGGCATTTGAAGTTCACAAATTATCTTTCACCTTTCCCAGAACTCAACTTTCTTGTTAATAACAAATATTGTAAGACCTTGCAATATGTGCCAGATGTTGAATTCTTCCCTGTTTAGTTCAGCAAATATGAGCTTTGAAAGAGATTTATATCCAACGCCTCGAACCCAACACCAAACACCTAAGACATGTTTAAAAAAAAAAATCTGACTTGATTCTCAGTATTCCCTGCCTGAAGTGATTATACTGGAATATTTTTGCAAAATACAATATACCCAGAGCCTTTTATTTCATTAAGTATCTTATACAAATACCGGATTTCAAAATGGTGATTTGTTTGAATGTGGTACAATGAATGTAGACTACATTGCTCACAAGCTTCAGTAGAAATTCTGAAACCTAAAGTATTACATGAAGTGAATACTGTCAAATTTATACAGCTAACTTGATTAAAATAATAATCTCTTTAGTCTTTACACTTTCATTGATATTTAAAGACGCGTTAAAACAATTTTCACATAAATATTGAAATAGATACTGTACAACATTCATTACTTTAAAATAATTTCCATATAAATATATTAAATTCACCTGTACTTTAAAAATACCACAGCTAATAGAAATTCCAATTCAGTCCGAAGGTATAATCACAGCACGATTTCTTCAAAAATGCAATTACATGTACAATAAAATTTTGAAAATTAAAATTCAACATTCTTGATAGTCAAATTAAAACATAGTCATTAGCTTTTGCATCAGAGTTTTGATAATCATATCATATCAGTAAGTAATTCATTATTGTTTATTACTTGATGTCTAACTTAAAATTTATCTGTCACCTTCATTTAAATTGAATTCTTATCATGATTATCTTTACAAAACATATAATTTCTCCGTAATCATGATGATCATTGTGACATAATTCTACACACTGCAGCTGAACACCAATATCAACACCATAAATAAAATTCAGAGATGAAATCTTTTAAACTGATATTTGATTTTCCAAGATTAATTACTAAATTTGACTAATATTAGAGGCAATCTTCAGTACTTAAAAAACAAGAGCCCCAGGGGGCACGACGCTCACCTGAGGTGGATCAATTCACATCTGGTACATGTTCTCTCTAGAACCACCAGGAGATATGTTAGAAATAGAAACAACTAGGAAGATGTACATGAGATGATGTTAGAAATTAACATAATTCCCCCCACCCCTCTAGTATGTTACCCCCACAGACCCCCTATAGGGCCACCCAGAAAAAATTCATGAGCAACTTTCATTTTTCGTCTATAGAGGTATCTCCATACACAATACCATGTCTGAGCTATTCCTAGTTCTGGAAAAGAAGATGTTTGAAATTTACATAGCTTTTAAAATTGGGGGCCCTTCCCCTGGGCCCCCTGGGGGCCACATGTACCATTTTAGCAACTTTGGATCCCCTACCCCTAAGGATGATTCCTACCAAGTTTGGTTGAATTTCGATCATGTGTTTTGGAGAAGATCAGAATGTACATTTTGCCTGGCAGCACCCCCCCCCCTCCAGTATGTTACCCCCACAGGGCCCCTATAGGGCCACTCAGAGAAATTTCATGAACAACATTCATTCTTCATCTATAGAGGTATCTCCATACACAATACCAAGTCTGAGCTATGCCTGGTTCTGGAGAAAAAGATGTTTGAAATTTACATAGCTTTTACAATTGGGGGCCTTCCCCCTGGGCCCCCTGGGGGCCATATGTACCATTTTAGCAACTTTGGGTCCCCTACCCCTAAGGATGATTCCTACCAAGTTTGGTTGAATTCCGATCATGTGTTTTGGAGAAGAAGATCAGAATGTACATTTTACCTGGCAGCGCCCCCCCCCCCCTCCAGTATGTTACCCCTACAGGGCCCCTATAGGGCCACTCAGAGAAATTTCATGAACAACATTCATTCTTCATCTATAGAGGTATCTCCATACACAATACCAAGTCTGAGCTATGCCTGGTTCTGGAGAAGAAGATGTTTGAAATTTACATAGCTTTTACAATTGGGGGCCCTCCCCCTGGGGGCCACATGTACCATTTTAGCAACTTTGGGTCCCCTACCCCTAAGTATGATTCCTACCAAGTTTGGTTGAATTCCGATCATGGGTTTTGGAGAAGAAGATGAAAATGTAAAAAGTTAACGGACGACGCACGACGCACGACGGACGACGGACAAATTTCCATCGCAATAGCTCACTCGAGCCTTAGGCTCGGGTGAGCTAAAAAAACATTTTGTGGTAAACTGAATTAATCATTATGTATTCTTAAGCAATGCTCACGAAAACCTGAATATATTATCAGCTTTTTGGACCAGCAAAGTGGGAAAAAACCAACAAACTATGCTGGACTTTGCATGTATACACAAACAGACAGTGTCTCGGAGATGGTAAATATTCCAAGTCCCCCCAAAAAATTCAATATTCAATGCTACATGTATTTATTAGTGTTATTACCTGTTATCCTTTAAAGTTATAAGACAAAGATACAGTGTTTAAATACCTCCCAGCATCTAATCAAAAATTTTGTAGCACTTGTTTCTTTGTTACATGTAAGGTCCACTGAAAGGTCGACCTGTGCGCTATACAAGTAGCCACTATTATCATTATTTTACATCCTTGCCAGAATACATGATCAGATGGGTTAAGGTTGGAACTTCCATGGGGCCCAAAATGACTAACGCCCTCTATTTTTGAAACCGCGGTGGTGCTGTTTTATGTACTTCTGCAAGCAATAATATCATTAGAATAACTCTAGACTAGTCAATAAGCTCCTACAGAAAGAGCAATTGCACATAATCAGTGTTTACTGTCTGCTTGCCTTCTTGCAGTTTCTTGAAGCCAATACATTTCTATACAAACTGTTCTTTTGTTAACTCCTTACAAGCTTCAGTCAACTGAAGGAACAAATAGAGGATTACCACAGTTGACCTTTGTCACACATACAGTGTACTTGTATACAATATGCATGTATCTACTTTAAACAACGTGGCAGTCTAATTTGTAGCATGTAACGAGTTAAACACAAAGAGTATACAGATCGTAAGCTTTGTAAAGTTATTTTCGAGAATACAAATTTTAGCAGTTTGCATTCAGTGAAGCTGTACAAAGTTTCTTTAGAACACAACATGGGAAGGAATTTCCTAAGGAAATCTCACAAGGTGTAGATGCTATTTTTATCTGCATAGAAGCCTGAGATTGCCAGAGAGGTTATATCTGGCCTATAATACCAATAAGAATAAATCTTTATGAATGATCTTTCATAAGCATAGGCATTTCCATGACTTTCTTTTTGTTTTATTTTCTTAACTCGGCTTTGAATCTATCAACTTAACCTTCTAAGAAAAAAAATTAATTTCCTTTCAAAATTCTTTTCCAATAGACTGTATTCCCCCAGAAGGACTACAATAACAACACCATTCTGTAAAATGACACAGTACTAATTGTATTATTATTAACTTTTTTTGCATCACCTGTGCCTGGGAGGGGAATAGGGAACGGAAACACCATAACCCTCAGGTCTCTCCTCCCAATATAACTGACTGGGATGCACAGGTGTACCACTAACACGATAAGAACTACTTTCGAAAAATAAACTCAAGGGCAATTTCAAAGGCCTATTGTACGGCCCATAGAAATCAGGTTCGGATTATGTAATACATCACTGTAATGTTCGCACATTTCTAAAGGTGATAGACAGGGCGATTGAAATTGTCTTGAGATTATTTTTCGAAAGTAGTTATCGTGTTCACTACCCCGGGTTTCCCCCCAATTCTTCTTTGAATAGTGCAGTAGGTTCCTAATGTGCAAAGGTAATGACCCTCGATCTCCACATGGGGCCTCCATCTAACATCCTATCTGAGGGACGTCATGTTTTCCACTGTAACCTAACAAACATCTATGAAACAAGGGAGGGGCACGTTAACACGCAATGCATACTTCAGTCATTCGCCCGGGGTGGATTCCAACCTACAATCTTTGGTTCAACAGGCAGACGTCGTACCAACTGAGCCTACTCCCCTCCTCAAAATTTTGTTTCTATAATTCTGTAAAAGAATGAAAGAAAATATTGTGAAACTGGCCTCTCAGTTTTATTTAATAACTGAATTCATTTCATATATTTCATATAAGAATATCAATATAAGAAATGAATTCATTCACAAACTAAAAACTGAGAGGCCAGTCTCACAATATTTTCTTTTATATACAGAATTATAAAAATTTTCACAATGAAGAGGGTGAAGCTTGGCGCTCCAAAAATGAGTGCACAAACTCTACCCACTTAGACAGGGATTAATCATACGCTAAAGTCAGTTCATTTTTTTATGAGGACCATTCAATGGCCCAATTCACAAAAGACGTTTATTCTAAACGATGGTTCAAACCTCCATAAGCATACTACGTGCATGTCCTCGTGTCCAATGACCGGAGAGTAATGCGCTTACCAGTATATACACTTAATTTAGTCCAAGGCAGAGGTTTAAACCATTAGACCATGGTCTAAAATAAACCTCTTTTGTGAATTCGGGCTATTAGGTTTACTTCAGATTTATCAAGGGCATAGCCTTCTACAGGTAAATAACTAAATGTTATTCATATCTAACCCATATCTATAAATTACAACTTATACCCCATCATTGTATATGCCTATATTATTGCCAACTGTTTCAAAACCACTCCACCATCCAGTGCTTAACGACTTCCTTTCCTTTCTCCTTCTCTTCCTCCTTCCTTCCCCTTCTCTCCATCATTATCCTCGTATGAGTGTCAGGAACTCATCCCGTGTCTTTGGATCATCTCGGAAGACGCCTAGCATGCAGGATGTTATCGTCTTGCTGTTCAGCTTCTGTACACCCCTCATCACCATACACATGTGACTGTAAGGATGGATGAAGACAAGAGACGGCAACAAAAGTGAAAGGTTATCCATGTTTACTGTATCTAAACAGATGATTTTCACTGTATATAAAACCCCTACTATGCAACTAGGATTAAGAACAGTTATCCTTAACTAGGTGACTACTGATTTCTGTTATACCCATAGGCTTATTAACACAGGGACCACTCAGTTTCCATACATGTAGGTAATGGGTGAACAAACTTTCAAGAGTCAACATTGAGGTTTTAATTCATTTTTCCAAGTAAATTCTACTTACATGGTATAATAAAAAGACACTTAATAAGTGACTGCCCATGAGCATGGCTGGGGGAAAAAAAGCTATACAGAGGATTTGGGTTTCATAATTCAGATAGCTTGTTTAAAGAAAATCACAGATTATATGCTCTATTAAGCCCAATCCCCCACATGAAGTGGAAGAACTGCCACTTCAAAAAACCAAATTCATTTTACCCAGGGCTCGACACTACCAAGGTCTGGTGCACACACACCTCAAAATTACACAATTCAAGCAAGGACCCATGTGTACATGGACCCCTACAGTCTCATTCTCCACACTATGTTAAAACTATCAGAGTGGAAACATGCTTTATGTGAAAATGAAAGCAACATGAAGGTTCGTGCATGAAAATAATAATAATAACTCCATACATTTGAGGCTTCTAAGCACACCCAATGGTCTGTGTGTTGTAAGCTGCAGATGATACAGTATGTAACATGCATAACGCTTTATAACGCTTTTATTTGGGTGTGGCTAGCTCCAAGAGACAGTTTACCGGCTCAAATGGAGCTCCTATTATGTTTCCTTATAAAGGGTGTAGGTATCACTGTGGATTAATATGTATGACTATCATCTAAATGTACATATAGAAATCCCTTGAACAAGAAGGCAATGAGCTGAAGACAAAATAAAATGGAAGAATCTGAGTAACAATCTGAGTAACAATCTAACTGTGGGTATATGGACATTACAATAAGCATACACATAAAAATGTTGTATGTGGGTATAGCTTTCAACAGAACTGGACATTAGTAGTATACAATGTAGAAATGGCCAAATACAGATGAGTTTGCGTATACAGATTTGAGTGCGACCAATCATAAACATGACATAAGTGGTATTATGTATTGATATGACAGAGCTAAGAATAATTAGCATGAAGAATGAAAGTGAAGAAGAATGAAAGTGAAGAAGAATACAAATGAGTATTACTTTATGAGTATGAGCACGAGCATGAACATGAAATACATGATTAAGGGATTCTATTTCACAAGGGTGTAATGTATTGACATGACTGAGCTGAGAATATTAAAGTAGCATTGAGAATCAGAATGACCTGTTTTGTATAAATTTGAACGAGTACTACTTTGAGTGAGAGGATTACCATCAGCATTGAAATACATGTATGTTGATTTTTCTTCCCAATGATATGGATTTCTTAGGCCCAGACATGAGCATTAAATGTGAGGGTACATCTTTCAATAAGGGTATAAATAATGGCTTATTAAAATCCACGAATATGAGTAGAGTCAGGAACTGAATCTGAAAATGCATGGATGGGGTTGGAGAGTGAATATGAATGAATATACCATCATTTGCAAAAGTTTAACCCCCTCGTTACCACAAAACTAAAATACTATTCACTTTGTACATAGTGTTGTTGACTTTGGTCCTGATAGGGTTAAGACCACTATTCCTAAATGCAGTAAGTCAACAAAAGACAAAAAATGTAAAAACTTATTTTTTCAGACATACAATTATTTTCATGGCATAACCTATGTATCATACTTGAACAATAGGCTTATACCACTACTCTTGTGCTACTGATCACTGTAGTAAATTGTAATCATTCAATGAGACAAAAGAAAGTATTCCAAATTATTGAAATAACCACAAATCCTGAGGTGGTCTTAAACTTTTGCTAATGACGGTATAAAATTTAGAGGTACATGGAAGCGCTCATTGACAATGGCTATCCCGAGTCATTTGTGAATCGCGCCTCCCGGAAGAAGCACACAACTCCCGAGGAACCTAGCCGTTTCAAGTCCACCATTGTTCTCCCGTATGTTGATAACATTGCGCACCTACTCCGCCGGCGCTTGGAAAAGCATGATATTCGCGTTGTGTTTAAGTCCGACACAACTATTCGCAGCCAGCTGGTCCACCCGAAGGACCCTGTCCTCCCGAATAGGCGCGATGGAGTTGTCTAC
Source organism: Heliocidaris erythrogramma (assembly GCA_025617745.1). Classification (NCBI taxonomy): domain Eukaryota; kingdom Metazoa; phylum Echinodermata; class Echinoidea; order Camarodonta; family Echinometridae; genus Heliocidaris; species Heliocidaris erythrogramma. Next base: position 1,827,207 of record CM046865.1, on the reverse strand, counting down.
AAGATCCCATGTTCGACTTGTGACAAGGTTTATATTGGCGAGACTGGTAGACCCGTCGGGGAGCGCATGCATGAACATCGCCGGGATGTTCGCCTCGGACGCACTGATAGCTCGGCTGTTGCTGAGCATGCTTGGACTGCCGAGCACTATCCCGGCTGGGATAATATCAGTTGCGTTGCGCAGGACAAGCATTGGTACACGCGCCGGGTGAAAGAAGCTATTCAAATCCGATTGCACTCGAATAACATTAACAGGGATAACGGCATTGACATCCCTAACGAATGGCTATCTGCTATTCAGTGCCACGCAGCTAACCGGTTAGAACCGGCCAAGGATAGCGCGCCCCCCGCCGACACGGCAGGGAACAACGCCGCGCCCGGTGATTGGTCAACGGCAGCGACCAATCACAGCGCCGACACGGCAGGGAACAATGCCGCGCCCGGTGATTGGTCAACGGCAGCGACCAATCACAGCGCGAGTGGTCCGAGCGTACATCCGGCCGCTCCGGGCTATTTAAGACCCGCTCAGCGTGATCTCGGCTCATTGTCTATGACTAAGGCTAGCAGTATATAGCAGCCGAAACGTCAGACTACCTACGTTTACGTTTGCACATCGTGAGACAACTGATTAACTCTCTTCAATTACATGGAAGGTATTACTAGGTATATGTATTAATCCAAAGTATGAGACTAGAATGAGTATGGGAATAAGCAATAGATAAATACTTATATCAAGGACTAGTGTAAGTAAGTGTGAGTAGATACAGACTCAAACACATGGATGGTATCACCATCCATACTATCACTGATCATGCATACATTGATACTGATGACAATGACAATGACAACATCAAATGACACTCAAAACATCAAATCTCTATGAGGCAAAATAATGAAATTAAAAAGGAATGAAACACAAAAGTGAACTCAAAAGTGAAACTCAAAAGTGAAACTCAAAAGTAAAATCAAAACTCCCTGAGTGTGCTCACCTGAGATGTCTGAGAGAAGAAAAGCGTTAAAACTTGAGACCAAAGGAAGCTCTCCGTGTACCACACTCAGGTGAGCACAACAAGGAATGCCATACAGAAAATATTAGAGTTTAGTCAGTCAAACATTTGAACCATTCACTGTGTACATAATATCTAAATTATTGATTGCTTAGCAATGATAAGTGCAATTGAGCACGATCATAAACACTTTCGTAACATGAACCCTTGGGAAATTGAATGGCCTACAGGCTGCTTGGATCACATAAAAGGATAACTTTATCGCAAATCCCAAATGATTTATGATCTGAAAATGTTTGCAATCATGTTTAGAGCCTAATTAGATGATTGTTAGTACATTCAATTATTACAATAAAAATACCATAATTTAGACATAAATATTTATACTTGGTAATGACTAGAAAGCAACAGAGAAAATTTAGTGTGTACTACAGCAATAATAACAAAAAATTATTAGTCAACAGATTTAAATGTTCAAATCCTCAGAAATAATAATAGTAATAATAATAATAGTAACATTTATATAGTGCTAATACTAATGTTTCTAAGAGCTATACTATGAATACACTAGCTTAACGAAGCTACCCTGAAAAGGCGCTCTGGCATTCATGGAATGCACTCCTACCAGGTACCCATTTATGTCACCCAGGTAGAGAGTGGCACCTGTAGATTAATGTCTTGCCAAAGGACATTAGTGCCATGACCGGATTTGAACCCCCACCTTGTGATCCAGAGTCCAGAGACGTATCCATTAGACCACGACATCTCTACCACCTTGACTGCTCAAAGAGTTTAAATGACTGTCCCTTATACATGCACTTCTTTCAATGTTCAAAAAGTACTTTTCACTTCCTAAGCATTTCAAGCAAAAGCGCTGGTCTATCAAAATGATATGATGCGCGCTCTAAATCTAAAGTATTCCCTACTTATATTCTTTATTAACAGCTCTATGTTTCTGTGATAAGCTATTTCTATCCACCTTAACCACATTTAAAAAATATGAAATGAACTGTTTCTTATATTAACTCTTTATTCTCTGAAAACATTGTGAGCAAAGAGGTTGACTTGGTTAGCGGCAATGAGAAGGCCTTAAAAAAATGGATAGTTTACAAATTAAATATTCAAGTACATGTAATGCAATGTACAAACAGTTTGGATTGCATAGCTCTGACAGTGAAATGTAGTGGCATGTAAAACCACAGTTTTTATACCACAGGAACCACAGTGGCATAGCATGAGTCAAGCAATTGAAGGGGCTCAGGTCTTACTCAGAAATTTCAATGCGACTTTACAAGGCCATTTTCTTCCTTTCTCGTTTTCTCTTTCATTTTTCCTTTTTCCCTCCATTCCATTGGGTGGGCAAGCGCCCCCCCCCCCCCCGTGCCCCCACGTAGCTACGCCATTGCACAGGAACATACATAGTCAATCAACAGTCCTATCCCACCTATCTAGGATCTTTCTAACAAAGGCAGGTAGGCACCAGAGTCCAAAATATGATATTCAGTGTATGCCTGACCTGCCTGCCAATCTAGCTCCAAGAAATGTAAAAGAAGGAGGAAAATTGGCCAAATAAGGTATTTTGTTGAAAAAAAATGAGGTTACATGTATGATTATAATTTCCCATAGTTACATGTACCTTACTGTCCAAACTGCTTTGGACTGATCATAGCCCCCAATGTTTGGGGTTTAAATAAGAGAACTTACGTGGCTTCGATGACTACTCCTACACCAGCTGGAGCTATAGCTTCTGTCACTGCCAGGGCTATTTGTTTGGTCAACCTTTCTTGAACTGCAAATGAAATGAAGATTTAAATAGAACTTCAATTTCTGTTAAATTTCACCATCACACAGAGAAGGCAAAATACATTTCACTTAAGTCAGCTGCATTGTATATTGCAGGTATTCTCATTTTCTATGTTTGACAAATCACAAAACTGTAAAAAGCAAAAGGAATGCAACAATACTTAACATATGAAATAGAAATAAAGAAATACATTAAAAAAATTAATTAATGCATGCATATAATTTGCATAAATTAACATTGTAATTTACAAAACTACATATTAAATAACCTCCTTTCACATATTTCACAAATGGGAGAGCATTGGAGGTCCACACGGACAAAAAAAAAATCAGAAAAAAATACATACAAGTTACCATATTCATAATTAATTAGCATTAATTTTAAAAATACGGTAATTTTTATAAATTGTGTCAATGCATTCTTGTACGTTACATCAATAACTAAGTACACACCAGACTTGGTAATGACTGGACATCGTATGGCCAAGATCTTTAATTTATGGGGGCCCTCATGCCGCCATCATGCCCCCCCTCCCCCCCCCCCCCCCCCCCCCCCCGACAAAGTCTTCAAAACCTCTCAAATAGCCCAGTCTCTTTAGGGTTAACCCATCTGAATTCTATATTTCATCAAATATGGACAAAGAAAAACTTGAAATTGGGTTTGGAGAAATTATATATCATGAAAGTCCAACCTGCTTTATTGACCACCTGTATAGAAAGACCACCTGTCTATAAAGACCACAATTTTTGTTACACTTGAAAACTCCTGTCTATAAAGACCACAATTTTTGTTACACTTGAAAACTGCTTCTCATTGAAATGTGTATTAAAGTAACCTGTATGTAAAGACTGCCTGCTCATAAAGACAGCTTTCCTTGGCTCCCTTGATCAGTCTTTATAGACAGGTTTCAAGGTATTACTATAAAAAAAAAAAAAATGTGGAAATATGCTGTATGATAAAGAAAAAATCAAGTCTAGGAGGATCCAGTTTCGAAACTAAGAGGATGCTTGGGCACTTTAGTTAAGGCATTAATATTCATCACCAAGTCCCTTGGGAAGGACTTAAAGACATCGGTCCCATGGTTCCTTACTTACAAGCATACAAATGATTTTTAGCAGTGAGGTAAAATAAACCATTAAACCCTTTCAAGGATTAGTACCAAATACATGTATATGAATGAGTCTTACCTTGTAATCTCCTGCTGTATATTTCAACCAGCCTGAAAAATAAATGAAGAATAAACTCATCAGTGAAAAAGACCAATAAATCAGAGACAACAAAATACTACCAATTAAAAACAAGTTGTGATTGTTGGAATTCAAGAACACCAGTGTTTTTTTTTTTGTTTTTTTTTTGGGGGGGTTGTTTTTTGGAAATGGGTTAATGACATAAGCTTCCTGTTTAGAGCCATAAGGTCATTAACTCTATGTTAAATGACATGAGGTAATGTCCCTCTGGCTCTGAACAAACGATGTGCTAGAATTTTTGATTTTTGTAAATTGCTATTTGACCATGCACCTCTCTCCATGTTGAGCCCTTGTCAAAGTGGTAGCAATTTTTTTTTTCTCTTTGTTTGTGGTAAATAAATAGATTTGTTGATAAGTGATTAGCAGTCATCAGTGACAAGATACTTGTGAACTCCTTCCTGGGTAAGAGGCCTCAATTCTGAAGACGGACTGAGGGTACAACAGTGGCCAAGCTCACTACCTTGACAAGCACAAAGATGTTACTAAGATTTGATGTCTCCTTCTTTTTCTTAGAATGTGAATACTTCATGTACCACCAAGTAATTCACAAGCAAAATAGCCTTTTCGCAATTACCAAGGTCCCATTAAAAGGAAACCCTGGAAAGTAATATTTCTTAACTTGAAGTGTAACAATCGACATAGCACATTATCTGGTAAAAATTGGACTGAATGTCTACATTAACAACCTCTGTGCTGCAATCCCATCCGGGCTGTTTCATAAAACTTGTTATCAATAACAAGTTACAATAGTTAGCTACTGAAATCCTTAAATCTGATAGGTTGACAGCAATTTGTCACAGAAATGAGGCAGTTGTTAGTGATAACATGTTTTATGAAACATGGCCCAGATTGTAGAAGTTATTGTAGCTTTTCAGCAATAAATGACATTTATAGAAAGCTAAATTTTGTTGGTATTTAAATAAAAGTATATGGTTTTAAATCTACATTTAAAATAAATGGTTTATGCATTGAAGCTATACAATGCCACAAACGCTAGCTACACTCAACAATTTTTATGGATATGATAATGAATTATCATATCCATAAAATTCATACCTTGCAACCTTGCTGAGGCCTAATACTCGCTTATTTGGTAGATAACCGACAGAAACCTATAAAAATGAGAGAAAACATAATATTCATCATTTCAACAATCAGACACAAACAAGGATGCACAAAATCATTACACAAAACAAAGGAGAGAGAGATAGAGAGAATAGATACAAGAACACATACTACAAAGCATAACACTAACAAAGGATGGTCTATGAATGGTTAATTCAAAGCTTGTTTTGTTTCTATTTTCTAGCGAAACAAAGTGTAAGTGAAATAATGAAGATGAACTTTCATCAACATTATGATTTTACTTTATGCCAAATATTAATCTTATTAACAGGGATGCCACTTAGAATTGATAATAAAAGTAGGAAAATCATCTAGAATGGGCCCTTGTGTACATAAAAAGTGGTTTTCTATGGCTAAAAATATGTTGAAAAGTAGGAATTCCTACTTTTGTCTGAAAAGTGGCATCCCTGAATTAATGCAGTAATGGCGGCAAACTAAAGTCTGTCGTTTTATTTGTTAGTAACATGATGAATACCTTGGACGTCCTGAAATGTTTTTCTTTGGGACTACACTGCGGCTATAAGTGAGGTCTGAAAGCAAACATGCAGGATAAAGGACAGATGACCCCTACCCGACCCCTACCCCGACCCCTACCCCACCCCGTCCAATGGCAAATATCTTTACTCATTTTTGGATATGCCACTGGCTACGGAAGAATCAACCTGCAAATTGTAAACTATGATGGGGTTGAGATGTGAGTGTTTTCTGCACTTCTACACCGTACCAGCAGAATATCTCTTGAAATATGATCAATTGATCATTAATAGTGAGTTTTCAAGGAAAAGAGAGAAATGGAAATAGTACGGTACTGAAGTGCCCTCTTTTGTCGTTCCAGATGTTGCAAGTGTCAAGTCTGTACTCTGTTCTATGTTGCAATTATAAATTAATGCATTATGAATTAACTTCTATTCAGTTATTAATTAATGTAAATGCAATGATGTAAATCATGGTTACATGGCTGAAAATTGGAATTGATTGACTGGCCCGTATGGCCTTTTATTTAAATCCAGAATAAAAGCATAATACAATAATACAATGTTTGAAAAAAAAAATTATAAAAAGGTGACAGATAAAAATATGATACAAAAAAAGAGAGAAAAAATCAGTCAACAGTATAACGATAAACAAAGCAATTATTGGATGTAGGGACCAGCAAAGGCCATAGGCCTATCGAGACTAGTCCCCAAAATCAAATACAAATGTACTACAGTGTATACATAAACATAAAAAGGTAGGCAACAGTATTAAAAAAAAAAAACGAAACGAAACAGGCAACTAAATATTTATTGAGTAGATGATTGATAAATAAGAGACGATTTTAGGATATTGGGAAAATGTTGAAATTAGGGTAGTTTTATACATTCTATCATAGAAAAAGATGGTCTCTTTCAGGTTTATGCTCAGTATTGTCGGGTTGAACGTCATGAAATCAAGGGGAACATTGATAATAGGCAAACTATTTTTAATAAATGAATGCAATGATTACATAACGTTCACTCTGAAGATACTGAGCATAAACCTGAAAGAGACCATCTTTTTCTATGATAGAATCTATAAAACTACCCCAATTTCAACATTTTCCCAATATCCTAAAATGAAGTAATACAAACCCAATCAATATACATGTATCTGCAAAGATCTGAACACTATGAACATGGTGAACAAAGAATTAGACAAAATATGCTCTCCTCATTGTACCTTCCACAATTGCTCTGGTAGACAAAAGAACATCCCTTCATTGCTATTTAATATGTAAAATTATGTAGAACAGGTGTCACATGCATATTCACCTGTTCTACTTATTTCACATAATAGCAATGAAGGGATGTTCTTTTATCTACCAGAGCAGTTATGGAGAGTACAATGAGGAGCTGTATATTTTGTCCACTCTCTTTGTCATCATGTACATAGAGTGGAAGTAGCAATAGCTCATACAAATTTTAGACCACTTTCCTTTATGCAAAGCAATTCATCATTCAAGAAAAAAATTAAATTATGCATAAAAATAAACAAAGCCCGTATTTATATCTTTTTGGCAATAAGATAAAACATATAAATGTTGACTATATATAAATACACACATATTATGTATGATTAAGTGGGCAAATAGCAAGTTTTTAAAAAGATAGCAATATCAATGTACCGGTGTGTTCACTTGGTTGGTCGTAGACATTAAAATCGTGCCGCATCATGGGACATGGCATGTCCTCATGACGGAAATTAAAAAGGATGGTAAAAATAGACTACCGGTGGCTGAGGCGTTTGAATCTAGCTTGTTTGGACTCCTGAAGTGGGCAAAGATATTAAATTCGGAAGCCTGGTCAATAAAAGTTATAAAACGGGTCAGAATTATAAGCCATCTGTACTGTGAGACCGAGTGCTAAAGAATCTCGATGATTTTGACGTATGTTTGCGAAGTGGAAGGGAATGCAGAGTTTCTTGAGAAATTTAATTTCAACAGTCTGACCAAACATCCGTCTGTGGACTGTAAAAGCTAATATTAAAAAAGGGATTGTTTGCCTTTATTAACTAGTGAGAAATCAATAATCAAAACTTCAGGAATGCAGCTTCATTATAAAATGGATAGTGTCAGGCAGGGGCATAGCAGGACAGTGAGGAAGGGGAATGGGTATCAAGGCCGCGCCCCCCCCCCCCCCCCCCATTTAAAAAAATGTTCTGTCCACAATTAGGGCACTCTTAGAGCCTTGTTGATAAGTTGATGACACCCCCCTTTTTTTGAGGGGGAATTTTTTGGCAAACTTGCAAACTGGATGGCAAGTACGGTCCAAGAACACCCCTTCCCCTCTTCCTCTATTGAGAATAGTCTAGATACGTTGTAACGTCAGGTGAATGTTAAGTGGTCTGTCAAGTCAGAACATTGATGAAAGAGGCTATTTGAGCAGCAAGAGGAGTAAGATGTAACTTATCACCAGTACATGTAGTTCCGATGTGACCTTTTCACAAAGTTTACCCAGAATGACAGGAAAGTGGTAAGGGAATTCACGTTTTTAAAATCTTTAAAGATGACAAATATGAAACTGCATTTGCCGGCTGGCAACTGATGAATAAACAAGTTTTGTCAGAAATCTATTGGGTTGAAAAATATAGTAAATGTTCTTAATTTTGGAATTTCAATTTGAAATATTGAAAGTAATCTCTTTATTTCTCACTCCACCTGGAGTCACATTACTTGTTTAGGAGTGAATATTGAAAGTTCTATAAAGAGAAGAGTGAATTATCACTTTATTATCACCCTATTTTCACTCCCCTTGTGTAGTGACGTCAGTGATCACTCAATTTTATTTAAAAGAGTACCCTTTGTTGATGCCTCCTTCTCCTTGGCATATGATTGACACTCACAGGCTCATTTTCATTTTGAGAAAAAAAATGATTTGGAACAAGTGCCAAGCCAAGCACAAATCAATGCTGTTTTGTAAGAACCCATTCACACTTGAAAGATAATTGCATTTTCATGAAGTAGGTCATATTCTAAAATCAAAAAAGTCTCTCAGTCTTCTCCATGAGTATTATGCTAAACTTGAAAACAGTTTCAAATACATTCTAAGCACACCTCTAAGCACACCTCTAAGCACAAGTTGGCCCCTACATTTAATATTTTATCAGAGTTTATAGGAACTGAGCATTCCTTATGCCTACCTCAATATCATTTTTATTCAAAATGTTTGGTAAATAATGATCTTCAAAATCTTTTTTTTTCTTGGTGAAACTTTAAACTTCAAAAAAATCAGGCACATAAAAATTGTATATTGGGCTATTTATCCAGTATACATCAAAGATATTTTTAAGCATTTTCATCGAGATTGAACCGTAGTAAATTTAGTTTGGTGTAAAGGAGACACCTTAATGTTCATACTTACTTTTCCTATAAATGGCACAAGGTGGTGTTCACACAAAGAAAACATCTCGATATCTTTGACTACGACCATCTCGTCATGATCTTCATCGAATATTGCATCATTTAGGACATCTGGAACAGAGAAGAATGTTAGCTTTAAATCAGTGAGATATGAAGAAATATAATGTATGAACATTTGAAATTGCATGACACAAAATAACACAAATAAACTCTACTATGTATGGATCTCTTCTCTTGTAAAAAATATTCAGTTGCATGGTTGGGAAACCTACATGTACATGTATTAATACAGATTTTTTATATATTGATTGATTGGCCCATATGGCCTTTTATTTACATCCAGAAAAAAAGCATAATACAATAATACAATGTTTGAAAATACATTATAAAAAGGCGACAGGTAAAAATATGATACCAAAAAAAGAGAGAAAAAATCAGTCAACTGATTGGGTTGGGAAAACTATTATTGATACAGATTTTTTATATATTGATTGATTGGCCCGTATGGCCTTTTATTTACATCCAGAATAAAAGCATAATACAATAATACAATGTTTGAAAATACATTATAAAAAGGCGACAGGTAAAAATATGATACCAAAAAAAGAGAGAAAAAATCAGTCAACAGTATAACGATAAATAAAGCCATTATTGGATGTAGGGACCAGCAAAGGCCATAGGCCTATCGAGACTAGTCCCCAAAATCAAATACAAATGTACTATACATAAACATGAAAAGGTAGGCAACAGTATTAAAAAAAAAAGAAACGGGCAACTAAATATTTATTGAGTAGATGATTGATGAATAAGAGACGACTTGTACTGTCTCTTGAAAAGAGATAAAGATTGGGAAGATTTCTGTTCTGCTTTCAACTTATTCCATATTAAAGGTCCTCTGTAATTAATAACTGAACGAGAGAAATCATATCGGTATTTAGGCAAATATAAATTATCAGAATGTCTTGTATATCTATTGATAGCATTTTGGGGAATAAATAAATTATTAAAGCATTCTGGCAAAACTTTTTTAAAATAATGATACATAAATATGGCAACATAGTAAGTATTTAGGTCATATATTGTTAAAATATTAAGATCTTTAAAGAGGTAGTTCGTATGGGCAAGGTATGGCGACTTTGTTATTATCCTAACAGCACGTTTTTGCAACAGGTACAACCTTTGTAATAAATATTTTGAACAATTACCCCATATGATATTGCAATAACTCAAATATGGCAAGATCATGGCATTATATAATTTAACAAGTACTGACATTGGTAAAATATGCTTAATTCTACTGAGTACACCTATGACACAAGATATTTTACAAGAAATTTCATCTATATGATCTTTCCATGTTAATTTACAGTCCAATTTTACACCCAGAAACTTGACTGATTCTGTCATTTTCTATTTCATTATTATCAATATATATCTTAATCTGACTTTTGTCAAGGTGTTTTTCTTTGTTTTGAATAATATCAAATTTGTTTTACTCAAATTTATCAGCAATTTAATAACAAAGAACCAGGAATTAATTTTGTGTAGCTCATTATTATGCAAGATGATGCTCTTGTTAAATTATCATCAGAAATAAAAAGACTTATGTCATCTGCAAATAATATAAAAGATACATGTAGGATGTCACTAGAATTGGGTAAATCATTCACATATAACAGGAAAAGAAGGGGGCCAAGGTTTGAACCTTGGGGAATGCCCGTGGTAATTGTTTTGTCAGAAGAAGTACAATTTCCTATGCTCACAGAATGCTTTCTGTTAGTTAAATAATTACTGATGAGGTTTATTGCAGAACCCCGAAAGCCATAAAAATACAATTTCTTAATTAAAATATGATGATCCATACAATCAAAGGCTTTAGAAAGGTATAAAGGTCTGAATTTATAAATAAACAAGATGAATGCGACTGCATCTCCTATATGCCTCTGCCTAAATTCTGTTGATGGCTCAAACTGTTCTTGAAATAAAAAGCCTCAAATTACATGTTAATTGACCTCTTTGACATTTGACCTTACACCTTATAACCCAAAAGTCTGATCACTTTATCTCCTCCTAGTCATGTACTGTATACAAAATAGTTGAGATATGGTGATAACAAAGGTAAAACTAGATGATCTTCGACCGCGCACGGTCGGAATTTATGCCTCCGCCATCACCAAATTGGAAATGTATGGCGTAAAGGATTGGTCCAACAAAATTACAAATTTTTTGAAATTTCTAAAATAGGTAGGCCTAAGGCTCCATACATCACAAACCATTTTTATGTATATAATGACCTCTATGACCTTTGAACTTTGACCTTGAGACCCTAAAATCTAATGCGTTCATCGTCCCTCCCATATGCAAACATGGGCCAGGTTAGAAGCTGATCTGTCAAACAAATTATGTACATAATTACCTCTGTGACCTTTGACCTTGAGACCCCAAAATCTAATCAGTTCATCGTCCCTCCCATATGAATACATGGGCCAAGTTACAAGCTGATCTGCCAAACGGTTCCTACATGTAAGTTATCACAAGAACGAACCATTTTTATGTACATAATGACCTCTGTGACTTTTGACCTTTGACCTTGAGACTCCAAAATCTAATCAGTTCATCGTCCCTCACCTATGCATACATGGGCCAAGTTAGAAGCTGATCCGTCAAACACTTCTGAAGTTATTGCGAGAACGAACCATTTTTATGTACATAAAGACCTCTGTGACCTTTGACCTTTGACCTTGAGACCCCAAAATCTAATCTGTTCATCATCCCTCCCATATGCATACATGGACCAAGTTACAAACTGATCCAAAAAAACGGTTTTCAAGTTATCGCGAGAACGAACCATTTTTATGTACATAATGACCTCTGTGACCTTTGACCTTGAGACCCCAACATCTAATCAGTTCATTGTCCCTCCCATATGCATACATGGGCCAAGTTACAAACTGATCCAAAAAAACGGTTTTCAAGTTATCACAAGAACGAACCATTTTTATGTACATAATGACCTCTGTGACCTTTGACCTTGAGACCCCAAAATCTAATCAGTTCATTGTCCCTCCCATATGCACACATGGGCCAAGTTACAAACTGATAAAAAAAAAACGGTTTTGAAGTTATCGCGAGAACGAAAAGGGGACGGACGGACCGACGGACGGACGGACGACCCGAAAACATAATGCCTCCGGCACCACCTACGGTGGGCGGAGGCATAAAAACATTAATTTCACATACACCTGTATAATGACCTATATGACGTGTCACCTTTGACGTACGTGAACAAAAATCTAATCAGTTCGTCTCACTATGGTGATGCATACTAGTTTAAAGTTTGAAGTTTATGGATCAAATGGTTCTTGAGATATCATGTTAACAAGACTAAAACCTGCAATTTCAGAATTGACCTCTATGACCTTTGAACTTTGACCTACGTATCACAAAATCTAAGCAGATCGTCTTTCTATGGTGATACATACTAGTACCAAGTTTGAAGTTCATACCTCAAATGGTTCTTGAGATATCGCATTAACAAAGCTAACACCTGATATTTCAGAAATTGGCCTCTTTGACCTTTGACCTTTGATCTATGTAGCCTAAAATCTAATCAGATCGTCTTCCTGTAATACATATTAGCATCAAGTTTGAAGCTCATACCTCATGTGGTTCTTGAGTTATCACAAAAACGAGTAAGCGGGATGGACGGACAGACGGAGAACCCCAAAACATAATGCCTCCAGCACCACCTTCGGTGGGCGGAGGCATAAACAGAAATGATAAAAATCTTTGTGTGTGATTGAGTGAAAGGAAACTTCACAATTAATGCAGCGAGTATTCCTATTTAATCTTTTGGTGGTGTGCTTCATGTTGTAAATTTCATTATAATTCATATTATGAATATTATCATATTGGTGCTGAAAATCGAAGGAATTTTTCACTTTTTTCATAAAAGCATGAAATTTGGCATGTAGGTAGAGCTTTTGATGCTGAATAATTCTGGATAATTGATTGATTTATTACCACCAACAACATTTAATAACAATACATTTTTTTATACAATGATATTTACATATAAATGAAAAAAAGCATTGGTTAGTAAAAGGGGCCAGATAATAGCCCATGTGCTAGTCAAGCCTGACCCACACACAAAAATAGTACTTTGGTAAAGTTCAATTATTACCAAAATTAAAAAGAATAGTTAACAATGAAGTCCAAAAAGTAGAAAGTAATGATGTTAAATACATTTCTTGGACATATACAGACTATTTGCATGAACGTTTTCATTTATCATTACTCAGCTAGTGTGTCGTAACAGAATTCCGAAACCTGGATATGGGGCCACCTGAAATTTGGGCCTTGGGGCCTGTTGTGCCCATTAGAAAAAAAAAACATGGCTATCTCTCTCAGGGTATTTTTTCAACATAACTGGTTTATTCATATCTAGCACTGATATATTAAGTATAATGTAGAATTTCTGGGTCTCAAAATTCATACAATTCCTTTTAGGTGCCCACGTTTTCAAATGAAGGGCCATCCCATTTATCAAAATGTTACAAAGTCACCGATCTGTTGAATATAAGTAAAACGCCTGTAATTGTGTTCAGTATGAGATTATGTCTTTGAAATTAACAAGATATGTGGTATAGGGGCCTAGGTGCCCATTATGACAAGGCCCAGGAAAGGCCCTACTTAATCTATATGCAAAATAAGAGTTTTTTAGTCATTGGTTTTAATTTTATGGTATAGACAGCAGTTTTGAAGTCAAGGTCATATGAAAAGCCCACTTCAGAGGGCACATGGGCCCATCGATGGCCCAATGAAGACAATTCTTTTTTAAAATTTGATTTATTCCCTCGCAAGAGGATGGCAAATGTTTGGGCATTCTAATGGCAAGGCGGGTAAGTTTTATAAGTAAAATACTACCTCTAGTGTAGGGTCACTTCATTTCACCAAGATGGCCGCTGGTCTGTTTCAAGATGTGGCTATGCTGCGTCTTGAAACTTGTAACTTGGTATCAAGGTAGAAATTTGTGTACTATAAAAATTTCGGGATTTTGCGACTTTTAGCCTAAAACAGACATAAAGCATGTTTACTACAGTGATGTATTTTGTTAAAACACAATGAAAACAAGGCAAAGGTATATCTTAGAATGCTGAATAATTTGGAATAGTGAGGCATTTCATTTCCAAATTGCCAAGAATTATTCAGCGTCAAAAACTCTACCTACATGCGTTTATGAAAAAGTGCACCAATCTGCTGGACTATTGTAGGCATTTGCTCACATGTACATGCATTGTTTATTGTTGTAGAAAAATAAATGAACTTGAACTTGAACTTATGCACAAGAGAAATGAGCATTAAGTATTCCTATTCTATTTCTTTTTTTAATTTGCTTTATTGCTTTATATCCTTATAGCCTTATAGGCCCTTGCTCACATGTACTTTTTATTGTTGTAGGAAAAAAAATGAACTTGAACTCTTATACTACAGAAATTAGGTGGTCAGAATCAGGCATGCTTTTTAATGACTATAATATATTGTGTGGGTTGCGTGTACTTTCATTTGAATACCGGTACAATTTCATAACTGGAAGTATTTTCATGATAATTGGAAATATTTTCTAATACTGACTGCTTTTTGTTCATGAATTTATGAATACACTTCAACAATTAATAGAAAATCATACTCCATTATTTCAAAGAAGTTGAACTTGATTACAAATACAAAACATCCATATTATCCAAGACAAAGATTCAAATGAGTTCTTAGATCTACAAAGCCACAAAGTGCAAAGCATGAATATTTACAAAACTTTGTTACATCACAGGTATTCTGTAGTGAAAGTTGATTGAAAAATGTAAACTTTGATATTGATAATATTTTTGATATTTCCTTCATGATGTGATAAAGATATTATTGCTAGTTATAACACATAAATGATTTTATAATTAGCTCTTTTAACCAATTCATTGTTACATGCATGTACATTGTATGTATATATATATGATCAGCATTACTTATCACTCAGAGTTTGTAAGGTATTTTACTGACATAGTGCCAACTTGTGTCCAACCCAAGACAGTGTTTTACTTAATTTGAATCAATTGAATGAGAAAATCTGACAGATTTGAGGTTGGAACCACCTAATTTCCAGGGTATCCTGGAAACTTGATTTTTCTTATTAGTACATAAAGGAGGCAAAGAGGTTAGTTTATCACATGAATTCTAAATTTCATGACATATTGTAAGATAGAAGTGCAAATTAACTGAAATAAAAAGATTGTTATATAATTAAGGAATCTTCTGGAAGGAAGTAATTTTTCCAGTTTTGTATGGTTTTATGAACATAGAAATTTCCAGAAGAGAAATCATTATTTATATGTGAAAAGTGAATGTGCTGTGTAGCAGTGAAATATAAATCAAAATGCACATCCAGTAGAGGAAGAACATTCTAGATCTTTACATCATGTGTGATGTACTGTAGGATAGTAACAGTGTAATTACATGTTGGAATGTGTTGATTATCCTGAACTTGGCATGAACCTAGTAAGAGTGTAACATTGCAATGAGTCTATAATAGATCATGGGAATCCCCTTCCTTTGTTTGTTACAACAAAAACTATGTAGAATTTACAAGGGAGTTCCAAACTTTCATGAATATTATAGTAGAAGGTAGAAAATTCTAATTAAGGGTTGAGATTGTATATAAGCTGGGAGCTTGCAAAGAAATTTCAGAATTTATACCCTGATTAACATCATGGAGCATATATTGCATAAGTTCTCAGTTAACACCATCTGATATTGATCATATTGATATCAACCTGTGGAGATCGTCTTGGACCTCATCTCGGACATCATCCTTGACCTATTTGACATCGTGTTCGACATTGTTATCGACATTACCATTGACATCGTCGTGGACACCGTCATCGACATCATCGACATCAATGACTTATCTCGGTCTGAATTATCTTGGACATTCTTCAGCTGGATCTTCTGGAATCTTCTTTTATCAGTAGGACAACATACCATTTGGATTTAATATTTGGAATTTATAATTGTGGATTAGCAGCCAACTTACTCTACACTTCAAGAACAATCTGGACTCATAGGAATTTCCCAGCTGAGAAAGTCTTTGCTAGTTAAGTACAAGTACTGTATTTGTAACTAATATTTGTAATTCTATATCATGTCACACCAGATGTTGGTAAATATTTAAATTAAACCATAAATCATCCAAAGTTAATATCTTTTGTTTGATTCTTATCTTTTTTGGATTTTGGATCAAAACAAGATTCAGGCTTTGATTCAGGCTTTGATTCAGGCTTTGATTATGAGACTTAATGTCAAGGTGAATGGCAAGGAAGGTCACACTATGAAGGACAGCTATAGGTCAAGCTATAATTTAAACACTGAGTCACCTAGTTTTGGATAGTATATATTTTAGGAATGATAGCAAATGAGATGCTGATTATATTAAGCTGTTTGTTAGATCTTTCATTTAAATCTAAAATACTTATTACAAATATTGTTAGATTCATGTTTTGAAATTAAGGATGGATTGCCAAAGGAGGCAAAAAGATTAGTTTATCATATGAATTATATATTTCATGAAATATTGTAAGTTAGAAGTGCAAATTAGTGATTCAGCAATTGTACTTTTCCATATATGTTACACATAGTACATTACATGTATAGCCAGATATTAGGTCAAGTCTACTAAAATGTATTTTGTATACCATGACTATTGATGATGATATATTGTCATATATAAGAGATTCAAATAATTAGTTAACTAAAATAAGAAGATTCAGCTTTGATTAAGGGAGTTGAATATCAACTGTGAATGACAAGGAAGGTCACACTATGTAGGTCAGCTATAGGTCAAGCTATAATCTAAACATATTGAGTCACCTAGTTTTGGATGGTATATATTTTAGTAATTATAGCAAATGAGATGCTGATTATATTACGCTGTTTGTTAAATCTTTCATTTATCTATACTTATACTTTACTTTATACTTATTACAAATAATGTAAGATTCATGTTTGAAAATGGGTAGGGTGGCTCCTACCGCGGGGTTGGCGTTCAGCCATTCGTGATCATGCATGTGTGTCATGTGTGTTGTGTGTTGTGTGGCTGAGCTTGCAGAGCATTTCAAAAGCTCTGTAATTTGCATTTCCAATTACTTTTCATAAATTTACATGAAAACAATTGTTGCTTGTCTGTATTTATTTCTCTTACCTTTCACAGTAGTGAAAGTCTGTATATCTGATAAAAATCCAGGAAATCTAGCGCAAGTTCACAGAGGTCATGTAGTAAAACGTATTTTCGGAAGCAACTACTTCCGTCACTGGTCAGCTGGCCCTTTGTTTACATTTCCACCTCACTTGTGAATGAAATTTCATGCTGATAACATCCCCTGAAAGGTGATAAGATTTTTCATAGAATGATATATGGGGCATATGAACAAGAACTTTTTTATTAATACAAAAAAATATTTATCAAAAACACTTTTTCCAATTGTATTGTGTCATATATCAAAAAAGTGGAAAAAATCAACGATTTTTTTGGTAACAAATTTGGATCAAGTTTACTAAAATGTATTTTGTATGCTATGACTATTGATGATATATTGTCATGTATATTAAAGAGATTCATTTTATTAAGATATTAGCTTTGAAATAATTAGTTAACTGAAATAAAAAGATTCAGGCTTTGATTATGGGAGTTACATGTAATGACAAGGTGAATGACAAGGAAGGTCACACTATGTAGGTCAGCTGTAGGTCAAGCTATAATTTAAACATATTGAGTCACCTAGTTTTGGATAATATATATTTTAGTAATGATAGCAAATGAGATGCTGATTATATTAAGCTGTTTGTTAGATCTTTCATTTATCTAAAATACTTTATATTGTTAGATTCATGTTTGAAAATAAGCATGGATTATATGATCATTGTTATTAATATGTTCATGAATTTATGATGCTTTCATATTTTATTGATACAGTTTTCACAGAGCAAATTGAGATCAACTTCACCATAATAAAACATTAAAGAAGCTCCTGTAGAGACTGCTGTCCACTGCGTATTTTCTTCGGCCTCAAATGCTGTCATATCTTCTCTCATAAAAAATGCAAAAATGAGCAACCAGAATCACAATTCTTGAAGCAACAAAAATGTAGAGAATAGACCGCTTTGGTATAATGTATGCAAATTTTATAAATACATGACAACCTAATAGCTTGCTGGAGGCTTGCCAGACATAGCAACAAGTAATGTATACAAACTGGATTCCAAGCATTGAGGCTAATTTATAAAAAATGCATGTGAATGGAATACTGTAAAAGTGGAAATTTTTGCATGATTAATTTTTCGCGCTCGGTTGAGTAAAGTGAATTTCACGTTTTTAATTTCGCTGACGCGCTAGGCTCATGGGCAAAAGAATACATAAACAAAATTATTCACGTGTTTTTATTCTCGCGCACATTTCATGCGGCGCAAAGTGCGCGAAAAATTTCCACACCGCGAAATATTCCATGTTACAATAGCTCGTCACTAGGTGCTCAGAGAAGAAATGTGCATAAATTTAAATACATTACAGAACCAGTCTTTTGTGTACTGATTATATCTCCATTGATATTCTAGGTTTGACAGCTTAACTCTAGTCAACAATACATGTATATGTATACATGCCATAAGTAATATAAGGAACCAAATATCTGCACTGCCTCAAATTAGCCTAATTCATTCATTCATAAAAGAGAGACCACCTGCCCCCCCCCCCCCCCCCCCCCCCCCCCCTCCTTTGCAACCTCACAAACTCCCTGAAAGGAAAGAAAATGCATACATCTGCTTCAAGACAATATGAATCGGGGACTCGTCTAGATACGTGCGGAGTGCAAAGGTTCGCTTGGGATTAATAAAGCCCCAAAACAAGTGGTGGGCCTGCGGCACTACATCTTAAGTTCACCCGATTCATTTCAGACAAAATCAATATTAGCATCATTTTACTTGTTGATCACGGAGACCTCAGTACAAACAACGCGACGGTGAGAGACTCGCAGGATTCTAACAACTCAGTGTACATGCCTTTCATGACAGTTCTGGGTTAATGTAGAGGTAGAAAACTAATCGTATGCCAAATAAGGTAATGACTAATCCGAAAAGTGCCAAAAACAGTATGGAAGTACAGGAGACAGTTAGGAGTACCTTTCAAAGGAGAAAAAGCAAGCAAGACTTGTTCAAAGTTTACACTGCACTGATGATGGAAGCCCCATGGAACTTTCTGGTCCTGTAACCGTTGATCATGAAGTTCATTAAAAAGGTGATATTTGTGTTTGACTGGCTTTGAGAGGGATATGAGAAAATATCACTAAAGTACATGTACATGTTCACCAAACTGGATGCACATAATGGGATTATATGGTTATATCAATGGTAATGTAGTCTTTATCACCCAAAATATTTGAGCTGGTTATTAACCAGCTCAACACCTAATATCCATGCAATATTACTGTTGCGTGGTACAAATATCATGTATATCAGGAATATACTAGTAATTGATTGAATAAGATAAACTGGACAATATTGAATATGAAACTGCCAGTATGTAAACAAATTTTTAGGAGTTACTCCCAGTGTTAAAGATCGTATGCTCGATCTGTAATGAAAATCACAAGTCAGAAAAAATTGGAACCAGCGGGATTCAAACCTGTCATCTACTGCTTGCCGGGCAGCGACTTAGCCTGGCAACCACCAGGCTATTCTCTGGTTCACGGTCAAGTCACGTAGCATACGATCTTTAACACTGGGAGTAACGCCTAAAAATTTGTTTACAAATTAAAATTCCACCCATTTAGCTTCTTCAGTTTAGAAACTGCCAGTGTCGTGTAAAATTACACTGCAGGTCCATTCTGGTAGAATACAGTCATTGTATGCATGGGACATTGGAGAGAGTTGAATATAAAAATGTCATTATCATGCTACAGGTACTAGAGATTTTGAAAGAAACCTTCCCATTTCGCACGATTAAATTTTCGTGCTGAGCGACCCCAAAACATATTCGCGGGTTCTTAAATTCGCGCTGCACAATTACACGCCCGTATGTACACCCACTCCATTTGTTTATTTACACACACGCAGTCGATTCAAATGCATACGGTATGCG